>OZ057408.1:35507728-35583372 GCA_964056735.1 Allodiplogaster pararmata | reverse complement strand
AAAAGCAAGGCTTCTTGATATTGAAGCAAGTAAGAGTATATGAACTACGGTTTTGTTGTTGTAGCCGAATGATTCAATGCTTTAGTATCGCCTTCGCTGGTCACCAATTATAGAAACTCCAGAGTCTTCTATTGAGTCGACCCAGAACGACCTGGCCATCAGTGTTGGAGGCCAATCACAACAGAAATGAGATATGTGTATGTAACTGATGATTTTTTGGTTGAGATTGTTGCGACTCTATGCGAAAAACATTTCTATTAACTAGAAACATTCACTTTTTTTGTGTTCTATTACCAAGTTGAAAGTCTCGAACGGAATAAATTATCCATTCTCTAAGAAATCTATTATAGAATGTCACGATAAAGATCTCAACGGTTAGGCTAGTGAATTCAGAATAAGGTTTGCACGACGCGTTATCAAGATATCTATGTCCTGTCAGAGACCGAATGCGAAGGATGCGAAGGCAAAATGAAAATGTGAAATACTCTCTTGAAAAAAAGATTAAATCTAATTCGAGTAGTTTGATTTCTCTCGCCCGAATGATAGACGTTTACTTTCACAATCGCAGCGCGGCTACTTCTCTTGTTTCATGAAGTGAGCCGTGACATTACTTGGATTCAATTAATCACGTGATATCGTGGAAAATATTAGGTTATGTTTCCAACATGCCCACCGGAATTTCATATTGATCGATGGTTTACAGGTCCCAAGCAGCGCCACAATTCCTCCATTCAATCTTTCCTTCCTGAGTTTTTTTCTGTTTTAAGCTTGCAGGAACTCGGGCAAAAACGGTCAGTGAGTGGGAACCGATCTCGTGTCTTAGCTGTCCTGGCGATGCTCCTACCCACTTAGCTACCAATGCACACAATCACTTGCCTTTTTGAGGTTCTTCGACCTTTTTTCAGCTGGTTCGAAATCATTGAGCTTCACATCCTACGACAGGAAGCTCTTGAAAGAGACGCTTTCGAGTCGTCGTTCTTTACAACGATCACAAATGCTTTGCCTGACTACTTCTGGGCCGTTGATGAAAACCAACAGAAGTCGTTCTAAAAGTTGAAATTAACAAGGATGTGAGAGCACAGTATAACAGACAGAAATAAACAAGCATTTTTTCTTATGCGATAAACAAATGCTCAGATGTTCGAATAGAGGGACGCATGGTTAATATAAAACTATTGCACAGACAAGTACGCCTTGATACAAGTCAAGGGTCTCTTGGTAACAGACAGACGGCAGGTTCGATCCCCTAGCGTAGATTAGCTTTTGCCCGTGCGAATGTTTAGTTTAAATTGCTCCATTATTCATGTCGTGGTTTATAAAGTACGGGTGTAAGGGCTGTTTGAAATCCTTCGTTTCCTGTTACAAAAATAAATTTGGCAGGCGCGCTCTGTACCAGAGATGTTAGAAGTTATTTTGCACATTTCGAGCTAGTAGTTTATAGATCCTATGTACAAAGGTCACTCTCAGACATCTTCATCAGAAGAATCGAAGCCAACAAAAAGGCCGACACGGTGAAATGGAACTTTACTCTCTTCAAACTAAAGCACAAAACTTTGAAATCAGAATAGGCTCCAAAACAAGAATATGTATACCACTTTCAGTTCTTCACGCGTCAAACACTCTGTTTTTTTTCTTCTCCAAAACCATACAATTAACTTCGAGAAAGTGCCTTTTTTCGAACTTAGATGTCAACAACAATTTCAGAGCAGCAGCGACATGATCTATTTTCTTCATCGTGAGTTTTTTCGATAATAGCCTGTCTTAAATGGCCAATGGGTCTTTTTTAATGCTGCATAAGGATTTATTTCTATTTCTTATAAAAGAGTTTTATAAACCCAAGAGAATATTCTCAACGAGCAGAATATATGGAGTTTTTCAAATGCTTAGTTACACAGTTTAAAGGCAATGAGGGGTTAAAACGACAATTTCAATTATTTGGAGTTTCATTCTATTTCTCTTTCATTTTTTCATTCGTCTCCCTCCGTAAGCGGTTGCTCCCGCATCGTCTCTTCCTTCGTCTGTGAGAGTCCTTTCCCGAGAAGATTTGGCGCTCCGGGATCGTAGCGCCATGATGAGCGACAGAAGAGGGAGAGAAGCGCTTCGATCGCTACTGCTTGCCTCGCTCAACCTCCGCTCAACGCTCAGATCCCAAAATCGATGATTCCCGATGTGGCTTGTTGATCTTGATGAAGCGTTAAAAAAAATTTTTTTAATTTCTGTTACTGTATGCTTTTGCGCATGCTCGAAATTTTATCCGGATCAATATCGGTTTGCCTGTGCTTGCAATGGAGGAGCAACCAGAATCAGTAGCATAAAGAGCTACTACATGTTGATACATATATGTATCTTCATCTTGACTAGAAATGTCCTCTGCGAACAGCGTCTTGCAAATGTTTTTTTCAGGGAAACGATCGTCTGAACAATTATATTGTATTGTATATGAGAAACATGTAATAATAAAAAAAACATTTCAAAAAAATTTATGTTTTCATATATGAATGTGAATCAATAACTAGTCAAGGTGTTGGATGTGTGGTGGGATTGCTTGGATGTGTGGTGGGATGGCATAATAATAGTGTTAGCGACTATTGAGCGGGGCGTTCCAATTTTCACTTATCCTACAATCGAAACGTTCTCAAATCTGATTCATAAACATGAAAGAATTTCTGTTTCGACCATAACTACATATATTTATTCGAAAAGAATTACATATGTGCGGGAGAACAAATTTGGGAAGGAGTTGGTTAGCTGATTCGAGGTCGTAAATCATGGCATGGGCGTTCAGCTTCGTTTCTAAACTGAGAAACATGAGTAAGGTAGAAGTCTAAAAAGGACAAGGTTGTAAGCCGGATTTTGAATTGTTGATGGATAGCAAATCACAAGATCAGAAAATAACGAAACAGAAGGTAAAGTTTGTGCTGAGTTAAACGAATTGGAAGAGTATCCAGAAGACAATACACTTATTTTCTGTCTCGTTCCTTTTTAAATGCGCTGTTGAAGAGACAAGATGGGTCCGAACGTTTCGCTTTATCAAAGCATCTTCAGCGAATTGATATCATCTAAATAACGATGTTTAGTAAAGCAGGAATAGTCAAAATAAAGAAATAAGGAAATGAAAAATGAATATGAAAACAAGAAATTACGAGAAACGAACCCAGGAATGCAGAAACAGAAGGTAAAAGCCAGAGCATTTACATAAAATTTCACACGAAAAAATTTTTGAACACGGATATTTATTGCGTTCAAATAATTGAACTTCCCTTGTTTACCGGTAAAATTCAACCTTACAAAAGTATTTGAGCGCATAGATTTCAAATTGTTTAAAAGCGGGCGATTTGTGAAATCGAAAGGTCAATCTTAACCTTCCGGTCCACCTCTTTGTAAGTATAATATGTTCACCCCGGTCCACCTCTTTGTAAGTATAATATGTTCACCACAACGGTATTAAATAATTTAATAAACAAAACGCTGACCAGTCCATTATCCCTCTAAGCCGGGTAAATTTCGTCATTCTTTTCTAATTTTCCAATCACAATTTTCAACGAAGTTCCCAGAAAAGATGCCTATTCTCTGAACCTAAACACGTGAAATGCTAACCATGCCCTTTTACGTTGCCTCTCTGGCGTTCTCTTCTCAAGTGTACTGCCTTCCTCCCTCTTTCTCTCTCTCTCTGTGTTTGTGGCTGTCTATCTCTCTTTACCTCTATCTCTACATTTTTATCTGTCTCTTTCTCTCTGAACATAACTATACTTCTCCCTACCTCTCTCTCTATTCCTCTCTCCACTTCCCTCTCTCTCAGTTTCTTTCTTACCCTCTTTATTTATGCATATATTTCGTTGTCTCTCTCTCTATACCTCTACTTCTTTCTTTTTTCTCCATCTCTCTCTCTCTTTTTCCAGTTTCTATTTTCCCCTCTCTCTTTCATTCTTCCCTGAATACTTTTCCGTCAATTATCTATTATCTTAAGCTGTCAAATTACACACGTTTCCATGTCATCTCTCGATGACAACATAATCTATCGGAATACAGGAACTGTTCATTTTTCCACCGGATAAATGCGCATGTGTCGACTGTATCAGTACTGCTCTGCTCATAGGTAAACGAAGTCGCTTCGTATATCTCTCTAATGATCTCTCTATCTCTCTCTCTCTCTGACTCTCGCAATACCTCTTTTTCTCTCTCCCTTCTCTCTCTTACTGTTTCTCTTTCTCTTTCTCTCTCTCTCTTTCTGATTCTATCAATACCTCTTTTTCTCTCTACCCTTTTCTCTCTCACTATCTCCCAGCCACTTCTACCGCTTTCTTTCGTCTTCTCTTTATCGAAATGTTTTCATCTTGTCCTTCCCCAAGCTCCTTCTACTTTCTGTGTCCGTTGGCCATTGTATCTCTTGTTCCTGGTAAATAACTAACCAATCCTGGTAAATAACTAACCAATCCTGGTAAATAACTAACCAATCCTGGTAAATAACTAACCAATCCTACATCTTTTCTTGTACACAGATTATTGTAATCTCCAATCATATCGCCTCACTCTTCCCTAAACGAATTCATCCTTTCTGACGCTTCTTCGTCATATAATTGGTTTGACATTCTCTTCAAGCTTAGGCAAGAGAGAAGAGAGGAGAGGAAAGAGCATGAAAGAGAGAGCAGGAGAGAAAACAGGTAGAGAAAGGTAGAGAGAGAGAGAGAGAGAGAGATAGATAGAGAGAGACGTGCGTGAGGAGAGAATGAAAGCGGCAGATGAAGAGAGTATAAGAGAATACAAAAGATAGATAGAATAAAGAGAAATTACAGAATAAGAAATAGTAGTGTGGGTATAGAAACTCATTTTCTGTAGGGAACAGCCTCAAAATATCGTTAGAGATCATAACCAGAGTCTCTTGAATCATAATGCCGTCTTCTGGGAAAATTGGATTAGGAAGATCTCCGCTTGGCTGTTGAGCAGTTGATTCCCGGAGGGATATCCTCCCAGATCTTCAGAAAAGGATTGGGCAATCAGGGGGTGCAGACTAATCTTTTCCTTCGAGACCCTTCCCACCCCTTCCACATCTTATCACTGTGGCAATCAGTCCTATTCTCGACTATTCAGGGCTTCTAGGCAGATCGTATTCACAAAAAGGAGTTTCATGTCTCTGATTGTGATTCTATTCTTGCACTTGTTGGTCTTCTGAATATAATGTCTGCTTTGAAATAGAAGTCTTTGATTTTTCTTTTACATATACACCCAAGAAATAAAGATTCAAAACGTTGACCTCATGCGTCTTCAACTTTTTTGTATAGAGTTATGCATATCACTTTTTTATCTCTCTTATTCACTCTCTTCCTATCTCCAATTACGTCTACTCTCTCTCTCTCTCTCTCTCTCTCTCTCTCTCTCTCTCTCTCTCTCTCTCTCTCTCTCTCTCTCTATCTATCTATCTATCTATCTATCTATCTATCTATCTATCTATCTATCTATCTATCTATCTCCTCTCTCTCGCTGTCAAGCTCCCTCACTCTCTCACTCGGTCACTTTATATTTTGTACTCTATGATCTGTCTCTCTCTCTCTCTTTCTCACTCTTTTTTCTTTTTCTTTCTTTTGCTTTATTTTTCTCCCTCTCTTCTCTCTCTAATCATCTCTCTTTATCTCTCTAACATTTCTCTCTTCGCCTCTTTCTTGCTTTCTTGCTCTCCCTGTCTCTCTCTCTCTTTTTCTTTTTTTGCATTACTTTTCTCCTTTTCTCTCTCTCCCTTCTCACTCACTTTCTCTTCCTCCACCTCTCTATCCTTCGCTCTCTCTTCTTTTCGTTTCTCCTACTCTAGGTTGGAGTCGTCAGCCACAGTGATGCCCTAGCTGCCACACACACGAGTGCGAGCGTTAATGAGTCTGATCGGTGGATACTTTGTACACGATAAGTTAGGCCATCAGGCCGAGACCGAAGAGGAAGAGAGAATCATCGGAAACAAGCTCACGGAATAGATGAAGTGGTAATGAGGAGTGTGCGGTATAGAAAAAAAAAAGAGGTACGCTTCAGGGTATGAAATAAGAGAAAGAGAGAAAGAGAGAAGAAAGATTTTAAAAAAAGCAGAAGAGAGACGGAAAGAGAAATAAAGACAGAAATAGGGGATTTATAAATACTACATATTGAAAGAATGAGATACAGAGAATCGGAAGGAAAGAAAGAGAAAAAAAGAGAGAGAGAGAGCGAGAGAGAGAAAGAAACACATACATAGGAAGACAGAGAGAGAGAGAGAGAGAGAGAGAGTAACAGGGAGAAATAAAACGAGGATCAAGAAGGAATGATTATCTGCGAAAAAATGGTATGTTTCCACGAGCTTAATGCGCATTAAAGAGTTATGAGAAACACTTGAAAGGCTACCGGAGGAAACCGTTCGTGTGGAGAAACCGCATGTGTCACCCACAGTTCACACATATTTTCGACTTCACATATTATGCCACAGTGGTCATGTTTATCTTCTATTTTCCTTCTTTCTACCTTTCCTTATCTCTCTCCTTCTTCTTCTTCTTCTTCTCTCTCTCTCTCTTTCAATTTCTCTCTCTCTCTGCATTTATCTTATTTAAGACTCTCACAGTCTGAAGCTCTCTCTTCCTCTCTTTCCCTTCCTTATAGTCTCTCTCTCTCTATATCTTTTTATTTTTCTCTCTCTCTCCCTCTCTACCTCCTGGCAGTGCCTTTGTCCCCACCGCAAAGTGTGTGATGCTGCCTTTCTCCCTTCACTGCCGTCCCTCCTCTCAATCTCAAGGTTCTTTGTTAAATCGAGTAGTCTCCCCTTGCATCTACACTTAAGTTTTCAGACAATTCAACCCATCGCTTGTTTCTTCGCTTCTTATTTCTTTTCAGATAGTTCTGCCCATTCTTCGACACCTCACGACTCCTTAAAAGTCGTAACAAGCACAGAAAAAGACTCATTCACTCTCTTCATGCGTCCCTTTTTTCATTCTCTCTCTCTCTCAAAATCTCTCTCTCTCTCTCTCTCTCTCTCTCTCTATCTCTCTCTCTCTCTCTTTTAAACCAGTCGACCCAACTTCTAACAACACAAGTATGCATTGTTTGTGCATATTATGGCTCTTTTTTGTTTTCTTCAAAAATAACCCTAAGTCTTCCAAAAGCGTTTCAGATAATCATGACTCATACAAAGCAAACTTTTTTAATATGAAAATAGTGGTGTGAGAAATCGAAGACGTTTTTAGATGAACCCTGATATAGGGCTTTTTTAACGTCTGACACCTCAGGAAATATTGTTTTGTGCCTCGAAGAAGAAGCAAATTAAGAAGCTCACGAATCTAGCAGTGCCATAAAACCTATTCCATGTTTGATTTTGGCTTCAAAGGATTTAATATCTACGAGCTTGTGAGATTCGTAGATCAGTGGTGAAAATCATCACCCGGTCATCATTCAATATACGGAATCTAAAACCTTTAAAAAATTTGAGTTTTCGCGGGCTTCGTACGTTTCTCTGTTTTCATCGTTGTTAATTTGAAATTTTGCTTTAGAACGGCTGTGACTGAACTTACCATGAACTTATCATATGTTATCTTTTCTGGAAAACGATCATGGAAAATCAGTACGAAAATGACAGATTTCATATCTGTAAAAAATCATTATGAGAGTTCAACCGGGACTATTTTTTGTATATTTGAATACTTTCTACTTGTTTCTTACATTGATGAGCGACATAAGATGTATGAAAAGGAAATCTACACATATATAATAATTTTGAAAATGAAACTTGTGGTAGTCAGTAAGCAGTGGGAATGATCCCTGTCTCCTTAATGTCAGTCTCCTTAATGATGACGGGAATGTCAATCCTTCAAATGATGACGGTTATGGTAGATTTTTCTTCAGAAACGGTATCCAGTGCTTAAAACCAAGAAAAAGCCATGGACGAACAATCTCTGATTGTGCTGACCATAGCCGCCCCGCCTCCTTATCCCCTGCTCAATCTCTATCCCGTGTATTCTTCTCGTATAACAACAACACCAGTGTTCCATAAGCTCCGCCCTCTATTCTCTGTTTATCTCTTTCATTCTTTCTATTCTCTTGTCCTTTTCTTCCACAAACTCCTTATGCCTTTTATATTCTCCTATTGTCTTTCTCTCTCCCTCTCACTTTCTCTCCCTCCCCCGGTCTTTTCTAAAACTTATTTCTCTCTTTTCTGATACAACCATACATCGCATTCATTCCCCATTCTGGCAACAGTTTCTGACGACAAAGAAGTGTTCTCCCTTGTTTTAGCAATAATTTTCTACTTTCACGTGCGCGACTCGGTAGCTCTTGCTTCTTGTATCAATTCACACCTAACCTCTTGACTATTTTTTATTCTTCAATTGCTCTCTACTTCATTTTTGTTGTTCATTCTCTTTTTTTCTCTTTTTCTCTAACCTCATCTTTATTTTCGTTCTTCAACTCTATTTTTATTCTGTTTCTTTTCTCTTGCTGCTTTTCCATCTCTCTCGATCCTCTTTCTCTCTCTCTCTCTTTTTTCTCTACCTCGTTGTTTATTCCTTACTCAATTTCTCCCTCTATCTGCTACCATGTCCTTTTCTTTTTTTCTACCTTCTCTTCCTTTTGTATTCTGGTCCCAGTCCCAAACCGTTTTCTACCCATTCAA
This sequence comes from Allodiplogaster pararmata, assembly GCA_964056735.1. Lineage (NCBI taxonomy): Eukaryota > Metazoa > Nematoda > Chromadorea > Rhabditida > Diplogasteridae > Allodiplogaster > Allodiplogaster pararmata. The sequence continues at coordinate 35,574,758 of OZ057408.1, read as the reverse complement.
CTTCAGTTTGTACATAATTAGTGTCTACTTTTACAGAAAAAGACTTGTTTATGCTCATCATAGAAGAATAAGAAAAGCGAAGAAGAAGAATAGAAGTTATATGCGGATGTATTTTACTTTTAAGGGTTCAGAGGGTTGACCAGCTCGGGGGTCACTTTCTACAAAACCATTCACTTCACTCTTCCCGCTCTCTTCTTTTTTCTTCAAATTCTTCAACTTTCTTTCTTTCCCTCTCTATCTTTTTTCTCTGTCTTTTTTCCGCTAGCACTCTTTCAAATATTTTCATTCACTTTCAAGCTCCTCTCGTAGTAGCATTATTGTGTCAATATTGGCGAATTTTCAGTGGTTTCAAATGGTATAGAGCAATCTATGTATTGTACTTTGTACATATACATTGACTCTCAACTCTCAAGACTCACAGCTCTTCAAGCTAGCGAAACTATAATTTCCAAGAAGTTTCCTCTAACCTTTTGAATTTAATAAACTGTTGTTGATAAGCATTGAAATAAGATTTCGGAACTCTCATTCTCATTCTCTTTTCTCATTCTCATTCTTCTCATTCTCATTCTTCTCATTCTCATTCTTCTCATTCTCATTCTTCTCATTCTCATTCTTCTCATTCTCATTATTCTCATTCTCATTATTCTAATTCTCACACTCCCAAGATGGTCGTCTCTTCTGTTGTAACGCCCTGTCCCGATATAGTAATCAGACTGGCGCCATGCAGTTTATCCGGATAACCCATACACGCCTCATACTCGTTTATCACCCACTCTACTGATCAAGTCTCGTCGGACTGTTTTTGTGTTCTTTTTTATCTTTAAATTGAACAAAAGCTTGCTGTGATACTCCCCATTAGCAGATAAGTCTTGACAATTCATCCCTTGGTGGATAAAGTAATTTGAAAAAAAAAAACACTTGTTTCGTTACTGTAAGTTTAAAATTCTTTTTCATACCCGTGGAGGCATTCCAGAAAGCATCAAGAGTATTCCAGCTTTCAGTAATCCAGCTGGTAATTAGTATACACTTTTTTCCAAAAAAAAAGAATATATGAAAGTTTTCAATTCTAATTCTGTTTCATCATAGTTGAGTAATTTTTCTCATGTGTTTTTGTTTTCTCGGCTGTGAATGTTTCTTTTCAAAATACAAATCGCCTTATCCAAGTTCTACGACCAAGACCTTTAATTAAGCCTCAGTTTTGATATTCAAATGCAGAATTCATAATACCTACAGCTCAAACTAATTATATTTGTACTTATTGAATACCTGTTTTAAATTTCATTTCATAAACTCTTGATCTCTCAAAACTAAGTGTTCCCATGGATATAGAAATAGATTTGGAATAATCATACTGGTCTCTCTACCTCTCTCTCTACTCATTGTCTATCTACCTGCTACATATGTACGTTCTACGACCAAGACCTTTAATTAAGCCTCAGTTTTGATATTCAAATGCAGAATTCATAATACCTACAGCTCAAACTAATTATATTTGTACTTATTGAATACCTGTTTGAAATTTCATTTCATAAACTCTTGATCTCTCAAAACTAAGTGTTCCCATGGATATAGAAATAGATTTGGAATAATCATACTGGTCTCTCTACCTCTCTACTCATTGTCTATCTACCTGCTACATATGTACAATTCAACCCTCTCTGTTTCTCAATTCTTTACCTATTTTTCGCCTGAAATTACTCTCTCATATATATTTTCTCTTTCTCTCTTTTTTATGTCTATATCTTTCTCTCTTGCCCTCTTTCTCTCTCTCCCCTTCTCTCCCTTTCTCTCTCTCTCTCTCTCTCTCTCTCTCTCTCTCTCTCTCTCTCTCTCTCTCTCTCTCTCTCTCTCTCTCTCTCTCTCCCGTTTCCTTTCAATCGCGATACACCAGCGCCTTATATTGACAGATTGGCTCAATAGACTCAGCGTATTCTCTCACAGTTCAATAGTCCTTAGTCTACAATTACTCATTCATTCTCTTTCTTCTTTTCTCCTTTTCCAAGAATAGCCGATTTCTTCACGAGTAATGTCTTTGTTTGTGTAACACAATGTGACTCTTCGAATGATTGGAACTTTGTAAGAAACTTATCAATTGGTTACGGTAAAAAGCGTATCAGTTGGTTCCAAAAGAATATCTATTTGAAAACTCTTCATTTGTACATAAAGCGTTTGAGTCAGTCTTCCGAGGTTTCAGTTTCAGAGAGATCCAACCAGGAATGAGTGACATCTCCTTATTGTACGCCGGAATTGGTCTGCCAATTAGTGCCGCAGCTCTGCTGAGCTCCGCACCTAAGCTCTCGCCAAGTGACACTGTGGAAATGGTAGAGGAAGAGGAAGCGGCGTGCTCCTCCGGCGGCCCATCCGGCGCTGCTAGTCCTGAATCGCCCAAGTCCCCGTTAACGGGCGACCAAGCGTCCAGTATCCCGCTCTGCAGCGCTGATCATGTAAAGCGGCCAATGAATGCATTCATGGTTTGGTCCAGAGGGCAGCGACGAAAAATGGCTCAGGTAAGCAGAGAACGTTTACCATGTTCGAGGTGTTTCATTTTTAATCAAAAATTGTCTAAGTGTGAATCTAGATTCACCCGAAACGATTTGTAAAATTTTCTTGAAATAGCAACTCGAAGTTGGCATATGGCCTACAATAACTGATGTTTATAAAAAAAAATTTTAAGTGATTTGTTTGGGTTCCAAAGAAATCTCGAGCGGACTCGAATATGAAATCGGAAAATACTCTTTTACACCTGAGAGACGAAGAAGCCGAAGAAGCCTGCTTAAGACAAGTATTTAATCAAAACTATTCTTATGGACAACGAAGTGGAACTGAACCAGTCACCCCTGGCTTGGATATGAGTAACCAACTGAACCAGTCATCCCTGGCTTGGATATGAGTAATCAGTCACCCCTGGCTTGGATATGAGTAACCAGTCACCCCTGGCTTGGATATGAGTAACCACGGAGTTGCAGGACCATCCGAGGATGCACAACTCTGAGATCAGCAAGCGATTGGGAGCAGAGTGGAAGAGACTGAGTGAGGGCGAGAAAAGGCCTTTCATCGACGAGGCCAAAAGGCTCCGGACAGTTCACATGAAGGTACATAGCTCTTCGTTTATATAGTTTCTGAGATTTTGGTTCACTGCAAGTTTTCCAAAAGTGGTTTTCAGTCATTTACTGGAACTTTCGAGAGTATAAAAGATAGTGACTCTTTAATTTAACATTTCTCCCGCTCTCTTTTTTTCCTATCTCTCTTTCTCTGTATCCTTCTCCACTAAAATGCAAAATTTGAAATTAACAGAGGATAATAATCCATGAGCTGCAGTCTCGCAATGTTTTTGGACTATCTATGACGGGCTTCATCCTTTACTTTAGTTTCATTGGTGATTGTTTCACTCTCTCTCTTTCTCTCTCTACCATCTCTCTCTCTTTTTCTTTCTCTCTCTCTCTACCATATCTCTCTCTTTCTCTCTCTCTCTCTCTCTCTCTCTCTCTCTCTCTCTCTCTCTCTCTCTCTCTCTCTGTCTCTTTCCCTCTCTACAATTCGGTGCTGAACCGCATCAAAAGCTGCGGCTCCAGAATGTCCCGTTTCTGCTGAAGGTCGCACTAAGCAGCAGCCCTTCACAATTTAAAAAAAAGCAGCAAAAAGAGAACACTGCCTATCTAATTATTCCACGAACCACTGACATTTTTGTTCAAAATCAAATAATCAGTTTATATAAGTATGAGGGAAGGTTAAAAAGTCATATATTATCTGCAGTATTCGTAATACTCGTCATTAAAAATTGTTTATGTGGTTTACAAAGTACTTATACCTTGAAAAGTAACTATTCATACTAGTCGTGCTCTCTATCATTATGCCATACCCGGTCATACATACTTCACGTACCTTATCATCGACGATAAAACGTTTGATTTCAACTTTCATCTTCCAGGAGCACCCGGACTACAAGTATCGCCCGCGCCGGAAGCCGAAAAGTTGCTCGTCGGCGGCTACAAACCGCGCGGCTGGTGGCAAGGAAAGACTGCCGTTGGGAGGCGCAGCGGGGCTTTCGCTGTCACTTCCTGGCTTTACTCCAATTTTTCCCTCAGTACATGCCGGGTGAGTAGAGAACGGAGAAGGGTTACAGAAAGAGAGAGAGAGAGAGAGAGAGTGAGAGAGAGATTAAGAGGGAAAGTGACAAATAGGAAAGAGCGAAAGAGAATGAAAAATAAAGGGAAAAGCATTGAGAAAAATAGAGAGAGACAGAGAAACGAAAGCAAGGGAGAGAATGAGAGAGAGAGTAAGAGAGAGAGAGAGAGAGAGAGAGAGAGAGAGAGAGAGAGAGAGAGAGAGAGAGAGAGAGAGAGAGAGAGAGAATTGTCGAAACCTGAGAGATAGCTAAAAACGGTATTTTATAAGAGAGGGAAACGGTTTTTTACCGCGCATCAAATCGCTTTGAGAGGTGGAAGCCATAGGCACAGACAACACTGAAGGGTCTGTGAGTTATATTAGGTAGCGGTCTCGGCTTACGGTGATAGACGTTACCGTATTTTGCTTTACAGTATCCCATCATGCGTTATCTGACCTACCGTAACTGACTTTACCGCACTCCATCAGTTGAAAGTATAGGGCATATTTTGCAGGCCTCGAGGCAACGTTGGCCAAAAACGGCCTCTCCGCTGAGCTCACTTCCTTCTACTCTCACTTCTTTCCTCCGCTCTCTGCAGCAGCGAACTCAGCCGCATACTCGCCTTACGTGATGGCGGCGTACGCGCGGCATGCCGCCGCCATGGGTGAGTGCATGCGTATTGCAGCCTGAGCAGATCAAAGAGGTCGTGTAATTCTTTGAGTTTTAAGATTAAGTAGTGAGCTCTGAGCCTCATTAACATTTCAAAGAATGCCTCACTCATAAAGTTAATTAAAGAGATGTTCTATTACGAAGCAGTTGGTAAATGTGCATCCTTCACATGAAGATCAATGTTGAACTGTCATTTTGTTTGAAATTCCCTTCATACCTAAACAGGTACATTATAATCAACAAAGAATGCGCGGCTCAGATTGATAACACGACCGTTCTGCCGCATTCAAGTAGCCTAAATGGTGTCATTTTATCATCAACGCACTTTATGTTGGTTTTCGTTTAGCAAGTAACGCACGGGCACTCTCCTCCTCCGCATCGACGACGCCGCAGCCGCCGCTGCACTCTCCCGCATCAGCTATTTCCTTGCTATACGGCGCGGCCGCCACAGCCGCCACGGGTCCACCGGCACTGCCCGGGTCTGCGACGTCTCCGACCACAAGCGCAGCATCGGTGTAGGAACCGTTAAGTTGAAGGTTGGTTCAACTAAGCTCAAGCAGGATCAGACACCTTAAAGTCGTAGCTACCAAGTCAATCTTGACAATCCAGTCTGCATTCTAACTTTCCTTCCTTGCTATTAATTTTGTTTAAATCAATGACACTTCATTTCATTCTTTAATTTCATTCATCGATAATAAAATATTTAAAACTTGATACCAAATGAAGTCACAATGACAAAATCCAATGCAAAAGTATAAAAGTGAATTAGTGTTTTTTCCTTGTACATAGTATTATGATGAGACACAGGTTCCTTTGAGCGAGGAGTGGGAAGGGTTATCCAGATTTTCCAATGACTCAAAGCTTTCTTTGTGTCATTGACGATGCTGCAGCCAAGTTTATTGACCGCCGCTGCTTTTATTGGGAAGCACGGCTTCGTGTGTAGTAAGGTGCTATTATTGTGTTTGAAGGCGGCATTTTTCTATGAAGAAAATATGACAGTTCGCGCTTTGGTCTTTTTTCGCCCATTCAGGCTCTGTTTGAATTGTAAAATTGTAATTGCTCAACTATACTTACATTCATCAGAACTTAGAGAGGAAGAGAGAGAGAGAGAGAAAGACAGGAGAAGAGTGTGAGAGAGAGCAAGGGAGAAAGCAAGAGAGAGAAAGAGAGAGAGATAGAGAGAGGAAAAGAGAGAGCGAGTTGGAAAGAGAGAGAGAGCAAGAGAGAGCGAAAGAGAGATGGAGAGTTTTTCGCGTGTCACCATTCATTGGCTCTTTTCCTTTTCTGAAGTTGCTGCCAGATGCCTTTGTATGCCCATAGTACCCCATTCACACCTTTTCTTCTTCGGTTTTCTTATTGTTACCTCATTCTCTCTATCTTTCTCTCTCTCCCTCCCTCCCTCTCTTGTTCTCTTTCTGTGTCTCTTTCTTTCCCTCCCTCACTCTCTGTGTGTGTCTCTTTCTTTCCCTCCCTCACATCTCCATCTCTCTCTCTTTCTCTCTCTATCTCCCTCTAATTTAGTCTTTTTTCTTCTCTCCTTATCTCTTTTCTCTCCCTTTTCTGCAATTTCCTTCTTTTTCTATCGGTTTTCTGTCATCAACTGTAACTCTTCCCTTTTTACCAATAACAACTGTATGGTTTTTTTCTTCTTGTAAACTGTTTTTTAATAATAAAATTTGTGAAGTTTTTTTTTGTGAGATTTGTGAGACGTTTTACTGATTGACCAACAGTGTAAGCGTCTCTTTTTTTAAAACAAAATTTGTCTATCTTTCCGTCCCCTAACTTCCTATCTAGCTCTTTCTTACTAATTCTCTCTCTTTTTCTCTTTTTCTTTCTCTTTCTCTCTCTTTCTCTATATTTCTATTTCTCTCTCTCTCTTTCTCTCTCTATTTCTATTTCTCTCATTCCCTCTCTTTTTCTTTTACTTTCTCTTTCTCTCTCTTTCTCTATATTTCTATTTCTCTCTCTCTTTCTCTCTCTATTTCTATTTCTCTCATTCTCTCTCTTTTTCTTTTTCTTTTTTCTTTCTCTTTCTCTCTCTTTCTCTATATTTATATTTCTCTCTCTCTCTCTCTTTCTCTCTCTATTTCTATTTCTCTCATTCTCTCTCTTTTTCTTTTTCTTTTTTTCTTTCTCTCTCTCTCTCTCTTTCTCTCTCTATTTCTATTTCTCTCATTCTTTCTCTTTTTCTTTTTCTTTTTTCTTTCTCTTTCTCTCTCTTTCTCTATATTTCTATTTCTCTCTCTCTCTCTCTTTCTCTCTCTCTTTCTATTTCTCTCATTTTATCTCTGGCGCTCTCTCTCTCTTCCAATACAGATAAGGCGTGAAGATAATAAGGAAATAAGAAAAGAATAGGAAGGAAGTTCGTGGCTGTCAGATGCAGAAATATTTTCTCTGAACTTCCAATCTCTTTTTCTCCACTCTTTTTTTCTGTACATTTCTCTCTCTCTCTCTCTCTCTCTTGCTCTCTTTCCCTCTCAATCTGCCTCGGTATTTCTCCCATTCTTTTCTCGATGAATACCTCTCTGTTCTGTCTCCACTAGCTTATGTTCTCTATTCACTTTTATGACTTCTTATTTCTGAAACAGACAGAATGGCCTAATGGGTAAATCGTTTCGAAGTAAATTGGGCAACCAGAATTTGCATACCACTTATAATACAAAAGTGAATACTAACCACGATTTTGAACTAAGAGAATGTTGATCATGGAGAGCAGAAAAGATATCGAGACATTGAATGCAAAGTTATAAACATGAGAACATGATTTTAAACAAGGCATTATTTTTGCAGATTTCCTCCGGGCGCTCGAAAACACGTCTTCAACGCTTCAACAACGACTCTATTCTGAGCCATAAATCAACAGAATATCAAAAAGTTGAAAAAAGGACCGCTGATTCAAGCGGGAAATCAGTGATAGTTACACAACCTCGATCGTTTTTCTCATTATTTTAGGATACTCAAGAATGAGCTTTTGTTATAAAAGTTTTTAACGAGGTTGGATGGCCTGTTTTTGAAGTCGCTTGATTATTTCAATGAAAAGACGGATCGCTTGTTCCTTATTACTTAAAATGTTCCCCACACAAAACGTATTGAGGCAAGTATTGTTCTGTATTTAGTAAGTCTGTACACATGTCCCAGGCCATGGAGCCTTTTTCATAGCCTAATCGCATTGATTCGCAATGTATCCTCGGAAGTTTTGTGGTACCACACTCGCTCCCGGTAAGAAAGGGACGGCTGGGTTCGATCCGGCTCCATGGACTAGTTTTGTCAGTCCGATAGCTTGACCTTACATTTGTACAGTACTGCTGGAGGTATCTCTGAATGAGCTACTTGGAAATGATCATTATTCCTTCAAAAATTCAACCTTCATAAGTTTCACATTACTATTAAACACTTTTGAAACCGTGCTCCAAGCGATTCATGATCGTTACAAGCTTTTGCTGCTCTTTTTTAAGCAATGACTTGTTGAAATAATTAGCTAAAGATACTTTTTATACTGTAAAATCTATATAAAATTTCATCCTCCTGCTCCTTATATGTGTGTACTCCAACTACTGAGACATTGGTTCTGAACAATGCGTCTTAGAATTAAGGTCGCAGAGGTTCTATAGCTATTGTTAGATGTAATATTTACCAGGATACATTTTTCATTTCTTGTTAACAGTGGCAGCTGTTACCTTATTGTTATAAAATTACAACATTATGTTTTACTTTCAAATAAAGACTCGTGTTTTATTTTTACGCTAACGCCTCTCTATAGAAAATACTTTTTTTCTCGAAAAACTAGTTTTTAAATATGCATTGAGCCTAGAAATAACGCGCTTAACAACGCTAACACCTTCATGATAGTAATCACACACGTAAGTCTAAATACTTACAGTATAGGCAGTATGAACGTAGTTTATCATTGATGTATAATATTACCGATTGAAGTTATACGTTTGTCTTACAGTATTCAAGATTTTGTATCATGTCGAATGTATTTACTTTAAGCTCTGATATTCTCTCTTATCGTGTAGTTCCAAACTCACTCCTCCCATTATCTTCCTTTTATCTCGGTTGATATCACTTACTCCCCACCCCAACCCCATACCCCTCTCTTTCTTCGTCCCCGCACGTCTTTTAGTACCGCTTCGCCTCCAACGCCTCCCCTAGATATCCCTAACTCCCCCATTTTTGCTTCATCCCCCTTGAACCTGTAACCTCCGGCCCCCTTCCCCTAGTCGTGTCATATGCACCGATGAAGCCAAAAGTTTGCTCTTCTTCATTGTGTCGCTTCGCTGTCTTCAAGGTTCCATTCCTTCTGCCGTACACACATTTGCGATCTCTTTCTTCTAGTATCATCTTCTGCTTGTATTCTTGGACAACATCGCCCTCTGCCTCTAATGAAGTTATTCGGCTTTTCTTTTATGTTTCAAATTTTCCGTCTCCCTATCTCTATCTGTCTTACTCTCTTTACTCTTTCTCTTTATCTCTTTCACCCTCTCTCTCTCGCTCTCTCTCTACCTCTTTATGTCTCTTTAGCTCGCCCTCTCTCTCCAGTCTTCCTTCAAGTTATACGCCAATAGTAAACGTTTGCGTAGAACGGGGATGCAGAGAAAAGAACCAGTTTAAATTGGTTTCCCAAATGTCGATTTTGCCTGTACAGTTGCTTGATAAGTTCTGATGTCGAATTGGGAGGTACAGTAATCTACAGCTCGCATTTGAACTGCCCTCTGTAGGATACCGTAGAGCTTCGTCTCAGGATACTCTTTTGTTGTTGATATGGGGACACAAGAGCGAACAGGTGCTAAAGGACTCACTCACCCAAATATACCGTAACTGACTTATCCATAGAAAACCGTATCTGACCCCGAGTTACCGTAAATGAACCCATTTCATGAGACTCATTGATTTCTCCGCTGCCCGGCTAGTTAATAGTCTTTTTCTTAGAGCTACGATCTCTGCATTTAATTTGGCAAGATACTTCGCCTCGGTTTTCTGTTGTTGTTCATTTGCTTGTTGACGATTCTCTTTTGTTCTCAGATGTTCTGAGAAATTTAACCTTGTTTTAAGCTAATAAATTGTAATTACAAAACGCAAATGTGAAACGTTGAATATTTTTTTAAAAATAATCATTGCAACCCTTAGAAAAGCGGACTGATCACAAAAAAAACTTGAATTGTTCTCGAACTGGAAATGTTCTCAAGGGGTTGAGATACGGTATAAAAACATGCTTGAAGTACCAAACGGACAATTTTTTCTACGAGGGACTGAACATGGCCGTTTTCCAACATTTACCGATTGTACCAACCCAGGAAGTCGAAAAACTTTGTCAAAAAAGAAACAAGAATATTTTGGAAGGTATGGAGAGCTACAAAAAAAAGATTCTTTTCATTTTTCCATCTGCAAATTTTTCCATATGTCTTATGATTCTATTAGAGGCATCTATTATGGTAGAAATTTTTTTTATATATTATACCACATCGCGCTATATAATAGATGTTGTACAAAGATTTACTACACCTATATGTTTATTATGATTGAATTTATAAAGATATTCGCGGGAGTCGAAGACCTTTTAGATTTTGATTGTGACCGAGGAAAACACCGTATAAAAATTAGAGCTTGAAAAAAATGAAAGAGAAAAAGAGTCTGAGAGTGAGAGAGAGAGAGAGACAGAAAGAGAGTGAGAGAGAGTGAGAAAGAGGCAGAAAGAGAGTGATAGAGAGCAAGAAAGTGAGAGAGAGAGAGAGAGAGAGGCAGAAAGAGAGTGAGAGAGTGAGAAAGAGGCAGAAAGAGAGTGAGAGAGAGAGCAAGAAAGTGAGAGAGAGGCAGAAAGAGAGTGAGAGAGAGTGAGAAAAAGGCAGAAAGAGAGTGATAGAGAGCAAGAAAGTGAGAGAGAGCGAGGCAGAAAGAGAGTGAGAGCGGAACAGGAGCACATAATCATTTGATACTTGGTTCTCTTTGTCATAAGCAACAGCCGCCTGCTTCCATGATCAGCAAGGTTTGTCGTGCACTAATCTGTCTTGTGCTCAGTTTCCTTCGGCACGATCTTTCTCATCCTCTCTGTTTCTCATAACTATCATCTCCATTTTTCGGTTCTTAATTTTTTATATATTTCTCTCACAATCCCCATCTTACTCTTTCTCTCTTACTCTTTGCTTCTCTTTCTTTTCTCTCGCTCTACCTCTTAGTTCCCTAATCTTTTTCATCCAACTTTTCTCTCTCTTTCTCCATCTCTCTGTCTTCCTTTCTCATTTTTTAATCTCTCTCCTCTCTCTCTCTCTCTCTCTCTCTCTCTCTCTCTCCTTCTCTAACATTGCATCTGCAATGTCAGCCTATACAGATCAGCTAATCGCAGCGATGACGCAGGAAGTTTGTCTAAGGGTGATGTCGTCAAAGGCAAAGGATAAGAAGTAGCCAGAGTCTGCCTTATCCCCATGGTCCGCCTTCACAGGGTGCCCCTGACCCGGTCTCGTCGGCCTCTTATCAAAGAAGCCAAAGGATATTCAAGTACGGGTAGGAAGATACAACTGAGCATACATCGGCCGAGGCGCCCAAAGTGGCCAGCAGCATAAACATTGAACCTACCTTGTTGCTTGCTCCCTGGTGTGACACTCAATGTCGACTTATCCCGATCGCTTCCCGGGTTTTCTCTAGCTCTACCTCTCTCTATCTCTCTCTCTCTCTCTCTCTCTCTCTCTCTCTCTCTCTCTCTCTCTCTCTCTCTCTCTCTCTCTCTCTCTGTGTTCAGGCTTAGGCCCTCTCTCTATATCTTTCACTGTGTGGCTTTCTATCTCTCTTTATCTCCCTCTCTATCTATCTCTCACTATATCTGCCTCTCTATCACTCTCTCACTATCTTTCTCTCTACCTCTATCTCTCTTTCCGCGCATTTATCTTACTGTAGCGCTTGTCTAAGCTCTATCATAGCATCTCAATAGCTAACCTAAGCCTTGTCTAGTGAGCTAGTATAATCAATCTGCCAAACTGGCAAGTGCTTGTTCACGGGAAGGGGTCGAACTCAGTCATCGCTTTTTCTCCGAAGCGCGTTTCGAATTACACCACCGAATACTCATTGCTAATTAGTAAGACTCTAAGGCCTTGTTCTTGTAGCTGAAGCTTTATCTTTCGATCTTCACAGTACTCTCTTGAAGATTACTCTTGAAGATCCCTTCAAGATTTACGATAGATTACCTCTTCAGTGTTTATTCTTATTTTGTTTATTCTTAAAGATATTTGGCCTCATGTGGATGAAAAGAAGAGTCTTTGAAAAAACATCAAGATGGACTACCGTAGGATGAAGGGATAGCTTCGCTCTGGCCTCTTTTTATTTGAGACCAACTATCTGTTGCTAATCTTACAACCGCCTCCGCAGTAGCTCTCACATCTCACTTATGTATCTTCTCTCAATCTCTGCATCTTTCTCGCTCTCTCTAAATCTCTCTTTCTCTTTCTCTCTCCCTCTTTCTATCTTTCTCTCTCTCACAGGCTTCGTTTTCCAATCCTCTCTCTCTCTCTCTCTCTCTCTCTCTCTCTCGCGTTACCCTCTTCCCGACACTATTCTTTCAATAACACGGAACTGACTCTCTTATGGCAGTCAAAAAGAATTCACGCATGGTCAGAAAATGCCCTCTATGGCGGAGCTTTTCACATGAGTGACAACACCTCCAAGAGACGGAGTAAGGTTACACGCTTGGACGCCTCTTCTCATACTTTCTAAGAAGCAGGCTTGAATGGAACATTGTATCCTCGGAAAGGGCAAAGAAAATAGAGATAAAGAGGAAGAGCGAGAGAGAAAGAGAGGGAGAGAGAGAAAGTAAGGAAGAATGAGAGAGAAAGAGAATTACTGAGATGAAGAGCGAAAGAGAGGGAGGTTGGGAGAGAGGAATAGAGAGCGAAAGAGAGGGAGGGTGAGAGAGAGGAAAAGGGAGAGGAAGAGAGAGAGAGGAAGAAACAGAGAGAAACGGATAAATCGTTGAACAATAAAGCTACAAAGCTATGTACTTATGTAAACAATTGGTTCCAACCAGTAATAGGGACGAAAAAGAGCGTATCAAAGTATGTTTCTCAAAAATTTCTTTCAAAAAGACTTGAGCCGTAAACTGATATCTTCCTTATCCTTGTACTTTCTCGCGGGTGATCATATAAAAGCTTAGTCTTCACAAGTTTTCACCTACCATTCGAAGCCTCAAGGGTTTGTTCCCTCTTGTGTGGAATGAGGGTTTGTTCCCTCTTGTGTGGAATGAGGGTTTGTTCCCTCTTGTGTGGAATGAGGGTTTGTTCCCTCTTGTGTGGAATGAGGGTTAGTTCCCTCTTGTGTGGAATGAGTTTCAATACTTGTGACAGCCCTCAGTATTCGTTTCTGGTGAAACGCTGTGGGTCCCGGGGTCGTGCATATTATCAATCCCAAGAACAATGAAATGAATCTTATGAGAAAAAACACTGGTACAAAAAAATTAAAGAATTTGACATTCGAAGGGGCAAGCACTCGGAAATTTAAAAATCAAAATGTCCCAAGTCGACGATTATCACCATTTCAAGTGTCCGTTGTGCTAGAAAAATCAAACCATTCTTTCATGATCAATGGAAGTCTTAGTAGTGCCAGTGTTGAGATGCGGATCTCAACACTGGCACTACTAAGACTTCCATTGATCTTATAACTCTTCACGATGCGCGTCACTCAGCATTCAACATTCATTCTTTCATGCTCACTTTTACTGTCGACTCCAAATTTCGTTTCATCAAAAGAAACGGCTTCTGGCAGGAAAATGAAACATCGACGCCGTATCTTTTTCAACTTACTGAAATCGTCTTCTGATTATATTTAGGCCTTTGAATTTTTTTTAAACTCACGATTTGCAGGAAAAAAAGTTATACCTTTTTTCAGCTATAGATTTGAGATTGAATCTGCCCTGAAAAAAATTCAAATGCGAAAAGTCATCATCAGCGCAAATTTGGAAAAGAACTGGAATAACCATAGAAGGGATAGACAGAAATTATCTTTAGGTCCTATAATGTACTTGTTCATCTTGTTATTGATAAGGGTTAGATCACCAACCCCGGAAAGACCCTTTCAAACCAAAAAAAGGTTAAGAGATGGTGGTCGGACATGTCTGTTACTTACTCTTGCTACATACAAGCAGTGAAACATGAGCAGTCTTTGATGCCACTAAGTTTGAATGACTAATCCGAGATGGGGTTGCGTACATTGCCTCAGGGTTGGATTGTTTTTTAATATCCATTTATTCGCATGTCATAGACATGAAGCGCCATAATTTGAACAATACATCACAACTCTACTGTTAATCATGTTCCTGATAATTTACGGGAACGTTGAACGTAGAGGTGAGAGAATTATGAAAAATGAAGGGAGTAAAGTTCAAGCACTATCGATCACTGCGTTGACGTTAATTAACAAAAGTCTGTTTCGCCCCGCTCAAACAGATGTTTGTGCTGTAGATTATATATATTATGGTTTGAACGATACAAAAAGTTGAATTATATGCAACAAAAACTGATAACTTATAACCACCAATACTGAAAAATATTTAGAACTTTTTGAAGTTCTACTGTGTCAAGACGAACGATAATGCTTTTATAAAGAGTTACAGTGTCTTGACTGCTGGAAAACTACTGTATAAATTTTCTATTTTTGATGAAGTTCGCTTGGTTTTCATCAATTGCCTCCACTTCTTTCACTTGAAGTTCCCTGAACAGTTTTTTCTATTCGTTTATCTCAGACTTTCTTTTTTAGAAGAGGGACAAAGAAAATGGTCTGAATAGCAGTTAAACTCATAACTAGAAGGATGTTTAGAGAAAGTATTATACAGAGAAAAAGAAAAGGAAGTGAGAGAGAAAGAGATGGAGAGAGATAGAGAGAGAGAGAAAGAGAGAGAGAGAGAGAGAGAGAGAGAGATACATAGAATGAAGAAAAAAGCAAACCGCCTCTTCCTGAACAAGAGAGTGGTCCGAGTAACAGTTCATTCCCAGGACGGCGCACATTACTTCTTTTTGTTGTAGTATTCTTCACTCTACACTGACCAACTTCTCTTTTTCTCTATTTCGCCCATTTCCCCATTCTCTCCCTATTTCTTTGAGTCTTTGGGTCTCTCAGCTCGATTGGTGTGACCGCTAACGCTGAAAAAAGAATCGTGTGAAAGGATCACAAGGAAGCTCCACTGAACACAGTGACTTTGTTAACAACAAAGAAGGACTATGAGAAAAGAACAGAAAAAGAGATAGAGATAGAGATAGAGATAGAGATAGAGATAGAGATAGAGATAGAGATAGAGATAGAGATAGAGATAGAGATAGAGATAGAGATAGAGATAGAGATAGAGATAGAGATAGAGATAGAGATAGAGATAGAGATAGAGATAGAGATAGAGATATAGAGAGAGAGAGAGAGAGAGAGAGAGACTACGAGGAAACGAAAAAAGAAAGTAATTGTCATGAGAGAAGAACAAGGAGAAAAAAATGAGAGAGAATAGTTTGCAAGATAAGATTTAGAAAAAAGTCATAAACATATAATCATCATATATTCATGTAATCAAGAGAACTATAGAAGAAAAACTCTGAGGGTTTAAAAAATGAATCGAGTACTCAAAAAAGGATAAAATTTTCTTATTCAACAAAAACAAGAGATTAGAATACAGATGATTATTCAATAACACTACGAACATTTTTAGCAGACATCCAGTCGATTTCCTGAAATGCATTCAATAAGAAGCCTAGGTTTTGGATACTCTTTTCCAATAAGACTTGAAAATTATCGCTCCCTGGGCATTTTTTAGGGTTTTCTGAGACTATGGTAAGCAAGGTAACCGTGTTTGATTAGAACCAAGTCTGAAAGTTGGTGATAACTTCAACTGAAGTGACAGCGTTCCGCTGAAACAAATGTTCGTTCACGCTCATGCTTGCTCTTCTCACGCTCTGCCATCGTTGAGCAATGGAATTGACTCATGTTGCAAGTGGTGTACACATAAATAAATATGTACTCAGTGTCACCTGTTCGCACTCTCTCTCTCTCTCTCTCTCTCTCTCTCTCTCTCTCTCTCTCTCTCTCTCTCTCTCTCTCTCTCTCTCTCGCTCACTTTTTTGCTATTTTTCATCTCTCTCTCTATTCATATCTTTTTTTCTACTTTACATTCTCTCGCTCTCTTCATTTCTTCTTTCCGCCTTTTCATTCCTTCGTTTTATCTCTCTCTCCCTCTTTCTTTCTTCCTAAGTCTGACTCTCTATCTCTCTCTATCTCTCTCTCTCTCTCTTTTCTATTTTTGTGAGAGTGCACACTTGAAATAATATGAGAACTTCATAGAGCACTAATTACCCAATCACTCTCGGAGCATCGCATGTCTAACAGGGTAACTCTCCGATGTATGAAGGAGATATAGAGAAGAGAAGAACATCATTCGATACGAAGAGAGTCAGATAGATTAGGCTTGCAGCCTTGAATATCTACCAAAACCGAGTAAAGTTACAACAAGAATACCACACACCACCATTCCAACATCTTCGAACAGATCTGTGGTTACATTCCACGTAAGACCCTTTTTACAGTAAGATGAGGCCTGGAAATAACCGAATTTTCTGATATCAGAGCCTTGGGTTAGAATCTACTGAATAAAAAACAGAAGAAAGTGCAGAGAAATTTCTTGAAAAACAAACGCTTTGATTTTTGAGAACTAGTCTGGATTCTCATTCAAAATGTATGTTAAATATAAAAAGGAATAACAATTCCAATTTGTAACACTATTTATGGCCCACCCTGTGTGCCGCATTTATTTATGTATCATTTACAATTTATAACATTCGACATAAAAACGACTCCTCTATAGACGATGACGAAATAACTGCAGCCTCTCACTCACTCGCCCCATCTGACACACTGACATTCTATCTTGACAGTAAATAACTCACCATAACCTCACCATAACCCTAAATGTCGATAAAATAAATAAATGATGAAATCCAAATTTCGTTAATCAAAAGAACTTTATACAATTTTAGCTGTTAACATTCCCTATGGTTCTATTGTATCATTCCTAGTTTTCCGCTGCTTTTTCGAACCCTAATATCATGACTTTCTTTTCCTGTTTGCTTGTCTCTCTCTCTCTCTCTCTCTCTCTCTCTCTCTCTCTCTCTCTCTCTCTCTCTCTCTCTCTCTCTCTCTCTCTCTCTCTCTCTCTCTCTCTATCTCTCTCCTGGAAAACTTTCTTTATTAAACTTTGCATCTCGTTCTCTGTTTTCTATGTCTATTTGTCTAATTATTTTTCTCTCTTCGCTTCCCCTTTTTCCCTTCTCTTTCTATCTCTCTCTTTTTATCTCTTTTTCTCTATTTCAAAACCGAAATTTCAACGGTGTTCTCCAACTCTCAAACAAGTGTAACGGGGCAGAAGTTATGTAAAGAAACGGCTTGGCCAACTTTGTTTGGCCAAGCAATCAGATGAGTGCACATAAAACACGTTCAAAATAGGCCAATGACATGGAAACAGTTACAATATCCTGAATGTCTTTCTTCTTTCTTAAATCTTCCTTTTCTTTTTTATAAAGATCTACTTTTGATACGGTATATCCTCAAAGAACAAATAGTTTCGCAGTTCAGCGGACCAGTATTATCATGCGATGACACGGAACTTCAAGGATGTTCTATGACTAAGCAAATGGATATTTTATTGTCAGTTTCTCTCTCTTTCTCTCTCTCTCTCTTAATCTCTTCCTATCTCTAATTCTCTCTCTCTCTTTTTCTCTCTCTTTTGTACAACTCTAACTCTCTCTCTATCTCCCTCTCTAGACTCTATATTTTCTTTCTATCTTCATCTCTCGCTCTCGCTCATAATCTTCTTTTTTTGAACTCTCTAATGCTTCCTAACACTTTCGGGTTGTTTTTTTATTGCTCTTCATATGGGCCTCCCTTAGCAGGCTACCGTATATCGGGTACTCGTTGAATTTCTGGGAGCTTGAGCCCAAGTGCAACCTTAAGCGTCTGTATCCTCATACCAGATATCCTTTCTCATGGCCTCAGTATAAGCATGACTTGCTAGTTGCGCAACTACTTCGTTATAGATAAAGAGGGCGGAAAGGAGACCAGTCAACAAGCTCGCAGAAGAGAGAGACAGAACAAGAGAGAAAAAGAGAACGAGAAAGAGGAAAAGATTAAGATAGGAAGATAGAGATAGAGAGAGAAGGGGAAAAGCGCGAGAAGCGTTAGGGAGCATTCAGAAGCTGAAGAGTAACAGAGAGAGAGAAGCAGAAGAAGAGAGAGTGAGGAGAGAAAGAGGGAAAGATGGAGATAGGAATAGAGGGAGGAAGAGAGAGAGAGAAATAAGGAGATGATTTAGAGTGGGGAGAGAGAGAAAGCGAGAGAGAAAGAGAGATAGAGAAAGAGGGAAAAAGAGAGAGAGGTAGCTCGCTAATCTTCAAGCTTGCGCGCTTGATTCGAATATTATTGCTCCCTGAGCGGCGTTCCTCAAAGCGTAAGGTTATGGAGACGAAGAAGTGAGTGTTCGTTGCGCCATTCTCACTACCCGACCATTGTTTGTGCAAGCAGCTTTTTGTACTTTTCTTCAGTACAGAAATTTCCCTCTCCCTCTTTTTAAAGCCGTTGCCTGGCTCCTCAGCCAAGAAGGGCATTGGGAGCCCGGGTCTTTACTCGAGAGAAGTTGCGTCTTGCAGGACTGGAAAGGTCTACCTTGAATAGAAGACTATAATAAAGCCTTTTTTCTAGTGATTAGAAGCTCATATAGTGACTTTTCAAAGTCAAGGGACAACTTTTTTTGTGATTGAGCAGGGAAGGATATTCTCCGCTCCTCCACGGTAATCACTCATGTGTGGATGGTTTTTGAGAGGAATGCTTTGAAGGAGTTCATGGGAAAGGTCGAAGTGAAGACTCTACTGCATCTAGTCAATGAAAAGAAACCGAAATATCAAAAAGAGCAAGGGGGTCTGAGAGTGGAACATGAATGCAATTATGAACGACATAGAGGGAAAGAGTGGTAAGAGAGAAGTCGATAGAGAGAGAGAAAGAGAGAGAAAGAGAGGGTGAAGAGAGAAAGAAACAGACAGAAAAAAAAGAGAGAGAGATAGAGAGAGGTAGAGAGAAAGGGAGAGAGAGAGATAGAGTCAAAGAGAAAAAGAAACGTACAGAAAAGAGAGCGAGAGAAATGTACATGAACAGTCAGAAAAGAGAGAGATTCTGGCAAGGAGGTTCATTTGATTGGCACTTACTATTTACAAAGGCAAGTTTCTTATGTTATTGTTCTTTTACAGGCACGCCAATGTTGCTTTTCTTCCATCTTCATTAGAGCGTGATTTTTTCCGTATTTTACGCTACTTTCTATCTTCACTCTTTCTCTTTCTATCTGTCTCTGTATCTCTCTCGCTCTCTCTGCCTGCTTGCCTCTCTCTATGTCTCTCTCTCTCTCTCTGCCTACCTCTCTTTCTCTCTCTCTGCCTGCCTGCCTCTCTCTAACTCTCTCTCTCTCTCTGCCTCTCTGCCTCTCTAAATCCATCCTATGAGAGTACAAATCGCACGATTTCTGCAACAAAATTAGATACATTCCCATTTCTATGACCTTAGGTATGATGAAAAGAATATGCAAGGAAGTATTTGACGTATCGGAAGAAGAGGAGAAGAAGAAGGGTCATATTGAATCCTATTGTATCCAAATACAGCGTGTTGCGAGTTCGCCCTGATAACCCGGACGAGGTATCTGCTAATCGTTTTCTGATTTGAATGTCGCTATACAAATCTCCTCACAAAAAGGCAAACTTACCCATTATCAAGCACAATGTTTGAGGAGCGTGATAGGGCGGACAAGAATGGGGAAGATAAATAGGGACGCCGCAACAGATTTGGAAATCACAGAATATGGGGGGAGATATCATTAAAGGGCCAAAGATATAAATAGGGAAAAAGGCTCGGCTGAAGATATTAATATAACGATAGGGATTGAGTTGAGATATTGTATTGAGAAAAAGAAGCTCGGGCCAAGGTAAAAGTATTGTACTTGGAAGGGGCTTGGGCAAACATATATGTAAATGAAAAAAAATCGTGCGAAAATAAAGATACCGTAAAAAGACTCAGGCGAAGTTAACTGTAAAAAAATGTAGGCCAAGTTATGAATTCGGTAAAGAAGTTCGACAAAAGATATCAACCAGGAGAAGGGGCTCGAGTTAAGATATAAGACGGTGCTGGGAATTTAGTTCGGCAATTCGTGTTGTTTCGGTGTCTGTGGCAAGTTTATCGTAAAATTCATCGGAATTTCTCGCCATTTCTTTGTGAATTCGTGGAATCAAAATTTTATTTTATTTCATCACTTCTGGCACAATAAATAATCAAATATGAAACACAAGAGTAAGCAGATAGCGAATCTTGCCTGACGGAACTCGAACTGTTCGAATTTCGTCATGTATTGTTGCTCATCACTTGACGGATTTCGAATGGTTCGGATTTCGTCATGCTACAATACTCATCACATGGCGAAATTCGAATGGTTCGAATTTCGTCACGTTACGATGCTCTGCACTTGACGAATTTCGAACTGTTCGAATTTCGTCATGCATTATTGCTCATCACTTGACGGATTTCAAATGGTTCGGATTTCGTCATGCTACAATACTCATCGCATGGCGAAATTCGAATGGTTCGAATTTCGTCACGATGCTCAGCACTTGACGAATTTCGAACTGTTCGAATTTCGTCATGTTACGATGCTCGCTTTCTAAATCTCACACTCTCCCCGCACTCTCGCAGTTCCCGGCTATTCAGCAGATTTATATAGTACGAACAAAACGATCATTCTATACAGACCGGGTTTGCACGAATGCTATACTATTCTCTTTTCGCGACACAGAAAAAGAAAATGGTATAGCGTTCGTGCAAACCAGGTCTGTATAGGTTGCTCGTTTTGTTCATACTATATAAGTCTGCCCTTATTTTGCTGAATAGCCTTGTACTGATCATCAACCGATGACGAAATTCGAACCGTTCTAAATTTGCCTTGTAATGATCATCAACCGGTGACGATATTCGAACCGTTCTAAATTTACCTTGTAATGATCATCAACCGGTGACGATATTCGAATAGTTCTAAATTCGCCAACTCTTATGTCTGACACTCAGTGCTTTTGTTTCTTATTTATCTTGCTAAAGCTAAAATCTGTATATTAAATATGACACGTGTTTCTTTTTCAATCCTCTGTGCAATTTACAGATAAAAGAGTTTTTTTACCGCCATGTTTCAAAACTCGCCACAGACACCGAAACAACACGAATTGCCGAACTAAATTCCCAGCACCGTCTTATATAATATGAATAGAGCTTTTTCACACTTATGTATTGTTTTTCACACCTATGTATATGTATTGAACAAATAAATAAAAATAAACACACTCGAAATTTAACAAAATCGAACATTATAAATGTTGATGACATATCTATATCTAAGCACACAGAGTCAGAAAGTCTCAAATGTTTCGACAAATAACTTTGTCGCTGATAATTTGACTATACATGCATTGGAATAGAATGATTCTTTTGCAAAAATTATCAAGCTTCTCGTTGTTGAGGTAAATTTTTTTTTAAAAATGCACAAGTCCACGATCTTAGTTGCTTATGAACTATGGTTTGACCCGAATGGCTGGTCGGTAAATAAGTTTTATCATCTCGAGTTTGTGTTTTTCGTGTTCGTATGTAAATTTCTTCTTTTTTCAAGCTAGAAATGACGACTCTAAAATACGAATTCAAAACTAGTGAATCGATAAGTTAGCTTTAAAACCTCCACTCTGCTCACATAGAATGAGATTACATAATATCCACCATGATTCATCTGCTCTTGTGAAGAAAATATGAAAAGACATATTGATTGAACGACAGTTCATTCGAGCGGGAGGTTCAGAACAATGAGAATCGAACGCGTGTTCACAGTTCAATTCAATACAAACGTTTTATTCTCGATTTCATGGGACATGAAGCGCCATTGATTCGATCAACTCCAGCTTCTTATCAGTTTCTTGATGTTGAGGACGAGAACGTATATTGTAGACTGGCGTGTCGATTTTTGTTTGAACGATACACATTATAACAGTAAACACAAAAAGCGTATTAATAGACATACTTTTGAAAGCATATAATGGAACTATATACTTTAAAAGTATTCCTAATCGTTCCGCACACAAGTGTTACTATTCATACTTTGAAAGTATGAATAGTAATAAAATGAAAGTATGCTGTCTACACAATGACAGTATGCTAAATATACATACTTTAAAAGTGTGCTGTCTACAAAAAGAAAGTACATGTGTATGCTGTTTCTTGGGTTTTTCATTCGAAATTTTTCTTTATTTGTTACTTTGCCGAAGGGCCTTTTTTCCCGAACGGCATTCCCGAAGGGCATTTTGAAGGAGAGCGCTTCACAATCAAAAATTTTTCCCGATGCCTTTCTTCCAGAATGGCTTGGTTAAAGGATTAACATGATGTGATTTGTATGTGGGCTCTTCCCGCATGAAGTAATCGAGATAATATGTGTATATAGAGCAACCTAAGTCAACGGGGTTTGCAGATTGGATAAGTGCGAAGAAAAGGAAGAGAAAAACAAAGGCATACTTTCAAAAGTATCCCATTCATTCATTGATTGTATGCCCTTTCTAGCATACTTTCATACTTACGCGCAGGCATACTTCCAAATTGTTACTATTCATAAATCACATGTATGCCTTTTAGCATACTTTCCCAAACTCATCCTTTTTTGTGTGTAGTGTTCACAGTATCGACCACTAATACTGCGCAACTTTTATCAATTCTCTACCCTTCTCTACTCGCTCATTATTCTAGGCTCTTCAATCAAATGAGCGGTCGTTTCTCGTCAAAGCAGGTAACCTACTATGTATAAAGTCCACTCTTCAAATTCAAGATCCCAAGAGCATGAAAAAGCATGCGTGGCTCAAATGCTGAACCAAAGAAGTTATTCCCCGTTGCGTGCATTGTTCCAACTCGCCGATAAGAAGCCAAAGGGAATTTCTGCCCACTTACACACTGCCTTGCCTCTCCAGGGACTCTTTTGATTCATCCCTCGGGCCCACTTTTCCTAGCATCTCCCGCCAGGTGCAACTATCTCCTCCGAGCCTTTCCCGTTAGCTGCAGCTCTTTTTTCAATCCTCTTCTTGTGGAGACGCACACCCCTCCGAGCCGCTTCTGCCAGGTGTCACTATCTTCTCTTCTTTTTTGTGTGGCTTGTCAAGAAAGGATGCGTTGTCTCAGTCGCATAATATGCATTCTTCGCATTTCGCCTCTCTCTCCCTTCCAGACTAACACAATCGCTTATCTAATTTCGTGCCGGGAATGCTCTTCACCTCCCTTCACTTCCCCCCAAACCTCACTTAGTCCCCTCTTATAAGCATAAGAAGAATAGGCGAAGTGTCTTTCTCCCCGTTTGTCTCTTGTCTTTCTTGGCAACAAGTAGAAGCATTCTCACATTCTTCTTCTCCGCTTATTCAAAACGTGACAATTCTATTACAACACAGTGCGAGTCTGGAGTGCATTAACACCACTCCTCGACCAACAAACTTCCCCGCCTTTCTCAACTATTAGGAGGGATTCGAGAAAAAAATTCAGCACTAAAGACTTGATATGTAGGTGTTATAGCTTAATCAATAACATTATATATATATTTTATCTACATTTCGAAAAATGCAATTGTAGGGTAGTTTGGGAGCTAGGGAGCCTTGGGTGCCCAACGGTTTCCAGAGTTCAAGATCGATGAGAGAACATGCGGGTGACGAATCCGCGTGTTTGAGTTTTTTGATAGCGGTGGACCAGGCCGTGATTGGATCGGGAGGAGTACAGAAGGATAGCTTTGGCGAGTGATTTGAGAGCGGCTACCTTGAGCGGTACTTGGTTTGACTGAGTGGGCATCAGCAGTGGAGGAGCTGCTCCTCACCGACCAAGTCCCCCGGTTCCCATCGGCTGCCCTTGGCAAAGAATTAATAATTGATGGTTTGGACTTTTTGGGTAGGATGAACAAGGGTATCTTCGATGATGATTGGAAATATATGTCTCCGTGAAGAACTTCGAGATCTCGACTTTGGATAAACGTATGATGAACAGAAGCGAGATTTCATTTCAAGAGTGAAAACTATTGCTGTTGCGTCGTCTGTTGTTCAAAAATCGCAAAAGGCTGTAATCAGTCAACTTTGTTCGTAATGGCAAGGTTTTTCATCACATTATTATTTTTAAGCAGTTCTACGAACATTTTGAAAGAAGTTATGTCAAGCATTTCTGGTACACGAGAAAACCAACGGGCTACTCTAAGACTAAATGAATTGTACCTAGCACTGTTCTTCGTTACTTCTATTGAAACTCCGTGAGAATTAGTTCGCGTTTCTTTGGAAAAAATGTTGTTTCTTAATGATGGTTTTGTCATTGATTATTTTCCATGCCATGGTCAAATCCATATATACTCGTCTCTCTTCTAAAGACATGAGACCTAGCTTAGAGAGTCTACTTTTATAAGATGTATTTCCGTGAGGATAGCTACAGTTAGGAAAGCAGCGAGCGAATACGATTCTCGTGAAAGACCTGAGAACTTTCTCTATTTCTTCGACGTCTTTTTTGAAGTGCGGATTCCAGAAACTTGAAGCAAATTCTAAATGAGGCATGACATAAATTTTGAAGCATTTCACCAAGATAGAGGCATCATTGATGTTCACGGCTCTTAACATTGAATATAGAGCAGAATTAGCTCTAGATACTCGGTCAGATATAGTGATATTACGCCGAAGAGAAGGGATTATTTGTACACCTAGATCACGAACTCGACTCACACACTCCAAAGCAGTATTGTCTATGTAATAGGTAGGAGTAAGTGCCGTAGAGACCCGATATGTAAATGAACTGTTTTAGAGGTAGAGAGAGATAATTGGTTGGAAGTACGTACACCAGAATGATACTTCATCTAGAGAAGCTTGAAGTTCAAGACAACGTTCTGTCATGTTATTCTTGTTGTAAGACAGATACAACTTTATGTCATCAGCATATGCTTGATATCGAACGTTAGTGAATGAAGAAAGAACTTGATTCAAGTCGGATATGTATAAGACAAAGAGCAAGGGTCCCAATACAGACCCTTGTGGGACACCGGATGTAACAGGATGTGGAGTTGATAAGGTGTCGCTCATACGAACGGAAAATTCTCTATCTGTTAGGAACGACTTCAACCAAGTTATAACTAAACTCGGTATACCGAAATGAGTACATTTTCTTAACAATTTATTTATACATACTGTGTCAAATGCACGAGAGAAATCTATATAAATCACATCGGTGGAGAGTCCTGCACTTAGAGCCTTCGTCCAATCATTTTCACATGAGAGTAAATTTGTAACTATGGAAGCGCCCGCCCGGAAACCGTGTTGACTTGAGGGGAGTATCTCAAAATGAGAAACGTGCTCTATTATAATAGACCTGATAACCCGTTCCATAACCTTTGAAGCTGGAAAAGAATAGAAATGGGTCTGTAAGACGATGAAAGAGAAGGGTCTTTACCAGATTTAGGAATGGCAGTGATCAAAGAATGCTTCCAAATTTCAGGTACAACACCGAGAGATAAAGAGAAGTTATAAATATGTGCTAATGGAAGAGCGAGAGATTTTCGTTATCGTTTTTTTATTGACTTTTATCACTCACCACTTGTTTACGCCATCACTTATGTAAGAGTTCACATCATTGTTATAACAGAAAATCACGAAATTCTTTTTATTACTTCATCATATGATAGAAAAACAGTATCTCAGGCATTGAAAAATAATTCAAAAAACTTATTCTTGCAGAAGAATTTAAGAATTCCAATCGCTCATGGCTATCATTTTTTAAAAAAATTTCTTAAAAAACAACGTTTACAGCGAGAAATAACGATTTGTCGACAAACCTGAGGCCTTTTTCTCCTTACTTTTTTTTTTTACAGTAATGGGACTTTTTGTAACTCTTATACAAACTATACTGTCTCAGATTTTCTTAAATTAAATCTAGTCTTTCTAGAACTAAGCGACTAGAAATTGATTTATATACTACACTAAGTCAGCATGTACTTCGACTAAAGTCAGCATCACTCTGTTTTCAATAGGAGTATTAAACTGTTTATTACGTGACGTGCATCACATGGGCCTCATCGAATAAGAAAAAAGTTGGGGACAGGGGAGTTGGTCGAAATCTCTTCATAGTAGTCATTTCTGGATGTCAACAGACAAATTCATGAGATTTATCGAGTTTTTCTCTCAGGTATTGTAGTGCTTATTCGGAGAAGGTTTGAAGTCTAGAAACAAGAGGGAAGAAGCGACATGTCGCAGCGAGTAAAAAGGAGGAGTAAAGTAAAAAAAAATTGCGTTTTGGTTACATACATACATTGTTGGAGATAATAAACATGGCCATTACCATCGGGTTAAGAGCAGGGGTTAAATAGTGACCGGATCGGCCCCGTCGGCGGATACACGTGCACACAATATTGACAAAAAAAACTCCCTGTCCTTTCTTACCCTTTTCCTACATCCCCTCTTCTTTCTTCCAAACTTTGAGCGGCGGATACATGTAAACCCAAATTGGGCGGCTCCATTTAACCCCTGGTTGAGAGAACTTTTCGGGTAAGTAACCTAGTAACCTACTCTGATTTGAGAGACTCTTCGAAAAGCTCAACGGTCCTAGTGGTACTTTTCAGCGCTACTCCACTGTTGCATATTCCTATTCGCAAGTTTCCTCAAAACCCTCTCTGTCAACTTTCAAACAGCGATAACACTGAGCACGTTAACTTTTGGTGATGGAGATTTGAATTCTTCAACAAAAATATTACTTTTGTTCTCATTCCTCATTAGTTGGCCTCTCAACCGTCGGGGGTACTCAGAGATCTGCACAGCTTATTCACACCCTTGGATCAATCCAACGCTCAGAATTGCGAAGTCTATATCTACTTTCAGATATCTCAACCATAGTTCATCTAAAAAACGACCGTTCTTTGCGTGGAGAAGTTTAAAATAATGATAAACTCTCCCACTTTTGTCTTTTGCCTAAAACTCACTTCTCATTATTCTCCCCCGCTAGACAAGCTGTCGTTAAAAAAAACTCAAAACAATTCCAAAGCACTTTATTAGAACTATGAACCCGACGCTCAAACCTACCAAGCCTTTCTATATCAACCCTCAGATCAATCAGCCTATCTCAACTGCAGTTGTTGGCGGTTGCCTCCTCCGTAGGAGAGTCCCTTCTCAACTCTCAAATATCGCCTTTCCTGCCTCGAAACCGGGATCGCATGTCAACTAGGGACCGCTTGCAGTCGGAGAAGTTGGAGAGAAGGGAGAAACATTTCTGATCCACGCTTCCATCATGCGCATCGATACACTCTTTTGCCGATCTGAAATACAGAAAAATTGGGAGTCAATCCCTGAAAATTGGAAGTCAATCCCTGAAAATTAAGAGTCAATCCCTGAATTTTGTCTCCATAGTCTGAAATTTGAGATTCATAGGCCACATAAGTAAAATATGTCTTGATTTTTCAATAGGTCGAACGCTTAAGTAGGTTAAAAGTTTCACTTTCAAGTTTACGAAACCGGTTGAGGCTGAGTTATGGCTAATGAAACGTTCTATTTATATAGAGGAACGAAGATTTTTTTCTTTCAGTTTTAGCTCTAAAAACTTTGATACATTCATTGAGGGAGACTCAAAAGGATCCTCACCACCAACCTATCCCAAAAGGACTCCCCTCGACAGGACCTATGGGCAAGACGACAACAACAAGGGAGAGGGTCGGTAGGTCAGTCTCCCTAGAAATGTTTTTTGCCAGTTGGCAGTTTACATATGATAAGCCATACGGTCTAAGAGAACTCTTCAGAGCAACATTGAACGGAAAAAGCAAGGCGATTGAGCCTTTCACTCAGCCCAATCGCACGGAATAGCAATGTCACCGTAGTGTAATGGTAACGCGCTTGCTCCCGATTAGATTCGAGACGGCTGGGTTCGATTCCGCTCGGTGGACTAGCTTTTTCCGTGCGATGGTTTATTGAATTTTCGTCTTTACCAGGCGTCCCTGCCTTTAAACTGTGCAACTGAGCATTTGGAGATGCATCACCATTGGCTTTCTTGGCTTCTTTTCTATGTATAGGTGACCATACCTTAACTTCAAAAAGAAAAAAACCCTTCAAAAATTGACCATATTCTGAGCGGTATGAATGGAACAATAA
This sequence comes from Allodiplogaster pararmata, assembly GCA_964056735.1. Classification (NCBI taxonomy): domain Eukaryota; kingdom Metazoa; phylum Nematoda; class Chromadorea; order Rhabditida; family Diplogasteridae; genus Allodiplogaster; species Allodiplogaster pararmata. Next base: position 35,546,777 of record OZ057408.1, on the reverse strand, counting down.
GGAGCTAGCTTGAGATAAAGGGCAGAAAAGGGTTTGTCAAGGGGTGAGATTGGGCAATGTCAGAAGCCAAGACTGTCTAGGCTACTCCTCTCCTAAAACAACTCAGATAGCTTAAAAAAAACCTTAAACTCCCCCACTCCTAGACCCAACCCTTGAATACAAAAACCCTAGACTGATGTTGTTGTTTCTTACCGGTTAGTATTCCTTTTCCTGACAGAGATTAATGTAGTTGGGGCTCTTTACCCTCTTTTTTTTCTTTCTCTAGAGTTCAAAATTTTAAAACCCCCTATACTCGACAACAAGGTCCTCAAGCCCATTGATCACAGAACTTTGTACTCCGCCACTTACTGCCCTATTGACCTACCTGGCCTGCACTTGTACGCAATGTGAGTCCTTGATGCACTGTTTCAGGGCTTGTCTCAGCTTATCGCACGAGACTCCCGTTGATTGGATCTCATTCAGTTTATCATCTTCGAATGCATAAGTCGTCGAGGAAGGCGTTTGCGCCATTGCCCTCTTCTCTAAGAAGTACACAATATGTATAACCGAGTACTCTTTTTCACCTAGGGTAAGAGCAAGTAGAATAGAAGTAAAACCTACAAAACTTCATTTGAGGGTGATTGATAAATAGAATGAAATCTCCACTTGAGAGTCATGAGGTAAGAAAACAAAAACAAAACTTAAGGTTTATAAGGGAAAATTAAACCCTAACTCCAGGGAAAATTAAACCCTAACTCCAGGGAAAATTAAACCCTAACTCCAGAGTGACTGGGGAAGAAAATGAAATCTTAACCTTTTGGAACAAGCTTTGGAACACATGAGAATTTCCAAGTGTAATGAACTAACGTTCCCACCATAGAGGAACTCAATGAACAAAAATTGAACGCAACTTTACTGCTAAGTTAGCAGTGCTAAGCTATCAAAGTAGATCCTCAACCAGAGGTTAAATGGAGCCACCCAATTTGGGTTTACATGTATCCGCCGCTCAAAGTTTGGAGGGTAAAAGAAGAGGGGACGAGGGAAAAGGGTAAGAAAAGAGGGAGTTTTTTGTTAATAGTGTGTGTACATGTATCCGCCGACGGGACCGATCCGGTCACTATTTAACCCCTGTCAATAGTGTGTGTACATGTATCCGCCGACGGGACCGATCCGGTCACTATTTAACCCCTGTCAATAGTGTGTGTACATGTATCCGCCGACGGGACCGATCCGGTCACTATTTAACCCCTGTCAATAGTGTGTGTACATGTATCCGCCGACGGGACCGATCCGGTCACTATTTAACCCCTGTCAATAGTGTGTGTACATGTATCCGCCGACGGGACCGATCCGGTCACTATTTAACCCCTGTCAATAGTGTGTGTACATGTATCCGCCGACGGGACCGATCCGGTCACTATTTAACCCCTGTCAATAGTGTGTGTACATGTATCCACCGACGGGACCGATCCGGTCACTATTTAACCCCTGTCAATAGTGTGTGTACATGTATCCGCCGACGGGACCGATCCGGTCACTATTTAACCCCTGTCAATAGTGTGTGTACATGTATCCACCGACGGGACCGATCCGGTCACTATTTAACCCCTGTCAATAGTGTGTGTACATGTATCCGCCGACGGGACCGATCCGGTCACTATTTAACCCCTGTCAATAGTGTGTGTACATGTATCCGCCGACGGGATCGATCCGGTCACTATTTAACCCCTGTCAATAGTGTGTGTACATGTATCCGCCGACGGGACCGATCCGGTCACTATTTAACCCCTGTCAATAGTGTGTGTACATGTATCCACCGACGGGACCGATCCGGTCACTATTTAACCCCTGTCAATAGTGTGTGTACATGTATCCGCCGACGGGACCGATCCGGTCACTATTTAACCCCTGTCAATAGTGTGTGTACATGTATCCACCGACGGGACCGATCCGGTCACTATTTAACCCCTGTCAATAGTGTGTGTACATGTATCCGCCGACGGGATCGATCCGGTCCCTATTTAACCCCTGTCAATAGTGTGTGTACATGTATCCACCGACGGGACCGATCCGGTCACTATTTAACCCCTGTCAATAGTGTGTGTACATGTATCCACCGACGGGACCGATCCGGTCACTATTTAACCCCTGTCAATAGTGTGTGTACATGTATCCGCCGACGGGATCGATCCGGTCACTATTTAACCCCTGTCAATAGTGTGTGTACATGTATCCACCGACGGGACCGATCCGGTCACTATTTAACCCCTGTCAATAGTGTGTGTACATGTATCCGCCGACGGGATCGATCCGGTCACTATTTAACCCCTGTTAATAGTGTGTGTACATGTATCCGCCGACGGGACCGATCCGGTCACTCTTTAACCCCTGTTAATAGTGTGTGTACATGTATCCGCCGACGGGACCGATCCGGTCACTATTTAACCCCTGTTAATAGTGTGTGTACATGTATCCGCCGACGGGACCGATCCGGTCACTATTTAACCCCTGTTAATAGTGTGTGTACATGTATCCGCCGACGGGACCGATCCGGTCACTATTTAACCCCTGTTAATAGTGTGTGTACATGTATCCGCCGACGGGACCGATCCGGTCACTATTTAACCCCTGTTAATAGTGTGTGTACATGTATCCGCCGACGGGACCGATCCGGTCACTATTTAACCCCTGTTAATAGTGTGTGTACATGTATCCGCCGACGGGACCGATCCGGTCACTCTTTAACCCCTGTTAATAGTGTGTGTACATGTATCCGCCGACGGGATCGATCCGGTCACTCTTTAACCCCTGTTAATAGTGTGTGTACATGTATCCACCGACGGGACCGATCCGGTCACTATTTAACCCCTGTCAATAGTGTGTGTACATGTATCCGCCGACGGGATCGATCCGGTCACTATTTAACCCCTGTTAATAGTGTGTGTACATGTATCCGCCGACGGGACCGATCCGGTCACTCTTTAACCCCTGTTAATAGTGTGTGTACATGTATCCGCCGACGGGATCGATCCGGTCACTCTTTAACCCCTGTTAATAGTGTGTGTACATGTATCCGCCGACGGGACCGATCCGGTCACTATTTAACCCCTGTTAATAGTGTGTGTACATGTATCCGCCGACGGGACCGATCCGGTCACTATTTAACCCCTGTTAATAGTGTGTGTACATGTATCCGCCGACGGGACCGATCCGGTCACTATTTAACCCCTGTTAATAGTGTGTGTACATGTATCCGCCGACGGGACCGATCCGGTCACTATTTAACCCCTGTTAATAGTGTGTGTACATGTATCCGCCGACGGGACCGATCCGGTCACTCTTTAACCCCTGTTAATAGTGTGTGTACATGTATCCGCCGACGGGACCGATCCGGTCACTATTTAACCCCTGTTAATAGTGTGTGTACATGTATCCGCCGACGGGACCGATCCGGTCACTATCTAACCCCTGTTAATAGTGTGTGTACATGTATCCGCCGACGGGACCGATCCGGTCACTCTTTAACCCCTGTTAATAGTGTGTGTACATGTATCCGCCGACGGGACCGATCCGGTCACTATTTAACCCCTGTTAATAGTGTGTGTACATGTATCCGCCGACGGGACCGATCCGGTCACTATTTAACCCCTGTTAATAGTGTGTGTACATGTATCCGCCGACGGGACCGATCCGGTCACTCTTTAACCCCTGTTAATAGTGTGTGTACATGTATCCGCCGACGGGACCGATCCGGTCACTCTTTAACCCCTGTTAATAGTGTGTGTACATGTATCCGCCGACGGGACCGATCCGGTCACTATTTAACCCCTGTTAATAGTGTGTGTACATGTATCCGCCGACGGGACCGATCCGGTCACTCTTTAACCCCTGTTAATAGTGTGTGTACATGTATCCGCCGACGGGACCGATCCGGTCACTATTTAACCCCTGTTAATAGTGTGTGTACATGTATCCGCCGACGGGACCGATCCGGTCACTCTTTAACCCCTGTTAATAGTGTGTGTACATGTATCCGCCGACGGGACCGATCCGGTCACTCTTTAACCCCTGTTAATAGTGTGTGTACATGTATCCGCCGACGGGACCGATCCGGTCACTATTTAACCCCTGTTAATAGTGTGTGTACATGTATCCGCCGACGGGACCGATCCGGTCACTCTTTAACCCCTGTTAATAGTGTGTGTACATGTATCCGCCGACGGGACCGATCCGGTCACTATTTAACCCCTGTTAATAGTGTGTGTACATGTATCCGCCGACGGGACCGATCCGGTCACTCTTTAACCCCTGTTAATAGTGTGTGTACATGTATCCGCCGACGGGACCGATCCGGTCACTCTTTAACCCCTGTTAATAGTGTGTGTACATGTATCCGCCGACGGGACCGATCCGGTCACTATTTAACCCCTGTTAATAGTGTGTGTACATGTATCCGCCGACGGGACCGATCCGGTCACTCTTTAACCCCTGTTAATAGTGTGTGTACATGTATCCGCCGACGGGACCGATCCGGTCACTATTTAACCCCTGTTAATAGTGTGTGTACATGTATCCGCCGACGGGACCGATCCGGTCACTCTTTAACCCCTGTTAATAGTGTGTGTACATGTATCCGCCGACGGGACCGATCCGGTCACTCTTTAACCCCTGTTAATAGTGTGTGTACATGTATCCGCCGACGGGACCGATCCGGTCACTATTTAACCCCTGTTAATAGTGTGTGTACATGTATCCGCCGACGGGACCGATCCGGTCACTCTTTAACCCCTGTTAATAGTGTGTGTACATGTATCCGCCGACGGGACCGATCCGGTCACTATTTAACCCCTGTTAATAGTGTGTGTACATGTATCCGCCGACGGGACCGATCCGGTCACTCTTTAACCCCTGTTAATAGTGTGTGTACATGTATCCGCCGACGGGACCGATCCGGTCACTCTTTAACCCCTGTTAATAGTGTGTGTACATGTATCCGCCGACGGGACCGATCCGGTCACTATTTAACCCCTGTTAATAGTGTGTGTACATGTATCCGCCGACGGGACCGATCCGGTCACTCTTTAACCCCTGTTAATAGTGTGTGTACATGTATCCGCCGACGGGACCGATCCGGTCACTCTTTAACCCCTGTTAATAGTGTGTGTACATGTATCCGCCGACGGGACCGATCCGGTCACTCTTTAACCCCTGTTAATAGTGTGTGTACATGTATCCGCCGACGGGACCGATCCGGTCACTCTTTAACCCCTGTTAATAGTGTGTGTACATGTATCCGCCGACGGGACCGATCCGGTCACTCTTTAACCCCTGTTAATAGTGTGTGTACATGTATCCGCCGACGGGACCGATCCGGTCACTATTTAACCCCTGTTAATAGTGTGTGTACATGTATCCGCCGACGGGACCGATCCGGTCACTCTTTAACCCCTGTTAATAGTGTGTGTACATGTATCCGCCGACGGGACCGATCCGGTCACTATTTAACCCCTGTACTCAACCAATTGTTTGTGTCTTACCAGAAGTAATATTAATTTCAAGTCAATTCATTTCAAACCTTGACACCGTGCTTCAAAAACATCTGACCTTGCTCGAAAAACCTTTGCTAAATTTCAAATTCTACGGGTTTCTTCCATCAGGCCTAGGTAAATTGGATAAAAAAAATTCGGTATATAGTTCTTGTGGCCATTCGTGCGATATATATCACATGAGCAAACAATTTTTCTGATCGCTTGTTTTTAATTTGTTCATCATTTATTTTGTCCAGACAATACATAATTCTATAAACAAAACTACCAACTTACGGAGCGTTAGAATTCAACTTTTCACTTTGCAAAGTAATCTCTGCAAAGTGAGGGATGCGGCCTAGAGTGTTTAACGCTTAACGGGATGCGGCCTAGAGCGTTTAACGGGATCACTTTGCAGAGATTACTTTGCAAAGTGAAAAGTTGAATTCTAACGCTCCATTAGATAGTCTCGCGAAAAACTTCAAATTCATTTTCACATCAATCAATAAATGTATAGGATGAAAAGTAACTCAGAAAAACATTTCTTTCCCATTAAAGACAAAGAAGCAGTCAATATACAAGGAGAAACCCGTCAATACTCTTTCATTTCAATTTGAAAAACACAAAAAAACAACATCAAATACCTAGTTTCACTGTTATAAAAAAAAGCTACGTACACGATTCGCGTTTCCAATAAGCACAACACTTGAAATTTAAAAAAAAGAACAAAATAATGATTTAGCTTCCGTTCCAGCTAAATACGACGGAACCTGGGAAAAATTCAGAACAGATCATGATTGTAACATAAATTCGTTCCTCTCGAGTTCTACACATCATTCAACTTCTTTACGCTGTCCATTTCAAACACCTGGAAAAAACAAACAATTCATTTTTTGAAGAAAAAAAATAATAACAGTGGATTTCATTGAAAATACAACTCTTTTCATTAATTGTATAGTAATGAAAGCCAGTTTGAAATATTGTTATCCTTTCAAATCATATCAATTATAGCCCCGCCCCTCCCTTGGCAAGTTTAAATTTCTCAGGAGACATCAAACACTTTAAAGCCAAACCACTACTACGGTAATATTCCTCTACTTTTTTTAAAGACTCATTGGTATCAGAACAACAACTTCTGAATCCTGCACCCAATGAAAAAAAACTACTTCGGCAATTGGATCGAACCTCGTGTCATTATGAACGTCCCTACACGGTAGACTACAGTATCTCCCGCCGCATCGGACACAGTTGTACTTGGAGGGAAATCCACAGACGGCGCACATTCTCAAATTATGAAGTTATACAGATATGTATATAACACAGCTCTCATGACAGAATGATGATGTGCGCTGTGGTGGCGTACTAGTATTATTTAAAATTCGTTTCGACTTGCCCCTCATCTTGCCCGGGCGTGGCCTAATAGTAGTGTGCGCGACTACTGAGCGAATGGTTCCAAGTTCGACCCCCACTCTTAGACAGATCCACCCAAGGCAAGTCGAATGGTTACAAGTTCGACCCCCCACTCCTGGACAGATCCACCCAAGGGAAGTGGAATGGCTCCAAGTTCGACCCCCAATCCTGGACAGATCCACCCCAGGCAAGTCGAATGGTTCCAAGTTCGACCCCCACTCCTGGACAAATCCACCCAAGGCAAGTCGAATGGTTCCAAGTAAGACCCCCACTCCTGGACAGACCCACCCAAGGCAAGTCGAATGGTTCCAAGTTCGACCCCCACTCCTGGACAGATCCACACCAGGCCAGTCGAATGGTTCCAAGTTCGACCCCCACTCCTGGACAGATCCACCCAAGGCAAGTCGAATGGTTCCAAGTTCGACCCCCACTCCTGGACAGATCCACCCAAGGCAATTCGAATGGTTCCAAATTCGACCCCCACTCCTGGAAAGATCCACCCAAGGCAAGTCGAATGGTTTCAAGTTCGACCCCCACTCCTGGACAGATCCACCCAAGGCAAGTCGAATGGTTCCAAGTTCGACCCCCACTCCTGGACAGATCAACCCTAGGCAAGTGAGTACTCGCCTTCGATGGTGCTACAGCCCACAATTTCACACCATCGCAAGGGACCGGTTCATCCTCACCGGTATCGAGCGCGTCCTCAGGTGGCGGATAGAGGGATGTCTCTTTGCACAAGTGCATTGGAGATAGCGGGCTTGCCCGTCGCGGACCAAAATTGGATAGTATAGTTCGTCAAAGGAGGGCGATGCCGGACTGGCCTGGGCATGCCACCGGATAAAACATCAGCCGATACTCCCCTATACTCTGTAATGGCGTGTCGAGGCGCCAGTAAAATAGCCTCTTGCCCTTCTCCGGTTAACGAATGGGTCTCGCGAAGAGGATCGCCGACTACGGTGCGAGTGTAGACGGAGAAAATTTCTTCGGACTCAAAAGGATCCTACCCAACCTATCCCAAAGGACTCCCCTCGACAGGACCTATGGGCAAAAAACAACAACAACAACAACAGGCAAGTGAGTCAACAAATTCTTATTGCGCTCTTGCACGAATATGACTCTACACACTTCTGCTATGCAAACTTGTACTGACTCAAGGATCAACCCTGAGTTCTACTAGAATAGGTCTATCTCTCATCTCAATCTATATCTCAAAAAAAATAGGTCTATAGTTGCCTTGGACCCCTCCTCTTTTCAATATTTATAAATGATATCATGGAGCACATAGAGCCAGATGTCCATGGTTTTCTATATGCCGATGACCTCAAAATTTTTTCCAAGAACAGAGACTCTCTTCAGAAAAGTCTGGATTCCATTTCCGATTACTCACTGACTTGGGGACTTGTGATATCAACTCAAAAATGCTTTATCATGCACTGTGGTCCTAGGAATCCAAAAGTAACATATAACCTAGAAGACAATATCATACCAACTACTTCATTAGTGAAAGATCTTGGCATTACATTTCAGGAAGATATCACATTCTCTAAACATATTGAACTAACCTCCCTAAAGTCCCAAAAATGTATAAACATGATCTTCAGAGCCTTTAAAACCAAATCAATTAAAGTTCTGCTCAGAATATACACCACATACATAAGACCCCTTATTGAATATGGGAGTGAGGTATGGTCCCCAGTAACTATCGGTCTCGTTAACTGCATAGAAAAAGTGCAAAGATCATTTACACGAAGGTTACTACAAAGGGCCGGATTACCCAAAATGAGTTATGTTGCTAGACTGAATTTTCTTTCCATCTCCTCGCTTGAATATAGAAGAAATGTGGCCGATCTTGTGTTCATCCATAAATGTCTGCACGGAAATATTCAAGTAGATTACTCAAATATGTTTAAACTTTGCCCATCGCCTTATTCGCTGAGAGAGTCGAATAACTACAGAATATGCTTGCCGTGTAAATATCAAAGCAGAACAAGCACTTGTGCCTCAAGAATGATTAATGTCTGGAATAAGTTACCTTGTTCTTTGGTTTCTACAAGCTCTTCTAGCATTTTTAGAAATGAACTTATCAAGCTTGATTGTGAAACCATTGTCACCAACTCTAGAATACATTTTTAATTCAAGTGCTTTGTTTCTTCAAATGTTTTGTTTCTGTTTCTCCTCTTTTTTTTCAATTTTATTTGTGTTCTCAGTTAGCTCTCGAATGATAAAGAGTGAGTTGAATTTTTGGAATTTCAAGTTATTATTGCGGATGAATAGTTCTTAATTGCTGATGAATAGTTCATAACTGAAGATACAAGCTTTGCTTTCTTTGCTTTTTTTGTGTGCTTTCCTATTTTCCTAAAATGAAATGTTCCTCATTGTTCTTGTCATATTTAGATCTCACTTTTCATAACCTTCACTGAATTCACTTTTCTTGTGACAGTGTCATCTGTTTCGTCACTTAACATTATGTTTTGTTTCAAGTGGAATAAAGAATTGAATATATCTCAAAATAGGTCTATATCTCAAAAAAAGGTCACCAGCACGGTCGAGACTTTTTAAAAAGGACCGTTTTCTGAGCAATGGATGATCGAATAATGAATAGCTATCACTTTTTCGCTCTTCGTTTAATTCAGATCCCCCCCAAAAAAACGACGTTCCTTTCAAATTTTAAAGTTGCATTAGACTTTTGGTGAACTATGACCTCATTTCAAAGGGGGCAGGGGTTTTTTAGTTGGTCCGAAAATCCTACAGACGCCCGCCGGAGGCGAAAATTTTTATACAGAACATTTTCATGCCTTACATCTGGAAAAAATTTCAATTTTATGAGATGAAAATTTTTCACACTCATGAGATAAAAAATTTCACATAATGGCTCCCCCCTCATGAGTTAAAAGACAGACGCCCGCCGAAAGTCTAAAACAGACGCCCGCCAACAGACGACCGGACATGACTGAATAACCCCTGAAAGGGGGGCGTATTCCGCGGCAAAAGGGTGAAAAAGCGAAGATTTTAATATGAAGATAATCCGTCAGGTTGCTAATTTTCTACTACACGAACTACATTGACCGCGTCTCTCGAAAAACTATTAAAGCTACCCTTACAAAACATATTCCGTTCTAAGAAATACAAACAACTCCAAAAACAACTATGTAACGCATGGTGCCGAGAATAACTATAAGAATGACTACAAAAATAACTAAAATGTAAATGTAACTTTTTCGGCGGGAGCTTGGACAGCGGTGCGGCTGCTTTCATGTAAGCCCCATGGGCCTGTGGCCAGTCTTTGTTCAGAGCCTGAAATTTTACTACGTATCGTTTGGTGAGCCCCCTTTGGATCAACTTCACTTTGGTGAGCCCCCTTTGGATCAACTTCACTTTGGTGAGCCCCCTTTGGATCAACTTCACTTCCAGCCTAACCAGACCCAAATGGATAAATTAAGCAGTAGTTATTTGTTAAATACGCTCTTTTAAATACGTTTCTTAGCCGTTAGTTAGCGTAAACTCTGCATATCATGGTGTTTCTTAGCACCCGCACAACTTTTTCGAGCGCATAGATTTTTAAAATTTTCAGAGTTCTACGTTCAATTTTTACAATGATTTAAAATTTCCCTACGAAAAATCCGTGAAAAACTTTTTCCAGGCGCATAGATTTCAATTTTTTTCGGGGTTTTTAGAGAGCGCATAGATTTTTTTACCCACAGTGCGGGTCAAAGAAACACTCTGCTGTGTAAGCCAAAGAAGATCTATAGTAAAGAGAGAGAGAGAGAGAGAAAAAGATACAGAGAAGAGTGGGGGTGGGTGCCTAAGCATAATCAGAGATATATATAAAAAACCAAAGTTGTCGGAGCGCAAACATCCAAAGTGCCCGCGGTCTAGCCGAAAGTGACGTAGACACCACCTCTGAATCTACAAAACTTGAAACCGTAGATCATTTTAAAATCTACAAAACTTGAAACCGTAGATAATTCTAAAATCTACAAAACTTGAAACCGTAGATCATTCTAAAATCTACAAAACTTGAAACCGTAGACCATTTTAAAATCTAAAAAGCTTGAAACCGTAGATCATTCTAAAACCTACAAAACTTGAAACCGTAGATCATTCTAAAATCTACAAAACCTAAAACCGTAGATCATTCTAAAATCAGTCAAACCTCCTCAAACAACTGTTCATTACAATGTTGATGTGAATAGCCCTCGCACATAACTTACTCTACCCTCTGCTGCTTTTTAGACAAGCAATAACCAAGAAGCAGCCACTGATTATACTCGGATTGGTGTACATCTCGTTTCAGGGCAGCACGGGTAAGATTTAGTAAACCAATGATGATCCAGGGCAGAGTGTTTATCAAACCCGCACTGCGGCTTAGATCTATGCACTATCCAAAAAAGCTAGTGATAAAGATGCTCTGATCGTCTGCATCCTCTCTTTCACTTCACACGCTCTCGCGCTCTCTTAAACGTCTGCCGTTCCCTCATGATTAGTCATTCTGATATACTCGTTCTTGATGCGGGAGATAAGAAACAGCCTGATCCAGGGTTACCCAGAAAGAGAATAGTCTCTAATGCCTTTCATTCTTTGATTGATCTATCGTACGTGAAAAAGCTAGTCCACGGGGCGGGTCTTTAAACGACAACCCATCCTTCCCGCATATCTTTAAACTATAGTTCGAGCGGGTTACCACAACTTTTCTCTCTCTCGAAACACACTGGCAACAGTGGCCATTCGTGACTCTACAGCCTTAAGAGCCTGTCACGGATGGAGCCGGAACATCCAGCGCGACCTCAGGTGGCGGATGGAGGGATGCCTCCCTACGAATAATTCGTGCTGGGAGGTAGCGGGAGAAATCCCGTCGCGGACCAAAACTGGGTAGTATAGCTCGTCAAAGGAGGGCGATGCCGGACCGGCCTGGGTAAGCCACCGGACAAAACATCAGCCGATACTCCGCTAAACTTTTCAATGGCGAGTCGAGGCGCCAGTAAAATAACCTCTTGCCCTTCTCCGGTCAACGACAGGCGAGACGTCTCTACTCCCACCCAAAACGATGCTAGGCCGGCTTGACCACCCACTCACAAGGCCTATAGCATGAACAGGTTGCTACAACGATGTCCGCCTTCACAAGGTGCAGCATGACAGTCTCAGGACTGCAAGGACATCAAAACCCTTCTCCGGACGCATCTTGTCCGAAGAACACGAGAACTTCTCTCATTAAAGAGAGTGTTCATAACCAAGCCTTCGATGCGGGATGCTTGCCGGCAACAACAACAACAACTTTTCTCTCTTTTCAATTGCCCTGTCTTGACCGTATCGCTGTAATTTTATTCTCAAACCTCTCACCTTACTCTTTTCTTAGCCCACGCACTGTGTTTTTTTTTGTTCTTGGCAACCCTTGTTCTTGGCAACTCACGCAAAAGCTTCCACTCTAAGAGACCTCAATTAAATGAAATTTTCTATTTTACAAATTATGCTTTAAAATGATAGTTATAAGAATTAAATCGGATAAGTTCACGTATTATTATTATTAGTAAACTATTTCACGGCTCACGGCGCAGAACCGAACCGAAGTCTGAAAGAATACCACGTGAAACCAACATTTTCTTCTTCCAGGAGCATTGTAAAGTTCTTCCGAAATCGTTGCTTTGAGTGCTCATTTCTCAGTTTCTTTTTGATCTTCGCCACTGCTGAAAATAAAATTGAAGTCACCAGGCTTATTACAATCAAGTTTTTCCGCAAAAAATAGATAGCATGTATGAACTGCAACCTCATCTTTATCGATTATTACTCCGTAGTTTTGTCGAAAAAGAGCCAGACTGTTTTTTACCGCCTGCTAAAGGAACCGGTAGATCAGAAAAACTTATAATGAGAAAATGGCATACATAAGAGAGATAATTTACGGGTGTGTAAAAAGTAAAGAAAACATGCTTAAAGAAAATTCGTTTCACAAGCTCTTTTTGGATAGCGCATTAAATTCAACCGCAGTGCAGTTCTCATAAAAACCCTGGTGGCAAGCCAAATTTTAAGGTTCTGTTCTAGTTTCGGAGGTTTAGAGGGCCGTATTTTAACTGGACCGAACTGGCTCATCCAGTCATTTGCTTCGAATTATAAGTGTTGCATGCGCATTATATTGTGTGCTTGTGTAGCTCAGTGGGTAAGATCATCACCCGGAAAGCGAAGGTCGCGGGATTGGTTCCCTCTCACCACACGAATAGTTCGCTCCTCTATTCGGTGTAAGAATCTATGGCTTAAAAACAGCGGGGAGTAGGGTATACTCTTATTAACATAAGGTAAAAGAGAACAAACCGAATACGAACGCCCCAATGCGTGCCTGGAAACAAACATGCTATTTCTTAGCATTCGTAAGAAAGCATGTATGTATATCAGAAAAGGCTATCGATTGGGAAAGATACGTTTTGGAGACCCGAATGCGTTTTATAAAAAAATTATACAAATTATGTACTATAGAAACAGAAATTCTTTATCGATTCATTTTTGAGGATCGCACAATTGAATTGAAAAAAAAAAAATTGTAGACAGGGGTTTTTTAATGTGAAAGAAAAAGGGACAGACGCCCGCCGAAGGCGGAAATTTTTTTTCACATAAGGGTCCCCCTTATGATTTTTCAAACCGAGACCCGCCGAAAGCGAAAAATTTTTTTCACATAAGGGTCCCCCTTACGATTTGGAAAAACAGAGGCCCGCCGAAGGCGGAAAAAATTTTTTTCCCATAAGGGTCCCCCCTTAGGAATGAAAAATTTTTTTTCTTTTTTTTCACATAAGGGTCCCCCTTATTTTTTTTCTTCACACAAGGGTCCCCCCTAAAGATTTGGAACACAGAGGCCCGCTGACAGAAGATCTGTCAAGACTAAATAACCCCTGATTGTAGACCAAAGTTCAACTCAGTTCTGTATTCAGAGACGAGACGGGTGAGAGCGTCTCAGCTTTCCTACTTAACTTTAGTATAAAGTTTACTCTAAAGTCTGCTCTCTAAATTCCATTTTGGCGAAACTACAACTTAGTATCAAGTTTACCATAAACTTTAGTATAAATTTTTGTCCCTGAATACGGCCCCAGGTGTGAGAAACACCTTGGTGACAGGAGTCGTTGGCTGGGGCAGACTTGAGCCCAAAAAAGCTTGAGCCGATAATAAAAGGCCGGATGTTTCTATAAACCGCACTGAGGGTTAAATTCATGAGTTCTTTCAAAAATCTAGTCATACGAATGCTATTTTCGTCTGCATTTTCTAGTTTCATAGCTCGTGCTCTTTCTCTCTCGAAAGTCTTTCATTCCTTCATGATTATTCTGTTTGATTTATTTGACCTCCTTTGGCGGGTGATAAGAAATAGCTTGATTAAAGGTGATGATAACCAGGGGTTTTTTTAGTGTGCGAGAATAAGGTACAGACGCCCGTTGAAAGCGGAAAAACTTTTTCCACATAAGGGTTACGGCATATGATAACAAAAAACAGAGGCCCGCTAAAAATAGTTTTTTTTACATAAGGGTCCCCCCTTTTGATTTGGAAAAACAGAGGCCCGCCGAGAGAAGGTCTGACATGACTATTTAACCCCTGATGACTCATAAGATAAATAGGTCACTGGCATTTACCAGAGAATCGAAAAATTACCGCTTATTTTAGGCTGCTTATTATTTTCGGGTTAATTATTTTGGGTCTCATTATTTTTGGTTAACCCACTTAGTTTTTTTTAAAAATCAATTTTGATGAGTGCAGTTGACTTGTGACCATAGGTCACTTCAGGTAAGGTTGAGAAATTCGGTAAAGGGATCGTTATTTGAGCAATGCCTTCTCCTCTCTTCAACTTTGGCTCGCTTCTTATTCTTCTGAATTCCCCTATTCGAAGAGCAGTCGTTCTTTGAAAACTTTCAAAAGTTACACGGTACTTCTGCACTTTAGTGACCCCCCTACCAGAGGTTCAATTGGGTCAGATGAGAGGAATTTTTTGATACGGTCTAGTTAGCCTAAGCCATACGGCCTCGTTAGCGTAAACTTTTTCCTAAGACTAAGCGTTTTTTAATGTAACAATATTTTTAATTGTAAAATTTTTTTGTAAATGTAAATAAGTCAGACGTATGACCCGTGGAACCGCTAAGGGGGGGTGACTTAAGTGCAGAAGTGCCAAGCTACACTATGCCTGTTACTCAATGATGGAAAAAAGGAACCTGATTGATCTTCGACCTTCCTCTTTTTCGGCTTGCTTCCCTCCAAAGTGACTTCCACTTCGTGATCTTCGAATTTCGGCCGATGTTTGTGCCATTGCAATTGTGCGTGGGGGTCGTCGTGCGCGTTATCCTTTTCAAGATTGAAGTTCGCTTTTTTAAACAAATAAAAAATAGGTGAATTTTCTTGTGATGAATCTTCAAACTCGAAATTTTCGTTCTGTTTTCACATTGCTATAGAAACTGTAAGTTCACAGAACGGAGGGTCAGATTCTAAACACAAGAGACAGCTCTAAATCCAACGAATACCTGTTCTAAAGAAGCAAGTTGTCTCCTCAGCCGCCGGTTCCTCGTGGCCTCGTCCAGTACTCGAATGGCGTCACTCGCTTCGAGCCGAGAAGACTGTCTTGCTGCCGCTGCCGTACCTGGAGCGAGTCCGCCTCGTTTAGCTCCACTCGGACCTTGGAGCATCTTCGACGAGCTCAATCGAAAAATTTTCTTCAGGAGCAAAAAATTCAATTGAGACTACATTTCAATAAATCACAACAACAAAATAATGCTTTAAAAAGCAGGAAAAAAAGCATAAAAAGGAACAAGAGCAAAAATTTGAAAATGTTTTTTTAAAAAAAAACTTAAACGTGAAAGTTTTAGTGAAATTCTCACATTAACTCGTTAAGCAACGAGAATAAGGGCACTCTTTGATTTTCCAGCAAAATACGAAAAATGTCTTACTCGGTATAATATTTTGTTTGAGAAAAAAGAAGCTTATTCTATTGATTCTGAACTTCACTCGATGTAGTTGAACCTGTAAGAGCTATGAATTATTTTGTTCACAAGCTGAAACTTGCGAAGGAATTTGAAGAAAAAAAATTATAAATTACATGTGTTACCGTCTCAACTAACAAAAGTTGAAGTTTTCAATACGCAAAGAGATTCACAACATCGTGTTAAAATAATCTTTAAACAGTTAGGTAGATTACATACGGTTAAAGAGCAGAAGAGAAATCAGAGGCGCGATTCAATTGTACAGGGTGATCAATATATTATATTCAATGACACGGATTTTACCGCATATTTTCTTTTAATCCGATCGAAATTCCACTTCCTTCTCAACAATTTTTTTTGACGGGATAGGCAGACACCGCGGACCCATGATGGACCAGATGGAGTAGTCAATTGGATTCAAATCTGGACTATAAGCATGCCATTCTTTGGCGGCGATGAAAGAGGAGAAGTTTTGTGATATCCACTCTTGTGTCTTTTTGCTGGTATGAGCACGAGCCTCGTCCTTCTGGAACGTCTAGTTCCGTGTCCCGAAGTGCATCTGGGCCCAAGGCTTCACATGATGTTCGAGGAGGCAATTGACAAATGAAGGCAAGAAGCCGGGAGGCATGAGGACGCCTTGAGTGAGGCCGCGCGTTTTATTTTTACATTAAAACATATTTTTACATTAAAAAACGCTTAGGCTTAGTAAAAGTTTACGATAACGAGGCCGTACGGCTTAGCTAACGAGGCCGTACGGCTTAGCTAACGAGGCAGAACAGCCAGGCCGTGTTTTAGGCGTCCTCATGCCTCCCGGCCTCATGCCTTCATTTGTTAATTGCCGTTCGAGGATCTCCGAGATGTAAACTTGCGTGTTTATTTTGCCCTCTTTTCTGACGAGAAGAGGGGAGTTCGACCCGTAGAGCAGATTCCATCGAAAACCATGATAGATTCCGGATTGGAAGCACGTGAGACTGTTCAGTCGGTTGTATCAGCTTCTTCAGAAGACTGAGAAAGCACCCTATCGTTTAGTTTGTTGTAGCTCCTTTCCACGGCGAACGTCTTCTCATCGATAAAAAGGGTCGTGAGATGCTCTCCAGTCACGGTCCGAGCAAGGAGAGCAGGGTATTTCCCGCGCCGTGCTTCCTGCTGCTTAGGATTTAGAGCATGACGCTTCTGGTACTTGTATGACTTCACACCAAGCTTCTTCCGAACGGCATTCCACATCGTACTGTATGACGTATCTAGTTTGGCCGCAATTTTTCTGATGCTTCTGCCTTTGTTGCAGTTCAGGCGTTGCTTGACGATTTTTGTGATACGGGAGGTGGCAGCGGAAGGGGGACGACTACAGCGTGGACGGTCAGTGATTGTACCTCGTTTGAGATCTTGATGCACAGTCTGACGGGCAACTCCCAGCCGACGAGAGATCTCCGAAGGAGAGTGTTCAGCACTACTCAGCGAGAATATATATATATTTGACTATGATGAGAACGCATTCTTTCATTCGTCTCCCTCCGTGAACGGTTGCTACCCGCACCGTCTTTTCTCTCGTCTGTGAGAATCCTTTTCCGAGAAGATTTGGCGCTCCGGGATCGTAGCGCCATCATGAGCGACAGAAGATGAAGGGTTGGTCCCCAATTCCTAAGGAAGGCAGAGAACGCTGAGGAGTGGAGTCGTCACATGTCGCAGCAGATCCCATAATCGATGATGTTATATCTCCGATGTGGCTTGCTGATCTTGATAAAGCGTTTAAATTGAAAAATTTAAAAATTGAGAACGCAACATTTCGCGAGTAAAAATATTAGAGAATGAAATTTTGGTTATAGGTAGATTAAAAGTTAACGAAATTAAGGGTGTCATTTAAAATCTGCAGATCGACTCAGCTTGCGCTCGATACGTACCCATAGTTAGTCATCAGGTATACTAGGGTGGGAAAGTATTGATATTGTTTTTTCTGAATAGCGTGAAAAAATACAGATTTTGAGGGAATCTTGTGATATCTTAGCCTACTGCTTGAGAACCTTTAATTAGCAGTAAATTTGATGGATGAATATATGAAGAAGTCCCCTTACCTTTCATTTTAGCCTGTCATCTGTGCGTTCAGGAACCAGAGGCTCCTTTTTGAATGAGACATTGGAGAAAAATCTGGAATACTCAGATGAAGTGTTGATCATTGTTTGAACGTAACGGCCTCAAAGTGTCCAAAATCATTTCAGCTTGAGACCAGAATCCATCATTGTGGGCAATAGAAATAAAGAGCAAGACCAATTTTTTCGACTGTTCAGAAACGAAAAATAGAAGAATTCCCACACTCTTGTCTACTTTCTACGTTCTCATCCTCAACATCCATCAGATGAATTCATTCGCTCTTCATGTCTCATGACATCTAGAATTTAGCGTTTGAACTTGAACTTAAATAAAACTTTCAAAAACAGTTTTGAAAGATTCTTTTCCAGACTTTTTTCTATTCTCGAAGCTTCAGACTCGCTCTCATTTTATAGTTATTCAACATGCAATTAATAAAATTAACTTATTTGTCATGTAATTGTTTCTTCGAAATAATGTTCTTTTAAATCACGCAATGAAAATTTGCGTTAAAAAAACAATAGCGTAGAAGAAGTATTTATCGTAGCATCAGTTTCAGACTTTATTTAAATTCTTCTACGAACTTAAATGGGTCCTCTGAGGCCGTATCCACAATCAACACCAAACTTTAGCTGTCTAACACGTTAGACAATTCTAACGTGTTAGACGTCTAACTGTTTTCCGATATCCACAATGTGTTTGTTAGACGTCTAACGTTAGCTGCTAACGGTTAGACGCCTAACGCTAAATGCTGACGCAGTTTCGGTGTTCACAGCTAAAAGCGAAGAAACCCTGTGGATTTCTTCTCTTTTAGCTGTCTTTCTTCGCTTTTAGATGTTTTTAAATATTTTTCACGTTCTATTTTTCCTGTTTCCGTGTTTTAAAAGCTCAACAAATACGATTTCAGTACAATAATGGATGATCCACCGATAAAGAGACCCAAAATGCCGGACTTGTCCGGTGAAGCGTTGACGTTTCTTTTGAAGTCTTAAAAAAATGAAGGCAAGGAAGGTATAGTTCATAAAAAGCAACTTTTCTCTAAAGTTAGAAAGCAAGTTTAGATTTAATTTCGTAGATTGATTTTCGTATAGCGTATAGAAGGCGATGGAGAAGCCGATTATGCATCGCCTGCAAGCATCTTCGGTCAAGTGGAAGATGGGGTGGAGGCCACGAAATCGCCTTCAGCAAACAGCGTCGATCAAGCGCTTCTCGATGAGGAAATTAAAGAATCGGTACGTTTTATTACTTGTATAAGACTATGAATTCTTGTTTTCACCAATATCCCATTGCAACAATGCATCTCAGCGCCCTATTGATGTGCTATTTATAGATGGATTCGAACTACGAGGAGCTTATCGACGTTGTGTCCACGCCAAAGGATCAGGCAAAGACATCGAAGCGTATACGGTTTCGAGATCGCATCACCAATCCGCAACCAACGGTCAATGACGTTGTCTCTCTTCGACGGCAGCTACTCGAGAAGGAGCTCGAATTCGTGAATTGGCGCCAGAGTAGTAGCGAGGAAGCAGCACGGCGAAGTGAGGAGCTGCATTCGGTGCAATTGGAAACAGCCAAGTTGGAGAGAGCAAAGGAACAATTAGAATTCGATGAAGTTCATGCTAGATGTGCGGTGAAAGGCATAGAATACTTCGAAGAAGAGGATGGTTAAGATTGATGGTGTTGATTCGATTTGTTCTATTCATTCACCGGTTTACTGATAATTTTGACACGTTTTCCTGTCGAATGTTGTCAACCTGTCATACCTTCTTACTGGTTTCATTGGTTTGTTACCGGCGGATCTCTCAAAAGATGTATGGTTCTCAATAAAGTTTCTATAAAGCTCGAGATCCAAATCGTTCATCGCCTGCACAATATGATTCATGTGAGAAGTAAATAAGAAACGAAGTTCGAAAAAAAGGAAAAGTATGCCAAAAAGTGTGAAAAGAGATTTTAAAAAGTGTGAAAAGAGATTGATAAAAAAAATTTAAAAAAACAAAAAAGAGAGAAAAAAGAATGAAAAATAATGTGAAAATGAAATGAGAAAATGAAACAGAAAACAAATTGTATGAAAGCATCGAAAATTCGCCAAAACGAACAGAGATACATATGTATTAAAGCAAAAAATGGGTCTGTCTAACTGTTAGACAGCCAGTTAGGCAAGGTAAACCTCGTCTAACACTTTAGACACTTTCTAACACTTTCTAACCGTTAGTTGTCTAACTGTGGCATTGTGGATACGGAACTTGTTGTTAGACAAAAAACTTTAGGAATCTTACTGTTAGACAACCCGTTAGACAGTAAATTGCGATTGTGGATACGGCCTCAGAGCAACTGCTTCTCCTCGTTTCAACGACTTAAAAACCGGCTCACAGCAGAAAACTTTTTGAAGCTGAGTTTTTTAATTGCGAAGAGGAGAAAACTGATTTTCATTTCAAAAATTTTTTATATATAAAATGTTCACAGGAGGGCTACGAAGATGAAAAACATCGGGCAAAGCAATAAGCAGCTTTGCCACTCCGCTGAATAGTGTTGGTGGGGACTTCATCCTTCCAACATCATATATACGGAGAGCCCGCGAAATATTTGAAGATCCTCAGGGATAATGGATTCCTTCCAATTCGGTTATTAGAATGAATAAAAAATCGAAGAGCATCTCTTACCTTTCGCAAAATGAAACAGAATCATCGTATCGGTAATGTGAGTATTCCAGTCATAACAAACTTCGAAAAAAATTGTTATATAGTATACCTTTCAGACATTCGATTTTTGGCGCTGAATGATTACTCAAAATAATTCCGAATCAAGGTTTACGAAAATTTCAAAATTAGATGTTTGAGATGTTTTTCTGCTGTTTTCTCTCTCAGAATAATAATAAAAATAAAAATTATAATAAAAAATAAACTGTTGCTCTATCTATAAAACATTATTCGCTTGATCATCGGACACTATTTCAACATTTGTTGTTTTTTCCCTATATCATTTTTCCTTTTCCTCTGTATATCTCTATATCCTCGTAAATTCTCTCTCTCACAATTAATTTTTTCTTTCTTCTATGTAGTTCTTATTCTCCTCTCTAAATTCTCTCTCTTACTCTCTGTCTCGAGCCCAACGTGACGAGAATTTTTTTTAAAAAAAGTTGCATGAGCCTTAGCAAAACAATAAGAAACAGCAAAAACAGAAAGAAGTACGATTTTCGAGATTTAATAAAGTTCTCCTTACTTTTAAAACAATAACCTAGTTGTTGATTTTTTCCGTTCTGACGTTGAACCCTTAGTATATCAAATTGTGAGAATAACTTTCAAATGAATAATTTAAATTTCTGTAACAAAGCATTCGTTGATTTCTCATATAATCTTTTCTGTCTTCATCTTTAATTGGAGAGTTTTTTTTCATTTACTCCTCATTGACTTTATGAGTAGGCGTGACTTAAACGAAAGAGCTTCTGACCTAATAAATATCACTACCACACGGATAAGTAATGGGTCCTTAGTTGTTCAAATTGTGAACCGATAGTAATTTTGTTTAAAGAAAGAGAGGGGGAGAGAAAGAGAAATAAAAAGATAGAAGGTAGAGAGAAAGAGAAAGAGGGCAGAAGAGATAAAGGAAGGGAAAGAGAGAGTAAGAGGAAGAGAGGGAGATGACTCAATTCGGTCCTACCAGGGGTCTAACTTCGTCCGGCATGCATTTTACTTACTTTAGTTTGTTTTTTTTAAAAACCCTTCTGGGATGGTTATATTTTGAAGACCAAAAAAGTTCCGCTTTCAACATACCGCTAGCAACGCCCTTTTGCCTCGATATCCGGAAAACTCACAAATTCACGTCTTCTCGTCTCATAACATCAGGAAAGTCTCGAAAACAGGCGAATTTCTGTTAGAAAAATTTAAAAAATTTTACTCTGTCTTTTCCATTTAAATACAGTCATTCTGTGTTATTTGATAAAGATACACGGCGTTTAGGTCTTCGGCTAGTTTTGAACTTGTTTTTTCTCCTTAATGGTGAGTTGAAGAGAGAGCTAAGTAGAGAAGAAAATAGAGGAAGCGGAGCAAGAGAAAGAAAGAGAATTTGAGCAGTTGGGAAAGAGAGAGAGAGAGAGAGAGAGAGAGAGAAGAGAAAAGGAGATAAACAGGAACAGATAGAAAAGAGAGAGAAAAAAGAGACTGAAATAGGAAGAGAGAGAACATAGAAAAGGGAATGAACAAAAGACAAAATCAAAATGGGAAACAAATTGTGGCCGCTGTTCGCCAAAGCTGATCTTTTTGCCTTCACCCTAAAGCTTCGTTCGTAATCTTTCACTCATATAAGATGTCCTTCTTTTTATCTCCATTTATTTTTTCTGTTTTTCTCTCTCTATCTTTTCTGTCGTTCTCTCTTCTCTTTCTCAACATATTTGTTTCAACTTTTTTTTCTCTTCCTCTTTCTGTCTCCGTCTTTCTGTCTTTCTCTTTTTCATAATCGCTTTTCCTCTGTATTTCTCTGTCTCTGTGCCTCCCTCTTTAGAAACTACTCTCTCTCCCTTTCCCTCTTTTTCTCTCTGTCGCTCGAGCTTCTAAGCTCTTCTTCTTGCCCTCTCAAACCTTCATATTGCTTTTCTTAAACAGCTTTCGACTCTTTATTACTATTAGCTATTTCGTCTTATTTCAAGGCCTCTCCTTCGTAGTTTTCCGTGCTTATGTTTAATTTTGTATGTATGTTTAATTAATCTGTACTTTTCTGATATATCTATCACTTTTCTTCTTTTCAATCTAAATTTCTCCGACCACCAAGTTGCTCTCTTTTCTCCCTTCACTGCTTTCTCTTGCTCTCTCTCTTTTCTTTTTAACTATTTTTTTTCAGTTTCTCTATTTATCTCTATTTATTTTTTGTATTATGTCTATCTTTCTCCGTCTCTCTCTCTCTCGCTTTATCTCTCTCTCGCTTTATCTCTCTCGCTTTATCTATCTCTCTTTTTCTCGCTTTATCTATCTCTCTTTTTCTCGCTTTATCTCTCTCTAACGTCAAGCTTTCCTCAGACCTGAAATGCTTTTTGACTGAGTGGAGTGATAGTCACATCGTGATTTTACAACATCTGCCGCTTTGCGTTCTTGAATGAAGGAAGGTTCTCTTTTTTTCTCATATGAGCGTTCAAGGCAGAACACCGGAATAAGATTCTTCATGCTACATTCGAATGCTTAGGAAGCTAGTCAGAATATTTTTTCCGACTCATATATGTACCAGACAGATGTTTTGTAGGGTACGGAATCACGTTTATTACTCATTGTCTTACTTATTCTCTAATTTTCTGTCAGACTTCTAATGACGTGTTCTGAAACATTTCAGTATTCACTGTAAGCGTTACATAAGTCGCACATTTCGATAAGACTTTTGATATTTTTGAATGACTTTTTCTTGTTTAAACTATTTTGTATTTGTTAACTAAATGACTTTGCATTCTTCCGATCCCTTTTCGTTCATTAATTGATGACTTTTTATTGGTTTTTCTTGATTTGTACCCTCCACTTAATTGATGACTTTTTTATTTATTCTTTTCATTCGTACCCCTCACTTAATTGATGACTTTTTATTGGTTTTTTTCATTTGTACCCTCCACTTAATTGATGACTTTTTATTTATTATTTTCATTTGTACCCTTCACTTAATTGATGAATTTTTGTTTGTTCTTTTCATTTGTACCCTCCACTTAATTAATGACTTTTTATTTGTTATTTTCATTTGTACCCTTCACTTAATTGATGACTTTTTGTTTGTTCTTTTCATTTGTACCCTCCACTTAATTAATGACTTTTTATTTGTTCTTTTCATTTGTACCCTCCACTTAATTGATGACTTTTTATTGGTTTTTTTCATTTGTACCCACCACTTAATTGATGACTTTTTATTTGTTTTTTTCATTTGTACCCTCCACTTAATTGATGACTTTTTATTGGTTTTTTCATTTGTACCCTCCACTTAATTGATGACTTTTGATTTATTCTTTTCATTTGTACGCTTCGCTCAGTTGATGACTTTTTATTTGTTCTTTTCATTTGTACCCTCCACTTAATTGATGACTTTTTATTTGTTCTTTTCATTTGTACCCTCCACTTAATTGATGACTTTTTATTTGTTCTTTTCATTTGTACCCTCCACTTAATTGATGACTTTTTATTTGTTCTTTTCATTTGTACCCTCCACTTAATTGATTACTTTTTATTTGTTCTTTTCATTTGTACCTTCCACTTAATTGATGACTTTTTATTTGTTCTTTTCATTTTTACTCTCTTCTTAATTGATGACTTTTTATTTATTCTTTTCATTTGTACCCTCCACTAAATTGATGACTTGTTATTTGTTCTTTTCATTTGTACCCTCCACTTAATTGATGACTTTTTATTTGTTCTTTCCATTTGTACCCTCCACTTAATTGATGACTTTTTATTTGTTCTTTTCATTTGTACCTTCCACTTAATTGATGACTTTTATTTGTTCTTTTCATTTGTTAATGCTTGCTCTAAAATAATAGTAATTCAAACTGTATTGGTGTGTTCAGATTATGACAAAGGCTCTTCGAATTTTTGGGTGAAAGTTTTGCACTATACTACAGTACCGCCCAAAATGTTAACATATATTGAATTATTGAACATAACTTTTTTCAAAAAAAACGAATGAAGCTCAAATTTTCAGATATGTTTTACAAGCCAAGTTCACATGTTTCGAGTGATAGAACAACTTTGGAAAATGTTTTATTAGGTTCATTCGTTAAAAAAATGGAAATAGTAAAAAGTGCTTATAGAGTATGTATACAATTATTTCGTTCCATGCAATTACCTTGCATTATTCCGCTCCCTTATTCCGATTATTCCGATCCCATTAATTGGTGATGTAGTGTGATCAGCTGTAGTGCGATGGTGAAGCGCTTGCTTTTGGTATTAAAGAGACTGCTGGGTTCGAGTCCACCCTGTGGACTAGTTTTTGTCCTTGCGATTAAAAAAATATTCTGATCATCTTCTTCTCGTTTGACTATGTGAATTTTATGTAGCAGAAAACTCCAACAAAAAATAACAACTAGAAATGGATAGCCAGAGTAACAAACGGTGAAAACCTTGTGAGAAAGTGAATTGCATATAGCAACCACGTACACACAGAAAAAAAGGTCAAATTTGGCAGTTTTGGAAACGGATAAAACCGCCTTCTCACCTCCCAATGTTTAAACTGCTTTTTTTGGCAGTTTTAACACTGGGAGGATACGAAGTTTAGTTCTGTTCAAAGTTCTGTTAGCTCTGTTCAAAAAAGCTGGAGGAGCTGCAAAGAAAAACGGAAAATGCCACAATGACATAATTGATTGAACTATCACAAGGACAAAAATCAGTCCCGGGGGCAAGGTCGAACATTGTCGTCTCTTTATTACCGTATCAAGCACACTAAGATCACTACAGGGTACACATTGATCAATAAGATTGATTATGGAGTGATTGGGTCGATTTCAGGGATGCGAGAATGGCAGGCAACTCTTTTGCCTGACGCCCTCTCTGCGCCCCGCAGTGCGCCTTCTCCGCCCACGCGGTCTTCTCCTTCAGTACGGTCTTCCACGCGGTCTGCCACGTCCACCCGAGCTTCCCGCATAGAATCCTTTGACGATGATCTCGGATCTGTGATTTTCGCCGTCTGTGCATTTCTCTCGATCGGCATTGTTTTGTTCCTCACTTGCTTCGTCGTTACCAAGGTTTACCAGGTCCGCTTACGCTCCTTTTTTCAAATTTGCGCCCATTCAGAGCTGGAATAATGCGATTCAATTACAGCAAACGCGTATTGAGACAACAAAAAACACCGAAAGTTAGGTTCTTCTTTTTATCAGTCGGATGCAACTAGTTTTGACCGAAAGTATTCTGAAGCTTCGCATTATTGAAGCATCACTAGCAGTGACAAATCGCCCTCAAAAAATGAATTGAATATTCTCAAAAAGTTTGATTACTCTCTCAAAATACAAAAAACTCTCAAATAAAAAAATGATGAAAAGTTTTTGCTGAGAGATCCATAGTGATAGGAGAAACATGAATTCTTACTTTCTCACTGAAAAAGTAAGAGATTTGAATTTTAATTGATCTAACCATCGCACGGAAAAAAGCTAGTCAGCGGGGGGACTCGAACCTATGCAACCATTTCTCCTCTATCCGGGAGCGAGCGTGTCACTGCCTTAAAACTGTGTAACTGAGCATTTGAAGATTGAATTTTAATGATTGAAAAAAGAGAGATTGTGAAAAAATTTGGCTGCGATTTTTTTAATGCAAAGTCAAAATATTCAGCTTTATGTACCAAAAAAAGTATAAGGAAGAAGTGAATCTCATCGCTAGCGGAAAAAAAGGGCAAGGGGTCCAATGGAAGATAATGTACTCACATTAATTAATATCTTTATCGCCAAAGGATGACTTGTTCAATGTCATCACTAACATGGTGGACAGAGAAGGTCTAGAGTGAACTTGGGAAGAGGAATAAGCAACTGTCGCGTTGCGCTGAAGTTTTCAAGTACCGTTCACCTTTTCAACCTCATATTTCCAAAGAGTCCTCTGGATCGGAGTTGAAGTAGCATACCAGTAGCTTTGTTAGTTGAAGAAATTAGAAGAGTCAAGAGGGGCTAGAGGGAATTTGCCTATACCGTCTCTAGCCCACCGAGTAAGAGAGTTCATAAGTGCCGTGTTCAGGCCACTCTCTTACCCGTGTATGAAGCCCACTGGGCTCAAAATAGGCCCCAACCTCAAAGGGGAAAAATGAGGCTAGAGGGAAAACTGCCTATCCCGTCTCTAGCCCTCCACGTAAGAGAGCACCAGTGCTTCCCATCAAGAAAGGGGCTAGAGGGAAACTGCTTATACCGTCTCTAGCTTACCGAGTAAGAGTAAGAGAAAGCTGCTCCTTACGTGTGAATGGAGATTACTACTCCAAAAACACCCGCCTGCTTCCGGGCAGAAAACACCTCCCTTGAGGGTACAAGACCCGCTGCGGCTCCGAGGATAACCGGGAACGCTCCGGGCGGGAACGCTTTTGATGGCGTACACCCGTCGCCAAAACGTGAGGAGTCTTACGGCAGAGACAACAATGATCGTTTAGTGATTGCGAAGGCGGAGGCCTCCGAACTGTGTTCTACAGTAAGGGAGCCCGAGCTGGACCGACCAGTAGGTTTTGATGCCTCACTGGAGCTGGAAATCGTTTGTGAGCTCGAGAGGGCTCTAGGCGTAGGGATGGCTGACACCCTTATGGGCTACGAATACCCAACAGCTGGGGTAGAGCTTAGGCCAAGTCACAAGAATGGAGAGTACCACAGGACTCCATTACGGCCAACTACCTCGGGATACGTGTAGGTCATATTAATTTTGCGGTAACGCAATAATACGAAGAGTCAAGATGAAAGGTCGTGGACGCGACCGACATTATTGCTTGAAGAAGGAAAAAATTCTTGAAGAAATACCACTATCACAGCAAAAAACCTTAACGACTGGTTTCTGGAACATAAAACTGGCAGTGTAAATTTAAGTAAAATGGAGACTTAGTAGAACTTGAATGGAGAAATAACAACTTTCTGAGAAGTGTTACATGTCTAGAAAAGTGAATACTGACGAAAATTACTTTGAGCTCGTGAAATTTACATTCTTCCGATCAAAAAAGGAGACAAAATCCTTTTTTTTAAACGAAAATACCTTTTTACCAATTTTTCAAAACTTAAGTTTAGGTCTTTAAAGCGGCCAAGCGGAGAAAGAGGAGAAGAGATATTGGAAAAAGAGAAAAGAGATTTCTGCAGGGGTAGCTTAATGGGAAAATTTACATTCTTCCGATCAAAAAAGGAGACAAAATCCTTATTTTTTAAACGAAAATACCTTTTTACCAATTTTTCAAAAATTAAGTTTAGGTCTTTAAAGCGGCCAAGCGGAGAAAGAGGAGAAGAGATATTGGAGAAGAACCTTCCTTTGAGCATCAGCAAGAAGAAAACGAGGTTTGTGAAAATGGCTTTGAAAACAAAGGTCTATATATAAATTGATTGAACTATCGCACAGAAAAAAGCTAGTCCACCGGGCGGGATCGAACCCAACCTGACTCAACCCGGGAGCGCGTGTTACCTTTACACCACAGGGACACATTGCTATTCCGTACGATAGTGTTATATGAAAGGCTCATATGCCTTGTTCTCCAAAGTTCTATTTATATTAGAAAGATCTGAATGAGGTACTATCGGGTAACTTGAAGTTAATGGTTGTGAAGCAAACCGAGCAAAAACGACTCTACCGGAAAACATCTGTGCTTTGCGTTACTTGGGTAACAAATTGTGAAGGTTTTGCAGTCAGTTAAGACGAACTAGAGTTCAGAGGGAAAATGTTAATGGAACCAAATTTTTGTATTAAACACCTCTGTCAAGTTTCGAAACATTTAAGAATTTTTAACAACTTTTTTTAATTGAGGGAAAATGTTCATCGAGCGCGAACCGAACTTACGTTTGTGCTAGCCGGGTGATACTCAATGAACTGTCAATGCGGACAACCTACACACAAACAAATAAGTATGAAAGTATGCTAAAAGCGCATACCTCAAACGTATGAATCTTCATACATAAAAGTATGGCAATAGTGTCTAAAAAAAGATTGTTTGAAAGTATGCTAAGATATTCATCAATAACAGTATGCAAGAGAGGTTTTACAAAAATTCATACAATAAAATTATGGTTTTATCCTACAAGAACGAAATTGTTCAAAATTTATCTGTGATTTAAACCTTTTAGAACCCGTTGGACATAGGTTGCTTTATATAGACAGATCTCGACTTTTTTTGTGTGTAAAGCACACACACAAATCGAGTATTTTAGATATTCCTACCAGGGTTGCACTTTCTTCGATTTTCGTTTTTCCAGTTTTTTCGACATTTTCCGAAAGAAATCTCTATACGCCGACTGAAGGTGTTTGAGAAGCTTTTCAATTGAGCTTCACACAACTAATTTTATGAGAGAATGCTTTGGAAGAACATGGGATTTTGTAAATATATGTCTGTGTGAGTATAGGCTTTGAGAATGTAATTTTACTGTTTATTACTCAGAGTATCTTAAAATATCGCAAGGATAAAATCATGTTATACTGGTTCAAATAAATTTGAAAAGAAAGGTCCCCAGTGGCGGGGAGAATCGACAAAAAAAAATGTAGTTTATTGGCACCAGAACTGAAAAATTGTTTAAAAAAATCAAAAGAAGATGCAAGTACGGAATGGCTGCCATGAAGTTTTGTTCTGTCCCTGCAGTACGATTACCTGTTTTCTTGGCCGGATGAAAACAAAGAGGTTTTGTCCACAATTTTTCAGTAACGCAGTTATTTACAAGGAAGTAGAAGACTGGGTAGAAAGATTGGTTAAGAAATCACACGGGAAAACTGGTTCAACGGATGAGATCAGTCATCTCTCTTTTTTGCCCGATATTCTAAGCGTGTTACCGTTAATCCTAAATTGTTTCGGTTTTAAGGAAGAAGAAGAGGAAGGAGAGGAGGAGTCTCTTAGAGAAGAAGGAGTTATGGCTGCCTCGGTTGAAGTTGGCGGGCGGGCGGATGAGGGAAGGCGGCTGATGAAAGGCAATCAGCAGAGCAGCCAGAGAGGCGAATCTGTCAGAATCCGACCCACATGAAGCGGTTACTGTATGTTTATTGTTATCCAAGGTTCTGAGTGTTGATTACTGTATTCAGTCATTGAATACCGCTTACCATATTCAGAAGTAAGGACTGACGATTACCGTCCTCAGGGGCTGGGAGTTAAGGCTGCTAACTGCATTCCGAGATTGTATTTCCGTTCACTGTTTTCAGAGCAGGGGATTCCGGTGAGATTCCCAATTACTGTATTTAGGATTTGAGACTGCCGATTACTGTATTCAGGAGTTGAACTCTCACTCGCTGTGTTAAGGAGCTGGGACTTCTGCTTGCTACATTGAGCAATATAATTTCCTCTTACAGTATTTGAGTCGAGACCTTCGCTAACGGTATTCAGGGACTGTTAATCCCGCTTATTGTTATGAAGGTGGGAGATTTCGGCTTAATGTTTGCTTTTATTTCAAGTTATCTTTAATGATATGGGTAATGAAAGCCATTGATTCAAGCTATTGCAAATTCGAAACTCTGGTTATTTATGGATTGTATGATTTTGAGTTCTTACTGCAATATAAATCGAAATTCGCGCGAAAACTACGGTTTGGCCGTTTACTGTATCAAATATATTTCGAAAGTTCTAATAACATCAATTGTCTGATGACACTAGGCCTTTATTGTTACGAAGATTTTACTTCTATTCTTGATAAATGTAGTTGATAGGCGTAAAGATAGTCAGACAAGGCTTAGAAGTTTCTGTCTCGGAAACCCCAGACGGATCAAGATAAAAAAGCTGATCTTCTGCATTTAGTATATATGGACAAGTTTTGCTGATAAGATAGTTTTTGATCCATCTCTTAATAATTTCTCTCAAATTTATTTTCACTCTGCCTCTCTGATTCAACCTATTGAACCTAATTTCTGGCAAAAACTCTTCTGTATCCGTTCAATTTTTTCGATTTCAAAGACCTTTCCTATTTTTTGAATTAATTTACTTTTCTTCGTCAAAACCTCACTGTTATTGTTTTTTCAACTTTTTTTTCAATTTAACTCGATTTTTGACTGCTTCTCGCCATTTATAGTGTTGTTGGGTACTTTTTGATCAGAAGATCGAAATTAAAGATTCGGAACAAGCTAATCAGCTGTTCACTTTAAGTTGAAGTCTGCTTTCTAAATGAGTTAGGAAGTATGAACCTTGTTGGCAAGTCTAGTTTTAGACTATCGATTAAAAAGTTCCGTTCCTTGTTTACATTACAGTCAGACTTCAATATTAAAATGCATCATTAACGAGGGAAGAAATCTCGCTTAGCATTCGAAAATTATCCCGAACAAGTTTCTGGTGAGAACTTTAAAAGTGGAAGTTTTTATCATAAAAAAATGGGTTTTCGAGTGTTTTTTTTGAAACCCTGCGCTCTGTTACTCTTCATTTCAAAATGTCGAAACCTTCGATACTTCATGGCAGAAAACTGTCTAAATAATCTTCCTCGCGCTTGTTCCCGCCTCGCGGCAGATGCAGGACAGACCTATCCTGGTAGAACCAGCGGCTGCCTGCTAGATCACTAGCGACCTGTTTACATACATATATCGCACTTGTGATTTTAGTGCTATCTTTCATCTTATTCTTTTCATTCAAATGTTTGCCTTGCATTTCTTCATGCTCTCAGTCGTTATGTCATAATTTTACTCACAGTTTTACAAGCTTTTTACGTGCGATAATCCTAAATTGAACTGAATAACCAATGATGAAAGACGTATTCGATAGTTTGGGTCGTAGATCACTTGCACTGGTCGGTAAAATATCGAGAAACGACCGCTCCTTCGAGCTGGAAGGCTAGAATAAATGGAAATGAGAAGATAAGGTCAGAGAAGATAGAGACATAATAAACATAAAATCTAACTCTCCACCGTAACTATAACTCTTCATCTCTTCTCCTCCACCGTAATTATAACTCTTCATCTCTTCTCCTCCACCGTAACTATAACTCTTCATCTCTTCTCCTCCACCGTAACTATAACTCTTCATCTCTTCTCCTCCACCGTAACTATAACTCTTCATCTCTTCTCCTCTACCGTAACTATAACTCTTCATCTCTTCTCCTCCACCATAACTATAACTCTTCATCTCTTCTCCATCGTAACTATAACTCTTCATCTCTTCTCCTCCACCGTAACTATAACTCTTCATCTCTTCTCCTCCACCATAACTATAACTCTTCATCTCTTCTCCTCTACCGTAACTATAACTCTTCATCTCTTCTCCTCCATCGTAACTATAACTCTTCATCTCTTCTCCTCCACCGTAACTATAACTCTTCATCTCTTCTCCTCCACCGTAACTATAACTCTTCATCTCTTCTCCTCCACCGTAACTATAACTCTTCATCTCTTCTTCTCCACCGTAACTGTAACTCTTCATCTCTTCTCCTCCACCGTAACTATAACTCTTCATCTCTTTATATCAAGAAGTCCACGCTTTTTGTTTTACTTCTACTAAGAATATTATGGAACTCTTCACATTTTCACTGTGCGTTGAATAGAAAATTTAAATTAAAATATGTCGAGACTGCTTAAAAAATGTTCGCTTATCTCTTCTCTAGGATCCTGCTCAAATGGGCAGTAGTTTTCCCTGTTTTTTCGACGAGTGCAGATGATCTACCGTGAGATTACTCCATTGAAGAATGAGCCCCAGAAAATTTTTCGAAAATTAAACGAATAATGTAATGGGTGAAAACGCATTTTACAAATATGCATCCATGAGGATTATCATTCATCGATTTCTCATAACCGAAAGTGGTTGTCTCTCTTTTTTCATTACTACGACTCAAAATTAATAAATCCCACCGACCTTTCACAAGTTTTTCAGAAATTTTGAAAATGATATCGACTTGTTAAATATCAAAGCGCGTGTCTTAATAAAATCTTCCGGACCGCCTTCTTCTACACTAAGTAATCATGTGATTCATTCCAAAAACATCTTCATTGCCTTAACAAACATATTCTGTGTCTGAAAAATGTAACACACATAAATAAGTTTTTAGGCCTGAGGTACTCTTAAATAGTAGAAATGGAATGAATGAACATTGATGGATATTATGAGCATTTAGTATATATAACAAGTTTACAACAAGAAAGTCTGCCGAGAAAGCATAGGTACCAATCTGTTTTTTTTGTGTATTTCAGAATATTCGTTCTAAATATCAACAACTTCTCTAATAAACGCAGCTTTTTTGAGCTAAGTAGCAAAAACGAAACATTTACCAAACCACCAAAAAAATTCGACTCAAAGTAAATATATAAACTTGAGTATTGGGAATTTTACAAATTCCCACATCGCAGTAAAACCAGTTCAGAAAAGTTCAAAAAAATCATTTTACGAGAAATAATTCAACATTGTAGAGATGAAAGATATTGAATGAGAGTGAAGGAGAAATTCGCATAATTCGCATAGTTAAGACCTAGGGAATTCGTATGTTAAACTAGGAATCAATGATCAAGCAAACATTCATGTACATACATACAGTACCGTGCAGAAGTATACCAAAAAGTATATTTTACAGTGTTTGTTGCATCTTTGTGATCTTTGTGAATGTCTTGCATCGTTCTGATCATCATCAGTGAGTGACTGTCTGGCATCTTTGTGGTATAGAGGCCACCAAGATCATTGCAATAAAAAGAAACAAGTAAACAAGAACATATTTCAGAAATCTCGAAAAATACTGTTTTCAGAAAAAAATTGCTGAGCTGTTCTGCTTTTCCAGAAACGGCTCCATTTTGTAACAGTATGATGTAAGTCACGAGCTACACAACATATAAATAAATTGCGCCAGTGGGCGCAAAAACAGAAAAGTTATACGACAAAATATACTCAAATATACTCTTTGGTATACTTCTGTACGGTGCTGTATATGCATAAATCATATAAAGGCTTGGCAAACCTTTTTTTCTTGAATAGTTGAGAATCCCAGAGTCTTTTATTCATTTACAGTTCCAGTAAGAATCTAATCGACAAAATGAGGTCTTTTCTTAATTACGAGGTGTTGAAAATGCTTTTATATGTAAAAGAACCTAAAACAGCAGTTGCGCTGAAGAAGAGTCAAACACCTAACCTTTCGGGCCGTATTCAAAGATCTAAGATGAATTCAGGGGTAAATTTTACCCTAGTATATTGTAGACCTAAGTTCAACTCGGTTCTTTATTCAGAGACAAGACGGGTGAGAGCGTCTCCGCTTTCCCACTATATTTTAGTATGAAGTTTACCCTAAAGTCTACTCTCTCAATTCCATGTTTGCGCAAATACAACTTATTATAAAGTTTACCATAAAGTTCAGTAAAAAATTTTGTCTCTGAATAAGGCCCCAGAGCTCAAACCACTAGACCAAAACCGCATAAACCAATCCCTGGGCCCCAAAGTTATGCTGATATTCATGAAGTTTACCGGTATTTCCGCTTTCAGTCTTGACCCTTCCTCGTCTCCCCCTACCTTTCATTTAAAAAAAAACAAAATAATTAGTAATAAATACTTGGAAATGAGTCTTTTTCGATGGATAAGTTATAGGTTTTTGAATCACATACCCCTTAATTCTTTATATGTAATCAACAGACTTTTTGCAAGCGGAATGTTATGAGGACAGATAATAGGCTTTTAATGTTTTAAGTGAATAGTTATCGATTCGTCTAATTTAAACTCTTCTGAATTAACAATGTCTTGTTTGCAATGAACAATTCAGAATGGAGAGTATTGATTGAAAAGCGACCAACTCCGACTTGACTGGAGTGATAATTTCGATCAGAGTGGCTGATACTTATCATCAGATGACTTCGACAAGGATTTGAGGGCTTCCTTCGCTCGCCTTTTCTCTTCTTTCCGCTTTTTTGCCATCAAGCCCTTAATAAACTCTTCTTGGTAACAAAAAACTAGTTTTTTTATCGGAACCTCACTAGTTAACAAACACTTTTTAGTTATCGATTAAAATTTTACGATCAATGATGATCTTTTTTTGGAGCCCGGAAAAGTTTTTCTCAGTGGTCAAAATCAGCAATGAAAACACCTTCTTGCTATTAAACCTTCTCTGCATACATTCCTTTATTCATTCCCTCAATTTTCATCTTGTGCTAAGTTGATTTTTAAGAACAACAATCATATCGCAGCGGTTCATAGCTCGGTACCGTTCTATATACACGGCCGTCTTATAAATTATCCGGTACTGAGAGTTCGTTACGAAAATGTTCAAGGTCTCGAGCATCTGAACATATTTGGGTACAAAAAAGATTTTGAAAAATTCAGTTTAAATAATTTTCTCAAAGATCTCGACTGACTTTCATGTCATATTTCTGATAGAAGATCTTCATGAGCCTCAAGATGAAAGAACAGAACTCAGCAAATGTTAAAATAGACGCCCCCAGCCAGAGTCCAGCCTGCCCGCCAATGTCCGACAGCACATTCACGAACTGGAGAATACCAGTTTGTTACTTTGATTAGTTTGATAGCTTGCCCAATCTCGTTGGGTAGGCTATTGGTATTGAACTAAACTACATATAACTGGATCTTAACAAATGGGCAAGCTATGAAGCCAGGAAAGTTTCGGTTCTAATTTTGAGGTCGTTTTTAACTTTGAGGTCACTTTTGTTACCGTCAAATACTTAATTCACGGTCAAATAATTAACTAAAATGGTGCACTTGCTTCCATACATTTTGCTGCTAGAGCACAATAAGCACCTTAAATCTGTGTGCATAAAAACCTGGTAAGAAAATCTGAAACCCGAGTATGGAAAGCTTAAAAACTGGTACGAAAATCTCAAAACCGAGTATGGAAAGCTGAAAACCTGGTACGAAAATCTGAAAACCGAGTCTGGAAAGCTGAAAACCTGGTACAAAAATCTAAAACCTGACTGTGGAAAGCTAAAAACCTGGTATGACTGTGACTCTCGAATAATTTCGTACGTCATTTGCTCATAATAGATTTCCAGCATGGCTGCGTGCTCTCTGAAACCGAATGAAGAATGTGTAACAAGTAACACAAACAAGCTCGTTTATTACTAATTATGAGAAAGTTATATTTTTAAACGTGAGTACAGAAGTAATTTGTCAATTACCAATTGCCTTTTAACCATTCCAAACAATAAGTCTCACAAGAGAAACTAGCGACCTCCAGTAAGAATAAACTTTCCTCTCCAGTAACTGTATTACTGTAAGAAGTAAATATTCTAGTGTCATGGCAAGTACCTGTAGTACTGTATGCAATCACTGCCTTGTCGGCATTCCATATTGAGACTGCCGGAGGGCCATTTGGCTGCTGAGTAGGTAGTAGAGTACACGTCTTGCTGACACGGCTGTTTACAGCTTAAATTAAAGTTATACATTTTTAAAAGTTTTTTTAATTCTTCATCTTATGCAACAGATATACTGAACATTATTCTACTGATTCGTTGCTTTGTTCACAGTTATTCATTAACTTACTCCTAGAATGAAACAGAAGCTTTCCTCATCACTTCAGTCAATAAATAGCTTAAAGCTAGATTTCATATTCCATGAAAGACTGCATCATTCTTCGAATGACTCCGATTCTGAAAACTCTGACGATCTTTATAAAAGATTACAGTAGTACCAGCATCTCTATAAAGGATTACAGTAGTACCAGCATCTCTATAAAGGATTACAGTAGTACCAGCATCTCTATAAAGAATTACAGTAGTACCAGCATCTCTATAAAGGATTACAGTAGTACCAGCATACCGACAAAGACGACTTCGCTTCGAAACCCAGACTGCTTGTTCGAGGAGACAGGTGCCTGATACAGTTTTATGTTTTTTTAATTTGTGAACTCAAAAAAGACAAATTGCGTTGTTATTTGAATTTGAAAAGGCTAATGTGATTTATACAGCGAGACTAAACTAACTAACCACTACGGTTTTTAATAGGTTAGTAGTAAGCATAGGGCGTAAACCGTTCAAAAATGAGCCTTACTCTCGATTTGCCCCGAACATGGTCTTATATTGGGTCCTGGCGAAGGAAGACGAGGATCGAAGCAACGGCATTTCCGAAGAATGTGCTGCTGATAGCAGGACTTGAAACAGCCCTGGGAAACAATTTTATTATGTTTTTTGTTCTCGAGTAATCTTCATCATTCAAAGCTTACCTACTCTCAAAACGAGCTTTTTTCATACAAAGTTAGAAAATTTAAAAAATTTAAAACTTTGTGATTTTAAATCTCGAGCTTTTCATCTATTTTCGAAGAAAATAGCTTTAAGCTGGTAACAGGTTAGATAAAGAACACTTTATCCAGAGCCTAGTTTCTGATTTGGACCAAGGTCCAGTAAATTCATTCATTCATTCATTCTTTATTCCTGCCCTTATAAATTCTGCTACGAATTCCTAGTGTTGAAGATTAAAAAGCGAGGAATTTAGCATTTAAATTTTAATGCAACTATTGTTTTCGTAAGGTATGTTTTTAAATTCTCATTGTTCACTTTTTTATAGAAAAAAAACAAAGAGCACTAGAAATTGAAATTATCTGGAATCTTTTATTATTTTTTTGAAATCAAGAATTATGTACGCTAGTCCTTAATTGTATTATTCTATTGTATTGATGTTAATTTATTGCTACATGGAAAAAATAAAGAAATAAAGAAATTCCGTGCACAAGGTATATTCGAGATTCGGTTTACAATGAACAATAAAAATTACGGATATGCATGGACTATCTTTCTAGTGGCGGTGTATATAAGCAAGAGGCTGCTTAACTAGTGGTGGGGTGGGAAGTACGATGACGCTATTATTAAATAAACGAGCCTTCAAATATCAGTAACAAAAATATGATCATAATTGATAACCAAATCCAATTGCCGTTCCATAATTGATCTTTTTCATGAAAATATTAAGGAGTCAGGAATTCCTGTTGTCAGGTTTCTTCCAATCCCATTTACTAAGTGCTCAGTGTCAGTGAGGAAGTAGAACAAAAGTGAAAGTGAAGTTTCCAGGTTCGTAATCGCCCGAACTCCACTTTTTCCTTCCGGATTCGTAAAACCCACTTTTTCCTCCCGGATTCGTAAAACCCACTTTTTCCTCCCATACTGGTGAGCACTAACTGACTTCAGGTTCGTACTCGTACTTCCTGTAGATGTATCCCGCGGACAAGGGCGCCGTCGGAGGAATGCAATCCCCTCCTTCCGAAACATTCAAACGGTTGACTTTACGCTGGAAAAAAACCGGGGAATTGCCTTCATCAAAACTCGAGATCGTAGTTCGCCATGGGTCTCTCGCACTTCTCGAAAATGAAAATTCAAGAAGTAACCGCTTTTCGAGTGGAAAATGTGGAAATTCAGAAGTTAACCGTGAGTGATACGGAGAGGAATAGGACGATATCGAAGGTCTAGAGTATGAAGAAACACTCGCTTCTAGTTATTTCGAACCCCACTCACAATTCTTTTGTGGAACTTTTTGACATTGCAGGTGGCCTATGCTTGAGGTTTTTCCTTTGTGCATCGATTATACTAGTTTTCGTTATAACAAACGAAAGTGTGAAAATATTTCAAAAAAGAACTGTTTTGGACGAATGGTATTATTTTAACAGTGCGAGAGACAAAGCTTAGCGTCGAAATCTTATCTGTACCAAGGAGAGGCCGAAAGAGGAGACGGCTCCCGTCGGTGCGGAGTATCCGAAAGTATCGGGGAAGGGCGACTCCTTCTGTCCATGAATGGCGATCCGTACGCCAGTCGCGTCAGTCGTTGGGAGATAATCGGAGGCGTTGACGAATACCATAAGGCGGAGTCCTGAACGGAAAGACGAATACCATAATGCGGAGTCCTGAACGGAAAGACGAATACCATAACGCGGAGTCCTGAACGGAAAGATAAACTAAGTTAGAATTGAACGGAATTAATTCATGGAAAGACTGTTCTCGAGCTTCACAGTTTGCACTACCTCATTTCCATATTCTGATGGAATTACGAACAAAGCAAACTAAAATTTGTTTGGCTTTCCGAAATTTCACATTGAAGACGCACTTACTATCTGCTATGTTCATTTTTCTGCGAATGGCATTGTCGACAAAATCAGTCTTAAGGTTATGAAACATAGTTCACTGCTTCAACGATATGAAATTCGTTTTATTCATATCTATGTATATATATACAGGGTGCGGCAAAAGTCCAGGTGGACAGTATTTTTTTTCGATAAAAACTTAACGGATTAAGCAAATCAAACAAAATTTTCATCAAAGTTTAATCAAATAGTTTTGGGATATAACTGCTTTTTCAAATTTCAAACAGCTCTCCTTTCTCCTTGACACAGGCGCAGAGTCGCTTGTGGAAGGCACCCACCGTGGTGGACAGGTAAGCGACGTCAAGATCATCCCACGCCTTCTGTAGGGCGCGCTTCAAACTTTCCAAATTCTTGTGTTGGAAAGCACAGGCCTTGCTCTCAAGGACTGACCACACAGAGAAGTCCAGAGGATTCAAATCAGGTGAGTACGGAGGCCATTCGGCGGATGTGATCATGGAGGGGAAATTGCTCTTGCACCAGTCTTGCACCACTTTAGCCTT
>OZ057408.1:35223657-35507528 GCA_964056735.1 Allodiplogaster pararmata | reverse complement strand
ACAATTGAAAAGTTTCCATGAGTTTTACTGTGCAGGCTTTGCTCGTGACTATAAATTAAAACTATTGCTTTTCAAAACTATGGAATCAGTGCATTTTGAAAGAAAATTAAGAATTCGTGATTTAATGTTTGTTTATTGAATTAGCTTTATCATCAAAGGATAGCTTGTTATGGCTATCGCTGTTATGGATGATGGGGAACTTGAGAGGGAATTTTGGAACTGTGGTTTTCTTGGACGTTTTGGAAAGTGTATGAATATCAAACGAATACTTCTGTTTAAAACTGAAAAAAGTTTAAATACACCTTACAGACTTCACCGTTCAAACCATATTCTCTAATTCAAACCATATTCTCTAATTCTATGTCTCTATAAGTCAAACTTTTCTCGCTCGTACACCATCAGAGTCAAACTTTCTCGCTCGTACACCATCAGAGTCAAACTTTCTCGCTCGTACACCATCAGAGTCAAACTTTTCTCGCTCGTACACCATCAGAGTCAAACTTTCTCGCTCGTACACCATCAGAGTCAAACTTTCTCGCTCGTACACCATCAGAGTCAAACTTTTCTCGCTCGTACACCATCAGTAACATGAATTTATAGCAAAACTGGGGTGAATTTTATAAGTTATGGCGCTTCATGTCTACGACATTATTTATGAAAAAATGAATCATGAAGTGGGTGTTGTCCTACTTAAAGTCCTGCTCGATGTTGCACTGCAGTCCATTGAAAGAGCACATGCGGATAAGTTCAGACTTTCCATAGGAGAGCGCCATGCGTCGCTCCACCGGCAGAGCGGCCATTTTCAAGATCAGTCTTAGAAGGAATCAGATCAGCTTTATGCAGATGAGATTTAAGATCAGTCTTAGTTAGTCATATGTGTTTTAGTTATATGTGGTTAGGATTATAGTTCGGTAACAGACATGTTTTACTTATCAGACTTATGGAGCGTTAGAATTAAACTTTTCACTTTGCAAAGTAATCTCTGCAAAGTGATCCCGTTAAACGCTCTAGGCCGCATCCCGGCCGCATCCCGTTAAGCGTTTAACGCTCTAGGCCGCATCCCTCACTTTGCAGAGATTACTTTGCAAAGTGAAAAGTTGAATTCTAACGCTCCATTAGATACATAGGCTCAGTATAGTCGTTTGAAGAAAGAATTTTAAATTGGTAAGATAGGTGCGCAGAAGAGTTTTAGATAAGTTTGAATAAGTTATTTGTGGTTGAGGTTGTAACCATTCTTAGAAAAGTTTTCTGGTAATATTTTTTCCGTGATTGATCCTTGCCGAACAGTAGACTAGAGAAATAAAAGTTTAGACAGAAGATGTTATTAGCTATTCGATTTTTCATAAAGCACTATCGCACCGTTTAACTATGTGTCTTCGGTAGTCTAATTGGTAACGCGTTTGCACTCTAGTTCAGACAAAAAGAGATGGCTGAGATGGCCCGTGGACTGGCTCTTCCCTGTGTAATTTAGTCTTCTTTTTTTGAAAAAAGAAATCGCATAGGATTGTGCTCGGTTGGTAATATTGGTAACGCTCTAGAAGCCCCGGTTAGGCCACGAAGGTTCGGTCCCGGCCGAGTGCCATTTTTTGCCCGTGCGATGGATTTATTTTCCCTGTGTGGCTTACTTATATAATAGGAGAGATAAGTTGAAAGAAGGCTAACTTTTCTTTAGTCTGAGTAGTGATAGCGACTTGATCAGTCATGTTCTCATATCCGAGAGCTTTCAGCTGCTTAAAGAAGTCTTCCCGGAAAGGACTTCCTTTCTTCGGAATCTCCTGAGTCATTGAAAACCCGAATAAAACCCCGGAACCTTCTCAGTATCTAGAACCAACAAATGCTCAGATACAAAGTTTAAAAGCAGTGACACCTGGTCGGAACGTATTATGATGGAATTATCAAAACGACTAACTAATAACGAAGCCTCGTGCTTCTATCATTAAAGTTCTAGGAATACAATTTTCGTTATTAGTTTGATTTTTGCTGACTTTTTAATATGAGAAACAAATTAAAAAATTTCAATTCAGTTCGAACACATCACCTATAGAAAACTCACATGGTTTTTGTTTAAAAAACGCTTCGTCGTATAGATTTTTTTTCGTCTTATAGAGTTTTTTTTAATGAAGAAGACATGTGTTTTTTTTTTTTGAAGAAACTAATTTATATATGAATTTGATCAATAGACAAAGGTCACATTCTTTGTCTATCGATCGATCAAGATTATAAACGAACCTTTCCTCGGAATTCCCAGATGCGTCTAATCCTTGCTTCAGAGCGTAACAAACAATAGCCCTTCTAAGAAAAAAAGCCTTTTTGAAACATTGAAATAAAATCTTTATTACTGAAATTGATGACACAACTCATATGCTAAAAAACGATCCTGTGAAACTGTGGCGCTACTCCGGAACTCAAGTAATATTTTTCACGGATATTAGTTAATCAATCAGAGATTAAACCAAATAGGGTTTGAACTTTTTTTGAGACAAAGCGGTAAACTTACGTTAGAATATTCCTTCGAAGTATTTAAAACAATATTATTCAGTATTTCATCAGTCCTTCCTCTCAGTTTGTTCGATCATCAAGATATACAAAGCTTAACAATTGAGAAAAAATTCTCAAGAGCGTTTCTTCTCAAGTGCTTCGAATTGTTTAAATCTCTCTTCACCGAAAAGAATAAAATGTTCAGAGGTAAAACAAATGAATCTCCGAAGTTAAAAGGGACAGAAAAGAAGCATTTTCGAGATGTTGAGAGTCAACCAATTTGTTGAACAGGGCAACCAATTAGTTGAATAGGGCAACCAATTATTTGAATAGGGCAACCAAAATAGGGCAACATGAAAGGCAACAAACCTGGTGACAAACACACGGCTTGACATCAGAACCGTATGTAGAGTTGGGCATGTTGCAGAACCCGATGTCATTGCAGCCTGGACACACGTTCTCCTCCCATGTACTGTAAAGAGGCTACCGTACTCGTGAATGACTACCGTACTCTTGAGGGTCCACCGTACTCTGATTCCATGTCTTACACAGAGTCTTATACAGTCATATGTCAACTATGGAAAACATAAATAAACTTAAATTAGAACCGCGAGTAGTTGGGTGTTTTTCTTGTGAGTTATGTAAAGGCATCATATGAACAAGGCATCACGTAGTAAATAATTTAGAAGACGATACGCTTTGAATTGTGTCTTTTATTTTGTTTGGGAGCTTACATAAAAATCAGCCCCTATGTTTCCCTGCTCGGTATCAAGTCATTCACATACACGATCCACACATGGAATCAGAGTACGGTGGACCCTTAAGAGTACGGTAGTCATTCACGAGTACGGTAGCCTCTTCACAGTATATCTTGAGATGGATCTCGCTGATGATGCTTTGATGAAACGTTATATACAACAACAAAAAAATTCTCTCGAAACAACGCATCGGTGACGTTGAACAATCTGACATATGAAGTGGATTAGTTTCTCGCGTACCTAATGCAAAAAATACCATAGTTGATACTGTAGCTTGTAACTTCATTCTATCTTTTAGATTCTTTCTGCCGCTTTCGTTGTTAATCTCTTTGGTTTCGATCTTTTTCTATCGTCTAACACAGAGTCGTATCTTCTCTCTACTTTTTCCTTTTTTACTCCCGAGCCGATGATTGTTCTGATGTCAGTTTTTCCCGACCCAAGCCCCAATATTTATCCTAACCTCCCTCGCGTGTTTTTTTTTTTGAGTTAATCTGTCTTAAAAACTTAACAAGTATTCATGGGGACAAACTATTCCTTGTTTTCCTCTGTTTCGGCTCGATGCTTCTCTCATTCACTCATCTCCTTACCCGAAAAACCAGAATCAAGCAGAAACGTGGTATAAATATCTGACGGTGATAGATTATGTGGGAAACTCTTCTCATATGAAAAAATGAAGAAAAAAAGAAAAGGAAGGAAAAAATATCGAACAAGAGCAAAAGAGCGAGAGAAAGAGAGAGTTTAAGGAAGAAAAAAGACATAGAAAATGAATAAATACAGAGTGATAAATAGGGAGAGAATAAGAGAGGAAGAGAAAGAGTGAAAAAAGAGAGAGAGACATTACGAAGACGAAAACAGAAGGCGTAATAGAAAATAGAAAAATTATGCTTGAACATAAGAGCAGAAAAGCGAAAAATAAACAAAGAGGAGCGGGAAAAAGAAAAAGAGCCAAAAAAGTGATAACTGTTGAGATAAAAAAAGGGTCTAGAAAGACAAAAAAGAAGAGATATTGTTCCCTAGAGCTTTTGACAGAAGAACAGCAAACACACACAAAAACAAGTACATTTATGGCACTGATTTCATTTATGGCACTGATTTCATTTATGGCACTGATTTCATTTATGGCACATTTATGGCACTGATTTCATACATTTATGGCACAAAAACAGAACAAGTACAACAGTAGTATGGAAGTATTTATGGCCTTGATTTCATTCGATTCATACGTTTAACGCTTTAATCTACAAAAACTTACGAGGGAGAGAGAGAGGGGGGGGACAGAGAGAGAGAGAGAGAGAGAGAGAGAGAGAGAGAGAGAGAGAGAGAGAGAGAGAGAGAGAGAGAGAGAGAACGATTAGTGAGAGAGAGAAAGATGAGAATATGTATATGATAGCACAGGAGTGAGATAGATAAAAAAAGGCAAAAGGATAAAAAAGGAGAATGACTGAACGTTTTTTCGTTGAAAGTGAATGATAAAAATTCATGCATAAATACTATATACTTATTTATAGTATA
Source organism: Allodiplogaster pararmata (assembly GCA_964056735.1). NCBI lineage: Eukaryota > Metazoa > Nematoda > Chromadorea > Rhabditida > Diplogasteridae > Allodiplogaster > Allodiplogaster pararmata. The sequence goes on along the minus strand of OZ057408.1, from coordinate 35,502,780 downwards.
TATATGCGTCCAGGCGTGGCATGATGGTAGTGTGTTCGACTATTGTGCGAAGAGTCCCGAGTTCGACTCCCACCCCGGAGACATCCGCCCATACCAAGGGGGTTAACAAATGTTGCTCATGCACGAATCTGATTCTCCACCCTGCTGCTATTCACCATAGCAGTGATCTAGCGGGCAGCCCCTGGTTCTACCAGAATAAGCCTGTCCTGCATGTCAGGCGAGCGCGTACCCTGCCACGAGAGGGGAGCAAGCGCGAGGAAGATTATTATTTTAATGTACATATATGTATATTACAAAAACTAGCTGTCGCCATCCTTTTCATGGAGTCTATTTTTTCTTGCAACGCTTCACACATACTCGCATCTAAGAAGTGGTTCGAAACGATGGCGCTTTATGTTCTTTGATGGGAAAAAAGAAATATTAGTTGAGTTGGAACAAAAAATTTAAATTTCGTTCTAGAAAATAGAGTCCTGCCACCTGTATTGATAGCAGGGCCACGCACTGCTGTCGTAACGGTCGTGGTTGCAGATGCAAGCCTGTCAAATCTCGTTATATAATAAAACTAACTTTTGAGGAACTTTAAAAAAAAAACAATCTATGCAGTTGGTTTTATTTGATTCTAGCGGAACTCGGCAAAAGATTTTTTAATTTGTGGGTCATTATATGTATTGTAGGCAGTTTTTTGTCTCTAGCAGTCTTTTTCACAATCTCCTTTATCTCTTAACTTTTCCCTTGTATGGTACTATTTCTCTTTTCTATATCTCATCCAGTTTTCGGCTTTCTAGTTTTCTGACACGTTATGTCTGTTTTTTCTAATTTTATTACCTCTCCCAGCTCCCTCTCTCTATTACTCTCTCCCTCTCTATTTCTCTATCTCTCTCTCTCTCTCTCTCTCTCTCTCTCTCTCTCTCTCTCTCTCTCTCTCTCTCTCTCTCTCTCTCTTATTTCCACTTATCATCTTCTCTCTTCTTTCGTTAAATTCCTTTTCGCTATCTGATGTCTTAAAGAAACTTTATTCCTGTACTAGCTTACTGTACTGGTTATAGACTTCCAGTACTGTCTCAACCCTTTTCCTGTAGTAGCTCGGTGTACTGGTTCAAGCCTAACAATACTGCCTCAACGTTCCTCCTACCCACCTTCTCCAAGCTTTCGGGTATACTGTCCATCTGTATACACTCCTTTCCTTGCTGCCCAACGCAGTCACAGTCAGAGAGAACAGGCTCGTACTGGACATACGCGAATCCCCCTCAAAAATTTTCTCTCAAATTGTTTGAACTTAGATTAGAACAACAAAAAAGCCTAGTTTTGAGCTTTGTAAGTATTTTTGTGGTTTTACATTTGATTCGTCTCAAAAATATACTCTAACTTCTACCGATTGCTTTTTTTCTAAAGTTAACTAACCAGCTGCGTGCTAGACAAATGAACATAACCCCTATTTTAACTCAATCAAAGTATTAATTGGTTAATTTTAAACTGAAAATTCGTTAACTGAGTTTTGATTTTTTCACCACAGTTCAGAAAACTTCTTTCTCAAAAAATTGGAGTTCCCACAAAGGTTTATTCCTGAAGTGTTTGCGCTCGAAACATAGCATTTTGAATATTGACGCAGTTTTCCCTCGTACTCTTAAACAACACTATGACATAATTGGCAACTAAAAAAATTGCAAAAAGCAGAATGGTTCAACCATTAGTCTGGAAGACGCCGTCAAGCTCCCTCCTCTTCCGCTGTTTTTCTTCCTCGTTCCCGGCATCCAGACTGTATGTCACCGCTTGATGGAAAGCGTCCAGCTCAACTCGACAACCATCCAAATACCATACTTTCGAAACGGTAAAAGGATAGAAAACCCTTCATAACTTAACATTCAAAGAAACTTATACTCCTCTTCAGAGGCGGATCGGAAACCTTCAGCGTTTACTCTTCTTGTTTGATTCAACTCTATGTTGAATCAAACAAATCAAACAAAAAATCAAAGAACTTGAATCAAACAAGGACCTTTTATCGCCCTACCAGGCTGGTTTTAGAGCTAGGAGGTCTACTGTGACCTCTTTAGTTGAATCTCATTCGTTCATTGTTGACTCGTTATCCCAAAGCATCCCTATCGATATAATATTCCTTGATATCAGTAAAGCATTTGATTCTGTTGATCATAGATTACTTCTAAATAGGATAGCATCTTTTGGTATCTCTTCTCCAATCGTTAAATGGTTAACTGATTATCTTGTTGGCCGCTCACAAACAGTTATGATCGATAATAGTCTATCTGACCCAATTCCCGTAATATCAGGTATACCTCAAGGATCATCTTTAGGCCCGTTGTTATTCTTGTTGTACATCGACTCTGTTAAAGAAGCTATCCCCGATTCTATCAAATTTTGCTTATTCGCCGATGATATAAAGATAATGGGACGCGCTACCTCTTGTAATTATATCCAACTAGCTTTGAATCGTATAACCGATTGGTGCCTAGAGTGGAATTTGTCCCTATCCATATCTAAGTGTAATGTACTTCATCTCGGATCATCCAATTCTCGCAGCGTCTATTACATGAACAGTCAACCTCTAGTAGTTGGTAGAGTTGCCAAAGATCTTGGTGTAATCATATGTGATCGTTTCTCTTATCGTAATCATGTTGAAGACAAATGTAAAAAAGGCTCTGCTCTTGTTAACATGGTGTTAAAAGCCTTCAAGTCACCATGTCCGCCTCTTTTAACTTCAGCTTTTAAAATTTATGTCAGACCTGTTCTTGAATACGCTAGTGAGTTATGGAATCCCTCATCCCCCGGCTTAGTAAAATCTATTGAAAAAGTTCAGCGGTCGTTTACGAGAAGAATCCTAGCAAGATCTGGCCATTCCAGACTTCCCTATTCACAAAGAATCTCCATGTTAGGCCTAGAAACTCTTGAATATCGTCGTGCTATATCTGACCTTTTATTTATTCATAAATGTGTCCACAAAAAATGTGAACTTGAAACTATGAACTTGTTTCAGTTGTCTGCAGTACAGAGATTTTCTCGCCATTCTCATGAGCTCAGGCTAAAAACACCTCATAATATTAGCAAATGTTCTATTTCTACATGTGTTTCTCGCCAGCTATCAGTATGGAATTCATTACCTTTTGAGATCGTCAGTACACCTAATACTGCTAGTTTCAAAAAACAATTATTATCTCTGCCTACTGAAAAGATATTACCTAAACCTTTCGTTCATGACTAATATAATTGTCGATTTTAAGTATATCACCCTCCCCCCCCCCTTTTTCATCTATACCGCAAGCCCTAAACACCGCCACTTAGAAGAAAGTCCATGCATTTAACTTTGTTCTTGTTTGTGTTTTCATGATATCTCATGTGCTTGGAATAAAGAAATGAAATGTTCGCCAACTAACTATCGAAGGAATTGCGACCAATCAGAGAAGTTTTCAAGACTTTGTTATTCCTGACACTTTCAATTTCGTCAACCAAGTGAGAAACAACCATAAACAAGTTCTCGTCTGATACGTTAATAGTAACACGCGCTCCCGGTTTGAGTCGAGATGGCTGGGTTCGATCCCGCCCGGTGGACTAGCTTTTTTCTGCGCGGTGTCACTGCCTTTGAACTGTGTAACTTAGAATTTGAAGATTTATCGTCTGATAATAAAGTTATTCATATACAATAGAAATGTGCTTTTTCTAAGATTTTTTTTGTAAATAAGAGTATATGTTCCTTCTCTTCTGATTGCTCTGATTGCTCCTCGTTGATCTCAGGCAACGGATTTTTATACCGAGCAGAGGAGCGGTTTCATAAATGCGATCATAAATTTTCATTCAAAAATAAACTCTCTGATTCTCGTACCTCAATCCATTCGGGAATATTTTCTGGAAAGTCGTAATGTTATACAGCTAAACCTAGCAGTTATAATAAGAGGTTCAAGTTCAAAAACGGTTAACTACCGTTTGACTGATCTCAGGAACTGTGCTGGCCAATGACTTTTTGAACGGATTCAAGTTGCATACGGTAATCGCGGGAAACGGCGCAGATTCGAACTCGAGCTGTAAATAAGTTGAAGGCCTTATATCACTGCATACATTTTCAATGGCGGGGTATTTCACATAGCTGAAGTTTTCCTGACTACACTTCAACTTTTCATACTTTTTGGCATTATTATACACTACAATACTTCAACACTTTTTTGTATTATACACTACAATACTTCAATACTTATTATACACTACATTTAATAGAGTGCGTTTCTTATAATGGAGTGAGATGTCTCGAAATTTTAATGGGATTCTTAATTAAACTTTCAGTACAGACTTTTTGTGTTTCAGAAAAGAATTAGATTTGTTGTAAACTCAAGTTAAAAATTTTTCTTCTTCAATTTTCTACAGTTCCTCGGTCGGTATTGGAGTAAGTCATCTGGGGAACTTGTTAGCTAGCCCGTCAATCTTTTTTTTCAATACGAACCTCTGACTGGTAAAACTAGAATAAACAAAGCATTCGGTGCTTCGTCGTAACTTCTCATAGGTTTTTTGCCTTCGTGGTACCAGCCTCTTCCTGGTAAACTCCCTGGTAATAACCGTTAGTGTTGACTATCCTCTTAGCATGCACATTAAACGCCCCATTGCTTTCATAAGGCATGCATAGGAAGTGTCTTTCCAACGCTTTACGGGGACGAATTTGCGTGATGTTTTTATGGAAATTGGAACATGAGCGTGAACGTTACGTTTTCGTAGGTTAGAGTAGTATTTATCTTGCCCCTGTCCCTTTCTTTTGTTTTCCCGCTTTTTACGGACGAAAAGTTGCGAAATGAGACATTTCTAGGTCATATGCTTCAACCGAGTCTGAAACTGCTCATAAAAAGGGGTAATGGGTCATCCTAGTTATCTCGCGGGACGCGCTATTGTTTACCACACTCGTTAGAGCGAGGCTGCCAATTGCTTGAATCACCGGCTGGATTGGACTAATTCTCCTTGATACTTCCGTGTCTTTTCTCCGGTTTTCCGTTCATTGGACTTTCCCTTTTTGTGTTTTGAACAGATTTAGAGTTATTTGACCAAGATAACATGTCCTATGAGAGTAAAAACTAATTTTGTTTTTGTTTTGTGGTACTAGCCTTTCCCACATCCTTGTCAAAGAATAACTAATTCTTCAAAATAAATAAATAAGGTAATCAACAACTAATTATTCGGTACTTGAAGGACGATAACGAAGAGATTAGACGAAAAACATGAAGATTTAAATTTTAAAAAAAGATAAAAATTAATGCTTAGAGTAAAAAAATTTTAAGAAATTTAGAGTCCTAATTCACTTAGTTTAAAGAGAGGGCATTTGATTTTCAAAAGCTATGTCGAATGAATAAGCAACTGTGGTAGCACAAAAAGCCTTGGTATACCGCTTAGCTATTCAACCATTCCGAGATCTCAGCGTCGTTAGAATGATAGAAAATAAAGCTAAGCGAATGTGTGATTAAGAAAGAAGAATGAAGATTGGAATATCGTTCGCTATTGTAAGAAAGTGTACCCCACATCCTTCCAATCTCTACATCGACATCGCAAGGCACGCTCTTCACATGGAAGTGCCGAGGCAAAGCGGAGACAAAATACATATGTATTTACGCTTTACTAAGACCTGCGCCTTACAAGACTCCACCTGGGAAACGCAGTGAAAAGATGTTTCTGGAGAGCTAGAATACTGTACAGCGGACTCTACTCTGACCTCGACACACGCGAGAAAACGCTAAGAAGAGATCCACTCTCTACATTCTCTTTCATGTAGTACCGAATAATCAATAGTTGAGTGGTCCAAGTCAATAGTTTTGAAGGTTCAGAGACTTATGTATATGGAAAAGCGTTTGAACTGGAATTTGAACCTCAACTGAGACGATCTTCTCTCTCCGGGAGTATTTCTTGACGACATCCGTGACCTGATAGCTGAAGAGGATGAGGGAGACGATGCAGAACACCGTCCAGAGGAAGCGGATCACACTGTTCCTGCTCCCCAGAACCTAAAGAGGCTTGATAAGTTCCTACCCAGAACCTAAAGAGGCTTGATAAGTTCCTACCCAGAACCTAAAGAGGCTTGATAAGTTCCTACCCAGAACCTAAAGAGGCTTGATAAGTTCCTACCCAGAACCTAAAGAGGCTTGATAAGTTCTTACAATGTTATATTATTCGAAACACGAAAAATCTTTACAATCTTACCTGGTGCAAAAAAAAATCTTCTAGAGCGAAGTTTTTATGGTATCGGTTAAATTTGTTTGTGAGATTAGGGGGAACTTTAAGGACAATTACATAATGTATATCATGAGAAACTTAAAGGAGAAAATTTAAAAATATGAAAAAGTTGACGATAAATGTTAATCGCATGTACGCATAGCGTCATTCTTTTTTACAACTCAGCATTGCGTCTTCGATCATGCAGGGGTGAAGCGCTCGCTAACGGTAAGGAAGATTTAGCTGGGTTACGGTAAGAAAGATTTAGCTGGGTTACGGTAAGAAAGCTTTAGATGGGTTCAATGTTTCACTTTCCGGTTTGGTCCTTGCAATCATTCAGATTTAGCTGGGTTACGGTAAGAAAGATTTAGCTGGGTTACGGTAAGAAAGCTTTAGATGGGTTCAATGTTTCACTTTCCGGTTTGGTCCTTGCAATCATTCAGATTTAGCTGGGTTACGGTAAGAAAGATTTAGCTGGGTTACGGTAAGAAAGCTTTAGATGGGTTCAATGTTTCACTTTCCGGTTTGGTCCTTGCAATCATTCAGATTTAGCTGGGTTACGGTAAGAAAGATTTAGCTGGGTTACGGTAAGAAAGCTTTAGATGGGTTCAATGTTTCACTTTCCGGTTTGGTCCTTGCAATCATTCAGATTTAGCTGGGTTACGGTAAGAAAGATTTAGCTGGGTTACGGTAAGAAAGCTTTAGATGGGTTCAATGTTTCACTTTCCGGTTTGGTCCTTGCAATCATTCAGATTTAGCTGGGTTACGGTAAGAAAGATTTAGCTGGGTTACGGTAAGAAAGCTTTAGATGGGTTCAATGTTTCACTTTCCGGTTTGGTCCTTGCAATCATTCAGATTTAGCTGGGTTACGGTAAGAAAGATTTAGCTGGGTTACGGTAAGAAAGCTTTAGATGGGTTCAATGTTTCACTTTCCGGTTTGGTCCTTGCAATCATTCAGATTTAGCTGGGTTACGGTAAGAAAGATTTAGCTGGGTTACGGTAAGAAAGCTTTAGATGGGTTCAATGTTTCACTTTCCGGTTTGGTCCTTGCAATCATTCAGATTTAGCTGGGTTACGGTAAGAAAGATTTAGCTGGGTTACGGTAAGAAAGCTTTAGATGGGTTCAATGTTTCACTTTCCGGTTTGGTCCTTGCAATCATTCAGATTTAGCTGGGTTACGGTAAGAAAGATTTAGCTGGGTTACGGTAAGAAATATTTAGATGGGTTCAATGTTTCACTTTCCGGTTTGGTCCTTGCAATCATTCAGGTGTAGATTATAAAATCTCTTTAATCAAACTTCGAATACCCTAGTTTTCTAGAGATGTTACTCACTGTCAATGAGGGCTCTTCACCTCTCGCTTGCTTCTTCTCATTATTCTAGACCGCCTTAACCCTAAAGACCATAAAAAAATTTCTTGACGTTTTGAGCGTTTGCATGTGACCTGTTGCGAAACACTGCGCAATGACATTTTTATCATTTGTTTTCATTTCACAGATTGTTCTTTTGATACAATTCCAAGGTAGGTGACCTATGTCTGATCCAATGCGGTGATTTAGTAACTCCAGCTCCTAACTTCATGCTGCAGAACTTCATGCTGCATAACTTCAGGCTGCATAACTTCATGCTGCATAACTTCATGCTGCATAGCTTCATGCTGCTCATGCTGAGGGATTCACAGCATGTTTCTGGGCAACAGATGATTCTGGGCAACTACGACTCCTCGTAATACATTTCTTTCTCTTCTATAATTCTTGAGAGTTTGAGCTTCTAATATATTATAAGCCACCAAGACTTTCGTTCGATCAGAGTTTCATTCGTCGACAGAACTTGAGCTGTTCCATGCGATTCATCTCGAGAATTCGGTATTGATTTGCTTGTGTTGCGAACAATTATTTATTGCGCTTTTGAGTAAAGGCGTACTTTATAGTGAAAAAATATACAATACGTTCTGATTAACTTTTATGCTTGCACATAGACATTCGTTCTTTCGACGATACCCGGTTTTGAAACTTTTTGTCGAAAGTTCAGAATTAAATATTTTTCGGCTCAAAGAATCAGAATAATTTTTTTTGTTAAGCAAAAGTCTTACTGAGTTTGAAAAGTTAGAAATCAAGAATCAAAGTACAGAATCAAAAATAGATTAGTAAACGGAGAAGTGTTGTGCGCGGAATGGCTTGAGTGATTGTTTTGAGGAGAGAAAGAAGAGAATTACGGAAAAGAGGCGCACTGGAACAGTCAGGCTGGAGATAGAGCTACAGACTACAGACTACAGAGATACAGACTGAAAAGAAGAGTAAGGTTGTATTCGGGAGAAATATGAAAAAGATAGAGACAGAGAGAGAACGATAAAAATGAAGAGAGGTCAAGCGAAATAAGAGAAAGAGATTAAAAAGACAAGAGAGAAAACTAAAAAAGAGAGGAGAGAATCAGGAGAAAACAGCTATATTTCTTGTAATCTTTCTTGGTCATGATTCTAAAAGAACACCGCAGAGAAAAGAGATGAAGAAAAATTTAAATTGAGTGTATACATTTCAGAAAAAAACTTGCTTGAACTTCGTTTCAACAATATCATTCGTTTAACTGAACAAAAAATATTTCACCAAGTTGAAATTTACAATAAGAATAATCAGCATGCAAAGTATTACTCAATACGTAATATGTATTATAAAAATAAAGACTGTCCTGTAGTGGACGGGGCAATTACATTTTCACCTAACCGAAATATAAATTTTTGCAAAGAATAAGAATGAGTTTGTGTATACATATATGTATATTGTAAACTCAGAGCTCCTTTTTTCGTTCTCTTCTCTCTTACCTTTCTGTGGAAATCAATTTTGCAATCCTACGCGCTTGTCGCCATTTTACTGTATTTTTTCTGAACCTCTCACTTTTCTCGCTTATCTGTTTATTAATTTATTTCGAACTTCAACTAGTGAACCAATGACACTCCCAGACAGCTCGTAACCATTACACATTGGTGATACATTGCTAATCCTTGCAATAATGTTGAATGAAACGCTCAATTGCCTTGCTCTTTGAGTCAGGCATGCTCATGAAGCGAAAGCGAGCCCCCGGTTAGAGATGAGATGGCTGGGTTCGATCCCTCCCGCTGGACTACCTTTTTCCGTCTCATGGTTTAATTCATTGTTCTTATAGAACTGTATAAAGCCTCTATAATATAGTTGAACTTACCATAGGCACTCCATGGAATGTTGTAGACGAGCAGAACTCCTTGCAAGCCCTCTTCAGCTCACTTTCTTCGTCAAGGGAAACCAGTTGCCCGAGTCCCTTCGCTCCCTAAATTTATTTCCCGTTTCAAAATCTTAAGACTCAATTTTCATAAAGCTCAACATAAACTTCAGAGCTCAAGGGGATTTTCGGCCTTATTCGTGTTTCTCATCCAAAATATGTAAATCGTCTTTTTGCGAATGAACAACGAAGGAGAATTCGGATCTTCTTCTCCGAAGACTCAAAATAATTTGAAGATGATAGTTATTATTCTCCTCAATAGTATTTATTCGTCAACTCTGTAATATCACGCGATGTATGTGATTTCATGGCCCATTGTTACTAAAGAGAAGAGTTTTTTTGTTAAATATCAAAATGTTGTTTTAAATAAAGTCACATATTTTTGAAAAGCTTTAAGAAACCGTACAAATTCTTTTTTGTTCCTTATTAATGAGTTGGATTTGTATTGTTTAATCACCTGAAAGGTCTAAATACTAAGTCTGTACAAAAGTTCCCTGATTTGTTGAAATAAATGTCAATTACGATGTGATATTTCTCTCATGGGATTTTGAGCTACAATATTATGCCTACTCTCAATTTATTGAATTAAAACATTTTTTTGAAGTCCCTTTTTGTTCTTTGCTCTTTGGCTTTCTTTAATTTTTGAAATGTTTGTATAGCTTCGCTGGGAATTTCGGAAGTTTTTTCCGTATTTTTACGATTTTTTTTACTGCTCCATTAACAAATGAGAGTGAGTCCATTATCCAAAAAAGAAAGACTCGAATACAAGCCACATTCCGTCTTCACCTTCAAACCCTTTTTTCACCCATTGAAGAGCTAAGTTCGGGCCAAGAGGATCAATCTTCCCCTTTGACTCGAACTCGGCCCGTTTAGATTGAGTATATATAAAAAGACAAACATACAATTCTCTTAACGTTTCTGTTTTAAATGAACATTTTAAAGTTTTTGATAAAGCTTTTTCACAAACTATGCTTCATGTGACTGGTCAAAAGGCCGAACCGATATCAGTCGTCTTTTTCTTACAGAAACGAGATAGCGGCTGCAAGAGTCGAAGAAGTATGGGTTTTATATTTTGAACCTTTTTTCAGTTTCATCACTTCGATTTGGGACTCCTCGAAGTTTATAAACGGTTCTGGCTTCAGGGACAATTTGGCTACAATTACATGAGTCCAACCTGTTTAATGTGAGAAGCGGCTTCATGTAAGACACTCTTTCTCCTTTTCTCAGCTTGCTTGCTAGGGGGTGCGAGCATGGCGTCCCTTAAGGGACTACTTGCGCCCTGGTCCGAGAAAGATTCTCCGGAAAGCTCTTGATATGCTGTCATATCCTCTCCAATCGAAAGAATTTGAGCCATTCTGGGTGACTATTTGATGACTACTCCATTCTTCGATAACTTAGTCTTTCATATTGGGTGGACATAGTTGAGGAACACATTGAGGTGATGACGTTGTTGACTAGGATTACTGCTAAAGTATAGAAGAGGCAAAGTTGAAAAACAAATCCAAAAAGCAGCTTGTTGAAGGAATGGAGAGGGAGAGAGAAGGAGAGCGAGAAAATATAGAGGGAGGGAGAGAGAGAAAGATAGAGGATCTGAGGGATAGTAAGCAGAGAGGGTGGCAAAAAATAGTTTCTGCTTCTTTTCTATTGCTTTTGGTTCTCATTCTTCGTGTATAACTCCGCTCTTTTTCTCTCTTTACTCTCTCTCTCTCTCTCTCTCTCTCTCTCTCTCTCTCTCTCTCTCTCTCTCTCTCTCTCTCTCTCTCTCTCTCTCTATTCTACAAATCACTATGCCCCTCTCCCTCTTTGAACTTCTCTCCAAAAATAGCTAAGGACCCCAGGCATAGAAGATAAAGATAGAGAAAGAGAAAGTGCGAACGAGAATAAATGGGCGTGGACGTCCGAAAAAACTCCTGTAGATGAAGAAGAATTCGGTGGTCTTTCATGAGTCGGAAAAGTCTGCCAACTTCGATTCACGAGAAGAGAGAGAAAAAGAGAGAGAAGGAGAGAGAGAGAGAGAATGAGAGAGAAAGAAAGAGAGAGAGAAAGAAAGATAGAGAGAAGCTATAAGCTATCGAGACCTAAGATGTTTTCAGATTTGAAAAGAAAGAGTGAGGACGAAATGTGAGATTCTGTCAATGAGAAAGTGGAAGGAAATGAAATTACGGAATAAAACCAAAAATTCAATGTATTTAAGAAATTCGTGTGCTAAGTAAGAGCTTTCGTTTTTGCCTTGCATGTCGTTTTACTTGAAGAAGCAGCTAAAACAAGAAGCCTTGGGATTGGCTTTTTTTCTGACAACTACAGCACGACTCGAGTATAAAAATTAAAGCGGTCCTTATTGCAAGAGAAATTTAGATTAGAAGTTTTCAAAACTTGTCCTCACATTTTTGTTTGTTTCGTTTGGCGTTTTTTTCGTTCCTGATTTTCGCCTGAGAAATGATCATTAAATTGAGAAACAGGTCGAAAAAAATTTTTCACCGAGCTTGTTCTCACTTGCGGCAGATCAAGCGGTCTTCTGGGATAAGATACTAACCTTTATTAAGGGAACATTCTATGTTAATGTCACTGTATAAAACAACAATGGGACAGGTAAGATTCGGGCAAGCCTTACCGAGAAAGCTACACTCTCTTGGTTTGGGTGGATCTGACCAGAGTGGGGATCGAACTTGGTATACTTGACCAAAGTGGGATCGAACTTGGTATACTTGACCAGAGTGTGGATCAAACTTGGTATCCTTGACCAGAGTGGGAATCAAACTTGTTATACTTGACCAGAGTGGGGATCGAACTTGGTATACTTGATTAGAGTGGGATCGAACTTGGTATACTTGACCAGAGTAGGGATTGGACTTGGTATCCTTATGCCACGCTAGGACAAGATGAATAGCCTATCGAAACGAAACCAAAATTAGACTAGTCTTACATACAATATTTTTCAATTCTTCAAATTCTAAGTTACACAGTTTAAAGGCAGTGACGCCTGGTTGAGATGACAAATAATTGAACTATCGCACAGAAAAAGCTAGTCCACCGGACGGGATAGAACCCAGACCATCTCGACTCAAACCGGGAGCGCGTGTTACCATTAAGAAGTATAGATTTGTGGAATAGCCCGACGTCTGTTGTTAAGTTCTTATACCAGTGATTCCTTTCTCTCTCTCTCTCTCAAAAAAAAAAACAAAAAAAACAAATAAACCCCGAGAGAGAAAGAGAAATAATGTAATTAGATAAATGATGTAAGTAAGGTTATTGTTTTCTGAGCCATGTCAAAGAAGACTTCGTCTACCCAGCCGGAGACCTACGGCGGGCAATCTACAACAACAACGACATTCAAGCTGTCATATCAACACCCGAGACTCCTGCTCTTTCAATAACTACCATCAAACGCCGTTTGCAAGCCGCTGGACTGAATGGAAGGCGGCCTGCAAAGAAGCCTTTCATCAGCGAAAAAAATCGTAAAGTTCGAGTTCAGTGGGCTTAGGATCACCTCAGTTGGACACGCCGTGAGTGGTCTCAGATTGTTTGGAGCAATGAATCCAAGTTTAATATGTTCTGCAGTGACGGTCTGAAGTGGGTAAGACGTCCAGCGGGCAAGCGTTTCCTGCCGCAATACCAGTCGCTCACAGTCAAACATGGCGGTGGTTCTGTGATGGTCTGGGGCTGTTTTTCCGCCAGCGGCATGGGTCCACTGAGACAAATTGTCGGAAATCTCGATCTTTACGGCTATGAGAACATAATGGAAAGCACTATGCGCCCTTGGGCCCTCTCCAAATATGGTCGTGGGTTCACCTTCCAACAAGATAACGACCCGAAACATCGATCTCAGCACGTTCAGAACTGGTTTCGTCGTCGGCATGTGGATGTTTTGGACTGGCCGAGCCAGTCTCCCGATTTGAACATCATCGAAAATTTATGGGAACATTTGCAACGAAAATTGACGGGAAAAACAGGCAGAAATGCTGATGAAAAGTTTAAGCAGCTAGAGGAGGAATGGAAGGCGATTTCGCAGGCAACCATTGACTCTTTGATTGATTCTATGCCTCGTAGATGTCAGGCAGTCATTGACTTCGAAGGATATGCCACCAATTACTAGAATATTTGTTATAATACTTCGAAAAAATTGAACATCTCTATAAGCACTTTTTACTATTTCCATTTTTTTTACGAGTAAACCTAATAAAGCATTTTCCAAAGTTGTTCTATTACTCGAAACATGTGAATTTGGCTTGTAAAAAATATTTGAAAACTGGAGCTTCATTCGTTTTTTTGAAAAAAGTTATGTTCAATAATTCAGTATATGATAACATTTTGGGCGGTACTCTTTTTTTGCCGAATAAAACAAATCAAAAGTGGTCAAGTTTGAAAAATAGAAATTTTGGAGAATATGAAAAATGTCCAATTCATAAACTAAAGCACAGTTTAAAAAAAATTCTAATCCAAAAGTAAGAAATTATCACCAAAATCAACTCGAATGTTCTGCGGGTATGGAATTTTCGGCTCTAGGATGTAGAAAAGATGCGAATGGAGAGAATATGCATAAGCTAGCCTTTTGATCAATCTCCAATCACAGAACCATATGAGCTTGAACAAGTTAACAAAATTTAATTATCGAGGAAAGTTTTAAAAAGTAGCTGCAGCTTCTTGGACTAAAATCACCTAGATGAAATCATCTATAGGGTAAACCAAAAGTCCAGGTGGACGAAGGATAAAACAGCAGAATCAAAGAAAATTAAGGATTGTCAATGAAAGCTCAATAAAAATAAGGATTTACTTTAGCCCTCTGCCCATCACTTCTGATCTCTCCAGTAATACAAGAAGTACCCGATACAAAGCTAGTACCTTAGTAGGGTGTACATGATAAGTATATGAATAATGAGAAGAGAGGGAGGAGGGGATAGAGAGAAATTTAACTATTAGAATTTCACGAAAGCTCTCCACCACAGAAATGAAAGGTTCGAATTCAAATTCACAGTTGGTAATTTCAACCACTCACTTTCTAAATTTTTTTCAAGCAACTTTTTTCTTCTTAATCCTTAGCCATCATTTAACACGAAAAATCAAATGTCGGAAAACAATCAAATCATTTTTTTAATCAGAAACACTCTTTCAAAGGAAGCAAAAAAGGTCTTTCCCTTATATTTAATGCAGCCTCATATAACAACCTGGTTAAACTGGAAAAAACAAAAGTAGACAGAACTGTCCCAGTACATTTCCTTTTGAGAGAGGAGCTAATGTGAATTTTAACTGAAAATATCGCATACTTTTCAACAATTACTTAATGAAATGTATATTTTCATCAAGTTCTCCAATAAATTTTGTGTACAAATACATACATGCTGCACGTCACTTCCCGCAACTACATTGGCGTTTTCTTTGTGTTCCGAGTGCACCGAAAAGGGTAACATTACATTGCGCACCGTGAAAGTTCACATCGCGACATTTTACTTCCAAAATTTCGCAGCAAAAGTTTTGCATCCGGCATTTTGCAGTTAAATGTCTTAGCCGTTTGTAGTTATCGTATGAACAGCCACAATTGTTCGATGTAAACATGGTCCCATAAGGAAATTGCATGGATGTGACGCATCAGAGCGGAAGCGTCGCGGTTGACGCGTTCGCTTGGAAGAAAAGAGGGAGGAAATTCCATTCTAGACTGTTCGGGATAGTTAAGTTTATCTACCCGATAAACAGTCGTTGCCTACATGTGTATGCAATTTCCATGGGAGACTTTGTTTAAATCAAAGTTATACTTCATGACGAAAGGAATGAAATGACTGGAGGGAGAAGTGTAAAATATGTTCAAACTATAACAAGGTTAAATAAGAAAACTATTGAAAGGATATAGAGGGAATGACCAAAACTCATTACAGTGGCAGTGTTCTTTCTAATCAATCGAAATTATGTAATCTGGCAAGATCATTTCTTTTGGGAGCTCTCTCAATTTATCGAGAAGAAGTTTTAGCTAAAGTGATTGGAAGCAAATTCCATATAGAGATAGACCTAGAAGCACATGTTGATAAACGGAAGGACTTGATAGTGAATGAGAGAGCAATCCTAAGATGATTTGAGTTTCGAAGATTCATTTGAAGAGGAGCAATGGAGATAAGTCGAAAGGAGTCAAAGTCAGTAAGGGAATGGACCTTTTTGTGGATGAAAGCCAAGTCAGCGATCCTGCATCGATATTCAAGCGATTCCAAACTGAGCCTTTGCAGTCCATCAGAATAAGGTAAATAGTAGAGGTCTGCTCGCGCGGAGATTCTTCTCGTAAAGTTCCTATGAACCTTTTCTATGTACATATGTCTTTAATCAAACCGATCGCGGTCGGGGACCATACAAAGTTTGCGTATTCGAGAAAAGGCCTAATATAGATCACAAAACTTTAACAAGCACTTCAAGAGATGAAGTCCTGAAAGTAAAAAAGGAACATTATGGCCAGATTATTGGACTTTCTACAGACATTTTCAACTTGTTTCTTGAATGAAAGGTCAGTAGAGAATCTTACTCCTAGGTATGTAATATCACAAGAGGTTTCTAATGCATGACCATTTAGGCGATAGTCTTGATGTGTATTTCTACCAAAGTGAGAAACAGTACATTTTAGTATGTAGTTTCAAATTTGAACGCTTATACCAATCGGAAATATTGTCTAATGCAATTAGGAGCTGACTAGAAAACAAGTGTACTTCAGTCTACAATTAGATGTCATGTGCGTAGATAACATAATTGACATTGGGTGGGACAACATGCTTCAAATCATCAATGAATAACAGAAACAATTTTGGGCCGGTTGCGGAAACTTGGGGTACACCACTTAATACATTGGAATGACTCGAGCACTCGTCATCAATATAAACCGTTCGTGTTATACTACTGAGGTAGTCAGCCACCCATCTCAGAAGAAGACCACGGTTATCCATCTACTACTGAGGTAGTCAGCCACCCATCTCAGAAGAAGACCACGGTTATCCATCTACTACTGAGGTAGTCAGCCACCCATCTCAGAAGAAGACCACGGTTATCCATCTACTACTGAGGTAGTCAGCCACCCATCTCAGAAGAAGACCACGGTTATCCATCTTTTTCAGAAGCAAAGCATGACAAACTTGGAAATATCCAGAAGAATCACACCGACAGCCTTATTCTGAGAAAAAAGTCTTTTAAAAAAAGAAGAAAGAACGGCATTGCACAAGCGAGAGTACCGTGGATCTTCTACTACGGAAGCGCA
The DNA here is from genome assembly GCA_964056735.1 of Allodiplogaster pararmata. Taxonomy (NCBI): domain Eukaryota; kingdom Metazoa; phylum Nematoda; class Chromadorea; order Rhabditida; family Diplogasteridae; genus Allodiplogaster; species Allodiplogaster pararmata. The sequence goes on along the minus strand of OZ057408.1, from coordinate 35,486,116 downwards.
ACTCGTGTGGAGACAGTATATTATTACTCTCTAAATAATCATCGATCTGCTTAATCGAAACATTTTCCATGCCTTCAGACAAGGAACACGTTAGAGAGATATGACGATAACTATACAATTGATCTGCTACTGATCTCGGTTTCAAGATAGACTTCACAATTGTACTTTTTCCAAAGAGAAGGAGCTTTTTCAATAAGTAAAGAGTTGTTGAAAAGAATGGAAGGGGGCTTTAGAATAACAAAGCGATGTTTTCTAATTACGATGTTCGTAGTTTGATCCAGAGAAGTATTACGTTTGTTCTTTAACTGTCTAATAGCACGCAAAATCATATCTGGGGCCGTATGCATTTTCTGTGGTAAATGATAAAGAAAATACTGTTAAGTGTTCTAGGATAACGTTGTTTTCTTCATCAATTCACACCAAAAATGGTACGTGCATACGGTAATCACATCTAAATTCATTACAGTCCGAGTCGATGGATTGATTGAAGGTGAAAGACAATTCGCCGTAGAATAAACCGAAGAGAAAGCTTGCGCTTTGACAAGTGAAGTGATCGAAGAGGAACCATAATGATCTACTGAAGTTGGGAATATATTGCGTCGACGAATTTCGGAAAATTTTCGGGAAAAGTCACTTTCAATTATTATAATCATGGCTGTATGAGAATAGGTTTCGAATTCGAATCTCTGAAAGTCTGAAATCAAAATTCGAATCTCTGAAAGTCTGAAATCAAAATTCGAATCTTTGAAAGTCTGAAATCAAAATTCGAATCTCTGAAAGTCTGAAATCAAAATTCGAATCTCTGAAAGTCTGAAATCAAAACTCGAATCTCTGAAAGTCTGAAATCAAAATTCTCCCACTTCTTGGAAAAGCAAAATTTTGAAGATTTTATGTTTACAAGTCGATCATCATATTTTTCTTTTCTTTCTTATGTTTCATTTTCACTTTCTCTCTCCTCCTCTCACCCTCTTCTTCTTTCTCTTCCCCCTCTTTCTTTCTTTCCCTCTCTATGTATCTATTTCTGTACTCTATGAATTCTTTCTCTCTCAATCTCTCTTTTCTCTTTGTCTACGACTTTTTGAACCCAAGGTTGCAAGAATGTCAGATGAAAGAAATGATAAGGCGTTCTATTTGTTAAACTTTTTCCTCAAAAAGTTTCTAACTTATAGCTTTACTTCGGTTATGCCCGCAAAACTTCTGTTTATGCCCGCAACAGTAACTATTTTCTTCTTTTTCATTTATTTTTATCGGATTTCAATCAGCTAGTGGTGTGCAATGAAAAGTCAAGCAAACTGCCTTGGAAACCAAAGAAACGAGCAAACGTGTGTAAACATTGTTTATATACTCACATTGATGGATAAGAACTCAAAAAGGTACTTTACTAGTGTTATGTAGCTTTAAAATTCAAAAAAGTGAGAGATAAATCGAACGCCAGTTTCGTACCTTCTTTATTCTCGCCACGAATTGCCGTGGAATGGCAATAGATTACGGCGTCACCTTTTTGCTTAAGATTTTTAAAAGTGTTTCAAAAAAAGCAACATGAAAAACACCGTAATGCATTACCATTTCACGGCGATTCGGGGTGAGATTTAATAAGGTACGAAATTGGTGCTCCATTTAATTTTCACTTTTTTGAATTTTAACGCTCCATAAGATTCTTCGAGTAAAGAATTTTTGCGCTTAGTTATCTCACCGAGAATTGCCGTGAAGAGCAAAGTTTTACGGTATTTTTTTTAATTTATAGGCAATTATCTCGACTTTTTTACACGAAGTTTCTTTTTTAAACACTAATTCATTTTCAATTCACGGCAATCCATGGTTAAACAATTGAGCGCACATTTTTGTAATTATCTAACCACTATTGTACATATATCCATTACATATGCTACGCATCACTTATATTGTCAAATAAAACCCAAGAAACGGAGAACCTCAGAAAATCCGTTGCCTAATCATTCTTTTCCTCACATTTTTACTCATAACCCTAAGACGAAAGGTTTTAAACCAAGCTTGCATAAATTTGTGCCTCTTTTCTAAAAGAGAAATTGATTCTGCAAGATTTAGCACTCTAAATCGGAGCTTTCATGGAATAGGAGCTTTCATAGAATGGGATCTTCCATTTGTCTGCTCTAAGTTCTTCCTCTCCCTTTTCAGCCCCCTCATTCCCCCTTCATTATTTGAAACTCTCCTGATGTTTTCTGCCACAACCTTCTACATCAACCCATGATGATGTTCATCTAACTCCGCTTCCTGTGTAGAATACATCGAAAACTTTGGCTAATTTCCACTCAGACCCCAGAAAACCATACATTCTCGTAGAACTGTGATGATCGCCCTCACCCTTCTTAATTTCTTTTCCTATTGAATCACCGGTGATATAGCAAAGGAGCTTTCATAGAATGGGATCTTCCATTTGTCTGCTCTAAGTTCTTCCTCTCCCTTTTCAGCCCCCTCATTCCCCTTTCATTATTTGAAACTCTCCTGATGTTTTCTGCCACAACCTTCTACATCAACCCATGATGATGTTCATCTAACTCCGCTTCCTGTGTAGAATACATCGAAAACTTTGGCTAATTTCCACTCAGACCCCAGAAAACCATACATTCTCGTAGAACTGTGATGATCGCCTTCACCCTTCTGAATTTCTTTTCCTATTGAATCACCGGTGATATAGCAAATCAAGGTGACTATCAGACTGATAGCTGAATTCGCTCAAAATAGTGTGAAGTGAAAACTTCTCACACAGCTGACCCTGCTCTCAAGTTAGAAGAACACTAGGGATAAAAAACTATTTTGATTGAGACTTTGTATACCCTCTTCACTCATTTCTTCAGAGGATTCACTCTTCAATATTATTTATTCGCCTTATTTATGAAAGGAGTAAAATTTGAATCGACCAACATATTTGAAGATGAAAAAGATACAAACTTCGAATGAAGCCTCGTTTTGAAAATTCTTGGTTAGAAACATTTACGCAGAGTCATTTCAAGCAAATTACCTAAGAATTTGAGAGATTATAAAATCTTCAATACTGAGGGGAGGAAAACGAGTTGAACGAACAACACAGAAGAGTGAGTGAAGAAATAACTTGTTTTCCAGTTCTCTTCCTGTATCAAGCATCAACATTTTTGATCTCGATCTCTAGATGTCGTACCATTCTAACCATATCCCCCATTCTGGTGCTATTTGAAGAAACCATATTCAACATTCTGGTACTATTCGAAGTAACCATATTCCACATTCTGGTACTATTCGAAGTAACCATATTCCACATTATGGTACTATTCGAAGTAACCATATTCCACATTCTGGTACTATTCGAAGTAACCATATCCCCCATTCTGGTAATATTTGAAGTAACCATTCTGGTACTATTCGAAGTAACCATATCCCCCATTCTGGTAATATTCGAAGTAACCATATCCCCATTCTGGTACTATTCGAAGTGACCATAACCCCCATTCTGGTACTATTCGAAGTAACCATATTCCACATTCTGGTACTATTCGAAGTGACCATATCCCCCATTCTGATACTATTCAAAGTAACCATATCCCCCATTCTGGTAATATTCGAAGTAACCATATCCCCATTCTGGTACTATTACTATTCTTCTATTACTATTCTTCTATTACTATTACTATTCTGGTACTATTCTTCTTCTTCCCTTACCATTCTTCTTCTTCCCTTACCCCCGGAACGGCTGCTATGTAACAGCAGTAAGTCAACCATTCATCATTCTTCACGTGTCCCTTTTTATTAAATGGCCGACTGTCAATAGCCCTTATCCTTCCTTCTCATCTTCCCTTACCGATTCCAGGCTCTTCAATCCGTAGCGCATCCAACTTCTGCTAACTAAATCTTCCTTAATACACCATCAAGCTCTACATTGCGTGATAATGAAAACTTGAAAAACTACTATTCGAAATAACCATGTCCCCCATTCTGGTACTATTCGAAGTAACCATACCCCCCATTCTGGTAATATTCGAAGTAACCATATCCCCATTCTGGTACTATTCGAAGAGACCATATCCCCCCATTCTGGTACTATTCGAAGTAACCATATTCCACATTCTGGTACTATTCGAAGTAACCATATCACCCATTCTGGTACTATTCAAAGTAACCATATCCCCCATTCTCGTTGATTTAACCATGACACTTTATGTCTGTGATCCTGGTTGAAAAGCTGACAAAACTTAAGACTTTATCTGACTTTATTCATCCTGTCCGATTGCCTGCGATGAATATATTTTCTCTTGCCAGACAACACAGTTTTCGGTTGCTCTTCCACCGTCCCCTTTGGATTCAATTCAACGTACGACTCCATTCCACTGAAACTTCAGCCTATTCGCTCACTTCTTCTTCTGCACTTCATGCCTTCAATAAAAAGCGAGGTTATCTCAGCTTTAAAAAAAAAAAACAAATTAAAAAATAGACAGTGACGTGACAAAAAAAGAATTCACTATAATACGAATAGCCTTCAGCTAGTCATCGAGTAAATTGACCAATTGAGAGAGAAAAATGGATAAATGCGCAACGAAACGATAAGAGCTCGTTTAGGAGTTGCCCCAATACCCGAAAACTCAAAGAGTCCAGGCTTAGGTGGTACGGACACATGCTGAGATCCAATCCAGACTCCGTCCTCAAGTCTGCTTGGAACATTGAAATCCAGGGTAGAAGACCAAGAGGCTGACCAAAGCTTAGATTGAGAGACACCATAGAACAAGACATGGCGACTATCGGGCTGATAGCCGAAGACGCCTCGAATCGTATGATGTGGCGAAGTGCTATCTAAACAGCGGGCACCGCTCTTCAGCGGGAATAACGCTAGGAAGAAGAAGAAGAAGAGAGAAAAATGGAATTCTTTTTATTCAAATCCATGCCTTGGTCTTAAAAGCTCTTAAGTCGAGAAGTATCAATTTATGGTCACTTATGAAATATGGCGTGAGCGTCGCTCGCCACTCTTTTTCATTATGACTCTAAAACTCGTCTTAGACTGGCTTCTAGAACCAAAAAACAGGTTTCCTATTTGGTTTTTGCAGTTAGTAAACAAATAAGATACCTGGAAGATCTATGTCAAAAAAACTTTCTGAGCATTTATCATCCATTTATGAATAATTTGTTCTTCAACTTCGACTTCCGTTTGGGCAGAAAAGCTAAGCACTGATAACGTAAAAGGCAAGAACAATGAGGAAAAAATTTCTGGAAAAAATTTCAAAGATGAATTGGATAGATAAGCAAGACATATGTATGTATGCAATTTCACATAAATATCGAATTCACCAATCCAAGTTTTAATGACTCATAAATAGGTAAAGACAACAAAAAACAGGAAGCTAGTCCGAATTCTTTTAGCTAGACAGATTATGCTTTCTACAAAGTAAGATAGAAAGGCGATGCCTAAGAATTCTTAGAGAGTACTAGTATGGAGAAAGATCTTACGGAGCAATGATGAATAATGGTTGAAAGAAGGCGAGCTAGAGAAGAAAGTGCCCAAGGTATGGTAATGGAAATGGAGAGAAAAGGTAAAGAAAAAGGATGGAGAGGAAAACAGAGAGAGAGAGAGAGATAAAGAGAAAGAAAGGAAGAGGGTGAAGAAAGATAGAGAGAGAGAGAGAGAGTGGATAGAGAGAGAGAGGATAGAGGAGAGAGACCTCGAGTAAGATTAATAGAGAGGCATTTAGAGTGAGAGATGAACATAAAAAAGTAACAACGGAACATATCGGTAGGTCTCCTGAGTACTGCCAAGATTGCATAGTTCACATAAGAGTAGAGGCATGCCTTCAGACACACTAAAATCATAACTAGAGGAACAAATATCAAGAAGATAGAGTCTTATAACAACATCGAGTTCGGAGAGAGAGAGAGAGAGAGAGAGAGAGAGAGAGAGAGAGAGAGAGAGAGAGAGAGAGAGAGAGAGAAGAGAGAGTGCGAGAAAAATAGGAAGGAAAAAGATGAAAAGAGCGTGAGCGTTGAATTTAGCTTTATAGGAATAATGCATACAAGGTAAGACAAAACGGAAGAACCAAGATAGAGCTATAAAGAGAAGATGAAACAAGATAGAGGGTAGCTCGAAGCTTAGAGAGAACGAAAATAGAGAGAAGAAAGTTAGTTCGAAAGAAGGAAATAGCTTTCGTGATTCTAACAAGACAAGATTCAGTTACTAATTTATAAATTCGAAAGTTGAAAAACAGAATTCGAGAACGAAGTCGCCCCTAAGAGGAAATTCCGAACGCCATTTCAAACACCGAAAAACAACAGGCAAACTTTAAAGACGACAATTGGTTACACCATCGCACGGAAAAAAACTGGTCCACCGGGCGAGATCGATCCCAGCCATATCTTCTCAACCCGGAAGCAAGCGCGTTACCATTACATCACGGTGACATATTGCTATTCCGTTAACTTTTCAGATTCAGGAGAAAACACTTCGGGTATTGTGGGTCTAAGGGCACATCGCAAAAAACTAATGATAGTGTGGTTCATTCTAAGATAAGACTCAATAGTTGACCTAAAATTATCGTAAGGCCCATAGGGGATCGACTTGGAGTCTGTTATGTTCGATTTAGGTTGATCAAAAGTCCAATTGAGGTCGAATCCGCGTCATCATGAGGTCAATTGTGGTCAACTCAGGTTCATTAAGGGAGTCATATTATAATTGAGTCAGCTCGGTCAAGAACCTGTGAATAATACATGTATACTCGCCTTCTTAATAATAAAAGTTTTATCGCTGTTTATAAGCAACGAGTTTTTATATCAAACAGAGAAGCGGACTGTTCGCTGTAACAAGTGAAAAATCGGATAGTGGACAGGTGTCGAACCCGCAATCTTCGCTTTCCGGGCGATGCTCTTGCCCACTGAGCTTCACACTCACAACAATATAATGCACATTACAAGGCACATACAAAAAGTCGTGGGTCGAATAGCCTGCTATATCCGACCGCCTTATTTCTCTGTTCCTGGAGTCAACAGAGTAGTTTCCTCACGATTTCCCCCGAGGAACACATTCACATTGGCCATTCCATTTCATGTTTCATACTCTTGACTGCTCAAGCCATATCAATTGCCTGCTCTTACCCAACTTCTTCTCATTATACAGCAGTTAGAGGAATGAAACGCCTTGCTCCCTCAAATATTTCCACTCTTCGAAAAGCTAGAAGTGCCATTACATCAAAGACGGAGGTTCTAGGGCCCTCACATGTAGGGTATTTAACTCACGATACCCCTTTGTTACCTTAATTATCAAAACTCGCCAACTTCCATGTTGAATAGCAGCTATCAACGTTCCTCAATTGAGGAAACCCCCCATTGAAGTAGGACAAGAGAATTTTGTGCTATAAAGTGGCCACTTCCTCTCTCGGTTATCAACGAGGACGTGCAAACCGCTCCTTTTTCATATTTTAGTTGCCTTTAGATGCCCAGGTTCTGTTCTAAATCGGAAAATTCATCAAATTTTCGAGAAAAAAGGCAGATAATTATTGCCAACATGAAACACTAAAAAAAACATATTTTAATGGGACAAACAGGCGAAATTCCATGTGTACATTTACAATAGAGTAATAAGTCAGTCAGCACTTATTAATTACGCGAATAAAACTGTTCAATCCATATTCTCACACTCATAAACAAACGCTGAGATGAGAATTTCACAATTCTACTGTCTTTGAAGTCAACAGTTCACAATTAGTTTATCCAAACACTTCTTGGTCGATGTCTTCAAGTGCCATGCTTCTCAACCATCCTTCTAGACTTGAGCGGAGAGAGAATTTTGTTGTCCAGATGTCCCAGCGTTAGTGAGTTGACCTACATACATACCAATATTAAGGTTGGTCATGGTTTGGTTGATAGTTCAAAAAATACCATTCTTGCTAGAGATCAGCTTCTGTTCTGAAGTCAATATGAAGAAAACTGACCAGAAATCAGTTATGTCATTTTTAGATGATTTTTTGTCGAGGACCTAATTTCTCTTCAAAAACTGAGTAAGATCAAAAAAATAGCTAGATTTCATCATTTTCTCAAGTCAATGAAATTTTTCACAAACTTCATCAACCAGAAAATGATGATAAACCTCGAATTCGAATCTAACATTCAATAACGATCCGATAATAGACAAACATAGGCTGATTTTACATGAGACCTCCTACCAAAAGCTATCGAAACGTTCCATTCCAATAACACCTAACATTCTTCGCAATTAAAGTGGAACTTCAGCAGAAATATTCTTATATTCCAATGTCAAGACTTCTAAATTCGAAATCTCACACCTTCGAAAACATTCCTTTCGAAGTCAATATGAATTAACATAGCTTCCGTTTGCCAGATTTTTACACTAGTATACCATACACTGCTGTAATGCGAAAAACTGAAAAATTCACTTCTGAGATGAGATATTAGAACTTCCGATGGTAATTTGTAATTTTTCGCTTCGTTTTTTTAACATGTGTATTCAACGAGTCTTTATGCAACTAGTTCTAGTCTTAAAATGAGGAAAATGAGCGCTGGCAAATGTGAAGTTTTTCACGAGCTCAACCCATACCCTATCTATCTACCCAAACCAAGAGGGTGAAAAATAATCAGGTAGTATCTCATTCCTCCCTTGATCAACACTGTGACCTAGGTACCAGCCACTATTAATACCAGGTAAGGTATGAATCTCATCCCAATGAAGCGCGAACTCTGCCGCGAGTCGGGACTGAAGAAGACAGTAAATACGCCATAACAAATCTAAAATGAAAAAAAAAACAACTCAAAATAAGAACTAAGCAGATACTGCTTGATGCAAAAAGCGATCCATCTGAGTAACATTAACATTGTGACAATACTCACACAAAATGCTTTCCTTTCGGTCTCTATCTTAAATTGTAATATTATGGTATCTAAGAGTTTTCTTTTCAGGACCCTCAACACTCAATCATCTCCAGGCAGAATCTTCGGGCGCGATATGCGGCCACTGCTAGTGCGAACCGGCGGAGCGCGACGTCGCTCGAAATCAACCTGGAAGGTAGTAATCACAATAACATACGCGCTATTAGAATCTTAAATTTTTATATTTAGTAAATTACACTATTAGAAGGGAAGAGACACTAATGACAGCCAGCGACCTAACCATACGTCACATGCACTGTTAAAAAATTGGGAAACAAACGATCGCTAATTTGAGTGGGGGGACTGAGAACAGGGCGAGGGAGCGACTCACAGTATAAACCCTTTTTCCTACCCGAACTTTCCCCATTCGATGTGTTCTGCCTCTAGCTCGTTTCTCATTCTTCTCGACTGTCTCCTGCTCAAACAAAACTTTTTTAAAAGTTTCTACGATGTAAATATGACCTCATGGTGTCTATGAGCTTTACTAATCAATAACGGAGTAAATAATAGTTCAAGACACACCAAGTAGCTCATCTCTCCCAGCCAAAATAGCATAACCTCATTTTAATATTATGCGGCAATTTTTAAATACCATAACAAAAAATTTTCATTTAATTTTGTGCTTTTTGACAGTCTAAATATGGCGTTTCCAGTTCGAAAAAATCATTAAAATCTCCAAACTCACATTTTTACGCGTCTCTTCTTGATTTTTCTCATCTTCTATGTTGTCCATTTTGTCTTCAGTACAGACATCCTCTGACATCATGTGTCCCTCCGTAGTCGCTTCTCAAAACCAACACATGTTTTTTCATCTTACTTATTATATTAACTATAACTCATTTTCTTCTTTGTCTCCTTTACTATGTATAATATGTAGAGCAGACCAGTGGAAGATCTCATTCTATGAAAGCTCCCATTCCATGAAAGCTCCCATTTAGAGTGCTGAATCTTGCAGACTCAATTTCTCTTCTAGAGAAGAGGCACAAATTTATGCAAACTTGGTTTAAAACCTTTCGTCTTATGGTTATTGTTAAAAATGTGAACAAAGAATTAAAAATGTGGTTAGGCAACGGATTTTCTGAGGTTTCCCGTTTCTTGGGTTTTATTTGACTAGATAAATGATGCGTAGCATATGTAATAGATGTATAATAGTAAATATAAAATTATAAGAATGTGCGTTTAATTGTTTCACCACGGATTGATGTGAACTTGAAATGGATTATTGTTTTTTTTTAAAAAAAAACTTCGTATAAAAAATTCGAGATGATTGCCTACAAATTAACAATTATCGTAAATATTTGCTCTTCACGGCAATTTTCGTGAAAATTTTCTTTACTCAAAGAATCTTATGGAGCGTTATAATTCAAAAAAGTGAAAGATAATTGGATTACCGTACCCTTTTTAGTCTCACCCCGAATTGTCATGAAATGGCAATGGAAAGCAATTTTTTATGTTGCTATTTTTAGAACGGCCAATCACTTTAAACAAGCTTAAGCAGTAAAAAACACCGTAATCTATTGTCATTCCACGGCGATTCGTGGTGAGACTAAATAAGGTACGAAATTGGCGTTCCATTTATCTCTCACTTTTTTGAATTTTAAAGCTGCATAACACTATTAAAGTACCTTTTTGAGTTCTTATTCATCTAAGTGAGTATATAAACAATGTTTACACAATTTTGCTCGTTTCTTTCGCTTTCCAAGGCAGTTTGCTTGACTTTTCATTGCACACCACTAGCTGAATAAACTCCGATAAAAATAAATGAAAAAGAAGAAAATAGTTACTGTTGCGGGCATAAACAGAAGTTTTGCGAGCATAACCGAAGCAAAGCTATAAGTTAGAAACTTTTTGAGGAAAAAGTTTAACAAATAGAACGCCTTATCATTTCTTTCATCTGACATTCTTGCAACCTTGGGTTCAAAAAGTCGTAGACAAAGAGAAAAGAGAGATTGAGAGAGAAAGAATTCATAGAGTACAGGCATAGATAGAGATGGGAAGAAAGAGAGAGGGGCAGAGAAAGAAGGTGAGAGGAAGAGAGAGAAAGTTAAAATGAAACAGAAGACAGGAAATAGATAAGAGAAGAAAAGAGATCGACTTGTAAACATAAAATCTTCAAAGTCTTGATTTTCAAAGAACTTTGATTTCAGAATTTCAATTCGAAACCTACTTTCAATCTCATACAGCTATGAACATCATCCTTGAAAGTGACAATCAGAGATAATGCGTCCAGTATATGCGGTTCAAACAAATTAAATCAAATGTTCCATATGAATTTATGATTCTTTTTTAGCTTGGAGTCTGAAACATTGATTACAAGGCTAGCTCAACAACTTAGCAAGTTCAGAAGGAAACGTTATTCCAAATAGGTACTAAATATTTAATTCAACTCTCGAAACACACTGGCAACAGTGGCCATTCGTGACTCTACAGCCTTAAGAGCCTGTCACGGATGGAGCCGGATCATCCAGTCCAGAATCGAGCGCGACCTCAGGTGGCGGATAGAGGGATGCCTCCCTACGAATAATTCGTGCTGGGAGGTAGCGGGAGAAATCCCGCCACGGACCAAAACTGGGTAGTATAGCTCGTCAAAGGAGGGCGATGCCGGACCGGCCTGAGCATGCCACCGGACAAAACATCAGCCGATACTCCGCTATACTTTTCAATGGCGAGTCGAGGCGCCAGTCAAATAGCCTCTTGCCTATCTCCGGTCAACGACAGGCGAGACGTCTCTACTCCCACCCAAAACGATGCTAGGCCGGCTTGACCACCCACTCACAAGGCCTATAGCATGAACAGAATGCTACAACGATGTCCGCCTTCACAAGGTGCAGCATGACAGTCTCAGGACTGCAAAGGACATCAAAACCCTTCTCCGGACGCATCTTGTCCGAAGAACACGAGAACTTCTCTCATTAAAGAGAGTGTTCATAACCAAGTCTTCGATGCGGGATGCTTGCCGGCAACAACAACAACAACATTTAATTCAACTCAATTAAAACGCTTTATTCAAATGTCGCGGGATTGATTCAAAAGAATCCATCTGATTATCTGGTTCTTGATGTTGAGGATTAAAACGTGGAATTCAGACTGGAGTGTAAATCATGGTTCGGAACGATACGGCATTGAGGTGGTAAATCCTACTATTGACCGGACCTTTTTCTTATCAGGTTTCTTTTTCGACAGTTTTGGTTAGAAAGAACTTTACTATGAGTGGGAAGGCTTGGAATAGATGCGAAAAGAAGAAAAAAGATTTTCGAAGTTGAAGAAATTTTTTTATTTTGTTATATTTGGAATCTCCATGTTTTTCTACCACAGAAAAAACTTCTTAGATATTCTCGCTCACATTTCGTCTGACTGTGTCTCATATAGAGATCAGGGTGGAAGAATGCGAGAATATGCTGCGATGACAAAACTTGTTGTTGAAAGGTCGTGGTCGGAAGGACAATTTTGAGTTGTCAGGGAGTTCGGTTGCTGGTCTTAGATTGAGAGGCGGGCATTCTATATACCTTATCGGGGTAACATTGGACATTCATTTTGTCTAGTATCCGTGTCACTCTTGAGATGTCTTCCTCGGCTCTTTGAGTCGCAGAATAACTTCTTGATTCCGGAAGCCGAAAGAGAACAACAGATCTGTATTTTCATGACCGTCAAGGATCTCCCTGGGAGACTCGTAGTAAAGAAACTTGGATGAGGAGAGTGAAGGTGGTTGTGGTGCTTGGGTGAACGGAGGGGATGCTATAGAGTGGCGGACAGTAGAATTGGGAGCCGATTCGATGGGTTCATCTGTTTGAAGACCTGGTGAGATCTTAGAGGGGGTTTCTTTAACTGCTGATGTGATACTGTCTGTTTTGGTTGAAGAAGCAGTCAGGACTAGTGGCACTGAACGTTTTGCTGCGGTCGATTGAGTGGTTGAGACTATTCCAGAAAGGATTGCTTGAATTTTTGCAACAGAACTTTCCAGTTTTTTTTCATTCTTGTTCATTCCGCTCTCTGGTTCACATGCGAAACAATGGTAAGTTTCCAACCTTTCAGTTTTTCTCTCAAGATCGGCAATCTTTTCCATCAAACCTTCGTCTCTTCGCTTTTTTCTGGAGACAGTCGACACAAGGAGGGGGCGGGGCTTCTTTAGAACTCTTTTGAAGGTGGGCATCTTTCTTTATTGTCGAAAGTCGAGTCGATGTCAATGCATTTGTGAGGTCACCGCTCGCTGAGAAAAATTAAGGAGAGAAATAGCTTCATGTAAAGAAAAAGTTACTCCTTTATGTGAAGGCGAAAGTCGATTGCTAAAAGCAAAGATATTATTTCATTTCAATAATTACAAAACTCAAGTTGACATAATAGTAGAGAAAATTTTAATTCATATCATGCCCTTATAAAAATATGGCCGTCACGCGCTAGTTTTTTAGTAGTGCACCCATGAAAAACTTTTTTTAGGCTTAGCATCTAAAATTAGACCGAAGATCGGTTAAGCTAATGTGCTCCAGTTGAGCGTAAGTGTTTCCAGCGCAAACTAGGATCAAAGTTTTCGCATTGTAAATTTTTCAATAAAGTGTTGAAGCAAATTTTTTTTAGAAAAAAAAGATGTGATCGGAGTCAGTAAAACGCAGCTGTTTTCACGGCTGCAGCAGCATTAAAGTGACACCGTTCCAACTGTCGGTCTTCTACTGTTTCATGATTGGCGAGGAAAAACAAAAGTGGAAGGAGAGGTCAACTCGGCTTCTGGCTCTCTCAATATCTCTTTGCGAAATTCGGAAGGTCACTCTGATGATTGACGTCAACGACTTCGACTGTCTTCTAGCCGATTGCGTTTTTGCTTTTGAACAGCATAGCTGTTTTAGAGAATAACATGAGAATTTTTTTTGTATTTCTTTTTTTAAAGATTGATGGAATCTTAGAAATTTTAGTTAGTTTTATTATATTAGTTTGAAAAAATCATTATGTTTTATAGCGTGTAAAAACGTTTAAAGTAAAACTAGGGAATCGAAGAAATGCCTTGTTCTCTCTGTATATTTTTCTAGTCTCTCCCTGATCATTCCCCGCAGTTCAAGGACGAAACCGAGCTTTGGCAATTCTGGAAATTGCGCGTAGTTCTTGTATTACTGCCTTTAAGTTTCGGTTTTTTTCTCGAACTTTCCCCTGTTCATTCTTTTTCACCGGTTGTTAATTATAATTCCGATGGCGAGTCCGTTCCTCCACGTGGTGCCATCGGAAACTGCTAACTCGTAAGAGTGAGCTGAGCTGAACGCGGACACCGACGCCAGGCCCGAGCGACAGGCCGGTCGGCAAATTCTTGTCGCAACTACAAGGATCAAACATCTCCATGCTACAGGGCGTCCCCCGGAAGCGACGCATGTTGGCCATGCCCCACCAACGTGAATAAAATGCGCGGGCAACTGGCCGACATACGACCAAATCTCATATCGAGAAAAGTCCGATTCGCCACCCTAAACATCGGCACACTGACCGGGCGCTGCTGTGAGCTAGCGGACCTTCTCAAACGCCGCGGAATCGATATCGCATGCGTTCAGGAGACGAGATGGAAAGGGCAGAAGTCACGAAACATCGGTGAAGGATATAAGCTAATCTATCATGGAATGACGAAGTTCAACGGGGTCGCCATGGTAGTGAGTGAAGATCTTCAAAGCCGAGTAGCCGAAGTTCAACGTCACTTTGACCGCCTGATGTCTATTTCCATGGATGCCGACAACCACCGTATCCAGATTTTCTCCGCATACGCCCCACAAACTGGATGTGATGAAGAGGATAAGGACAAGTTCTGGCAGGATCTACAGGACCACGTTATGAACTGCCCCGCAGAAGATCTTCTGTTACTTGGTGGAGATCTCAACGGACATGTCGGAGGAGAAAGCAGCGGATACAGTTGTCACGGTGGAAAAGGATATGGGAATAGGAACAGCGATGGATGCCGAATCCTCGACTTCGCAGAAGCAGCTGGTCTTGTCATATCCAACACCTTCTTCAAGAAGAGAACGAGCCAGATGATCACGTATTCCAGCGGCCTCAACACAAGCCAAATAGACTTCATGCTGTTACGTAAACGAGACTTCCCGGCAGTGATCGACACGAAGGTGATTCCGTCCGAATGTCTCGCCCCTCAACACAAGCTGGTCATAATTGACCTGCGAGTCAACGTGAAGAAGAGAGTACAAGTAACTGGCCCGGCAACCATCAAATGGTGGAAGCTTCAGGCTTCAGGAATATAAATCAGCCGTCGTCACTGGCTTAACCTTCCCTGAAATCGATCTGGAAGACATAAAAAGAACATGGACCTCGCTTCGAAATTCTGCAACCGCCAACGCGAGAAGAGTTCTAGGGACGACGAAACCTGGACGCCGAAGCGACAAGCAGACATGGATTTGGACAGACGAAGTGCAGCATGCAGTTCGAGCAAAGAAAGCGGCTTACAAGAAATGGTTCATCGAGAAGACAGACGAGAACTGGGAGGAGTACAAGGCTGCGAAAAAAGAAGCAAAGCGAACCGTAGCCTCCGCACGCTCTGAACATCATCGTGAACTCTACGAACGCTTGGACACGAAGGAAGGAGAGAAGACCATATATCGGCTAGCGAAAGCGAGTAAAAAGGCGACTCTTGACATCGGGCACTACAAATGTGTCAAGACGAAAGACGGGCGAAGGCTGCAGAATACTACAGAGATCCTCCGACGCTGGCAACAGCACTTCGAAGAGATTTCAAATGTAGAATTCCCTCACCCGGATGTTCCAGAAGGCCCGAAATTAGCTGGCCCAGTCTCCCGCATCACTTTTGCCGAAGTCTCGAAAGCCGTTTGCGCTATGAAGAGTTCCAAAGCCACAGGTCCAGACGAGCTACCAGCCGACTTATGGAAGCTCAAGGAACTACGAGACTCCGCGATCCCCTGGTTTACAGACTTCTTCAACGCGATAGTGGAAACTGGTCGAGCACCCGCAGATTGGTTGACAAGTGTCACGGTCCCGATTTTCAAGAACAAAGGAGATCCAGCGAACTGTTCGAATTATCGACCGATCTCGAAACACACTGGCAACAGTGGCCATTCGTGACTCTACAGCCTTAAGAGCCTGTCACGGATGGAGCCGGATCATCCAGTCCAGAATCGAGCGCGACCTCAGGTGGCGGATAGAGGGATGCCTCCCTACGAATTATTTGTGCTGGGAGGTAGCGGGAGAAATCCCGCCGCGGACCAAAACTGGGTAGTATAGCTCGTCAAAGGAGGGTGATGCCGGACCGGCCTGGGCATGCCACCGGACAAAACATCAGCCGATACTCCGCTATACTTTTCAATGGCGAGTCGAGGCGCCAGTCAAATAGCCTCTTGCCTATCTCCGGTCAACGACAGGCGAGACGTCTCTACTCCCACCCAAAACGATGCTAGGCCGGCTTGACCACCAAATCACAAGGCCTATAGCATGAACAGGTTGCTACAACGATGTCCGCCTTCACAAGGTGCAGCATGACAGTCTCAGGACTGCAAAGGACATCAAAACCCTTCTCCGGACGCATCTTGTCCGAAGAACACGAGAACTTCTCTCATTAAAGAGAGTGTTCATAACCAAGTCTTCGATGCGGGATGCTTGCCGGCAACAACAACAAATTATCGACCGATACGCCTTCTTTGCCATACAATGAAAATTTTCGAACGTGTCCTCGAACAGCGCTTGCAAGAAATCGTCAAGCTCCAACGCAACCAATGTCGATTCGTCAAAGGAACAGGCACTTCAGACGCTGTTTTCACTGCTCACCAGCTGATGGAGAAACACAGAGAGAAGCAGCAACCACTCCATCTCGCTTTTCTCGATCTAGAGAAAGCATTTGACCGTGTACCACACAAGCTCATCATGTACGCCCTTCGGGACCACGAAGTGCCTGAACTTCTAATTGATTGGGTCCGGCTACTCTACGTAGATGCCACGAGCAACGTTAGGTGTCCCGTCGGAATCTCGGATAGTTTTCCAGTGAGTGTGGGCGTACATCAAGGAGTGTGGGCGTACATCAAGGATCAGCGCTATCGCCATTCCTCTTCATTCTTGTCATGGACACTATTACTCGTGACCTACAGGGTGACCTGGCATGGACTATCCTGTACGCGGATGACGTGTTCCTGGCAGCTAAAACGAGAGAGGAGCTTCAGCAAAAAGTGCAGGCTTGGAGCAGCCGACTCAGTCAGTTTGGACTACGTCTGAATACCTCAAAGACGGAGTACTTGAAAACAATACCATCCGAAGACACCATCAAGGTAAACGGCGAAAAATTGACGAAGTCCACCTGCTTCCGCTACCTTGGATCGAACATCCAGACCAGCGGAGGCATCGACTCTGACGTGCTGTCACGTGTCAACGGAGTATGGATGAAATGGAGAGATCTCACAGGCGTACTATGCGACCGAAAGATGCCTCTGCGCCTTAAGTCAAAGATATATCGGACAGTAGTGCGCCCCGTAGCTTTGTATGGAACCGAGTGCTGGCTAACTACGAGAATAGTTGAGCGACGTCTACAAAATATGGAAATGCGCATGATCCGTTGGATCATGGGAATCTCTCTCCGCGAGCACCTACCAAATGAGACCATAAGTAGAAGATTTGGCGTCACCCCCATTGACGAGAAGATGCGCGAAAATCGGCTGAGATGGTTCGGCCATGTCACCAGAGCATCACCGGAAACTGTAGCCAGCACAGCCTACAATCTCGAAGTGGACGGCCGGCGACCGAAGCAGCGATGACAAGACACCATCAATGCGGACTTGAAAGCCAGTCATCTAAGCCCGAAAGATGCCCTCGATCGGGACAAGTGGAGTAAGAAGATCTACAAAGCGGACCCTGCCATCGCGGGACAACGCTAGGAAGAAGTAGAAGAAGAAGAAGGTTGTTAATTATAATTCCACCGGTTATTAATTATAATTCCATCGGTTATTAATTACAATTTCACCGGTTATTAATTATAATTTCAGCGGTTATTTTTTATAATTTTGCCTAGATTTCTGATAGTTGAAATTGTGATTTTTCATTCTTACTGAAGTTTGGTTCTGTAATCTATACAAGAAAAACAAGTACATTTCAATTTAGATTCTAAAAAAATTTGAATAAATTTTTCATTGTTGTACGAAAACAGCGTTGGAAGAAAAGCTTTCATAAAATTTTGAAAAGCACCACACTTCGATTACATTCAAATAACACCGGAGAGCCGATTCAAAAACTGGCGAAATTCAATCCATAAATTTATTTTTCATAAATTCATAAATAAAATTTCGAAATTCAATCCATAAATAAAATTTCATAAATTTCGGAATGAGAAAATCAAAAACTTTTTAGTAGAAAAAAGATGTAGATTTCCAGTGCGTAGTTAAGGCCGCGTTTTAGTACAAACATGACCCAATTGACCTTCCACGCTCTAGCGTACCAGCATTTGTTATAGGCGGTATCACGAAGATTCACTCACAGAAAATTCACTCCCGACGATTCACTCTCAGACCATTCACTCTTTTTTATGAATGTTTCGTTTTTATGATTTTTTTTATGTCATTTAGTGAATTTTCGGGTAACACGTTATTTTGCAGAGCGTCGCTTTGCAGTGCGTCACCTTGCACTGGTAAAGAAGGCACTTTTTTACTTGGGCGCAATTTACTTAGGGGGAGGCAGGTAACTTTTCATTGATTTTTTCGCTTAGACTTAGGTAAAATCTAGGCACTTTTCTACTTCGTCTGGTAGGGCGCTCGTGAGCTTTAAACGCTTTGGTTTCAATTTCTTTTTTTCATAGATGTTCATTTTGAGCGTCAGGGACTCTGATTCTTGCAAAAAATTTTTTTTATTGTTTTTACAAAAAAAAATTTTTTTCTCAGGAAGAGATTTTATTCATGAAAACTCCCTTCCCCCTTTTCTCCTTAGGGCCCCCTCCCCCCTCTAGGGCCCCTACCCCCTTGCTTAGGTAGGGCCCTCTTCCTCCCCCCTTCCCCCTTTAGGGCCCCACTTCCTTTCCTGCTTAGGTAAACCCCCCTCCCTCTCCCCCTCTCCTTTCCCCAAAATTTGATTCAAAGAAATGTAAAAATTTGTTTGTAGAAATTTGTAAGAAAAAAAGGAAAACAAATTTTTTTGTTGCAAGAATCAGAGTCAATGATGCTCAATAAGAACATCTATGAAAAAAGAAATTGAAACCGAAGCGTTTAAAGCCCACGAGCGCTCTACCAGACGAAGTAAAAAAAGTACCAAAATGTATGCTAACAAGGCCGTACCGCTTGAGAACGAGGCCGTATAGAATCCTCCCCAAGTAAAGTGCGGTCCCCAAGTGAAGTGCACCCCCGAAGTAAAGTGCGGCCCCTAAGTAAAATTGTACCCGTCAAAAAATATGTGTAGAAGATTGCTCGAAATTGAGAGAAGAACTGCTAACAGACTTGAGTGGTTTGATTTTAAGGTTTTTTCCCTGCAATTTTACGCTTCGATTCCTCAGCTTCGAGCTTTGGCGGGTCTTCATATAACTGACTTGTTATTTTCAAAAATGAAAAACTCTTTCTCAATTAACTCAATATACCCAAAATCGGTGGAAAAATCTTTTTTTAAAAAAGTCTTACAAGCAGTCCAAGCCACAAAGAAGTAAAGGAGCGGATAAGAAAAACCCTGCGGCCCGCAGATTCCAACCGATAATTCTCAGAGTTTTCATTCAGAGCTATGTTCAACATTATATGCCCTTTTTCTCCAGGCGGACCTCCGCTTTTTTCTCCAGCGGTTCATCTTTTACAGACGGAAAAAATGAATGAAAATAATTCGATTGTGAGATTTAGGGTGTGAGTTGTCATGGGGCGAAATTTCTTGGTGCGTGATACATTCTATTATATATCGTGATACCTTCTATTCGAGAAGCTGTGCCGAGGTGTACAAGTTCCTGTTCAAAATGGGGCTGTAACGCAGAAGTTCCTGTTCCAGGTGCTGGGCCGCAGTGTTGAAGTTACCGCGCATCTGACGGCTCAAGGTGCAGAACTGCTAATTTTTTCACAGCCGGGAGGACCCAGCCGAATTATGGCACTCGCTCCCGTCAGGGAGGAACATGCTGATGCTCGCAGGGTTAGTTGCCTTAGAGGTTGAGTTCTTCCCAGGGGTAGGGGTCGAAGTGTTTCATTTCATTTCATTTCTTTATTCCAAGCACATGAGATATCATGAAAACACAAACAAGAACAAAGTTAAATGCATGGACTTTCTTCTAAGTGGCGGTGTTTAGGGGTTGCGGTATAGATGAAAAAGGGGGGGGAGGGTGATATACTTAAAATCGACAATTATATTAGTCATGAACGAAAGGTTTAGGTAATATCTTTTCAGTAGGCAGAGATAATAATTGTTTTAGCCTTTCATGTTTATGGTTCGAAAGTTTTGAGACCTTCGCAGGTTGTTTTAGGGCCTTTCATGTTTATGGTTCGAAAGTTTTGAGACCTTCGCAGGTTTAGGAGTCTGAGTGGTTTAGGGAATTCATCTCTAGTGGTTGGAAAGTTAGAGACCCTCGCAGGGTTTTGGATCGGAGTGGTTTAGGGGCCTCTCACAGTTAGGGATCGAAGGGGTTGAGACCATCGCAAGGTCATGGTTATAAGTGGTTTAGGGCCTTTCACAGTTAGGGGTCAACGGGGTTAAGACTCTGGCAAGGTTAGGAGTGGTTTGTGGTCTTTCGCAGTTAGAGGTCGGAGGTGTTGAGGGCCTCGCATGTTTAGAGGTGAAAGTGGTTTGGGGCCTCGCAATGTAAGGAGGTGGGAGGGGTTAAAGTTGATAGCTTACCATCGTTTGTTTTGGTTTCCACATAAACTGAAAAGTTGGGTATCGCTCTATGATTTGAGGTCAATAAGTAAGTTTAGGATATTTTGGTAATAGTAGTTTCAATGCATTCTAATATGTTTAAAAAAGGAATATGTTAGGAGGTGGATCAACAAATGTCAAGTTACACAGTCTGAAGGCAGATATGCTTGGTTGAGATGAATAGTGGTTAAACTAATATATGGGATGAAAAGGGTCAGTCCCCGAAGCCCAGCCATCTCTGGCGTGACCAGTTACACCATATTCCAAAAGAGGTGAGAGGAGGTCTGAACTTACTTTCCAGAGGAAGCAGAACCTGGAAGACATGAGAATTACGAAAGAGGAATTGGTAATCGAGGGCGAGGAAGGCGAGGTGGATCTTACGCTCGAGGACATGCCACGGCTGGAGATTGGCAGGCAGAGAGGACAGCCAGAGGAACCGGTTTCTTGGCTGTTAATAAACCTATTCGCCCTTCAAGCCCGATCATTACCAATCCACGCCACTGCGCGGGAAAATTCTTAAATTTGCCATATGCGCTTTATTTAGTTTTTTATGTTCTTTTTCTGCTTAGGCAAAAGTTCACGCTAACGAGGCCGTACGGCTTGGGTTAGCGAGACCGTATCAAAAAATATACATAATAGTGCTTTAAACACTCTTTCTTTCCCGCGCAGTGGCGTGGTTTAGTAATGAATGGACGTGAGGGGCGTGGTTTAGTAATGGCCGGTTTCTAGGATTCTTGGTATATCTTTCGGGAGGGGGGGATAAGTGGGTAAACGATCTACAGGGTTACTTGAGTTCATAGGTCATTAGAATTGTTGAAAATCCTAAGAAAAAACGCTTGAGGGTGTCTAGAATGAATAGACACTTCTCCTCCATCATATCTCACCTCCTGCTAGTTTTTCATTATTGAAGACATCCCGCTCGAAAAGCAGTGTTTTTTTTCAAAATTCTTTCTCTCAACAAAGGCAAGGACCTTTTTTTCAGCTATGCTCAGAGATTGACCCTAGTCATGCAAAAAAAACTGGATAAAATACAAAAAGGACCATGTTTTACTATTTTTTCTCGGAGAACGCAAAATTCCATACTTTACCTGCAAAGTGGATTAAAGGTATACCTAGAGTGAAAATTTTTGGGAAACCTACTATTAAGTTAATGGAAAGAATTTTAAAAAAAGTTTGAAGAGAACAAATTTGGTTGAGAATTTAAAGTTTTGCAGATTAGAGAGTTGGATAGAGAATGAAAAATAGATATTTATATATCTAATACCTCCTTTCATAAAACGTTCGTGAGAATTTATTTGTGCTTCTCAGAACAGAAGAAGTTGTTCAGATTGCATGGAACGAGGATCCGAAAAGTGATGTGGATGTGGAGAATTTAGAAGAAACAGTTGCTAGAAAGCAGATGGGAGACATCAACACCGGGGTTGGTTACTGTAGCCTGAGAAAAGAAGGTTACTGTAAGAAGAAATGAGCTTACTGTAGGATACATCTACGTGTTCAGAATGAAAAAAGAAGTGATCAAGACTTTCATAGAAAATTTTGTATTCATCAGTTTTGAAAATTAATACAGATTGCCTTTTGAGCCCAGACTTTTTGTTGCGAAATTTGAAAAGCATCTTGGTTAAAAAGACAAAAGATCAACTTTGATCTGTGTCTTGCCTTGTTGATGCGTTGTTAAGAAGAATCAGACTTTGAACGTTTCTCTTCGAACATAAAAGCATCGTCCAGCGATTTTTTTATATTCACTAACGATGCTTTTCTGAAGCGAAATGCTCGAAGTCTCATTCTTCTTAACAACGCATCAACAAGGCAATATTCAGATCAAAATGAATCGCCTATTGGATTCTCAATCCAATGCGTTTTTCTCAGCCCAAATTCTCCTCTAATGACCAAGCAGAAGCACGTTTTGAAGACATTTAAGACTCGGGATAAAATATATAAGTTTTTTTTACAATCACGGATTCCGTATCAATCACTAGCTTGTTTAAAAAGCACCTTTGCGTTGAAGATTCCGACCGCAGTACTGGTTAAAGGAACACCCTGGTTGGATCCATAACAAATATGGGCTTTTTTCAGTTGAAAAAATCTTCACCATTAATTCTTGTGTCTTTATCAGGCTCGACAGCGCTCTAGGATGTTCTCCATTCCAGAACTAGACGAGTCTACAGCAAACGATAGGACCACAGTGCAGCCAAAGATAAGAGCATACCACAGGGTCACAGTGCAGCCAAAGAAAAGAGTGCGGGGTCTGCTTGATTTGGGTTTTTGAATTTGAAATTTCCCGCCAATTGTACGTATGAACCTGCGAAGAACTCAACCTCCAGAATTTAAGAAAAACGAGCGGTGGCCTAGAGTAATCAGAAACAAGCGAGTATTCACAGTTTTATTCTTTAATGTGGCCCACTTTCTCCCCATTCCAGATCTTTTTTCCTAGCTCACTTCTCAATATTCAAAACTCTCTCATGCTGGCAGAGTAGTTGTTTCGCTATGTTGGTTTTTTTTTAACTAAGAGCAAGCGACCTCTGACCAAATCTACATAAGTTGTGAGGTGTGTGTGGAGAAATTTCTACAGAAGGGTTGAGAAGTATACTGTAGAGAGTATACTTTAGTAAGAATACTGTATACCTTAAGTTACTGAGTAACTAAATGAAAGATGTCGCAACTGTTGCAGGGAGGCCTGTTGCTATGTGAAGGTTGCAATGTGTACTTGCGAAGGGCGACGTTCTACAATCACCAGCGAACGATTAAGGAGTTTGGCTGCTGCAATGCGAACACTTTTTTTCGAAAAAGATTCGAATGCGGAGAGCCAAATGTGGGTGAATTGGAATGAGGTTATGGGGTTGTCGGGTCAGGAGTACGGTAGAGTTAAGAGGGATGGATGGTCGGGTTAGGGGGGGAACGTCGGGCTGGAAGAGATGTTCGGGTTAGGGGAGATGGTAGAGTAAGGGAAAATGGTAGGGTTAGGAGAAATGGTCTACCGGGTTAAGGGATAGTGATGTTTTTTGCCCGAATGAGTTTTTCTTTGCCGGTAAAGGAAGCATTCGTGAGCTTTTTGGGGTTAAAACTCTAAAGTCTCTCTTTTTTTTCTATCTTCTTAAGCCTTTTTTCTGTTCGCCTTTTCTAATTTTTGCTTTTTATACCATCTTTCCTTCCGTTCAATTGACAACTAAGTGGTCGGTTAGGCTAAGTGGTCGGTTAGGAAGTTTTTGCGTTAGGGAGATGGTGGAATGAGGGGAGATGATCGGGTTAGGGGGGATGATAGGTTAATTTGGGGAGAGATGATCAGGTTAGGAGAGATGGTTGAGTTAGGGGAGATGATGGGGTTAGGTGGATGGTCGAGTTGGGATAGATGGTCGGCCGGGTGAGGGGATGGTAGGGTTAATGGAGATGGTCGGGTTGCGGGAAACGGTCGGTTTAAACTGGCGAAAAAAACAATTTCAGGTTTATAATTTTTTTTTAATTTTGAAAAGAGCAGGCTATCTATGAGTCATGAGGTTGATCTTGTCAAAAGAACAAAAAGAGCCTATGACTCAAGAACAACAAACTGGTTAAAAGCGGTAGAGAAGTCTTATACAGTAAACTGGTTGTGTTGTTGTTGTTTGCCCGATGGTGTTCTCCGGGCGAGATAACGAGGCTTCCTTTTGCAGGCTCAGAAGGCGATAAGCACTCACTCACAAATTCTCTCTCTCTCTTCTTCCTTTTCTCCTTTTTTTTATTGTTTTTCCCCATTCAGCAAACTGGTGGTACTATATTGGTTGCATTCTTAGTGCGATGATCGTCTGCCTACGATGGAGAGACTCTGCACTCACATGGCAGAGACGCATGGAATGCCAACCGATGTGCAGGAAGTGGAGTTTGACAATGAGAAAGAGTTCCAGGTAAGGGCGTGTTAAAAAGGAAGGGATAGGGCTCTTTAGCGGTGTTTCATTTTCGTACCCTTGATAGTGGGGTTTT
Organism: Allodiplogaster pararmata; assembly: GCA_964056735.1. Taxonomy (NCBI): domain Eukaryota; kingdom Metazoa; phylum Nematoda; class Chromadorea; order Rhabditida; family Diplogasteridae; genus Allodiplogaster; species Allodiplogaster pararmata. The sequence goes on along the minus strand of OZ057408.1, from coordinate 35,461,510 downwards.
CTTCTCAAAAGAAAACAGAAGCCGGTGGAGAGCGGGATGTTATTGGACAATCAATAACCTTTTGGTGACAAAAGGAGATAGTTTTATAAAGAGTATTAGATTTTTTATGCTCTGAAATGAAGAACTGAGCCGATGGAGGTGTGTACAGCCGCTTTTCATCACCACCAGCCAAACCCGGTTTTATAGAAAAACGTCAAATGAGTCTCAAAATAAATGTGCGAGCTGAGCGATATGAAAAAAGGATGGGGAAGGCTAAATTCTGCGCGAACTCAACATAACTGGTCCAGGTCCAAAAACCAATCCTCATGTAAAATAGAATTTTCCTAACCTCCCATGGAACAGCGTGTAGATCAGTTTGTTTTTCTAACCCGCAGTGCGGGTAAACTCTATGCGCAAATCTATGCGCTATCCAAACAAGCTAGTGAAGGAAATAATCTGATCTGCATCCCCTCTTTTCCATCACACACACTCGCGATCTCTCACAGGCCTCACCAACCTATCCCAAAAGGACTCCCCTCGACAGGACCTATGGGCAAAACAACAACAACAACAATCTCTCACAGGCCTGCCGCTCCCTAATCATAATTTTTTTTTTTGGAATAGAAGAAAGGCTGTTGTAAATCAGAAAGATGGGAAACGAAAGGCTTTGGATGGAAGAAGAAGAAAGCCGAAAAGCGCGCGATGTCAAATAGAGAAATTCATAAAAAGAGAGAGTTATTATGTTTGGCTATTTTGTTTTTTTAAAGATCTTCTTTTTCTTTCTCTTTCCCTGCCCTCGAGGTGGTCGCATCTGCTCCCCTCTCTTTTTTCATTTCTCCGGGAAACCATCAGTCCCCTCTTCTCCACATCATTACTTCACTTCACCCTACTCAAGTTTTCAATTCCTCGTCCTTCTACTCTAATTTCTTAAGAACTTATGTCGGCGTATAACTGAACTCGCATATGCGACAGTCCTCCTTTGTAAATATTCAAGATCAATTGGCAAGGAATAAAATCTAACTATTTCACTCGCAATGCTAGTTATAGAAACACTCTTCTTCAGACGGAGGATTGTTTTATCTCCACAAATGCATTCCGATTAATTCAGATTTGAATTTAAGGTGTGGGCGAATCTGGAGAATCGAGGAGGGAATTTCCGCATGTCTCGAGGCACCAAACTGGTGAAGCAAGGGGTTGTCCGGTTAGTTGAAGACTATGGTGAACTTCTGGTGTACGGTATTTTTGACAGTATTCGCAATCATTTTATAACTTTTTAGAGGGTTGGGTTTTAGGTACTATAACGAAATAAAAAAATAAAAGAGACAAGTATTTTTTTAACTAACATTAAAATCCGGAAGAGGAGTACCACCAGGTATTGTTTGTGTCAAGGAAAGGGAGATACACTGGTAGTTCGGATAATACTAATCTTCTTCCCAGCCTTGCGGCAGGGTACGTATAGCTGGCTGATCTTCCTGGTAGAATAGCTGGCTGATCCCTGGGGTAAAACAGCAGAAGGGGGGAGTTAGTTTTGTTCAAGCATTCGACCAGGGCAGGGATTTTTTGGTTACCGCTTTTTTTGTTTTTTTTGTGGGTTTTTTGACTATTTACAAAAAAATTGCCTCAAAAAATCAAAAAAAAAGTCGACAAAAGCCAAAAAACTCCAAAATTTTTATTGTGTTTGTAACCAATTTCAAATACCTCTTGTTAAAAATAACTAGAAAATCACACAATTTATGTTTCTTATATATTCAATTTTCAAGCGAATATTTTTGGTGTGAACTCACCTGTAGTGAAGTCTCTCACTACCTTTTATCTTTGTCCACTTCCAATAATTTTGATCTACCTCTCTCCTCTCTCTCCTCTCGCTCCTTTATCATATATCCTCGCCTCACATTGAAAGAGGATCTTGCTTTTCTTCTCTACTGTCGTCCTAATTTGTCAATTGGAGGACCTCTCTCATCTCCATCACTTATTGTGATCTTACTACTCTACTCTCGTCCTATACGACTCACATTTGAAGTAGAAGAATACTTCGGATAGAAGGACGGTTCGTTTTTTGATTTGTGTGTTCCATTAATGCTCTTTAACTGTTGAGTATAAAGAAGTTAATTGGCCGAGTGTTAAAGAACTTTGGCAGGCGAGCAATTCTGGTTATTGAACCACTAAATTTCTGAATTTACTTTCGAGTAAGCACATGGTGCATCGGCCGTAGGTAATTAGTGATGGAATTAGAACACAAATCGGTCCGACAGGTGAGCACAGCAGGTGAGGAGGCGACGTCGCCTACACTTGTACTTGTTGTTGAACAGTACAAAAAGGTTGACTAGTAGGCTTGTTGAGGCCGAAAGTCTCCTTGAATCGGCTAGTAGGCTTGTTGAGGCCGAACGTCTCCTTGAACCGGAATATAGTTCAGCGCCTCGCAAGTTGCAACTCCAGTTGAGGCGGATCGAGGTCGAAGTGAAGCATTACTGCATTGCAGTAGAAGAAATGGAGACGGTCCTTTCGAAGATGAAAGCAACAGAGAAACAACAAGCCGAAGCATCGTTCAAGAGATGGTTGATCGATGATCGCGAGAGGCACGTCTTGGCAGTGCGCAGAAGAGTTGATCTACTCGAGACAGAGATAAGCTTTCTCTCAGAAACGACTTCATCATCGATTGAATCACAAGCAGTAAGAGCAGAAGCTGCTCGAAGACCATTGGAAGTGAGGAACCAAGAAGAATACTCTGCGTCAGAAGGTCGTCCCAGTTGTCTACTACGGCTGCCAACCTTGTCGCTACCCATGTTCGGAGGCCAGGAGGGAGAGTTCCGAAACTGGTTTGAGCGATACGACGAGCTCATCCATTCCCGATCGCAAATGTCGAAGTTAGACAAAATGGCGTACCTGCAGTCCTGCGTGTATGGTCTCGCGAAGACGGCTGTTGAGCCGTTCCCAGTCACATCTGAAGGATATGACTTGGCGATCGCAAGACTGATCGAGAGTTTTCAAGCTAGGAAGACAGAAGAAAGAACTCTTGCGTCTACACTGGATGGTATCGTCGCACCGGGTCCTTCGTGGCATGACCAGCTGAGTTTGGTCCTTTCTCTGAGATCAACGATAGCGAGGATGGGAAGAATGAGCGAAAACATGCAGCAAGATGTGTTGCTCCAAGACATTCTCGTCAGAAAGTTCCCTCTGCATATCCGTGGAAATTTACATCGGTACATCTACAACTCTGAAAGCGTCACCGTCAAGTCTCTACTGGACAAGGTTGAGTCCATGATCAAAGAAGAGATTTTCGTAGCAGGGATGAGCGGCAAAACCCCAATTAAGAAGTCAGCGACTTCAAGCCAAGTGGTAAACGCTGTCCAAGGCTATTCTGTTGAGAATACAGCCGACAAACGATCAAGAATAGACCGCCAGGTCCACAGCGCTCCTCATTCTGAAGAAATCAAATGTGTTTACTGTGGCAAACACAAATTCTCATACGACTGCTTCTCGATGGAAATGGTGAAAGACCGGATCGAGTTTCTCGGAAGACAGGGACTTTGCCAGGCATGCTTGAAGCCGGGAGGAACCTCTCATGGATGCGACGTCAAATGCAAGATATGCGACAAGCCTCACGATGAGTCTATCTGCCTCAAATTTGTGACGATGATTCAAAATCAGAGGAGAAAAAAGGAGACCCGAACGAAGGGCAATCGCCCCAACCGATGGCCAAGCAAAAAGACGTCAGAGCATATCAGAGACAGACCGACGCATGAACAACGCCCAGTGATGACTACCATCTCATGCAATCAACAAGAGCAAATGCTAACAGGCATAACACGTCTTCAAACGGGCAATGTGCGAATACAGGGTCACGGATCAGAACGGAAGGTGGCATTCATGCTAGACACAGGTGCCAGCGTGAGCTTGATTTCGAAAAAGCTTGCCGAAGAACTTTCCTTGCCAAAACTTCACGAGGTGAAGTCTTCCTTCAGTGGACTGGGGGATAGAAGCGAAGGCTCAAATTTGTACCCAGTGTACGAGGTACCCCTCCAAACGATGAATGGAAAACAGATGATCGTGAAAGCTGTAGGTTATCCAGACCCCTTGGTGGGAAGGCTTACGTACCCACCGTTGACGAAGCAGGACAGAGATGTTATTCGAAAACGAAGACTCCGTATGGCGGATGACTGCGACGGGTCATGCAGCGTTCAGCCCCAAGTACTGCTAGGAATTGATGATTACCTGGTCGCCACACTGCATAAGCAGAAGCGCATTCGACTGCCGAGTGGCCTGACTCTGCTGCCAACGGTCTTCGGTTGGATAGCATCAGGCAATGCAGGCCGCCAACATCCAAACTCGACCTCCGTCGTAGCAGCTGTTATCGGAAGAAAGGAGACCTTGGAGAAGGTCAATGAATCACTGCAAAGGTTTCTTGCTCTTGAAAAAAGGGTTGTTGAACCAGCAGATGATAAAACAGATCACGCAGAAGTGAACAAGTTCTTCCTGGATAACGTTGCAATGGAGAACGGCAGAATTTCCACGCGATACTGCTTCAAAGAGCAACGGTTGAGCCAACTTTCGGAAAATTGGCACAGTTCACATGCAAGACTTCGCAATGTAGTTGCAAGTCTACGAGCAAAGAAGATGGTAAACAAGTACGATGTAGTGATCAAAGACCTCTTGAAGAAGGGTCACATCGAGAAAGTTCTGCCTCCGGACAAGCAGTTGTTTACCTACCTTCCACATCATCCAGTGTATAGACCTGACAAGCCATCGAAGCCTATCAGAATCGTTTTCGATGGTTCTGCAAAGGAGAGAGGAAAGCTGTCAGTCAATGAATGTATGACAGACTGCCAAACACACGTGGAGAGAATTCCAGCGCTGCTGCTGCGATTCAGATGCTCTCCCTCGGTGATGCTATGCGATGTCGAATCAGCCTTTCACCAGATCAAGATCGAAGATGATCAAAGAGACTTCATGAGGTTCCTGTGGCTTAAAGATGTCAATAAACCCATGCACGATAGCAACATCGACCATTACCGATTCACGGTTGCGCCTTTCGGACTAGCCCAGAGTCCTTATATCCTCAATATGTCAATCAGATATCACATTCAGCAGAGCAAATTGGCTCTGGAACAGTCGAATGGACAAGAAGAAGTGTCCAGATTCGTGCTGGATCAGCTCGAGAACAACATTTATGTTGATAATGTTGTTTTCCAATGCGCGACTCACACCGACATGATGTCTGTCTACAGAAAGTCCAAGTCCATTTTCGCAGAAGCTTCGATGAACCTGAGAGAGTTCACGTCGAATGTCATATCATTTCTAGATGGTATACCTGAAGCAGACCGAGGAAAGGTCGGAGAACAGAAGGTTTTGGGCATAGTTTGGTCTTCAATGGAAGACACGCTCCTACTCACAGCGAACCTCGTTCAAGCAGAAAAAACGCCGACAAAGAGGATGGTCCTAAGTATGCTTGCGTCGTGTTTCGATCCTTTGGGATTGCTTGCTCCTCTTCTGCTACCCCTGAAGCTCTTCGTGCAAGCACTTTGGACGCAACAGTATGGTTGGGATCAGCAACTCAATGAGAAGGACTCCGTGACATGGAGCGTTCTCGTAACAGAAGCTCTGTCTTTCAGTCGCCGAATACCTCGAAGAGTTCCTCAGTCAAGAGATGTACTGTCACCAACTCTCTTCAACCACTACCTGTCACATATCCCTTTACCTCCGGAACAGATCGAACTCGTCTCATATGCTGATGACTGCACTATTTTTGCCAAAGGGTCCGACATCGCTCCAATATGCAACAAAATCAACAGCTACCTCGACGAACTAGCACAGTGGTTCGACTCCAGACGACTGAAATTAGCAGCAGAGAAAAGTGCGGCAATGCTATTCACGCTGAATAGCAGGGAGGTCAATCAGCAACTCGACATCCGTATAGACAACATCACTGTTCCAACTGTCCGCTCCATCAAAATTCTAGGCGTCACATTCGACACGATGTACACTTTCGGATCTCATGCGAAGAAAACGAGGACGACACTCCGAAACCGGAATGCAGCATTACGTGCACTTGCTGGAGCTTCCTGGGGAAAGGAAAAAGAACTCTTGCTGACTACCTACAAAGTCGTCGGCCGACCAGTTATCAACTACGCCGCGCCAATATGGTCTCCGAATCTCTCCGAAAGCCATTGGAAAGAACTTCAAGCTGCCCAAAATGTTGCTCTGAGAGCGGCAACAGGATGCGTCAAGATGACACCGATAGATCATCTCCATATTGAATCCGAAGTCCTCCCGGTGAAGCCTCACAACGACATGCTGTGCAAGCAATTCCTCCTTCGGCTACATAAACGAGACCACATTGATCACGGCACAACCAAGATGCCACCTCCTCCCAGACAGTTGAAGAGGGCGAGATCCCTTTTCAGTGAACACCAAAACTGCATCACTCCATTCCTTGACGAAGATAAAGAAGTGAAGACAGAAGAAGCGTACCGTGAAGACATAAAGAAGATACACACGGATACAGTCACAGCGGTGAAAAACAAATACTCACCGCCTGTGGTACTGGGAGGATACCCACCACCGCCTATCTCCAGAGAAGAGAGAAATCTTCCGAGATCTACAAGACGAACACTCGCCCAGCTACGGTCTGGATATAGCCCATTTCTGCGAAGCTATATGTCCAGAATTGACTCCACAACCGTGGACAGATGTCCGGACTGCGACGAACCCGGACACACAACGACTCACCTTTTCTCCTGTCCAGATAGGCCGACTAGTTTGACGGCTTGGTCTCTCTGGACCGACCCAGTAGAAGCTGCAAGGTTTCTAAAACTACCGATCACCGAAGACGATGCCGAATAGAAGATCTATCGGCTACAACAACAACAACAAGAGTTCCTCAGACACAAGATATCTTGAGGATCATCGCCTTCGCAGACGCTTCCAGCAAAGCAACAGCTGCCTCGGTTTACGTAGTGAACGAAGATGAAGCCTTTCTTGTGATGGCAAGATCTCAGCTGGCACCACTGAAGAACAAGCTGACGATCCCACGTTTGGAATTAAGAGCTATTCTTCTTGCTATGAAGTTGTTGAACTTCGTCGTGAACAGTATCACGAAAACATGCATGCAGAGGAAGATCGAATTTGGCGTGTACTCTGACAGTATGATAGCTCTGTATTGGACTCTTGGAAGCAAAAAGCAGAGCGATTTTCGTGGCAACCGATCAATCGCGAACACAGTGAAAGCGATCAACCAGGAGAGGCACACAATATGCAGGACATATCATCTTAGAAATTGTGATCTCAAGGGAGATTGCATTCCATTGCGACACGTTCGTACGGAAGACAACCCTGCAGATGTTGCAACCAGAGAAGACGGTGGTCGAAAACTGATGAAAAATGACCTCTGGTGGAAAGGGCCAGAGTGGCTCACCGAAGAAGGCCTGTGTGCACAGCCAAGTTGGAACTGTGAAGAAGCTCCGCTACCAGTCGTGAAAAGAGCAGAAGAGGAGAACACACCCCTAACTGTGTTGACAGTTCTGGAAAATTGTGAAACTTCCATTCAGTTCTCAAGATTCTCAAGTTTGACCCGCTTGAAAGGGACAATGGCCTACGTAAAAAGGTTCTTGAGAATAAAACTTCGAAGAGCTTCCAGCCCAAAGACTGTCTGTCTGACAGGACATGGCCCGCTCAAGGGTTCACTCACCGCGCGAGAACTAGTGAGTGCAGAAGTCACATGTATCAAGATTCACCAGATCACGCACGTAAAAACCATCAGCAATAGCGGCAACAGGCATTTGGAGCTTTTTCGTGATGAACGAGATGTCTACAGATGCGGACACTTGAGAATTAGCAACTCGACTTTGCCATACGACACCCGCTTTCCCATGTTCATTCCCGGAAATGCAGACGACTCCTTTGTGAGAATGGTCGTACGTGACGCGCATCATAGAGTGATGCATTCTGGAGAGAATCATACACTTGATCACGTCAGGGCAAAGTTCTGGATTCCACGAGCTCGTCGAGTGATACAACTGATTCTGAAGAAATGCGTTGCCTGCAGAAAGGCATACGCGTTACCCTTTGCATACCCAAAGGCACCCGCATTGCCACATTGCCGGGTAAACATTGGTCGTCCGTTCCAACACATTGGACTAGATTTCGCTGGGCCGTTCACGGTGAAGGTTGACGCAGGACAGGCTAAGAACTATGTACTGTTGATAACATGCATGTCAACGAGAGCAGCTCATCTAGAGGTTGTGAAGAGCCTCTCAGCGATCGCCTTCACATACGCGTTCCGCAGATTTGTAGCGCGCCGAGGAGTGCCCGAAACAATACTGTCGGACAACGCGCCAACGTTCAGATTTGCAAGTATGATCCTCGGCGGAGAAACTTTAAAGGATGAAATGTTCTCATCCTACTTGGCCCATAAAGGCATCAACTGGTCATTCACAGTCCCTCATGCTCCTTGGCAAGGTGGAGTATACGAGCGGCTTGTTGGAATAACGAAGAGTTGCCTCACAAGGACCTTCGGCAGAAAGTTGTTGAACGAAGATGAGTTTGTCACAGTTATCATAGAAATAGAGACTGTGATAAATAGTCGGCCACTCATCAGGCTGTCGAATGACATCAAAGATATTGGACGAATCCTTCACCCAATAGATTTCATAGCTCCGTTGGGAGCACCAATGGGGGCTTCCAGAAAATATTAAATTATAATTTTGAAAAAAGTTGTATATTAATCTTTAAACACTTTAATTGGAAGTTTTGAAGGCAAAACAAGAATCCAGCTATAGGAATGGGCGGGCAAAGGTTCGACAGCCTCAAGTTGGAGAGGTAGTACTCATCCAAGAGGAAAAGGTACCGAGAGGCTCATGGCCATTGGGCACAATCATTAGCCTCGGAGAGCGCAGCGTCCAGTTGAAAACGAGCAACGGAAAGTTAATCTTGAGACCTCCGAATCTACTGATACCGCTCGAAGTTCTCTCTTACGACATGGAAGATGACAATGAAGTTCCGGATGAAGAGACAGCTGATAAAATGACAAAGGGTGAGCGCAATGAACGCCCCCGCAGAACGTGTCATTCCTTGGCTAAAATTCCCGAGTTTTGGCGCAGCGTCCGCGCGTAGGCGCCGCCGCAGCCTCACCTGCGTGACCAATTAAATGTATATAACTTATATTCGAAGGTTAAGGGGTCAGCCCTATTGTTTAGACCTAGAAGCTTGGTCTAGTTTGTTTCACACGAAGATTGTTGAAACCAAAGTGAATAATTCAGGATCTCTAATATGAATGATCCGGAGATCGATGCAATCTGTGGGGAATCGGTCCAGGGACTCCCATCTGATTTATCGCGGATTTTGGAAGAACATTCCAAGAAGGGAACGGATACGCTGAAGGCTGCGCTTATTGACCTGAAAGAGAAGATGATCGCTCACAACCAAGAACAAGCGGAAGTTCTTCGTGAGATCAAACGAGATGTTCGCTCTCTTAGAAGGGAATTCGAAAGTAGTTTGGACGACCTTCGGAACGAGCTGCATTCGCTGACAGAGGCCAAGCAGCAGAAAACTCTAAGCGGGTCTCAAGAGTTTTCGAGAAGACAGACTTCCAACGAATACGTTCATGCTGGTAAGCGTCCCAGAGCAGAACCTATCCGTCGAGGTGCAGATCCTGGATTTCGGGCAGAATCTGCCAACAAGCGTTTCAAGCAAACATGTGTGGTTTGCGATAGCAGCAATGCCCTCTCGACTGGACCGACGAAATCATCTGACTCGGATTGGTAGATGTGCTTCTTGCGCCGCCTTCAATCATCCTGGAGGTTGCCGGATAGGACCATGCATCTTCTGTACAAAACGTCACCACGCCGTCATGTGTCCCAACAACACCGCCTTCTACAATCACTGATGGCAGAGCTCGGCGACATCTCGATCGTCTCGGCATCCAACTCCGATCTAAGTATATTGTTATGAAGCATAACGGAGAAATAACGTCTCCACTGAGGAATTCTATGTCGTTTTAATATGAATTCGATCTGATAATTATTATAATTGTGGTATTACCGTTATTTTGCTTGGTATTTAATAGTATTATATTTTCTTGGCCTCGGCCAACATTGCTATTCTAATACTATAGCACATAATTATTTGGCCCCGGTCAGTATCGTTATTATTCTTATAACTTTTCTCCAGGCCTCGGCTATGTTGTCTGTTGTTTTATTTTTCTTTGGGCCCCGGCCAGTGTAGTGAAGTCTCTCACTACCTTTTATCTTTGTCCACTTCCAATAATTTTGATCTACCTCTCTCCTCTCTCTCCTCTCGCTCCTTTATCATATATCCTCGCCTCACATTGAAAGAGGATCTTGCTTTTCTTCTCTACTGTCGTCCTAATTTGTCAATTGGAGGACCTCTCTCATCTCCATCACTTATTGTGATCTTACTACTCTACTCTCGTCCTATACGACTCACATTTGAAGTAGAAGAATACTTCGGATAGAAGGACGGTTCGTTTTTTGATTTGTGTGTTCCATTAATGCTCTTTAACTGTTGAGTATAAAGAAGTTAATTGGCCGAGTGTTAAAGAACTTTGGCAGGCGAGCAATTCTGGTTATTGAACCACTAAATTTCTGAATTTACTTTCGAGTAAGCACATCACCCTAATTTTTGTAGGCACGATAATCAAAATATTTTCGCTAACTCATTATTAATTAAAATCATTTTCAAGATCAATAAAAATAACTAGTTAATTAAATGAAATTTTTCTCCACTTTTAGTACAGAAAAGTCAAAATCACTGTGATATTTTTCATTTTCTGTTTCTTCTCTTAAAAAGATGTTCAATTGAAAATTCTAAAACTTATTCTTGGAATAATGAAAACTTTGGTTTTGAATAAAACTCGAATTTATTGGTTTTGTGATAATTTTATAAAATGGTTATAAATTTTGTTTAAAAATAGAACGGTGCTTTTCAATTTCTCTTTCAGCACTTTAAGCTTTCTTTGTTAAAATTCTTCAAAGCTGTCATCTCACTTGCCATTCTTGACAATGATCTGACATTGACATTCTTGACAACATTGACATTGACATTATTGACAACGTTTTTCTAACAATTTCTGACCGTTGAAATGATTAATGATGTTGTTGACATTGTTGAAATTAAATATTTCTGTAGAAAATATGAAACCCTCATTTTCAATGTTGGTGCTTTACGAAAATTGCCTACTGTTTGGATCTTTTGAAGTTTTCAGGGTTCATTTCCGTTTTTTTTCTCATCAAAACTCATTTTTTCTCATCAAAACTCCTATTTCTCCTGAAAATGTCAATAAACAATTTCTTCATGTTTTATCGGATAAAACATGAAAAAAAGGATCAATAAAAAAGCGGTAAAAAATTTTATTTGAAGAAAACGACTTTTTTTGCCCAGCCCTGATAACGAAAATTTTTAACGCTCTTAATTAGAGTGGTTCTGTTCGGGATGGGAGTCGAACTGGGGACACTTCGCGCAATAGTCGCGCACACTAAAATTAGGCCACGCTAGAACTTTTCCGTGAGGATTAAAATGTTTTTATAGCTACTACCGTTGCAATCGAGTGTCACGGAATAATGCCACTCACTACAAAGACGAAAGTGGAAGAGGTTTGAATTTTTTGAATCTCATCATTGATTTTTTCTGTGAAAATTGTTCAATCAGAAATTTTTTGATAGGAAAATTTAAATTTTTTTGGCATTCATCAACTTTTCCGCGTTAGAAAACATTGTAGTGAAAGGTCGCCTAGCCATGGCTAAAAATTGATAAAGAAAAATTTGCCCAGTCAAGTGTGGGCTTAGGATTATGAGAAGCGAGAGAGAGGTCAAGCGCAAAGAAGAGAGAAAGAGATTAGGCGAAATAAGGGGTCCAAGACTTCTTAGATTCACTCGTCCCTCGAAATTCTAACCCCCCTTTGTATAGGCAGTCTTTTTTTTCTTTTGACCAATGCAGGAGACGTATGAATGTAGTAGAAAAGCTGTAGATGAATGAGTTAGTGAAAGAAAGAGTTAGTTTTTGTGAAAACGTGGGAGGCTGAAACGAGGAGGAGCAATGAGTAAGGAATGGGAGACGATGGGTAGCTCCACGTGGAGCTGTTCTTCGGAGCGGGCTGCATCCGGAGAAGTGAGGTGATGTCCTTTGCAGTCCGGAGACTGTCGTGCTGCACCGCGTGAAGGCGGACATCGTTGTAGCACAAAAAAAATATTGACGATTCATACACAACAAAGACGAAGCGAAAAGAAACATATCACGTGGGCCTCGCTCTTCGATGACGGCTACAACCGGCAACAACAGTAAGGAATGGGAGGAGCAACGAGTAACGAATGGGAGATGAAGGAGAGGGTTCGGAAGACGTTTGTTAATTCCTAGTTGAAGATAAATTTTAGGTTGGCAAATTGTTAGGTTGTTGTTGTTGTTGTTTCCGGCAAGCATCCCGCATCGAAGACTTGGTTATGAAAACTCTCTTTAATGAGAGAAGTTCTCGTGTTCTTCGGACAAGATGCGTCCGGAGAAGGGTTTTGATGTCCTTTGCAGTCCTGAGACTGTCATGCTGCACCTTGTGAAGGCGGACATCGTTGTAGCAACCTGTTCATGCTATAGGCCTTGTGAGTGGGTGGTCAAGCCGGCCTAGCATCGTTTTGGGTGGGAGTAGAGACGTCTCGCCTGTCGTTGACCGGAGATAGGCAAGAGGCTATTTGACTGGCGCCTCGACTCGCCATTGAAAAGTATAGCGGAGTATCGGCTGATGTTTTGTCCGGTGGCATGCCCAGGCCGGTCCGGCATCGCCCTCCTTTAACGAGCTATACTACCCAGTTTTGGTCCTCGGCGGGATTTCTCCCGCTACCTCCCAGCACGAATTATTCGTAGGGAGGCATCCCTCTATCCGCCACCTGAGGTCGCGCTCGATTCTGGACTGGATGATCCGGCTCCATCCGTGACAGGCTCTTAAGGCTGTAGAGTCACGAATGGCCACTGTTGCCAGTGTGTTTCGAGGCAAATTTTTAGGTTTAGAGCAACCTTTTTATGAAGACTTCCTGTTTTAGATGTGATCTCAATCGAAAACGGGAAAGTCTTTGTGCGAACAGAGCGGATATGCTCGGCTTTCTACAGAAAAGCAGAGAAGCCAGATGGGTTTGTCAATTTGAGTTTCCTTTTTCTTCAAAATTTTCCCTAATTCTTTATTTCTTCATTCCTTTCTTAACCTTCTGGTTGATTATTTGATAATTTTCTAAATCGAGTGACTTGGAAAACGTTTATTGAGTGTGTTCAGAGAACACAAATACAAATAAGCGAAAGCTGATTATTGGGATGAATTGAAGTTAAAAAAACTAGAATTATTAAAGAAAAAGTATCCACGCGTTGAATTTTCTTCGTTTTCATTCTCGTCTTGTGGAAGATTTAACGCTCCCCTGGGTCATAGTGTTTGTAGTGAGGAAGATTTAACGCTCCCCTGGGTCATAGTGTTTGTAGTGAGGAAGATTTAACGCTCCCCTGGGTCATAGTGTTTGTAGTGAGGAAGATTTAACGCTCCCCTGGGTCATAGTGTTTGTAGTGAGGAAGATTTAACGCTCCCCTGGGTCATAGTGTTTGTAGTGAGGAAGATTTAACGCTCCCCTGGGTCATAGTGTTTGTAGTGAGGAAGATTTAACGCTCCCCTGGGTCATAGTGTTTGTAGTGAGGAAGATTTAACGCTCCCCTGGGTCATAGTGTTTGTAGTGAGGAAGATTTAACGTTCCCCTGGGTCATAGTGTTTGTAGTGAGGAAGATTTAACGCTCCCCTGGGTCATAGTGTTTGTAGTGAGGAAGATTTAACGCTCCCCTGGGTCATAGTGTTTGTAGTGAGGAAGATTTAACGCTCCCCTGGGTCATAGTGTTTGTAGTGAGGAAGATTTAACGCTCCTGGGTCATAGTGTTTGTAGTGAGGAAGATTTAACGCTCCCCTGGGTCATAGTGTTTGTAGTGAGGAAGATGTTGTTGTTGTTGTTGCCGGCAAACGTCTCGCGTCGAAGAGAGTTGGCTATGGAGAGCCGCTCTCTCCCTCTCTCTCTCCTCTCTTTTTTTTATTTTTAAATACATCTCTTCTTCTTTCCTTCACAATAGTCTCAGAAATGAGGCTACTTCTTTTGGTTTCATCCAGAGATCTTCCAACGTGAGTCTTGTTGGACGTCTAGCGCATTTGAAGAGATGGGCCACGTCGTGAGGTCCATTGAGACAGTCTGGGCAGTAGTCAGGTATCGAGTCATCTATCCGGTGTAAGTAGTGGTTGGTGTACCTGCTGTAGCCTGAGCGGAGTTGGCTCAGCGTGCAGCGGGCGTTTCTGGAGAGGTCCACTTCTTCTTCATTTATGTCCGGTGGTGGTCGGCCGCCCAGTATGACTGGACCTTGGATGGTTTCCTTTTCTTCTGAGACCATGTTTGTGTGGACTCGGTTGGCGACGCTTTTCCCGTTGTTCTTCTCTGCTGTTTCCGACAGGGCTCTTTCAACAGTGCTTCTGCATGCGATGTAAAGATCAGCTTTCATGTTGCGTTTTGGGGGTCTTTGGAGAAATAATCCGTGATGGAAGTGAGTTTGGCTCAAGGTCCTTGCCAAGTATTGGGCTGATAGCATGTGAAGGTGCGATTTCGATCTCATAACTTCAGCTTCAGCATGTATGTGGTCGACGCTGGCCATTTGATGGTTTCCTGTTACGATACTCAGGCCATTGTTCTGTCCTCTTTGAATTTTGGTATGTGCTGAGGAGGAGAGAAAGCTGGCCCAGGCTGGAGCTGCGTAGCTGTATATGGATTGGCAAATGGCTTTGTACGTGAGACGGAGTGTCTCCTTTTGGTTGCCCCATGTACTGCCGGCTAGCGCCTCCAGTACATTGTTACGTTGCGACATTCGGCCTGCTATGTCTTTCGCATGAGGACTGAATGTGAACATAGAATCATATGTAACTCCAAGGATTTTGGCGGTATTCACGGTGGGTACGCTCTGACCTCCGATCGAGACATCTAGGATAGTCTTGTACTCTTTGCTGTAAGGTGTGAAGAGTAAAAGCTGGCTTTTGGCAGGAGAAATAGATAGTCCACGATCGTGGATGAACTTTTCGATGTGTGGGAGACCGGATCGTATGTGTAGCGAGGCAGTGGAAATGCTCGGATCTGACGCCCATAGCGTTATATCATCAGCATAAGAGACGATTTTGATGTTTGGATCGTTGTTCGGAAGATCGCTTAGATATAAATTGAAAAGAAGCGGTGAGAGTGCGCTGCCTTGAGGGACTCCGCTTCTGATCAGGGATGAGCTTGAGAGGACGTCGCGAAAGCTCGTTCGTCCTCTGAGGTACGATGCTAGCCATTTCTTTGCGAAGTTTGGGGCGTCGGTTTGTAGGACGAGATCTATGAGTACCGCTATGTCTATGCTGTCGAAGGCCTTTGACATGTCGATTGCCAACATCACTGTACGTTTAGCTGGTCTCTTCGCGTTAAAACCTGCAGCTACGTCTTTTGAAAGAGTGAGGAGGGCAGAGGTGGTGGATCTTCCTGTGGTGAATCCATGCTGGTGCTCAGCTACTCTTACGTACGGCTTGAGTTCTTCCAATAGAAGTCGTTCTATGATTTTCGCCATCGGTGAGAGTAAGGAGATCGGTCGGTATCCTGGTCCATCCGTTGCCTCTTTTCCTGCTTTCAGGAGTGGGAGAATGACTGAAGATTTCCAAATCATGGGAATTCTGCCAGAGCTGAGGGAGTCGTTGATGAGCTTTGTGAGGGCGGCTATACCTCTGTTCCCGAGATAATGGAAGAGTATTGGAGCGAGTCCGTCCGGTCCGAGGGCTGTTGATTTCTTTGTCTTCTTAATAGCTGATTTCACTGCGGCCTCTGAGTACTCGACAAAATCTTTAGCGTGGATGTTGTGAACTTTCTTCATGGTTTTCCGATTTTCCTTTTTTGTTTTGTAGTCGACTGGGCGTGTGAAGCGTTTGTTGAACTGGTTCGCGATTTCGAAGGAGGAAGATTTAACGCTCCCCTGGGTCATAGTGTTTGTAGTGAGGAAGATTTAACGCTCCCCTGGGTCATAGTGTTTGTAGTGAGGAAGATTTAACGCTCCCCTGGGTCATAGTGTTTGTAGTGAGAAAGGGCGGGGTTAAGTGAAAGAACGCACATATCTCAAATGTCGCTAAGAAAAAATTGGAAGAAGTATGTAGTAAAAGTTTTATAACACACATGAACCATATGTCGGTGTTGAGGCCGTGTTATAGTGTTTCGTAGGTTTTAAGTCCGTGTTGTAGTGTTTACTAAATTTTAGACGCATCTCTGTGAGATATTGTGACTATCATCTGCACGAAGATGTGCGAATAAAACTGCCGGAGCGAATGAAACTGCCGGAAACGCTGAAGGATCTAATCATCGATAGGCTGAACAAACGCCTGCCGATGCCGGTCATTGGTTAAGTCATCCAATGTCATACATTCAACGTTTAACTATTGTTAAGTCATCAAATGTCATACATTCAACGTTTAACTATGGTAAAGTCATGAAATGTCATACATTCAACGTTTAACTAATGTTGGTACTTTTTTTTTTACTTCGTCTGGTACTCGCGTCGCGGCCCTAAAACAGAGCCTCAACTCAAAAACGGATTTCCCCCAAACTTGGGTAATTAAACCGGATTGAACCGTGGAACTAAACCGTGGAAGAGTGCGCGCACCAGACTAATGTGTGCGACATAATGATTTTTTACGGGTTTACGACATACATGAAGTTCGTTATAAAATTAAAAACATTATGATTTCTTTATTATTTTTTCTCTTTCTTTTCTTTTCCTTTCTTTTTAAATTATCTTTATAAATTCTGGGGAAAGGAAAGGGGGGGAGGGGGGTTTACCTAAGCAGGGAAGGGAGGGGGGGGCCATAAAGGGGGAGGGGTCCCTAAGGAGAATGGGGGGAAGGGAGTTTTCATGAATAAAATCTCTTCCCGAGACAAACGCACCCGCATGAAAAGAAGTGCCCAACAGATGAAGAAAAGAGAGAAAAAGAATGAAAGAAAGAAAGATGAAGAAGTGTGAATTTGTAAGTGAAAACACTTTTTTTCCATTGTTTTAACGAGAGAAGACGAGATAAGAAGAAGCATTAAGAGAAGAAGCATTAATATAATAATGTTTTTGCTTTTATAACGAACTTCATGTATGTCGTGAACCCGCTCCATGTATGTCGCACACATTAGTCTGGTGCGCGCACTTTTCCACGATTTAGTTCCACGGTTCAATCCGGTTTAATTACCCAAGTTTGGGGGAAATACGTTTTTGAGTTGAGGCTCTGTTTTAGGGCCGCGACGCGAGTACCAGACGAAGTAAAAAAAAAAAGTGCCCTATTGTTAAGTCATCAAATGTCACATTCAACGTTTAACTATTGTTAAGTCATCAAATGTCATACATTCAACGTTTAACTATTATTTTAATTTCTCTTCTAGGTGAAACTATTGCTTTTCAAGAAGTGTAACTTTGAGAGTGAAGTTATCAGTTCAAAAGTGAAGCTACTGATTTTACCGTAAGGGCTTCAGTGAGTAGAATGGTTATTTATCACCAATGATAGTTGTATTGATGTGGGCTAAACAAATGCTCAGTAGCTTAGTTTGAAGGTTGAGTTGAAATTAACTTACTATAATTGAAGTAGCGGAAGGTCAAAAGCCAAGCCATGATGTGGGATTGAAGATGGTCATCTCTATTTATCTGACCAGTGATTTGATACCATAGTTTCATCCTCGCGCTTCACGGTATGGTACCCGCTCCCCCTCAGTTCCGGGGCAGACCAGTGGCTGCTAGCTGGTTTCTGCTAGACACTGTAGTGGGAAGAGTGTAGCAGCTGTGGGGAGAGCCTGACTCGTGTAAGAGTGTGCCAACTTAGCCCCTTGGTTCGGTTGAACTTGTCCGGGGTGAGGATGAAACTTGGGCCTTTCCGCAGAATAGTCGTGCACATCACCATTATGCCACGCTCGATTTGATCCTATAGTAGTCATGCATAATCACTCAAGTGAGTAGAGGTGACTACTGACTAATGAGTCAGTAGATGATCGAGCAATGAGGTGAAGAATATCAATGACTATTGATTGAATGAAGTAGTGGTGATAACTAATTCTTTTTTCTTCATCGCCATAGGAGTGGAGAGCGGGCAAAAAACAGCAACAAGTCTTCTTCAGCCGAGTCAGCAAATCACGCACCCGATGGGACAGAAGTGGAGAGAAGAATCTACGGGCTGAACGAGAAAGACGTCCACAACGAGAATTCCATGGGAATCTGTGAGGCAGAATGTTAGTGCATTTGTTGCTGGAAAACATGATTCAGAGGCATATGTTCTTTCTGTTAGTGCGTCGTCCGGAAATAGACATAGGCTTGTTAGATAGAAGTGGTTAACTTTGAGACAGAAACCCTCCAGTTTGAAAAGTAATTGGTTTTTTCAGACAGAAAACTTCTGCACTTGAGTGTTTCTTCATGTTAATAGAAAACAGAGGACGCCGACAGATGGTCGGACAAGAATATGGGACCGGTGTCCATAAAATCGTTTGAGAAACTGAAACGCATGATCTACAGCAGAGTTATTGGATGTAGGCGTAGTCTTAATCAGCGTAGTACTCAGGTGGTAGATTGTGCTACTCACAAAGAGAGATTGTTGATCTATAAAGTTGATTGTGAGAGAGCGTCAAGCTTTGAAAGAGGAGAGAGAACGAGATAGCGACAGTTTGAAAAGGAAAAAAATGGATTTCTCGGCTTAAGCTTATATCGAGAGCTCGTTGATACATGATTTATCCTTGAAAAAGCTTTAGAATCACTCGCGTCCATGACTTTAATCATAGGATGAGTGTAACTCGTCGAGTCTAAGAAAGAAGGTTCGATTGAGAGAAGCATTATGTTCATAAGTCACCAACTCTTGAAAGAGTTTTGAAAAACGACCGTTTTTGAGCAAGGACTTCTAGAATAGTTCAAAGGTCTCTCTTCTCTGCCTGTCCCTCTAAGCAGATTATTTATAAGTTAGGCCGATGTCTTCAAATTTATCCTCTTAGTTCATCATTTTAAAGTAGCCTACTCGACAAGCGGTCGTTCTTTACAACAGTCGCAAATGACCGTTGTTGAGCTATGAATCCATTGTAGCCATACACCCGAGTGTCCTCACTGATCAAGAGCAGAAGTTTCTGTCGGCATTTGAGAAGGCTGAAGGAAAGGTTGTCGCTAGCAATCAGAGGGTCAGTTTGGGCGGCGGGGAGTTGTGACTCATGAGGTTGAGGGTGGATTTAGGACCCAAAAGTCATAGGTTAGTGACTTTGAAGTCTTAGTAACTCGAAATTCATTGATTCCTGTGTAATGAAGTGACTTCTCTTAGTTTTTTAGCTTGCCTCTCAGAATTCGTCTTAAGAGTATGTTATTCAGAAACATGGGTAACCTGGACTGTTGGAATTTTTTTAGAAACGACCACTCTCAGAGCGGTTCTGTTGCGAAGAAGAAGCAAGGAAGTTTTTACAATCTTGATCTTTCTACCGGTCTTTTCAAACTTGCTTCCCTTACCTCAAGCTCGCTTCTCATTAATATATAGGGTGTGTCTCGCTCGAAAAGTCCTTATTCTTGAAAAAAAATTTTTTACACTGGCAAGAGACTCTTTCATTCATTCATTCTTTATTTCCATGTACATGTGTATGTTTAACGTGGAATCGAAATATAAAAACAATATAACATGGATTTTTATATATGATAAAATTAAGAAATGAAAAAGAAGAAGGTGGTGAATTATACACAGAAGAGCTGAGTTCAGGCGTTGAATGAGACCGGTCTACTGAATTTTTATACGCGCCGGGCGAGTTGGAAAAGGGATGGAGAAAGGCCAAAAAGAATACAGAGGGAAGTAGAGAACAAGTGGAATAGAACGGAAGGAGAAGAGACTGTAGATCATTTTCGGTGCGAACATGTTTGCAGGGTAACAGAGTGACGCTTGCAAGAAGCATGCGAAGAGATGCTCTGAGGGAGAAACTTGCTTCCGTCGCGAGATTCATGAAGGTGATTTTCAGAATGAGGGTTCACCTCGAAGAACGTATTTAGCCAAACCCTCGCTTCCGCAGCATTTCACACCTCTTCCTTAAAGCATCGCCACCCCTTTCATCGAGATATAATACTAACACTTCGTCATTTCCACTACACTAAACACTTATTTCTCTTTATTATCATACATAGTCTCAGCCCATCGGGGCTTGAAAGATTTACAAAGATCAAATCTGATTCTCTTTTTTATCAGATGAATAACATATGGAAGCGAAATTTTACGCTTTCAGATGAAACATTTTGACGGTGTAACTATTTTTTTCGGCAG
This sequence comes from Allodiplogaster pararmata, assembly GCA_964056735.1. Taxonomy (NCBI): domain Eukaryota; kingdom Metazoa; phylum Nematoda; class Chromadorea; order Rhabditida; family Diplogasteridae; genus Allodiplogaster; species Allodiplogaster pararmata. Next base: position 35,441,202 of record OZ057408.1, on the reverse strand, counting down.
TGGGGGCGTTAAAACTAGGGGTTTACGATAATGAGTTACGGTATTTGTTAGAATTTTTAGGCAATTCTCTCGATCTAATTTTTGGATGCGATTAGTTTTTGAAAGAAAGTAAACCATTTGCAATTCATGGCTATTCGTGTTGTAAGAAATTTACACACAGTATTTCCCCAAGAATCTTGAATTGGACGAAAAGCTTTGTAATTTCTGACGCTATTTTGCTCGATCAGTGATTTAAAAGAGGTAAATGACTTCATTGCTGTACATAGTTATACTATTCTTCCTCGCATTCATTTCCTCCTCATGATATGTGAAAGTATCATGAGATGTGATACATACCTTTTGTTTTAAGCTTTTGGAAGCCAAGATTTCACTTGGAGAAAGTGTCTTTGAGCATAGTTTAAGTTTGTTCTGGTAGTACCATTGATTCCTTCCCGGGTCGGTTCTATTAGGAATTGTTCTTTGTTATCGTAGAGCGTTTGATTTGGTTTTGTTCATTTTCATAGGGAATTGAGGAAAAAATACTAGAGATAAAAAACATTCATTCATGTATAACTCAAGTATAATTTGCAGACGGAGCGATTTGTGGAATGCAGCGATGCACAACTAGCTTCTCTAGAAGAACTCTTCAACGAGATGGAACTAATTTATGATCCCGATAACGGTTCGTTGATGTTGTTGTTGTTGCCGGCAAGCATTCCGCATCGAAGACTTGGTTATGGACACTCTCTTTAATGAGAGAAGTTCTCGTGTTTTCCGGACAAGATGCGTCCGGAGAAGGGTTTTGATGTCCTTTGCAGTCCTGAGACTGTCATGCTGCACCTTGTGAAGGCGGACATCGTTGTAGCAACCTGTTCATGCTATATGCCTTGTGAGTGGGTGGTCAAGCCGGCCTAGCATCGTTTTAAGTGGGAGTAGAGACGTCTCGCCTGTCGTTGACCGGAGATAGGCAAGAGGCTATTTGACTGGCGCCTCGACTCGCCATTGAAAAGTATAGCGGAGTATCGGCTGATGTTTTGTCCGGTGGCATGCCCAGGCCGGTCCGGCATCGCCCTCCTTTGACAAGCTATACTACCCAGTTTTGGTCCGCGGCGGGATTTCTCCCGCTACCTTTCAGCACGAATTCTTCGTAGGGAGGCTTCCCTCTACCTGAGGTCGCGCTCGATTCTGGACTGGATGATCCGGCTCCATCCGTGACAGGCTGTAGAGTCACGAATGGCCACTGTTGCCAGTGCGTTTCCAAAAAAACTCTAATTTTTATAGCACGCTCTCGGCCTTTTTGCGAAGTGTGCCAAAGCCTTCTGATTGGTCTTTACCGGTGTGTTTCTCTAACCCGCACTGCGTATGAAATTCATGCGCAAATCTGTGCACTGTCAAAAAAGGCTAGTGATACAAACACTCTGATCGTCTGCATCCGCTCTTTACATCACACGGTCTCGCTCTCTCTTCTCGTCTCTCGTGGTCTGTCGTTGCCTCATGATTAGAGATATTGACATACATATATGTATCTGCGGGTATGAAGAAACAGCCTGGTCTTTACTTTCTGAACACTTCATTTGTCGATGTTGTATGAGCCTTAAAATGTGAATTATATTGTCTGCGTGTGTAGCTCAGTGGGTAAGAGCATCGCCCGGAAAGCGAAGGTCGCGGGTTCGATTCCCGTCACAGCACAGGATTTTGACACAAGTTTCTGCGAACAATCCGCTCCTCTGCTCAGAAAAAAATCCGGTGCTTGAGATGAACGAGGAGTAGGGAATACTCTTATTTACATAGTTTTTTTCTCCCTTCGAATGCTGGTTTTCTTTTAAAAATTTGTAACTTTTAAATGAAACCTTTTTGACTATTATTCTTTTTTTTAATCCATCTTTGAAAACTTCTACAGTTTTTTATTAGCGGCTGATATAATTCCGCAGTTTGTGACCTCTTTTTTCTATGCTTCAAGGGTTTTGTTAGGGGCTTACTCTTCGGTAACGAATTTTCAAAATCTAAGTAAGCGGACCTCTTTGGTTTTTCAAACCAACCCTACTGTAGAATCTACTGGTTTTGCTTGAAAAGAAGAGAGACTGTGTACCATCCAGAAGCGACCACGGAGGGACAAATGATGTCAGAGGATGTCTGTAAAACTGAAGACAAGATGGACGACACAGAAAAAGGTGAGAAAAACCAAGAGGAGGCGTGTAGAAATGTGAGTTTGGAATTTTAGTTAATTTTTTCGAACTGGAAACGCCATTTTTATACTGTGAAAAAGCAAAAAAAAATGCTTTTTTTCTTTGCCGCGTAATATTAAAATGAGGTAATGCTATTTTGGTTGGGAGAGATGACCTACTTTGTGTCTCATGAACTATTAATTACTCCGTTATTGATTAGTAAAGCTCATAGCCACCCGAAGATCATATTTATATCGTAGAAATTTGAAGAACAAAAACTTGTGTTTGAGCGGTAGACAGTCGAGAAGATTGGAAACGAGCTAGAGGAAGAACACTTCGAATGGGGAGAGATCGAGCATGAAACGGGTTTATACTGTGAATCGCTCCCTCGCCCTGTTCTCAGACCCCCACTCAAATAAGCGATCGTTTGTTTTCCGATTTTCAAACAGTGCATGTGACTTATGGTTAAGACGCTGGCTGTCATTAGCGTGTCAAAGTCTATTCTCTTCTAACAGTGTAATTTACGAAATATAAAAATTTAAGATTCTAATAGCGCGTATATTATTCTGATTACTACCGTCCAGGTTGATTTCGAGCGACGTCGGGCTCCGCCGGTTCGCACTAGCAGTGGCCGCATATCGCGCCCGAAAATTCTGCCTGGAGATGATTGAGTGTTGAGTCCTGAAAAGAAAACGCTTAGGTACCATAATCTGACAATTTAAGATAGAGACCGAAAGGAAAGCATTTTGTGTGAGTATTGTCACAATGTTAATGTTACTCAGATGGATCGATTTTTGCATCAAGCAGTACCTGCTTAGTTCTTATTTTGAGTTGTTTTTTTTTTCATTTTAGATTTGTTATGGCGTATTTACTGTCTTCTTCACTCCAGCCTCGTGGCAGAGTTCGCGCTTCAATGAGATGAGATCCAGACTTTACCTGGTATTAATAGTGGCTGGTTCCTAGGTCACGTGTTTATCAGTGGAGATATAGGAAAACACTAACTGATTATTTTTTACCCTCTTGGTTTGGGTAGATAGATAGTGTAGGGGTTGAGCTCGTGAAAAATTTCACATTTACTAGTTTTTCTTTTTTTCACATTTACATTTTCACAAAATTTCACATTTACTATTTTTTCTTTTTTTCACAATACACATGTAGAAAAAAACGAAGCGAAAAATCACAAGTTAACTTCGGAAATTCTAATATCTCATCTCAGAAGTGAATTTTTCAGTTTTTTTCGCAATACAACGGTGTATTTTTTTCGCAATACAACGGTGTACTAGTGTAAAGTTTTAAAAAAAACAGAAGCTATGTTGTGTGATATTGACTTTGAAAGGAATGTTTTCAAAAATTTGAGATTTCGGATTTTCTTTTCTTTTTTATTCCAAGCATGTATTTGAGACAAAAAACAAATTACTGATAAACAAAGTATGCATGGACTGTTATGTTGTATATTATACAGGGTAGCCAATGTATTCGGCAACCAATCTTTCGGCGTTTATAATTTTCACTTTAGAACGCTGAGCTCCAATGTTTACATATGTTCTTTTCACATTGGTTTTTATTGAATGTTAAAAATTTCATTAGCTAATGTGCTCCAGTTGAGCGCAACTGTTTCCACCGCAAAGTAGGGTCAAAGTTTTCGCATTGTAAATTTTTCAATGAAGTGTTGAAGCAATTTTTTTCAATAAAGTGTTGAAGCAGCAATTTTTAAAAAGATGTGATCGGAGTCAGTAAAACGCAGCTGTTTTAACGGCTGCAGCAGCATGAAAGTGACACCGTTCCAACTGTCGGTCTTCTGCTGTTTCATGATTGGCGAGGAAAAACAAAAGTGGAAGGAGAGGTCCACTCGGCTTCTGGCTCTCTCAATATCTCTGCGAAATTCGGAAGGTCACACTCTGATGATTGACGTGAACGACTTCGACTGTCTTCTAGCCGATTGCGTTTTGCTTTTGAACAGCATAGCTGTTTTAGAGAATAACATGAGAACTTTTTTGTATTTCTTTTTTAAAGATTGATGGAATCTCAGAAATTTTAGTTAGTTTTATTATATTAGTTTGAAAAAATCATGTTTTATAGCGTGTAAAAACATTTAAAGTAAAACTAGAGAATCGAAGAAATGCCTTGTTCTCTCTGTATATTTTTTTAGTCTCTCCCCGATCATTCCCCGCAGTTCAAGGACGGAACCGAGCTTCGGCAATTCTGGAAATTGCGCGTAGTTCTTGTATTACTGCCGTTAAGGTTTATTTTCGGTTTTTTCTCTAACTTTCCCCTGCCTGTACGTTACCGGTCTTACCCTTGATCCTTCTTGTTACACGGCTTATCTCTTCTGCCCTAAGGCCTTCGATCACACTTCCTTCTCACTCACATAATACCACCATCCAAATATACCCGAACTCCTGATACTCTTCAATCCGAAATCCTGCTAAGCTAGCAACTAATGCCGTGAATGCGAACAAATTGCTCCCGCACCTCCTCCTGCATCCTACTTGAGGGACAATCTCCGGCCCGAACACGTTCAAAAACTTCACTCACAAAATTTTTGCGCGATAATGCCAACAACTTACTCGGGAGTGCTCAGTAACTTACCTTTTCATTCTCATATTTTTATACATAGTTCTGTCCACTTTCTACTATCTCACTGCCTTTACTGCCCAAAATGCCTCCCAAAAGACGAGCCGAAAAAACTTCCTCCAACGATTGTGATCCTACTGGAGTTGCTGCTCTGACTTCAGCACTCGACAGCTGTATTTCTGCCGAATCAGAAGCAAAGAAGCCTTCCCTGCCTCCTCACGTCTTGCTACTCCTGAAGACGTGCGCTGTTGTCATCAAGAAACTATCAGATATACATTCCACTCAGTCCCCCACCGTCGACTTAATCCAGCACGAAATTGAAGAGGACAAAAGACTCCGATCTATTGTAATCGAAAAGGCTCCAGAACATCCGGATCCTACTGCTCTCCCTTCTTCACAAACAGCTCATGACAACGCTCTGGTTCTCTCGCTACTCGACGCAGCTGGCGTAGCTGTTCACGGACTGGCCCATTTTCGGATGGGTATCAATCACAACTCTAATGGGCGACCGGCCTCCAGACCGCTGAAGGTCATTCTTCCAGCGAAGTCACTTCAGCGGCAACTTCTCGCACGTGCTTCTTCACTTCGGAAAGACAACCGCTTCAGAAACATTTTCATTCGGCCAAGTCTGACCAAAGAAATGCGAGAGAAGGAGTTCTTGCTTCGGCAAGAGAAAAGAAGACTAGTGTCCGAGGGGAAAGACGTCGTTGTCTACAATGGAGAAGTGATACCAAGAGCAGAAGCCGACGCTATTCGTCGTTCGAGGCTGCAAACTGTTAGACCTTTATCTTCTTTCCCGTCAAACTAAGATCATGTCCGGGTAAGAATTCTCTCAAGTTCTTCTATTTTAACATGCACTCTATATGTAATAAACTAGCAGCCTTCCGAATTTTTCTAGAAGCTGAGCAGCCAGATATTGTAGCGTTGTCCGAAACTTGGCTCCATGGTAGGATTAAGGATTGTGAAATTGTTGGAGATCTCCCTTATGTTGTTGTGAGAACGGACCGTGACTCTAGAGGCGGTGGTGTTTGCATTGTTATTCGTGATGTATACTCTTTTACTAAGCCAGCAATAGATTTCTCTCGTACAGAAGTCATAGCCATCGATGTTCTTATTTCAGTTTGTTTTCTACGAATTGTTGTGTGTTACCGTCCACCCAGTTATAGTTCCGATCAGACAAGAGTTTTTTGTGATTTTCTATCCGACCTTTTCTCAACATCTAATCATCCCTTCTTCCTGGTGGGCGATTTCAATTCTGATTCCCTGAGTCCTCCTGTGAGTCTTTCCGATAATATAATTCATTCTCTGATTTCCTCCTTCAACCTCTCGTTTCTGTGCCGCCTCCCAACGCGCCAAAACCGATCACTTGACTGGTTCGTTACATCTCATCCTTCTCTTTTCTCCGAGTCCCGTATTATTCCCTCATTTCCGTCTTGTGATCATTTAGGATTCGATACCAATATACATATATGCTTGGACCGTATCGACGTTGAACATGTTCCAGACTATTCTCGAACTGATTTTTCTGCTTTGAATGATTACTTGTCCTCTATAGATTGGGAAGCTGCTTTCGATATGTTCTTTTGTGTAGATGACCTTTACTCTCGCTTCCTACTATTCCTCCACCACGCTCTGTCCTTGTATGTTCCAATGAAGGCCCCTCGCTCGTCTTTCTCTGCCTATCCACCCCATATTCGTAGTTTGATCTCTTATCGAGATGCACTATTTCGCAATATTCGTTACCCACTTGTTCGAAAACTGTATGAAAAAGCTAGTTGTGATCTACTTAAACAAATCAACAAGTGGAATAAGCACTGCCTCAAGTAAAGGCTCACATCCTCTCGTAATTTGTACCGGCATATCTCTTCTCTCACACGTCCCAAACCCAATCCTCCTCGTTTTCTCATTGATCGAAATGGTTCTGTTTTGACTGACTCTCAAAGTAAATGTGACTTACTAGCAGCTGAGTTTGCCTCTTCCTTTACCCATGATGACGGTTTGTTACCCCGCCCCGCTGGAAATCCCATTCTTCCACAAACTAATCTAAGTATCTTTCTTCCGTATACTGTTTCACGTGCTTTGTCTAAATTGAAATACACGGGTAGTACCGGTGCCGATGGAATTCCTCAGCTTGTGTTCAAAATGTGTCATTCTTCGCTTTCGGTTCCTCTATCCCACATATACAACTTCTGTCTTATCACATCTTCGACTCCTGCTATTTGGAAGCATTCTTTTGTGACCGCAATTCCTAAACAAGGCAAAGAACCCTCGTCTCCTTCTTCCTATAGGCCCATATCGATATTGTCCCCTGCATCGAAGACAATAGAGCGCCTACTTCGTAAGACTATTATAGAGCATCTAGAAAGATTCGATGTGTTGTCTAATTATCAGCACGGTTTTCGAGAAAAGGCTTCTGTTGTCACCAATTTATTGATGTGTGAGGAAGACTGGACGAGAGCGCTAGGGAGTGGACTTTCCACCGATGTCATATATCTCGATTTTTCTCGAGCTTTCGATACAATTAGTATTCCTAAGCTTCTCTACAAGTGTAGACATTATGGTATACCATCTCAATTGTTATTGTTTCTGGAATCCTTCTTGACAGATCGCACTTTTTCAGTTCGCATTGGTAGGACTCGTTCTCCTCAATTTAATGTGACATCAGGGGTTCCCCAGGGTTCTGTCCTTGGACCTCTGCTATTCATCTTATACATAACTGATTTGAACCATGTACTAGCTCAATTCCCTAATGTGCATTTCCAAGCATTTGCCGATGATATTAAAGTGTATGTGTCTTATAACAAAGATACCTTTTTAGAGCGAAGTCAAGAACTACAACTTGCACTCGATGCTATTACTGTTTGGTGTGAATGTAATCAACTCTCCTTGTCTCCCAGTAAAACTCTTCATCTGCATATAGGGTACCAATCTCTCATCGCCTCCTATTCAATCTGCCATGTTCTGTTATCACGTGTCAACCAAGTTCGCGACCTGGGAGTACAAGTTGTCTCATCATTGCGCAGAGGCCCAGCTGTTGAAGATCGAGTGAGCAAAGCAACGGCAGCCATGTATTCACTCCTCCGTGCTGTTCCCATCAACGACCCAGTTATTCTACTCAAATGCTTTTCCATATATATACTTCCTCATCTAGAATTTGCATCTTGCTTCTGGAATCCATATTATAAAAAAGACTGCAAAATTATCGAGAAAGTACTTGAAGCTTTTACTCGTATTGTGTACTACCGATGCTTTCCTAATCCTGATTATCCACGTGCACTTCCTTCTTATTCTTGTCGATTGGCTAACCTAGGTCTTTCTTCCTTGATAGACAGGCGGAAAGTCGCGGATCTTATGATGGGTTGGAAAATTTACAACAATAGTTCCATTGTCGCGAAGGAAAAGTTCTTCAAATGGGTTCCGATTACACGGACAAATGTTAACGGTTTGTATGTCGAAGCAACACAGAATACGGCCCGTTTCCATTGTTTCTCATTAAGGGTAGCACGTATGTTCACTAGATTATCGAGAGATGTGTTGAATGTTCCGAGTGAACACGTTTTTAAAAAAGCTGTCATCAATATCATTGATACACTTTAGTCTTTCCGTTTCGAATCAGCAGACATATGGATGTAATTATTAGACACTATGACGCGCTCTGTAATAAATTGTTACAAGAATTGTCTTAGATTTCTTTTCTTTTTTTTTCTTTGCTTCTTAAAGCCACCATTGTTATCTGTGGTTTTTGAATGTTTGTTTTTGCACTGACAAGTGTAGATAAAATATATATATATATATATATATAGAAATTCTCACTCGCTACATATGAACAACTTTCTCGCTCAGACTTTTCAAGTCAAAAATTCTTCCACATTTCCTTACGCAATACATATCCTCAAAAACTCTATTCAACTTTTCTCCAAAATTAAATGGTACTTTTTCGGTTCACCGGGTACCCGCGTCGCGGACCCCTTCGCACCGTACGGCCTCGTTAGCTAAGCCGTACGGCCTCGTTAGCTAAGCCGTACGGCCTCGTTAGCTAAGCCGTACGGCCTCGTTATCGTAAACTTTTACTAAGCCGAAGCGTTTTTTAATGTAAAAAAAACTTTTTGATGTAAAAAAATAAAACGCGAAGGGGGCCGCGACGCGGGTACCCGGTGAACCGAAAAAGTGCCAATTAAATTGAATTTTAATACTGGATTACGGCTATGAACACCATGGAGTTTTGATATCAAAACTATGTGTAGTCGGTGACTACCACTTTTACTCAATGACCCTTCGCTCAAGGCTCGTTCCGTTGTTCTTTGACTGCCAAGCACGCGCGCTCAGTCTAGCTACGCAGCTATGTTGTCTCGGTCCCCATTATGCAATAGCACAAACGAAACTCACATCCGTGACTATCATACACTACTCTGTACGATTACCCCGATAAACAGAACTGAGACAAGCAATCAGCGAATAACGCGAACATATCCGAGCACTTAAATGACAATGAGAAGGATAAACGGCGTGCCTAGACGCAAAACTCGACCTTCACAATCTCACTCCTTGCAAAACTCGATCACCACAATTTCACCCATAACTTTAACAATAATAACTAGTAATTCAGCCTTCAACTTACACTGCGCAACTTTAAACGTAAATCAAAGCCAAGCAATCGGCAATTTTTAGCCGAATAGACATTCATTCACAATCATATAACACACAACCCTACGTGTTCACACTCTTCTTGACGATTCACGTCAAATCTGCGACAACAACCAATCCAAAAAAACCAGGCACAAGAGTAAGACCTGGAACAAGCAGGCAGAAGAGTAAGACCTGGAACAAGCAGGCACAAGAGTAAGACCTGGAACAAGCAGGCAGAAGAGTAAGACCTGGAACAAGCAGGCACAAGAGTAAGACCTGGAACAGGCAGGCACAAGAGTAAGACCTGGAACAGGCAGGCACAAGAGTAAGACCTGGAACAAGCAGGCACAAGAGTAAGACCTGGAACAAGCAGCCACAAGAGTAAGACCTGGAACAAGCAGGCACAAGAGTAAGACCTGGAACAAGCAGGCACAAGAGTAAGACCTGGAACAAGCAGGCACAAGAGTAAGACCTGGAACAAGCAGGCACAAGAGTAAGACCTGGAACAAGCAGGCACAAGAGTAAGACCTGGAACAAGCAGGCACAAGAGTAGGACCTGGAACAAGCAGGTACAAGTGTTGCGGAAGAACAAGTCCAAGTGACAGCGGATTCGTAATTAGAGTATCAGATTGATCGGAAAATTGGAAAAGTGATCAGTAATGGATTGAGAGAAGAATCCGTTAGCGTTGCCGGGAAGTCACGGCCGGAATTCAGAATAAATATAAGAAGTACTTGGTGCAATACATGCATGTCATGTAGAGATAAGAGGAAAAGAGAGTTGGATGTCAACACATGACGAATCGGTCAGGGGTGAAGCTAGAACAGGCAGACAGGAGAAAGAAAATATTGAAATTCCGGAACAAGATAGAGGTGAGTTGTGACGCTGGGTAGAGAATATGTAGATTCGAAGGTAAACCGATCAGCAGTTTTCGAGAAGGAGAGATGTTGGCTGACATAACCAACCGATTTGATGCATTGAAAGTAGCGTAAGAGATCGTCTTCTAAAAACGAGTCGACTGCAGATTAGGGGTGGAATATATCAGAAGAAGAAAGAATTTCCCAGGCAAAACGAGAATTCGAGGCAATTCGGTTTCCAGTGAAAACCACTGGAAGAAGGTCAGAAAGAAAGGTACTATAATGGAGATAACATGAGACAGCCAAGTGATTGTCGTCAGGATTAAGGAAGAAAGTGAAAGGGCAGACTTGCACAAGATTGCCAGTGCGATTGTTATGGGCACCAAAGAGACGGTTGCCGGTGGCAGACATGTTCGCACATGTGTTAATGGTGAGAAGTGTCGCTCAAGAAAGAGATGGTAGAAATGAGTAGCGTTAACACATTGGTTTCTGAAGGTGTGGGGAAGGCTGGCCCCTTTTTTTCTGGTGGAATCGCCCACTGCAAATAAATGAAAAAAATAAAAAAGAAAGTTTACTCGCGGAACAAAGTGCAGATCAAATGTGATATTGAAAGTACCTTGTGGCAAATGTATCCCATATTACAGTAGGTTTCGAAAGGGAGAAACAAGTTTTTCTTGAGATGCATTTTGTTACAGGAAAAGGGCGAATAGAATAGTAACAGGCGCTTATATTCTGAAAACGTTCTGTGAAACAAGGGCAGCGTCTGAATTCACATTCCGTTCATGTACTTTCTAGGACTAAGATCAGAAAGAAGTACTAGTGCACGGTCTCTACCTTGGTCTACGCTCATGGTTTATTCACTGCGGTCAAGTGTTGTACATCCCGAAGGCGGTTGTATTCAAACAAAGGTTATATGAGACGACGGATGGAGTTTACGACAGTAGGAGTCAATAAAATTGGTGTTTGAATACGCGCCTTAGGGAGTGTACTCTAGGTGCGTTGCGTATGCGTAGCATACGGGAAGACGAGAGAGGGAAGTAACTCAGTCTACGTTTATCGTGCGTTAAAGCAAGATGCTTCAAGTGGTAGTATGAGTGTTGAGTGGTTTTTTTGGATTGATTGTTGTCGCAGATTTGACGTGAATCGTCAAGAAGAGTGTTAGGTTCTGGAACACGTAGGTTGTGTGTTATATGATTGTGAATGAATGTCTATTCGGCTAAAAATTGCCGATTGCTTGGCTTTGATTTACGTTTAAAGTTGCGCAGTGTAAGTTGAAGGCTGAATTACTAGTTATTATTGTTAAAGTTATGGGTGAAATTGTGGTGATCGAGTTTTGCAAGGAGTGAGATGGTGAAGGTCGAGTTTTGCGTCTAGGCACGCCGTTTATCCTTCTCATTGTCATTTAAGTGCTCGGATATGTTCGCGTTATTCGCTGATTGTTTGTCTCAGGTCTGTTTATCGGGGTAATCGTACAGAGTAGTGTATGATAGTCACGGATGTGAGTTTTGTTTGTGCTATTGCATAATGGGGACCGAGACAACATAGCTGCGTAGCTAGACTGAGCGCGCGTGCTTGGCAGTCAAAGAACAACGGAGCGAGCCTTGAGCGAAGGGTCATTGAGTGGGAGCGGAGTTACAATGGCTGCATGATATGATTTACAATTATATCAATTCGCGGCTGGAGTTAAGCAAGAATACAAGGCTTATAGTCGTATCTTAGGGACGGTCAAAGCGACTACGTCGCCAATTACAAGAGTGAAAGTATAGTACATCAGAAACAAAAGAAGCGTTACCTTGACTGACCTCAAAGAAATAGGCTGACTGAGACGATTGAAGGACCGAAATGTGGGCTCGTGGCATTTCGAATAATATGCCGAGGTAGTAGCGTTACTAAGAGGAGGTGTCTCAAAGGGAGGCTCCATTAGAATTGGATTTAGACGAGCAAAAAATGAATAAAGTGGGAAAGGTAGTGCTAAAGTTATCGGACGAGTTAAATGTCTGAAGAAGAGCAGTTGGAGAATAAATATGTATAATGCATTATCTCAGTTATCGATCACCAGATGTCATAGCGTCTACCAATTTTCGGTTCCAATGACTGTTTTTCGTGATGAGTTCAACGTTCGGACTGAACTAATCACTCAAATAGAAAGTTGAGATACCAACCGATGTACTAGGATTGTTCGCAACGACGACATAGTTGCACATTCCAGTCCTATATCCAAGTGTTTTCCAATTTAATAATCTGTCGGTCAGCCATGGGAGCAATAACTCTGAACCAGGTTTCCTATGGCATACATATGTACATAGAGCTCATCCCAGTTAGAAATACTCGCCCTCGTTTCCATTGTTTAAGTATATATAGGCAACCCAATATCGACGGATCATTTACGAAAAGAGTGCTAGCAAGCTTGTGAAGGAGCTGGCCGGAAGAGCTCACCATACTTCAGCTTAGAAGAAGAAGGCATATAGAGCATTTAAAGGAGCATCATTGGAGTAAGCAAAACGTAGGTAAACGAGGATTCCTCAACAAGGAATCGCGCCGTATGTCAGGAATGTATTAAAGACACCATAAGGTGTGTTGTCAATATGAATAGAGGTAATGTTTCTTTTAACAACTTTCTTAGATATGTAGCAATAAGACTATATGAATGAAGCAGACTGTTGAACTATCAGATGATAATGCGGAAAAGGGAACATTAAATGTGCCTTGTATGTTATGTGTGTTTCAATTATTAAATGTCACCAAGGAGAGAATGTTATTGTGTTTCAACTGTACAGTACGAGTTGTTTTTAACCTCATGGTTTATTCACTGCGACATATTATGCACGAATAAAACGTTACACACTACGCTCATGGTTTATTCACTGCGGTAAAGTGTTGTACATCCCGAAGGCGGGTGTATTCAAACAAAGGTTATATGAGACGACGGATGGAGTTTACGACAGTAGGAGTCAATATAAATCTTTTTTTTTTTCCAAAAAACCATTTTTTTGCAAAAAAATATTATTGAAAAAATTATTTTTACATGAAACAACGCTTAGGCTTAGGCAAAAGTTTACGCTAACGAGGCCGTACGGCTTAGGCTAACGAGACCGTATCAAAAAATGCCACTCTGCACTGTCTGCGTCTAGCATGCCGATGAGTATATAAGAGCCGTTTTTTTTGTACTTTTCTGTTTTTAGGTGTTGTCATTGTGAAAACTGAGCAAAGATTGAGAAGATAAAAACCTGAAAATTATTAACGCACGCTGAAATGTTATAAAAAATTATTTTTTAAAAAAACATGCGGTAAAAGTTTGGAATAAGTTGGTCTGCAAAGAAAGCGCTGTACTTTTTTATTACTTCCTTTAACTTACTAATTCCAACTAACGAGAAACAAAGACACGTTTTTCCTTATTACACTTCCTATTTTTCATTCCAGACAAATGATTCAAGGCAATTACCGAAAGGAGGCAAGAGGGAGGCAGAGGCATGAGGGAGGCAGTTTTTTTGTTTGTACCAACAAGCAACACACTTATAACACATTTTTACTTTTTAACACATTCATAACACACTTTCACTTTTCAACGCTTAGGCTTAGGAAACGTTTACGCTAACGAGGCGGAACGGCTTAGCTAACGAGGCCGAGGACCGCGACGCAAACAACAAAAGTAAAACTGTGTTATGAGTGTGTTGCTTGTTGGTACAAACGAAAAACTGCCTCCCTCATGCCTCTGCCTCCCTCTTGCCTCCTTTCGGTAATTGCCTGATTCAAGGGGTTTTCTCCACTGACTACAAATTAGCAAGTGCGTTCCTTGAAAATCTATCTCCAATTTAGATTGGATTATGACTCGAATTTTCTGTTTTTTTTTTAAATTCTGCTGAGTTTTTCTTGAAAGTGTTGTTCTGAGCCCTTTTTTCCTTAAGAAAGGCAATTTTTTGGTTTTCTCATCCTTCTGTTATAAATCAATGAAGAGTTTGTTGTGAGTTGAACGCATTGGATGATGCATCCTGTAGACGATACACTTTTGACACTTTCTGTGTTTAACCACCCCCGACCCCACCAGAGGTTCGATGGGTCAGATGAGAGTCGCATTTTTTGATACGGTCTTGTTAGCCTAAGCCGTACGGCCTCGTTAGCGTAAACTTTTTCTAAGCCTAAGCGTTTTTTAATTAAAAATTTTTAAATGTAAAGTTAATTTTTTAATGTAAAAATTTTTTTTAATTTAAAATTAAATTTTTAATGTAAAAACAACTTTTTATGTAAAAATAGTTTTTTCAATGTAAATAAGTCAGACGTATGACCCATTGAAGCTCTGGTAGGGGGGAGGGATAAATTAACTTTAAGGACCCACTTGAAAGTAATTGCACTGGAAGAAAACATGTAGTAGAACAAGGACCCACCTCTGCTATTTCTCCCTCTGTACTGCTGTCTGCTGCCTCTACTAACTATCTGCTCTTTCTCTCTCCACTGTTGTGCTTTGAAAAAGGATCGATAGCCGATAGCCGATATACAGCTCTCCGTACTGCTGTCTGCTGCCTCTACTAACTATCTGCTCTTTCTCTTTTTCCCCTGTCTGCTATTGCTGTCTGCTGCCTCTACTAACTATCCTCTCTCTCTCTACTGCTGTGCGTTGTTTTTCAGCTCTCTGTACTGCTGTCTGCTGCCTCTACTAACTGTCCTCTCTCTCTCTCTCTCTACTGTTGTGCGTTGTTTTTCAGCTCTCTGTACTGCTGTCTGCTACTGCTGTCTGCTACTGCTGTCTGCTGCCTCTACTAACTGTCCTCTCTCTCTCTCTCTCTCTGTCTGCTACTGCTGTCTGCTGCCTCTACTAACTGTCCTCTCTCTCTCTCTCTCTCTCTCTCTCTCTCTCTCTCTCTCTCTCTCTCTCTCTCTCTCTCTCTGTCTGCTACTGCTATCTGCTGCCTCTACTAACTATCTGCTCTTTCTCTTTCCACTGTTGTGCTTTGAAAAAGGATCGATAGCCGATAGTACAGCTCTCCGTACTTCTGTCTGCTGCCTCTACTAACTATCTGCTCTTTCTCTTTTTCCCCTGTCTGCTATTGCTGTCTGCTGCCTCTACTAACTATCCTCTCTCTCTCTCTCCACTGTTGTGCTTTGAAAAAGGATCGATAGCCGATAGTACAGCTCTCCGTACTTCTGTCTGCTGCCTCTACTAACTATCTGCTCTTTCTCTTTTTCCCCTGTCTGCTACTGCTGTCTGCTGCCTCTACTAACTATCTGCTCTTTCTCTTTTTCCCCTGTCTGCTATTGCTGTCTGCTGCCTCTACTAACTATCCTCTCTCTCTCTCTCTACTGCTGTGCGTTGTTTTTCAGCTCTCTGTACTGCTGTCTGCTACTGCTGTCTGCTGCCTCTACTAACTGTCCTCTCTCTCTCTCTCTCTCTCTCTCTCTCTCTCTCTCTCTCTCTCTCTTTCTCTGTCTGCTACTGCTGTCTGCTGCCTCTACTAACTGTCCTCTCTCTCTCTCTCTCTCTCTCTCTCTCTCTCTCTCTCTCTCTCTCTCTCTCTCTCTACTTCTCTGCGTTGTTTTTCAGCTCTCTGTACTGCTGTCTGCTACTGCTGTCTGCTGCCTCTACTAACTGTCCTCTCTCTCTCCCTCTACTGTTGTGCGTTGTTTTGCAGCTCTCTGTACTGCTGTCTGCTGCCTCTACTAACTGTTTTCTCTCTCTCTCTCTTTCTCTCTCTCTCTCTCTCTCTCTCTACTGTTGTGCGTTGTTTTTCAGCTCTCTGTACTGCTGTCTGCTACTGCTGTCTGCTGCCTCTACTAACTGTCCTCTCTCTCTCTCTCTCTCTCTCTCTCTCTCTCTCTCTCTCTCTCTCTCTCTCTCTCTCTCTACCTACTGTTGTGCGTTGTTTTTCAGCTCTCTGTACTGCTGTCAGCTACTGCTGTCTGCTGCCTCTACTAACTGTCCCCTCTCTCTCTCTCTCTACTCTTGTGCGTTCTTTTGATCCCGAACGTGTGTGAGAGAGAGAGAGTTTGAAAAGTTTTTGAGAGATAACACACATGAGAAAGAGGGAAAAGTTGAGAAGTTTTTGAATGGCTTTTTGGCGGGGAACCTATCTCGAAGATTTTGAGTGAATCTAAAATGATTTCGTTTTTGTTTTTTTTGTTATGTTTGTTTGTTATTGTTTGTTTTTTTGTTATTGTTTGTTTGTGTTGTATTTTCTCTCTCTCTCTCTCTCTCTGTTTTTTTGTTTGTATTGTATTTTCTCTCTTTTTTGTTATTGTTTGTATTTTCTCGAACCTTTTAAGTGAGTTGTAAAATGACTGAAAATGACGTTTTTTGTTTTTCTTAATGCTTGTTTTTTTTTATTGTTTGTTTGTGTTGTTGCGACAGGTTTTATTTGCTGCGCTCTATAATTACTCGGCCTTGTTTTTATACCGAATAAAGTGTTTGGAATTTTGGAATTCACGATATAGCTTTATGGATGTGAGGGTTATAACTCCCCGCTATTTTGATCGTCACAAACTAAAATGGTTGGAAGTGGAAATAAAACAGTGGGGGACTTAAAGTAAAACAGGGGGGGACTTAAAGTAAAACAGGGGGGGACTTAAAGTAAAATAGGGGGGACTTAAAGTAAAACAGGGGGACTTAAAGTAAAACAGGGGGACTCAAAATTAAAAGAGGAAAGTAGAAGTAAAATGGGGGGGACTTAAAGTAAAACAGGGGGGACTTAAAGTAAAACAGGGGGGGACTTAAAATTAAAAGAGGAAAGTAGAAGTAAAATGGGGGGGACTTAAAGTAAAACAGGGGGGACTTAAAGTAAAACAGGGGGGACTTAAAATTAAAAGAGGAAAGTAGAAGTAAAATGAAGGGGACTTAAAGTAAAACAGGGGGACTTAAAGTAAAATAGGGGGACTTAAAGTAAAACAGGGGGGACTTGAAGTAAAACAGGGGGACTTGAAGTAAAACAGGGGGACTTAAAGTAAAACAGGGGGACTTAAAGTAAAACAGGGGGACTTAAAGTAAAACAGGGGGACTTAAAATTAAAAGAGGAAAGTAGAAGTAAAATGGGGGGACTTAAAGTAAAACAGGGGGGACTTAAAGTAAAACAGGGGGACTTAAAGTAAAACAGGGGGGACTTAAACTTCCACAGGAAATTTTCTGGAAAAGTGTTGGTCGGTGGGTCACTAAAATTAAAAAGGTCCGGGTATTTTACTTTGATTCCCATTTGTGGGGTGGGACAAAAAATTAAATTTACTTTAGGGACCCCCCCTTTTTGGTCTTTTACTTTTAGGGACCCCCCTTTTGGGTCGTTTTATTGGAGGGTGGGAGTTATCGAAGCAACGCGCATGTTCTATATAATTTTTTTATTCAATATCTCCAATTTTTCCGTCAATTCTTATACAATACGATGAATTTTATTGTTATAAGAGGAATTATGTGAATCCTAGATGTCAGAAGAAACGTCCTTACTTCGTCCTCTTCGAGTTAGGAAGCTGGAAGCATTGATAGCTCGCCGGCTTCCCAAGCACCCTCTCGAAGGTGTGCGCTTTGTGAGGCGACAGATTGGCCCCTATTCACCTTACCTTAATCAGGTTGGAGACAGGCATAGTTTGCCAAAGGTCTAGTGTAACTGTTGAAAATTTTTAAGAGAACGACCGCTGTTTGAGCACAGGTGTTAAATGAGACCGGTATAAGGCATGTTTGTATGCGCCGAGTGAGTGGGGAAAGGCAAAAAGAGAAGTAGAGAAAAAGTGAAACAGAACGGAAGGAGAAGAGAATGTAGATCATTCTCCGCGCGAATATGTATGCGCCAACATAGCTGGTCCGGTGATGATGATGATTGTTGCCCGTGCGGTTCCTTTGACGTTGAAAGGGGGTCCACGAGCTCTCGGTAAAAGCTCAAGCACACAGTCACACTCACTCACTTCTCTCTTTCTCTCTCTCATTCACTTTTTTTTTGCCTCTTTTCTTTTCGCCTTTTCTTTTTTTGGTTTCGGGCTCTGGCTCTGGCTTTGTTTTTTTTTAAAAATTTTTTTAATAACTGATTCCATCCTTCCATCCATATTCAACAATCCAACCTACACAGACAACAGCAAGAACAGCAAATAACTATTTAGACTGGCAGTGAAAACAACATTCATTGGGCTAAGAAATCTGCAACATCGACAGGTCTATACCATAGGTCTAGCGGTTTAAGTCTAGTGGGGTTACAACGGCAGTTAAACAAGTATCCCAAAGGAAAGAAACAAAGCTGGTCCGGTAACATGTATGCGCCAACATAGCTAGTACGGTAACATGTATGCGCCAACATAGCGGTAACCCTTTAACCCCTGTTTGAGCTGGGAAGTCTAGAATAATGAAAAGTGAGCTAAAGGTAAGAAACTGACATAGTAGTCGTTATTTTGGAATTTATCGTTCAAATAACGTTCGCTTCTCAAAACTTTTCAGAAGTTCTGGTGACTTGTAGAGACAGGGCTTTCTGGAGTGCGTCCGATAAAGAAACAGATGTAACTATGCCCAATCTTATTTCAACGAATTCCTTTTGATCTAAATTAAGGATGAATCGTTATGTTTCATTCATTCCTTATTCCATTTTTGCATGTCAGGATAACAATAAAAAGTGGATGATTGTCACGGATGTGAGTTCAATTTATACTAATGCAAAGAGTGGAAATTTGTGATAACAATCATTGAGGATACAATGTTTAATAGCCATATACGAGAATTAGGCACTATTTTAGTTAAGGGGAGAAGTAATTTAAATTAAGGGGAGAAGTTTCATTATGTTTTCGCAAATAAAAAACACGGAATGAGTTTTCCCAGTTAGTATAATAGTTAACCTATGTTGTTGTTGCCCGCAGTTGCAACGAGTAGTTTCAGTAGAAATTGCTAGATCAGAGACCGAGGCATGAGGGAACGATCTCTGGATCTCTCCACAGGTCCATAGTTAACCTATGGTTTCACATTCGAAACTGTATTAAAATTAGTTGAATGAATTTCAGTCGAAAATGCCGGTGATACCGAAGAAGAAGTACAGTATCTCTGAGCCCGGTCCCGGTCAAGAACCATTTGATTTCCGAGGAATCGAGAGTTTGAAGAAGTTCGGAAGGGAGTGTCCGAACGTACATCGTAGACTCGTAAGTTTTTCGAAAAGCATTGTACGACCTGGAAGTTTGATTGAGTTCATAGCTCACCAATCCTGCAAAATTTCTCCCGGTCGCCCACCTATTCTCGGAGAAAGAAATTCACTTCACTTAGCTCAATTCACTAAAAAAACGGCAAATTCTCTTCGCTTCTGTGTGTTGCTTACAAAATGCCCTTCAAAGGCTAAGTTTGAACTGTGCGTGCATAATTACCATAGCTCACAAGCCTTTGTCAAAAATTGTGATAATGACCGGTCATCCGGGCGGAGGGCTCAGAATCAGGGGTTAAATGGAGCCGCCTAATTTGGGTTTACATGTATCCGCCGCTCAAAGTTTATAGGAAAAAAGAAGAGGGGATGAAGGAAAAGGGTAAGAAAAGAGGGAGTTTTTGTCAATAGTGTGTGTACATGTATCCCCCGACGGGACTGATCCGGTCACTATTTAACCCCTGCTTCGACTTCTTTGATCTCGGACTTATCATCGGCAATTGTGTTCCAGAGAGCAGCGACGCGGTAGAAGAAAAATTGATTGTGTCTGTAGTTCTCTTCATTTAGTAGGCGCAGTGAGCTCGATCTGGCAGAGGTTCTGAGATTAGCACATGTCCTGAATGATACTTGACGCCTGCATACTTCACAATCTTGATCTGAACAAGAAATATAGATCATACCTTGCTCTTCTTACAATTGAGGATTTTAAATCAAAAAGTCTTAGTCTTTCCGGATAGTTCAATGTGGAGCTTCTACATCTTCTTAAAGCTTTTTTTAAGGAAAATTCTCTGGGGATATTCTAATCTTCTGCCCAGCTCGCTACAAGGAAGAGGAGATAAAATTATGGTGGCGTATTCTAATAGGGGTCTTATATAAGATAAACAAACAGATCTGAAGCCTTGTAAATCTAGATATTTAAATACTTTGAAAATTTGAGAAACATTAGTTAAACTTTTTGCTCGGACCACTTCTATATGCCTATCGAATTTTAGAGAAGAGTCTATGTATATCCCTAGATCTTTAACTAAACTACGTGAACATATTTCGTCTTTGTCTATAAAATACTTGAGTTTTAGATTTTTGGAACCCAGGTTTAAGCAGAATATTTTGTTTTTGCGAGAGGTAATTCCCATTTTAAAGACCAGTTGAAAATGTTGTCAATGCTTCTCTGTAAGGAGTTTGAATCAGGGCTGTAGATTTTCAAATCATCTGCATAGAGCATAGAGGGACCTTTTGAGACCTTCGCAGGTTTAGCAGTCTGAGTGGTTCAGGGAATTCATCTCTAGTGGTCGGAAAGTTAGGCCCTCGCAGGGTTTTGGATCGGAGTGGTTTAGGGGCCTCTCACAGTTAGGGATCGAAAGGGTTGAGACCATCGCAAGGTCATGGTTGTAAGGGGTTGAGGGACTTTCACAGTTAAAAGTCAACAGGGTTAAGACTCTGACAAAGTTAGGAGTGGTTTGTGGTCTTTCCCAGTTAGAGGTCGGAGGTGTTGAGGGCCTCGCATGTTTAGAGGTGAAAGTGGTTTGGGGCCTCGCAATGTAAGGAGGGGAGAGGGGTTGAAGTTGATAGCTTACCTTCGTTTGTTTTGGTTTCCACATAAACTGAAAAGTTAAGTATCGCTCTATGATTTGAGGTCAATAAGTAAGTTTAAGAGATTTTGGTAATAGTAGTTTCAATGCATTCTAATATGTTTAAAAAAGGAATATGTTAGGAGGTGGATCAACAAATGTCAAGTTACACAGTCTGAAGGCAGAGATGCTTGGTTGAGATGAATAGTGGTTAAACTAATATATGGGATGAAAAGGGTCAGTCCCCGAAGCCCAGCCATCTCTGGCGTGACCAGTTACACCATATTCCAAAAGAGGTGAGAGGAGGTCTGAAATGACTTTCCAGAGGAAGCAGAACCTGGGAGACATGAGAATTACGAAAGAGGAATTGGTAATCGAGGGCGAGGTGGATTTTACGCTCGAGGACATGCCACAGCTGGAGATTGGCAGACAGAGAGGACAGCCAGAGGAACCGGTTTCTTGGCTATTACTAAACCACGCCCTTCACGCTTGTTCATTACTAATCCATGCCATAGCGCGGGGAAATTCTTTACTTCGCCCCATGCGCTTTATTTATTTTTTCATGTTATTTTTCTGCTTAGGCAAAAGTTCACGCTAACGAGGCCGTACGACTTGGGTTAGCGAGACCGTATCAAAAAATATACATAACAGTGCGTCAAACTTTTACATACATCCCATCATGCACCATCAATTTGTCACGTGATACATTTGTTTCGCGTAATAAAAAGTTCAAAACACTCTTTCTCTTTCCCGCGCAGTGGCGTGGTTTAGTGAAGAACGGGCGTGGAGGGCGTGGTTTAGTAATGGCCGGTTTCTAGTATTCTAGGTTCATTCTTTCGGGAAGGGGGGGATAAGTTTGTAAAGGATCCGCAGGGTCGCTTGAGTTCATAGGTCACTAGAATTGTTGAAAATCCAAAGAAAAAACGCTTGAGGGTGTCTAGAATGAATAGACACTTCTCTTTCCCTACCCTATCTCACCTCTAGCTAGTTTTTCATTATTGAAGACATCCCGCTCGAAAAACAGTGTTTTTTCAAAATTCGTTCTCTCAACAAAGGCAAGGACCTTTTTTTCAGCTATGCTCAGAGATTGACCCTAGTCATGCAAAAAAAAAAAGACTGGATAAAATACAAAAAGGACCATGTTTTACTAGTTTTTCTCGGAGAACGCAAAATTCCATACTTTACCTGCAAAGTGGATTAAAGGAATACCTAGAGTGAAATTTTTTGGGAAACCTACTTTAATAGTAAATAGTTAATGGCAAGAATTTTAAAAAATTGAAGAGAACAAATTTGCTTGAGAATTTAAAAGTTTTACAGATTAGAAAGTTGAATAGAGAATGAAAAATAGGTATTTATATATCTAATACCTCCTTTCATAAAACGTTCGTGAGCATTTATTCGAGCAGCATTTTTGTTGGGCTAAGTGAAGTGGGGTTACAGCGACACGAAAAAATATGTCTCGAAGTATGCGGCTCTATCCTACACAATGGGCAGAGGGGAGATTCATTGGCCCCTACTCGGTGGAGTTAACTGTTAAAGAAACTAGAGTGGCCGCTACGCAATTGCGACAGAGTTATCTGATTTTCTCTGGATAGTTGGGACGTGGACTTATGTATTCTAGGAGGTTTAGTTCCCAGAACTGGGTTGGGTCGACTATTTCTAAGGAAACGGTCTCCGTGTGTATTTTTCTGAGGGCCACTTTATAGTCCGAATCACCTAATACTATGTCTATGTCTTTGGCGTGCTTTCTGATTGCCCTGGGAGGTTTTGCTTCAGTGCAGATGCGGTGAGAAGGATGGTTGGGCTGAAGCCTGGCCTTGGCGGTGAATTGTTTGCTGAGTATGAGGTTGTGTTCTTTAACTGGAAGAAGTTTGCTCTCGTATGCCAGGTGCTGAGTGTCCGCAATTGCAAGGTTTCCAGTTGCAATTCGAATTGCTTTATTTTGTGCTGCTTGCAAGGAAGTCCAATGTGATTCGGCAAGTTGGGGCGAGTAGATAGGTGCTGCGTAAGACAAGACTGCTCTTGTGGTTGCTTTGTAGGTGTTCAGCATTGTTTCGGTCTTCTGTCCCCATTTTCTTCCTGCGATTGCTCGGAGGACATTCAATCTTTTTGTCGCCCTTGTCTTTAATCCTTCAGCGTGTTGACGGTAGGTTCCCATCTGGTCCAAGGTGACACCAAGGATTTTGGGGGTTCTACTTGGAGCAAGTGGCTCACCGTTGACCACAACTTCTGGTACTTCACGACATTCCTTCGTGTTGGTGGTGAAGAGCGTTACACTGGATTTAGCTGCCGAGATGTCCATCTTTAGTTCACCAAGATGGCTGGGAGGTAGGTGTTAGTCTGTCAGCTCCAACTCTCCAGTAAGGGTGAGAGGCCAGTATTGTCAGATCATCCGCATAGAGGGACCTTTTGAGACCTTCACAGGTTTAGGAGTCTGAGTGGTTCAGGGAATTCATCTCTAGTGAACGGAACGTTAGAGGCCCTCGCAGGGTTTTGGATCGGAGTGGTTTAGGGGCCTCTCACAGTTAGGGATCGAAGGGGTTGAGACCATCGCTAGCTCATGGTTGTAAGTGTTTGAGGGCCTTTCACAGTTAAGGGTCAACGGGGTTAAGACTCTGACAAGGTTAGGAGTGGTTTGTGGTCTTTCGCAGTTAGAGGTCGGAGGTGTTGAGGGCCTCGCATGTTTAGAGGTGAAAGTGGTTTGGGGCCTCGCAATGTAAGGAGGGGGGAGGGGTTGAAGTTGATAGCTTGCCTTCGTTTGTTTTGGTTTCCACATAAACTGAAAAGTTAAGTATCGCTATATGATTTGAGGTCAATAAGTAAGTTTAAGAGATTTTGATAATAGTTGTTTCAATGCATTCTAATGTGTTAAAAAAAAGGAATATGTTAGGAGATGGATCAACAAATGTCAAGTTAAACAGTCTGAAGGCAGAAAGGCTTGGTTGAGATGAATTATGGTTAAACTAATATATGGGATGGAAAGAATCAGTCCCCGGGGCCCAGCCATCTCTGGCGTGACCAGTTACACCATATTTCGAAAGAGGTGAGAGTAAGTCTGAAATTTTCCAGAGGAAGCAGAACCTGGGAGACATGAGAATTACTAAAGAGGAATTGGTAATCGAGGGCGAGGAAGGCGAGGTGGATCTTACGCTCGAGGACATGCCACAGCTGGAGATTGGCAGACAGAGAGGACAGCCAGAGGAACCGGTTTCTTGGCTATTACTAAACCACGCCCCTCACGCTTGTTCATTAGTAATCAACGCCATTGCGCGGGAAAATTGTTTACTTCACCCCATGCGCTTTATTTATTTTTTCATGTTATTTTTCTGCTTAAGCAAAAGTTCACGCTAACGAGGCCGTACGGCTTGGGTGAGTGAGACCGTATCAAAAAAAATATACATAATAGTGCGTCAAACACTCTTTCTCGCGCAGTGGCGTGGTTTAGTAATGAACGGGCGTGAAGGGCGTGGTTTAGTAATGGCCGGTTTCTAGTATTCTAGGTTCATTCTTTCGGGAAGGGGGGGGGATAAGTGGGTAAAGGATCCGCAGGGTCGCTTGAGTTCATAGGTCACTAGAATTGTTGAAAATCCAAATAAAAACGCTTGAGGGTGTCTAGAATGAATATAATACACTTCTCCTTCCCTATCATATCTCACCTCTAGCTAGTTTTTCGTTATTGAATACATTCCGCTCGGAAAGCAGTGCTTATTTCAAAATTCGTTCTCTCAACAAAGGCAAGGACCTTTTTTTCAGCTATGCTCAGAGATTGACCCTAGTCATGCAAAAAAAAAAACTGGATAAAATACAAAAAGGACCATGTTTTACTAGTTTTTCTCGGAGAACACCCAATTCCATACTTTACCTGCAAAGTGGATTAAAGGAAAACCTAGAGTGAAAATTTTTTGAAAAACCTACTATTAAGTTAATGGAACGAATTTAGAAAAAGTTTGAAGAGAACAAATTTGGTTGAGAATTTAAAGTTTTGCAGATTAGAAAGTTGGATAGAGAATGAAAAATAGGTATTTATATATAAGACGATGCTGGGAATAATTTTCGCCAAAATGTTGTTCCTCGGGCAGATTTTTCTTGAAAAACCAAGCTTTTTCATGGCAAGAAACGTAAAAAAGCGCCATGATAAATGGCAGCAAATAACATGCGTTTTGACGGGCCTGCCAAGAAAAACCGTCAAAAAACAAGCTTTCTACTTTGTACTCGTTTTGTCACTGCCAGAATCCGGTTTTTGTTCGTCCTTGTTTTGTCACTGCCAAAATCGGGTTTTTGTTTGTCCTTGTTATGTCACTGCCAAATTCTGTTGTTTTTTTTGTCCTTGTTTTGTCACTGCCTTAATCGGGTTTTTTTGTCCTTGTTTTGTCACTGCCATAATCGGGGTTTTTCTCTCCTTGTTTTGTCACTGCCACAATCGGGCTTGCAACCCCTTAGCCTCATTTCTGGGATGATGGAGGATCGCTCTCAGCAATTCTTTGAGGAGTGCCAATACTAGACTTTGATCTCATCCAAAAGGCTGAGATGCAATACCAGCAGCTACAACGACCATATATTAACCATTTCTAGCGACGTACCTCAACCGAGTTTGCTAAACTCGGTTGGGGTACGTCGCTAGAAGTGGTTAATATGTGGTCGTTGCAGAGCTGCGTTCAAAGGACAAAACGTGTTCAGAAAAAGAGCCGAGTTTGGCAGTGCCAAAACATGTCACAAAGGAAAAACAAAATTGTCCGTGATTTGGCAGGAACAAAACTTGGCCACAGAGTCATTCATCATTTGGCACTGCGAAATATTGGCCGATTCTTCGTCCCCATTTTGACAGCTAAAAAAAAGACTAATATCGGAATTTCCTTCTCCCAAGTTCGCATACTCGAAATCTTGGCAAACTAAAGTTTTTGGCTGAGGAACAACATTTTGAGCATTTTGGCGAAAATTATTCCCAGCATCGTCTTATATCTAATACCTCCTTTCATAAAACGTTCGTAAGCATTTATTTGAGCAGCATTTTTGAGCATCATGCCACGCCCCCTCCCACGATCAAGCATGTCTCAACTAGGCCCTTCGTAGGCGAAAGCAAGGTGACAACAACACGTATTTGCTAGATTAACGGCATGTTTAGAAGTGGAAAATCGCACAGGGGAGTGAAATTATTGCAAAAAATTTTTAAGAATGCGAAAAGAATCTTCTTTTTTTTCGAAAATTCATAGGTTTCAGTGAGCTGGAACAATAGACATAGATTATCTATGTTGATGAGCGGAGTTTGTTGTAGAAGTGAATAAATTGGCGCATAAGTTCTCATTTTCCGTCGCTCTCTTTCGAATTCTCTTGTTCACTCTCTCTCTCTCTCTCTCTTTCTCTTTCTCTTTCTCTCTAGCTCGAGAGAGAGAGAGATCATCAGGGTAATATAGGAATGGCTCAGATTGAGCAGCTGACGGGTGAATGGATTCGGTTGAACTGTGAACCAGACGGGGCTGCCAGCACAAACAGGTTACCTATTATTGTTTCATCATTCAGTATAAAAACTATCAATGAAGTCTTTTCTGTGGTTGTCTTAGTATTCGCGAAAAAGATCGAGTCTTTATAGTTCAAAAGCGGGTCGTTTATTACTGTCAACAGAAGAATTCCCTTTGAGGATAAGCAAAAGGGTCACTTACAGGTAGGGTAAAAAAGAGTGTTTTCTAATTGTGGTTTGAAGTGAAACTGAAACTTGATACTTGCCTAGAAACTCGCCAACAGATGGCGAGACTTGATCAACACTAATCAGAGCTTACTTCCAGTTGTGAAAAAGTCAACAAAAAAACGAAAGCTCTTCTAGGTGGGAGTCCAAAATAAGAAGCGAGCTAAAGTCGAAAAAAAGAGATTATCATTTTTCTAGACTCTTTCACTCAAAGAACGGTCGCTTTTTCAAATTATCAACAATGCATATTGTCTTTGATGATGAGATTAGATTATTGAAGGTGTGTTTGAAGGGGCGACTTATATGCTGCTTACGTTGATGACCTGCGCAATTATTATCACTCCCCGTCCGTGTCGCTGCAGATGTTCACAAACATCATGAAGTTCGCCTTTTTCTGCAAACAAAGAAACGTCAAGTAGCGAACGGCTCGTTTAAGAGTAAACTTGATTACAAAATGGAGATGAATTACTTAGGAAAGAAAAGTTGCAATTTTAGCAGATTGAGTATGTTTTCATTTCACGGAAGCGCGTTCACTTCTGCCTGACCTGGAAGATTATGATGATAAGGCACGAAGGAGGTGTTGATAAAGCAAGATTGGTTCACTCACAGAGCAATCCACCCTGAAGTGGTCTTCAACATGCCTGAAGACAGTCCCATAATGTACGCTTACGGCATTCGACTCATCAAGCCTCACAGTCAGTTTTCACCGATGCATTCTTTTTAGCGGTTTATTTAGCTTGAGAGACAACCAACGAATAAATTATAAATAAGTTATAAAAATTTCACGTCAATTCGAGATATCCATGTTAATCTACTGTTGTTTTCTCGCAAGAAGGGAATTGAGTCGCTTTTCGAACACATCATTCATCGTTTCATGGAACAACCAGAAAAATGAAATTCGAAGCCCAGAAATCTTTCTTTCAGTTCTCGCCAATTCGTCGCCGTCCACCGTTACGATAAAATCAGTTAGTTATTATTGATTGGATCAATTGTAGATTTTTAACAGTTCAAACTGTAATTTGGTTAGTAAAGCTTAAGAATAAAACTTATTCTTCTTAGCGCTTTTCCGCGTTGACGGGATCCGCTTTTCGGATCACTAATCTCCATTTATCCCAGTTGAGGGCATCTCGCGGGCGCAGATTGCTGCCATTCATGTAAGCGTTCAGCGTGTCTTGCCACCGCATTTTTGGCCTCCCTCTCTGCCTCCGGCCTGCCACGTCCAAGCTGTAGGCGATGCTGGCGACGGTTTCTGGTACAGTTCAGGGGAGACGTGTCCGTACCATCTTAGTCTACTTTCACGCATTTTGTCTTTAATAGGAGTCACGCCGATTTTTTTCCTGATGGACTCGTTGGTCCAGTGTTGAAGCAGAGATATGCCCATTATCCAACGAATCATACGCATTTCCATGGTTTTGAAGCACCGCTCGGCTGCTTTCGTTATTTGCAAGCATTCAGTTCCATACAAGGCTACTGACCGGACGACTGTTCGGTAGATATTCGTCTTGAAGCACAGAGGCATCTGCCGATCGCACAGTACACCAGTTACTTCTTTCCATTAAGGCACTGTTCACACGAGCCTTAACTTCACCTTCGATCTCGACGTTGCTTGGAGAGATGATCCTAAGTATCGGAAGATATTCACTATAGTCTGGTCTTCACTGTAGATTTTCACGGTTTCTTGAGTAGGGATTGTCTCCATGTACACCTTCTTTGCAACATTAAGGCGGATTCCAAACTAACTCAGTCGATCACTTTAAAAAATAAAACAACTTTGTGCAATGATTCATTCACAGGCGTCGTCAAACGCCAACATTTCCCGTGCGTCGCATTCCAATTCAAACTCGAACCCACTAATGCAGAAAATGCTAGCTAAGGAGCAGGATACCAAAGCACAGGTTGGTTTTTTTTCTTCAGCGATTTCTTCGAACCAGTCCGTTTCTTACCACTTGCAACAGAAGCGCGTAGATCAAAAACACCAAGAACAGAGGTATAACCCACTTTAAATGAAGATATAGTGTTATATGTTCTAATTCATTCAGTGTTAGATGTTCTAATTGTAAATGTCGACTCACTTGCTAACAATCTGATATCTTACAAGACTCAAAGTTTGATATTTTGAAAGCTAACCACCATTGCAGTTCGACAAGTATACCTACTACAAAACTGTAATTGTCGAAATCTAAATGCACTCTCTTCTTCTTCTTCTTCTTCTTAGCGTTGTCCCGCGCCGGCCGAGGTCGGAGTAGGGTCCGCTGTACGGCTTCTAGCTCTCCAGAAACATCTGTCCGTTGCGTCTTCCGAGTGGAGTCTTGCAAGGCGCAGGTCTTGGTTGAGCGTATCCATATATCTTGTCTTCGGTTTGCCTCGAGGGCGTTTGCCTGGTACTTCCATGTCAAGGGCGTGTCTTGCGATGTTGGTCGCGTCTCTTCGCATCACGTGTCCATACCATCTAACTCTCCCTTCTCGCATCTTGTCTTGTATTGGGGCAACGCCGAGTCTCCCTCTCACAATCGTGTTACGCACACAATCTAGGCGAGTCAGTCCTAGTGTCCAGCGTAACATTTTCATCTCATTCGTGTGGATAATGTTCTCGGTTATACGCGTTGTAGGCCAGGTCTCCGTCGAATAGAGAAGCACGGGACGGATTGCTGTTTTATACATCTTTCCGCGTATGCCAGCTGTGATATTCCTATCACAGAGGACACCTGCAGCTTCTCTCCATTTCATCCAAGCTGCATTTACTCTTTGGCGTGCCACTGCATTTGTTGACGTGTCTGAGGAGATGACAGAACCAAGGTACTTGAATTCGGAGGTCTTCGGGAGCGGTTCACCGCTGATGTGAACAGTTCCCGTCGTTTGCACTCCGATTTCCTGGTACTCGGTCTTCTTGATGTTGAGGCGTAAGCCATGCCTACTAAGAGCGTCATTCCATTCTTGGGTGCGTTTCTCGATTTCGGCACGTGTAGGAGCAGCAAGGAGAATGTCGTCGGCGTATGCGATGGTTGACGGAGCCGGAGTCAGTAGAGGACGCGTGACGGTATCCATAACCAAAATGAAGAGAAGGGGAGACAAAGCACTCCCTTGGTGCACTCCAACGTTTACTGCGAATGGCTCTGTGATGCCGACCGGAGTTCTGACAGTACTCTTTGAATCATCGTACATCGCCATTGTCCATCGAATGTACTCTTCAGGAACCTGATGATCGCGCAATGCATATGAAATAAGATCATGGGGGACTCTGTCGAACGCCTTTTCCAAATCGAGGTAGGTCAGATGGAGAGGTGATCTAGACTCTACACTCTAAACACTATAATTGGTGATCTAGACTCTACACTCTAAACACACTCTACACTCTAAACACTATAATTGTCGAATATTAGTTAGTATTGTTATAAAATTACAACAGTTTTGCAATTAATTTCGTTGTTGTTGTTAAAGCCGCACTTCAAAATGAATGTAATATTTTATGGAATTGGTAGATGAAATATAAAGATGAACATTTTCAACCTATGTTTCCAATCAAAAGGTTAGTTGAAAGGTGATTTGTAGTAATCGTTGTACTCTATTTGGAACTTCTGCACTTTAGCCCCCCCCTTAAAATGTTGAAACTCTGCGGGTTGTTGAAAATTTTCAATGTTAAAAATGTTAAACATCGTTTGTGCAAATGTGTTTTGTTTGGGCAATTGTGTTCTGTTTGTTGTTTTCACTCATCAGTAGATTTTATTAATTTTAAAGCTTTGAAAACACAAAAAAAACGCGTTACAATTTTTAAAAAAATGTTTACTGGATATATACAATAAATACTTTCATTAAATCATAGCAAATTAGAAAAAAAATTTCCGTTCCGTTTTACTTTCACTACACACTTCAAAAAAAGCAACATGAACGAAATGGGTCAAATTGAGCCGATTATCTTTTTGGATTACTCAATAACCCACCTCCAGAGTAGGGTTACTAATTTTGTCGGATTATCAGTAATCCAAAAGTTTTATAGCTTCCATGCATACCGGATTATTGAAATAAATTTGGATTACTGATAATCCAAGCTCATATACAACACCGGGGTTGGTTACTGTAACCTGAGAAAAGAAGTTTACTGTAAGAAAAAATGAGCTAACTGTAGGATACATCTACGTGTTCAGAATAAAAAAAGAAGTGATCAAGACTTTCATAGAAAGTTTTGTATTCATCAGGTTTGAAAATTAATACAGATTGAATTTTGAGCCCAGACTTTGTTGCGGCATTTGAAAAGCATCTTTGTTAAAAAGACAAATGATCAACTTTGATCTGTGTCTTGCCTTGTTGATGCGTTGTTAAGAAGAATCAGACTTCGAACGTTTCTCTTCGAACATAAAAGCATCGTTCAGCGAATTTTTTTTAATTCTCTAACGATGCTTTTCTGAAGCGAAATGCTCGAAGTCTCATTCTTCTTAACAAGGCAATATTCAGATCAAAATGAATCGCCTATTGGATTCTCAATCCAATGCGTTTTTCTCAGCCCAAATTCTCCTCTAATGACCAAGCAGAAGCAAGTTTTGAAGAGATTTGAGACTCGGGATAAAATATAGAAGTTTTTTTTACAATCACGGATTCCGTATCAATCACTAGCTTGTTTGAATAGCACCTTTGCGTGGAAGATGCCGACCGCAGTACTGGTTAAAGGAACTTCCTGGTTGGATCCATAACGAATATGGGCTTTTTTCAGTTGAAAAAATCTTCACCATTGATTCTTGTGTCTTTGTCAGGCTCGACAGCGCTCTAGGATGTTCTTCATTCCCGAACTAGACGAGTCTACAGCAAACGATAGAACCACAGTGCAGCCAAAGATAAGAGCACACCATAGGGTCACAGTGCAGCCAAAGAAAAGAGTGCGTGGTCTGCTTGATTTGGGTTTTTGAATTTGCAATTTCCCGCCAATTGTACGTATGAACCTGCGAAGAACTCAACCTCCAGAATTTAAGAAAAACGAGCGGTGGCCTAGAATAATCAGAAACAAGCGAGTATTCACAGTTTTATTCTTTAATGTGGCCCAATTTCTCCCCATTCCAGGTCTTTCTTTCCTAGCTCACTTCTCAATATTCAAAACTCTCTCATGCTGGCAGAGTAGTTGTTCCTGCAGTGTTGGGTTTTTTTTACTAAGAGCAAGCGACCTCTGACCAAATCTACATAATTTGTGAGGTAGATGTGGAGAAATTTCTACCGAAGGGTTAAGAAGTATACTGTAGAGAGTATACTTTAGTAAGAATACTGTATACCTTAAGTTACTGATTAACTAAATGAAAGATGTCGCAACTGTTGCAGGGAGGCCTGTTGCTATGTGAAGGTTGCAATGTGTACTTGCGAAGCACACGATTCTACTATCACCAGCAAACGATTAAGGAGTTTGGCTGCTGCAATTCGAGAACACGGAAAAGATTCGAATGCGGAGAGCCAAATGTGGGTGAATTGGAATGAGGTTACGGGGTGGTCGGGTAAGGGGTACGGTAAAGTTAAGAGGGATGGATGGTCGGGTTAGGGGAACGTCGGGCTGGAAGAGATGTTTGGGTTAGGGGAGATGGTAGAGTAAGGGAAAATGGTAGGGTTAGGAGAAATGGTCTACCGGGTTAAGGGATAGTGATGTTTTTTGCCATTGCCGGTAAAAAAAAGCATTTATGAGCTTTTTAGGGTTAAAACTCTCTAAAGTCTCTCTCTCTCTTTTCTATCTTTTTTAGCCTTTTTTCTGTTCGCCTTTTCTAGTTTTCGCTTTTGGCTTTTGATGTTGTTGTTGTTATTGTTGCCGGGAAGCATCCCGCATCGAAGACTTGGTTATGAACACTCTCTTTAATGAGAGAATTTCTCGTGTTCTTCGGACAAGATGCGTCCTGAGAAGGGTTTTGATGTCCTTTGCAGTCCTGAGACTGTCATGCTGCACCTTGTGAAGGCGGACATCGTTGTAGCAACCTGTTCATACTATAGGCCTTGTGAGTGGGTGGTCAAGCCGACCTAGCATCGTTTTGGGTGGGAGTAGAGACGTCTCGCCTGTCGTTGACCGGAGAAAGGCAAGAGGCTATTTGATTGGCGCCTCGACTCGCCATTGAAAAGTATAGCGGAGTATCGGCTGATGTTTTGTCCGGTGGCATGCCCAGGCCGGTCCGGCATCGCCCTCCTTTGACGAGCTATACTACCCAGTTTTCCGATTGATGACGTTGAAAAAGCTTGCAAAGCAACTAGAGGCTCGAAGGCAATCGACAGCGAAGGTATCTGCCCTCTCATGATCAAAAACGCAGGAAGCTCATTCAAAAGATGCTTGGCCTTTCTCTACAACAGTACTCTCCAATCCGGTATCATACCACATGCTTGGAAAACAGCCAGAGTTATTATGCTGCCAAAGATAGGAAAGGACCCGTCGACGATTAAAGGATATCGCCCAATCTCAATCCTATCTCCCATTGCCAAACTTTTCGAAAGAAGCCTACTCCCTCTCATCGCAGATGGGATCCAAATGGCAACACGGATTTACAAAAGGCAAGTCCACAACATCAGCTCTCCTGGAAATAACTGGCCAGATCACTGAAGGTTTCAACCAAAAAGCTCCCCCTAAGAGAACGATAATGGTTGCTTTGGACATGAGCTCGGCGTACGATCTAGTCCACATCCCTACACTTTGCAGAAAATTGGCAGAGACCAATATTCCCAGAGGCGTCGTGAGATGGTTGTCTAACTATCTTCGGGGAAGATCCGTGAGTGTGACCTTCCAAAACACGACTAGCAGCTATTTCACCAGTCGGGCTGGCGTTCCACAGGGCGGTGTGCTAAGCCCCATTCTTTTCAATGCTTACCTAAACAATCTTCCAGTACCCACGGGAAACACCAACATTGTTGCATATGCGGACGACATCTCAATAATGTCATCGAGTGCAAAGATCAACGAATGCGAGGACAAAATGAATGAGTACCTCCCCAGATTAGTTAATGAACTGGACAACCTAAAGATGCAGATCTCCAAAGAAAAATCTTCGGTGACCCTCTTCACAACATGCACTGCGGAATGCAACAAAAAACCTGAAATCAAACTCAGTGGCGATCTTCTCCCAATCACCAAAACACCAAAGATCTTGGGTGTGGTTTTGGACCAATCAGGAACCTTCCGACACCACGCAGAGGCCATCAGAACGAAGGCTTCCAAACGCCTCAACATCATCAGAGCATTAGCAGGCAGAAGATGGGATCAGAGTCCCACAACACTCATCGCGACATATAAAGCAACGACGAGATCGATCATTAACTACGCAGCACCCGTATACACTCCACCACTCGCAAACACCCACTGGACACGACTACAGGCCTGCCAAAACAAAGCAATCAGGGCAGCCACGGGTAACCTTCAAATGGCCGGAACACAGCACCTCGCTCTCGAATCCAAACTCCTACCAGTAAAGGAGCACAATGAGCTGCTGACCAGCCAATACCTAGCCAAGGCCAGAATGCAAGAGGATCACCCATCCCATAACCTCACCCTCCGACAACGACCACCAAGAGCCATCCGCAGGCACGTGATGAACATGGACCTCAGTCTGGGGGATAGTGACTGTAAAACAACTCTTAGAAATCTGCACACAGAAGCCGTTAGGAAATTTCTTAGAAACTGTGAACCAAACACAGTCCTAGGATTCAAACCACCCATGGTCCATAAGTCTACTAGGTTACTTGACAGGGAACAACAGGTTACCCTATCGCAACTTAGAAGTGGTTACTCGAGCACGTTAAATAGTTACCTTCATAGGATTGGTGCCACTGATTCTCCTCTCTGTCCTTCATGTAGAGAGGTAGATCATACTAGTGTACACTTGTTTAACTGCCGTTGTAACCTCAATAGACTTAAAGCTCTAGACCTATGGTATAAACCTGTCGATGTTGCAGATTTCCTAGCCCAATGAATGTTGTTTTCATTGCCAGTCTAAATAGTTATTTGCTGTTGTCTGTGTAGGTTGGATTGTTGAATAATATGGATGGAAGGATGGAATCAGTTTTTAAAAAAAAGCCAGAGCCCGAAACAAAAAAAAAGGCGAAAAGAAAAGAGGCAAAAAAAGGAGTGAATGAGAGAGAGAAAGAGAGAAGTGAGTGAGTGTGACTGTGTGCTTGAGCTTTTACCGAGAGCTCGTGGACCCCCCTTTCAACGTCAAAGGAACCGCACGGGCAACAATCATCATCATCATACTACCCAGTTTTGGTCCGCGGCGGGATTTCTCCCGCTACCTCCCAGCACGAATTCTTCGTAGGGAGGCATCCCTCTATCCGCCACCTGAGGTCGCGCTCAATTCTGGACTGGATGATCCGGCTCCATCCGTGACAGGCTCTTAAGGCTGTAGAGTCACGAATGGCCACTGTTGCCAGTGTGTTTCGAGTTTGGCTTTTGATACCATCTTCCCTTTCGTTCAATTGACAGCTAAGTGGTCGGTTAGGAAGTTTTTGGGTTAGGGAGATGGTGGAATGAGGGGAGATGATCGGGTTAGGGGAGATGATGGGGTTAGGTAGATGGTCGAGTTGGGATGGGGGATGGTAGGGTTAATGGAGATGGTCGGGTTGCGGGAAACGGTCAATTTAAACTGGCGAAAAAAACAATTTCAGGTTTATAATTTTTTTTTAATTTTGAAAAGAGCAGGCTATCTATGAGTCATGGGGTTGATCTTGTCAAAAGAACAAAAAGAGCCTATGACTCAAGAACAACAAACTGGTTAAAAGTGGTAGAGAAGTCTTATACAGTAAACTGGTTGTGTTGTTGTTGTTTGCCCGATGGTGTTCTCCGGGCGAGATAACGAGGCTTCCTTTTGCAGGCTCAGAAGGCGATAAGCACTCACTCACAAATTCTCTCTCTCTCTCTTCTTCCTTTTCTCCTTTTTTTTAAAACTCTTTTTCCCCATTCAGCAAACTGGTGGTACTGTATTGGTTGCATTCTTAGTGCGATGATCGTCTGCTTACGATGGAGAGACTCTGCACTCACATGGCAGAGACGCATGGAATGCCAACCGATGTGCAGGAAGTGGAGTTTGACAATGAGAAAGAGTTCCAGGTAAGGGCGTGTTAGAAAGGAAGGGATAGGGCTCTTTAGCGGTGTTTCATTTTCATACCCTTGATAGTGGGGTTTTCTTCTCAAAAGAAAACAGAAGCCGGTGGAGAGCGGGATGTTATTGGACAATCAATAACCTTTTGGTGACAAAAGGAGATAGTTTTATAAAGAGTATTAGATTTTTTATGCTCTGAAATGAAGAACTGAGCCGATGGAGGTGTGTACAGCCGCTTTTCATCACCACCAGCCAAACCCGGTTTCATAGAAAAACTTCAAATGAGTCTCAAAATAACTGTGCGAGCTGAGCGATATGAAAAAAGGATGGGGAAGGCTAAATTCTGCGCGAACTCAACATAACTGGTCCAGGTCCAAAAACCAATCCTCATGTAAAATAGAATTTTCCTAACCACCCATGGAACAGCGTGTAGATCAGTTTGTTTTTCTAACCCGCAGTGCGGGTAAACTCTATGCGCTATCCAAACAAGCTAGTGAAGGAAATAATCTGATCTGCATCCCCTCTTTTCCATCACACACACTCGCGATCTCTCACAGGCCTCACCAACCTATCCCAAAAGGACTCCCCTCGACAGGACCTATGGGCAAAACAACAACAACAACAATCTCTCACAGGCCTGCCGCTCCCTAATCATAATTATTTTTTTTGGAATAGAAGAAAGGCTGTTGTAAATCAGAAAGATGGGAAACGAAAGGCTTTGGATGGAAGAAGAAGAAAGCCGAAAAGCGCGCGATGTCAAATAGAGAAATTCATAAAAAGAGAGAGTTATTATGTTTGGCTTTTTTTGTTGTTAAGATCTTTTTTCTCTTTCATTCTTTCTCTTTCCCTGCCCTCGAGTTGGTCGCATCTGCTCCCCTCTCTTTTTTCATTTCTCCGGGAAACCATCAGTCCCCTCTTCTCCACATCATTACTTCACTTCACCCTACTCAAGTTTTCAATTCCTCGTCCTTCTACTCTAATTTCTTAAGAACTTATGTCGGCGTATAACTGAACTCGCATATGCGACAGTCCTCCTTTGTAAATATTCAAGGTCAATTGGCAAGGAATAAAATCTAACTATTTCACTTGCAGTGCTAGTTATACAAACACTCGGCTTCAGACGGATGATTAGTTTTATCTCCACAAATGCATTCCGATTAATTCAGATTTGAATTTAAGGTGTGGGCGAAACTGGAGAATCGTGGAGGGAATTTTAGGAAGTTTTGTGGCACCAGACTGACGAAGCAAGGGTTTGTCTGGTTAGTTGAAGACTACGGTAAACTTCTGGTGTACGGTATTTTTGACAGTATTCGCAATCATTTTATAACTTTTTAGAGTATTGGGTTTTAGGTACTATAACGAAATAATAAAAAAAAATAAAAGAGACAAGTATTTTTTCTACTAACATTAAAATCCGGAAGAGGAGTACCACCAGGTATTGTTTGTGTCAAGGAAAGGGAGATACACTGGTAGTTCGAATAATACTAATCTTCTTCCCGGCCTTGCGGCAGGGTACGCGCTTCCTGGTAGAATAGCTGGCTGATCCCTGGGGTAACTGCTAGTTGGTATCGCAGCAGAAGGGGGGAGTTAGTTCTGTTCAAGCATTCGACCAGGGCAGGGATTTTTCGGTTATTTTTTTTTGTGGGTTTTTTGACTATTTTCAAAAAAATTACCTCAAAAAATCAAAAAAAGTCGACAAAAACCAAAAAACTCCAAATTTTTTAGTGTGTTTGTAACCAATTTTAATTAGCTCTTATTCAAAATAACAAGAAAATCACACAATTTATGTTTCTTATATATTCAATTTTCAAACGAATATTTTTGGTGTGAACTCACCCTAATTTTTGTAGGCACGATAATCAAATTATTTTCGCTAATTCATTATTAATTAAAATCATTTTCAAGATCAATAAAAATAACTAGTTAATTAAATGAAAATTTTCTCCACTTTTAGTACAGAAAAGTCAAAATCACTTTGATATTTTTCATTTTCTGTTTCTTCTCTTAAAAAGATGTTCAATTGAAAATTCTAAAACTTATTCTTGGAATAATGAAAACTTTGGTTTTGAATAAAACTCGAATTTATTGGTTTTGTGATAATTTATTAAAATGGTTATGAATTTTGTTTAAACATAGAACGGTGCTTTTCAATTTCTCTTTCAGCACTTGAAGCTTTCTTTGTTAAAATTCTTCAAAGCTGTCATCTCACTTGCCATTCTTGACAATGATCTGACATTGACATTCTTGACAACATTGACATTGACATTCTTGACAACGTTTTTTCTAACAATTTCTGACCGTTGAAATGATTAATGCTGTTGTTGACATTGTTGAAATTAAATATTTCTGTAGAAAATATGAAACCCTCATTTTTAATGTTAGTGCTTTACGAAAATTGCCTACTGTTTGGATCTTTTGAAGTTTTCAGGGTTCATTTCCGTTTTTTTTTTAAATCAAAACTCATTTTTCTCCTAAAAATGTCAATAAACAATTTCTTCAGGTTTTATCCAGATAAAACATGAAAAAAATGGATCAATAAAAAAGTGGTAAAAATTTTATTTTAAGATAACCACTTTTTGCCCAGCTTTGATTACGACAATTTTTAACGCTCGCGCACACTAACACTAGGCCGCGCTTGAACTTATCCGTGATGATTAAAATGTTTTTATAGCTACTACCGTTGCAATCGAGTTTCACGGAATAATGCCACTCAATACAAAGACGAAAGTCGAAGAGGTTTGAAATTTTTTATTTCATCATTGATTTCTTTTGTGAAAATTGTTCAATCAGAAAACTTTTGATAGGAAAATTGAAAGTTTTTTGGCATTCATCAACTTTTCCGCGTTTGAAAACATTGTAGTGAAAGGTCGCCTAGCCATGGCGAGAAAACAATGAAAAATTTGCCCAGTCAAGTGTGGGCTTAGGAATATGAGAAACGAGAGAGAGGTCAAGCGCAAAGAAGAGAGAAAGAAAACGTGGAAATGGGAGATGAAGGAGAGGTTTCGGAAGACGTTTGTTATCTCCAAGTTGAAGATAAATTTTAGGTTGGCAAGTTATTAGGTTTAGAGCAGCCTTGTTATAAAGACTTCCTGTTTTTGATGTGATCTCAACCGAAAACGGCAAAGTCTTTGTGCGAACAGAGCGGATGTGCTCGGCTTTCTACAGAAAAACAGAGAAGCCAGATGGGTTTGTCAATTTGAGTTTCCTTTTTTTTCTTCAAAATTTTCCCTAATTCTTTATTTCTTCATTCCTTTCTTAACCTTCTGGTTGATTATTTGATAATTTTCTAAATCGAGTGACTTGGAAAACGTTTATTGAGTGTGTTCAGAGAACACAAATACAAATAAGCGAAAGCTGATTATTGGGATGAATTGAAGTTAAAAAAACTAGAATTATTAAAGAAAAAGTATCCACGCGTTGAATTTTCTTCGTTTTCATTCTCGTCTTGTGGAAGATTTAACGCTCCCCTGGATCATAGTGTTTGTAGTGAGGAAGATTTAACGCTCCCCTGGGTCATAGTGTTTGTAGTGAGGAAGATTTAACGCTCCCCTGGGTCATAGTGTTTGTAGTGAGGAAGATTTAACGCTCCCCTGGGTCATAGTGTTTGTAGTGAGGAAGATTTAACGCTCCCCTGGGTCATAGTGTTTGTAGTGAGGAAGATTTAACGCTCCCCTGGGTCATAGTGTTTGTAGTGAGGAAGATTTAACGCTCCCCTGGGTCATAGTGTTGGTAGTGAGCAAGATTTAACGCTCCCCTGGGTCATAGTGTTTGTAGTGAGGAAGATTTAACGCTCCCCTGGGTCATAGTGTTTGTAGTGAGGAAGATTTAACGCTCCCCTGGGTCATAGTGTTTGTAGTGAGGAAGATTTAACGCTCCCCTGGGTCATAGTGTTTGTAGTGAGGAAGATTTAACGCTCCCCTGGGTCATAGTGTTTGTAGTGAGGAAGATTTAACGCTCCCCTGGGTCATAGTGTTTGTAGTGAGGAAGATTTAACGCTCCCCTGGGTCATAGTGTTTGTAGTGAGGAAGATTTAACGCTCCCCTGGGTCATAGTGTTTGTAGTGAGGAAGATTTAACGCTCCCCTGGGTCATAGTGTTTCTAGTGAGGGAGATTTAACGCTCCCCTGGGTCATAGTGTTTCTAGTGAGGAAGATTTAACGCTCCCCTGGGTCATAGTGTTTGTAGTGAGGAAGATTTAACGCTCCCCTGGGTCATAGTGTTTGTAGTGAGGAAGATTTAACGCTCCCCTGGGTCATAGTGTTTGTAGTGAGGAAGATTTAACGCTCCCCTGGGTCATAGTGTTTGTAGTGAGGAAGATTTAACGCTCCCCTGGGTCATAGTGTTTGTAGTGAGGAAGATTTAACGCTCCCCTGGGTCATAGTGTTTGTAGTGAGAAAGGGCGGGGTTAAGTGAAAGAACGCGCATATCTCGAATGTCGCTAAGAAAAAATTGGAAGAAGTATGTAGTAAAAGT
This sequence comes from Allodiplogaster pararmata, assembly GCA_964056735.1. Lineage (NCBI taxonomy): Eukaryota > Metazoa > Nematoda > Chromadorea > Rhabditida > Diplogasteridae > Allodiplogaster > Allodiplogaster pararmata. Next base: position 35,401,162 of record OZ057408.1, on the reverse strand, counting down.
TTTATAACACACATGAACCATATGTCGGCGTTGAGGCAGTGTTATAGTGTTTCGTAGGTTTTAAGTCCGTGTTGTAGTGTTTACTAAATTTTAGACGCATCTCTGTGAGATATTGTGACTATCATCTGCACGAAGATGTGCGAACAAAACTGCCGGAGCAAATGAAACTGCCGGAAACGCTGAAGGATCTAATCATCGATAGGCTGAACAAACGCCTGCCGATGCCGGTCATTGGTTAAGTCATCCAATGTCATACATTTAACGTTTAACTATTGTTAAGTCATCAAATGTCATACATTCAACGTTTAACTATTGTTAAGTCATCAAATGTCAAACATTCAACGTTTAACTATTGTTAAGTCATCAAATGTCATACATTTAACGTTTAAATATGGTAAAGTCATCAAATGTCACACATTCAACGTTTAACTATTGTTAAGTCATCAAATGTCATACATTCAACGTTTAACTATTGTTAAGTCATCAAATGTCATACATTTAACGTTTAAATATGGTAAAGTCATCAAATGTCACACATTCAACGTTTAACTATTGTTAAGTCATCAAATGTCATACATTCAACGTTTAACTATTGTTAAGTCATAAAATGTCATACATTCAACGTTTAACTATTATTTTAATTTCTCTTCAAGGTGGAACTATTGCTTTTCAAGAAGTGTAACTTTAAGAGTGAAGTTATCAGTTCAAAGTGAAGCTACTGATTTCACCGTAAAGGCTTCAGTGAGTAGAATGGTTATTTATCACCAATGTTAGTTGTATTGATGTGGGCTAAACAAATGCTCAGTAGCTTAGTTTGAAGGTTGAGTCGAAATTAACCTACTATAATTGAAGTAGCGGAAGGTCAAAAGCCAAGCCATGATGTGGGATTGAAGATGGCCAGCTCTATTTATCTAACCAGTGATTTGATCCCATAGTTTCATCCTCGCGCTTCACGGTATGGTACCTGCTCCCCCTCAGTTCCGGGGCAGACCTATGCTGGTAGAACCAGTGGCTGCTAGCTGGTTTCTGCTAGACACTGTAGTGGGAAGAGTGTAGCAGCTGTGGGGAGAGCCGGACTCGTGCAAGAGTGTGCCAACTTAGCCCCTTGGTTCGGTTAAACTTGTCCGGGGTGAGGATGAAATATGGGCCTTCTCGCACAATAGTCGTGCACATAACCATTATGCCACGCTCGATTTGATCCTATAGTAGTCATGCATAATCACTCAAGTGAGTAGAGGTGACTACTGACTAATGAGTCAGTAGATGATCGAGCACTGAGGTGAAGAATATTAAAGACTATTGATTTAATGAAGTAGTGGTGATAACTAATTCTTCTTTAATCTTCATCGCCATAGGAGTTGAGAGCGGGCAAAAAACAGCAACAAGTCTTCTTCAGCCGAGTCAGCAAATCACGCACCCGATGGGACAGAAGTGGAGAGAAGAATCTACGGGCTGAACGAGAAAGACGTCCACAACGAGAATTCCATGGGAATCTGTGAGGCAGAATGTTAGTGCATTTCTTGCTGGAAAACATGATTCAGAGGCATATGTTCTTTCTGTTAGTGCGTCGTCCGGAAATAGACATAGGCTTGTTAGATAGAAGTGGTTAACTTTGAGACAGAAACCCTCCAGTTTGAAAAGTAATTGGTTTTTTCAGACAGAAAACTTCTGCACATGAGTGTTTCTTCATGTTAATATGAAACAGAAGACGCCGACAGATGGTCGGGCAAGAATATGCGACCGGTGTCCATAAAATAGTTTGAGAAACTGAAACGCATGATCTACAGCAGAGTTGTTGGATTTAGGCGTAGTCTTAATCAGCGTAGTACTCAGGTGGTAGATTGTGCTACTCACAAAGAGAGATTGTTGATCTATAAAGTTGATTGTGAGAGAGCGTCAAGCTTTGAAAGAGGAGAGAGAACAAGATAGCGACAGTTTGAAAAGGAAAAAAAATGGATTTCTCGGCTTAAGCTTATATCGAGAGCTCGTTGATACATCATTTCTCCTTGGAAAAGCTTTAGAATCACTCACGTCCATGACTTTAATCATAGGATGAGTGTTAGTCGTCGAGTCTAAGAAAGAAGGTTCGATTGAGAGAAGCATTCTGTTCATAAGTCACCAACTCTTGAAAGAGTTTTGAAAAACGACCGTTTTTGAGCAAGGACTTCTAGAATAGTTCAAAGGTCTCTCTTCTCTGCCTGTCCCTCTTCTCTGCCTGTCCCTCTAAGCAGATTATTTATAAGTTAGGCCGATGTCTTCAAATTTATCCTCTTAGTTCATCATTTCAAAGTGGCCTACTCGAAGAGCGGTCGTTCTTTACAACAGTCGCAAATGACCGTTGTTGAGCTATGAATCCATTGTAGCCATACACCCGAGTGTCCTCACTGATCAAGAGCAGAAGTTTCTGTCGGCATTTGAGAAGGCTGAAGGAAAGGTTGTCGCTAGCACTCAGAGGGTCAGTTTGGGCGGCGGGGAGTTGTGACTCATGAGGTTGAGGGTGTAATTGATTTAGGACCCAAAAGTCATAGGTTAGTGACTTTGAAGTCTTAGTAACTCGAAATTCATTTATTCCTGTGTAATTAAGTGACTTCTCTTAGTTTTTTTAGCTTGCCTCTCAGAATTCGTCTTAAGAGTATGTTATTCAGAAACATGGGTAACCTGAACTGTTGGAAATTTTTTAGAAACGGCCGCTCTCAGAGCGGTTCTTTTGATAAGGAGAAGCAAGGAAGTTTTTACAATCTTGATCTCTCTACCGGTCTTTTCAAATTTGCTTTCCTTACCTCAAGCTCGCTTCTCATTAATATATAGGCTGTGTCTCGCTCGAAAAGTCCTTATTCTTGAAAAATTTTTTTTTACATTGGCAAGAGACTCTTGGTGAATTATGCACAGAAGAGCTGAGTTCAGGCGTTGAATGAGATCTAATTTTTTTCTCAGTCTAATGAATTTTTGTACGCGCCGGGCGAGTTGGAAAAGGGATGGAGAAAGGGCAAAAAGAATAGAGAGGAAAGTAGAGAACAAGTGGAATAGAACGGAAGGAGAAGAGACTGTAGATCATTTTCGGTGCGAACATGTTTGCAGGGTAACAGAGTGACGCTTGCAAGACGCATGCGAAGAGATGCTCTGAGGGAGAAACTTTCTTCCGTCGCAAGATTCATGAAGGTGATTTTCAGAATGATGGCGGAACCTTTTTTCCGGCTGCGGGGGCGTAAAAACGATGTGATACTTTGAAAGTCTCATGAAGTGTGAAATCTTGAAAGTCTCATGAGATGTGATACCCTGAAAGTCTCATGAGATGTGATACCTTGAAAGTCTCATGAGATGTGATACGTTGAAAGTCTCATGAGATGTGATACCTTGAAAGTCTCATGAGATGTGATACCTTGAAAGTCTCATGAGATGTGATACCTTGAAAGTCTCATGAGATGTGATACCTTGAAAGTCTCATGAGATGTGATACCTTGAAAGTCTCATGAGATGTGATACCTTGAAAGTCTCATGAGATGTGATACCTTGAAAATCTCATGAGATGTGATACTTTGAAAGTCTCATGAAGTGTGAAATCTTGAAAATCTCATGAGATGTGATACCCTGAAAGTCTCATGAGATGTGATACCTTGAAAATCTCATGAGATGTGATACGTTGAAAATCTCATGAGATGTGATACGTTGAAAGTCTCATGAGATATGATCCGTTGAAAGTCTCATGAGATGTGATACCTTGAAAGTCTCATGAGATGTGATACCTTGAAAGTCTCATGAGATGTGATACCTTGAAAATCTCATGAGATGTGATACTTTGAAAGTCTCATGAAGTGTGAAATCTTGAAAGTCTCATGAGATGTGATACCCTGAAAGTCTCATGAGATGTGATACCTTGAAAATCTCATGAGATGTGATACTTTGAAAAACTCATGAAGTGTGAAATCTTGAAAGTCTCATGAGATGTGATACCTTGAAAGTCTCATGAGATGTGATACCTTGAAAGTCTCATGAGATGTGATCCGTTGAAAGTCTCATGAGATGTGATACATTGAAAGTCTCATGAGATGTGATACGTTTAATGTTTCATGACATGTGATAAAGACCTTTTATTTTAAGCTTTTGGAAGCCAAGATTTCACTTCGAGAAAGTGTCTTTGAGGATAGTTTAAGTTTGTTCTGGTAGTACCATTGATTCCTTCCCGGGTCGAGGAATTGTTCTTTGATATCGTAGAACGTTTGATTCTGTTTTTTTTCATTTTCATATGGTATTGAGGGAAAATTCTAGACTTATAATAAAAGTATTCATTCATGGATATGATTTGCAGACGGAGCGATTTGTGGAATGCAGCGATGCACAACTAGCTTCTCTAGAAGAACTCTTTAACGAGATGGAACTAATTTGTGATCCCGATAACGGTTCGTTGATGTTGTTGTTGTTGCCGGCAAGCATCCCGCATCGAAGAGTTGGTTATGAACACTCTCTTTAATGAGAGAAGTTCTCGTGTTCTTCGGACAAGATGCGTCCGGAGAAGGGTTTTGATGTCCTTTGCAGTCCTGAGACTGTCATGCTGCATCTTGTGAAGGCGGACATCGTTGTAGCAACCTGTTCATGCTATAGGCCTTGTGAGTGGGTGGTCAAGCCGGCCTAGCATCGTTTTGGGTGGGAGTAGAGACGTTGTGTTGTTGTTGTTGCCGGCAAGCATCCCGCATCGAAGACTTGGTTATGAACACTCTCTTTAATGAGAGAAGTTCTCGTGTTCTTCGGACAAGATGCGTCCGGAGAAGGGTTTTGATGTCCTTTGCAGTCCTGAGACTGTCATGCTGCACCTTGTGAAGGCGGACATCGTTGTAGCAACCTGTTCATGCTATAGGCCTTCTGAGTGGGTGGTCAAGCCGGCCTAGCATCGTTTTGGGTGGGAGTAGAGACGTCTCGCCTGTCGTTGACCGGAGATAGGCAAGAGGCTATTTGACTGGCGCCTCGACTCGCCATTGAAAAGTATAGCGGAGTATCGGCTGATGTTTTGTCCGGTGGCATGCCCAGGCCGGTCCGGCATCGCCCTCCTTTGACGAGCTATACTACCCAGTTTTGGTCCGCGGCGGGATTTCTCCCGCTACCTCCCAGCACGAATTATTCGTGGGGAGGCATCCCTCTATCCGCCACCTGAGGTCTCGAAACACACTGGCAACAGTGGCCATTCGTGACTCTACAGCCTTAAGAGCCTGTCACGGATGGAGCCGGATTATCCAGTCCAGAATCGAGCGCGACCTCAGGTGGCGGATAGAGGGACGCCTCCCTACGAAGAATTCGTGCTGGGAGGTAGCGGGAGAAATCCCGCCGCGGACCAAAACTGGGTAGTATAGCTCGTCAAAGGAGGGCGATGCCGGACCGGCCTGGGCATGCCACCGGACAAAACATCAGCCGATACTCCGCTATACTTTTCAATGGCGAGTCGAGGCGCCAGTAAAATAACCTCTTGCCCTTCTCCGGTTAACGAATGGGTCTCGCCAAGAGGATCGCCGACTGCGGTGCGAGTTTAGACGGAGAAAATCTCTCCGGACTCAAAAGGATCCTCACCACCAACCTATCCCAAAGGACTCCCCTCGACAGGACCTATGGGCAAGACAACAACAACAACAACCTGAGGTCGCGCTCGATTCTGGACTGGATGATCCGGCTCCATCCGTGACAGGCTCTTAAGGCTGTAGAGTCACGAATGGCCACTGTTGCCAATGTGCGCAAAGACTTCACCCGCACTGCTTTTTTTTTACTCTCCTTTGTTTTTTTTTTACTCTCCTTTGTTTTTTTTTCTTCTTTCACTTTTTTTGGAGAGATTTAATTGAACATGAAATCAACAACCGAGTGCGGCCTATACCAAAGGTCGTTAGGGCTAAGTGAAGTGGGGTTACAATTTTTTTTTTTCAATTTAAACGCTTTATCAAGATCAGCAAGCCACATCGGTAATTTAACATCATCGATTATGGGATCTGTTGCGACATGTGACGACTCCACTCCTCAGCGTTCTCTGCCTTCCTTGGGACTTGGGGACTAACGGCTTTGACAAAGTAGTCCCTCCATCTCATTCTTCTGTCGATCATGATGGCGCTACGATCCCGGAGCGCCAAATCTTCTCGGGAAAGGACTCTCACAGACGAGGGAAGAGACGGTGCGAGGAGCAACCGTGCAGGGAGGGAGACGAATGAGAGAATGTTACAGAATGGGGTTACAGCGACACGAAAAAATATGTCTCGAAGTATGCTGCTCTAGCCTACACAGTGGGCAGAGGGGAGATTCATTGGCCCCTATTCGGTGGAGGTAACTGTTAAGGAAACTAGAGTGGTCGCTACGCGATTGCGACAGAGTTATCTGATTTTCTCTGGATAGTTGGGACATGGACTTATGTATTCTAGGAGGTTTAGTTCCCAGAACTGGGTTGGGTCGATTATTTCTAAGAAAATCTCTGACGGTCTCCGTGTGTATTTTTCTGAGGGCCACTTTATAGTCCGAATCACCTAATGCTATGTCTATATCTTTGGCGTGCTTTCTGATTGCCCTGGGAGGTTATGCTTCAGTGCAGATGCGGTGAGAAGGATGGTTGGGCTGAAGCCTGGCCTTGGCAGTGAATTGTTTGCTGAGCATGAGGTTGTGTTCTTTAACTGGAAGAAGTTTGCTCTCGTATGTCAGGTGCTGTCCGCGATCGCAAGGTTCCTAGTTGCGATTCAAATTGCTTTGTTTTGTGCTGCTTGCAAGGAAGTCCAATGTGATTCGGCAAGTTGGGGCGAGTATATAGGTGCTGCGTAGGACAAGACTGCCCTTGTGGTTGCTTTATAGGTGTTCAGCATTGTTTCGGTCTTCTGTCTCCATTTTCTTCCTGCGATTGCTCGGAGGACATTCAATCTTTTTGTCGCCCTTGTCTTTAATCCTTCAGCGTGTTGACGGTAGGTTCCCATCTGGTCCAAGGTGACACCAAAGATTTTGAGGGTTCTACTTGGAGGAAGTGGCTCACCGTTGACCACAACTTCTGGTACTTCACGACATTCCTTCGTGTTGGTGGTGAAGAGCGTTACACTGGATTTAGTTGCCGAGATGTCCATCTTTAGTTCACCAAGATGGCTGGTGACGGCTGAGAGGTAGGTCTTCAGTCTGTCAGCTCCAACTCTCCAGTCAGGGTGAGAGGCCAGTATTGTCAGATCATCCGCATACCCGACCAGTTTGATCGTCTCGGGAGGTTTCGGCAGCCCATTCAAGTATATGTTGAACAGGGAAGGGCTGAGTACTCCCCCCTGAGAAACTCCTGCGTAGCAGGTTTGCTGGCGGCTGAGGCAGTTTCTGAAGTCCACACGGATGGCTCCCCCCCGTAGATAGCTGAAGAGCCATCTGACGAGGCCTCTGGAGATGGACGTTTCGGCGAGAGTGTGACACAGGCGAGAAATGTTGACCAGATCATATGCCGAGGTGAGTTAGAGCGCAACCATCACTGTGCGATGTGAAGGGAGCCGTTGGTTGTTACCATTGGTTATGTGACCCATTATCTCCATCAAGGCTGTCGTGGTCGAGCGTCCTTTTCTGAAGCCATGTTGCCAGTTTTCCAACTCAACTTCTTCTGTGATGTGGGGGAGGATGATTCTCTCGAGGAGTTTGACCACAGGGGACAATATTGAGATCGGTCTGTAGCCTTTAACCGACGTGAGGTCCCTGGCTTCGGAATCGTGATAACTCTGGCCGTCTTCCAGGCCGAAGGTATGATGCCGGTGCTGAGTTAGCAATTAAAGAGTATTGCAAAGCATCTTGCACACTGTTCGCCAGCCTTTTTAACCATAAGAGGACAGATTCCGTCGAGATCCATGGCCTTGGAGCTTCTCATTTTCTTCATTGCTGTCTTCACTTCGTCAACTGTGACGACTGGGACGTCGGAACGCTCAAGATTCGTGGTCCAGCGGTGCGTTCTCCTGTTAGATCGATCATAGGTCTTGACTGCTTGTTTGGCGAGTTGTTTGGCGAAAAGGTTGGTAGCTTCCAAGCTGGACAGAGGTGAACCCTTATGGACAATGGCGGCGTGGGAGGGTTTGTGTGCTCGACCATCAAGTGATTTGATTGTGTTCCACAAACGATTTGTAGGTTCGTTGGGTCTGAGGTTGTTGACGAAATCTTCCCATGCAATGCGTCATTGATCTTATAGGAAATCCTTGTCATCAGTTCAGGGAGACATGGGTCTGCCGGGTTTGCTCTACGCGTCTTATCTCTTTTTTGGATGAGTGCTTTGGCTTCTTCGCTCAGGCGGGGTATGAAGTCTGGGCATCTTCCTTGTGGTATATGTTTTCTTGCCGCCTCTCTGAGAGTTTCAACCAGGAAGGAGTGCATGTTGTGAGGGCTTCCTTCGTACGGAAATTCGCTGAGTCTCTTGTTCACTTCTATTTCGTAGTCGTGCCGTGCCACTTTGCTTTTCTGAAGTTCATGTAGCATCTTCGTTTCCCAATCGTTGGGATTCTCAGTTCTAACTCGATTAGGACTGGTAGGTGGTCAGAATTCAGCTTTCCGAGAGTTCTCCAGGAACAGTTGGTCGCAATGTCGTTTGTGACTGTCGTAATGTCCGGAGAGGCTTCCTTGCGCGTGTGTTGCTGAGGAGAGTTCAAGACTATGCAATTGCTCTGCTCGATAGCTTCACAGATTGCAGTTCCTCTGGCATCTTCTTTACCGGTACTCCAGAGCTCATTGTGGGCGTTCACGTCACCAGCCACAACGCATGTCTTTGTATGTTTGAGGAAGTGGGCAAAGTCTGTGTTATAACCCGGTGGACATGAGGAGCGTGGAGGGATATAGAGATTAGTTATTCTCAGATTACCGAGTGTTGAGGGGATCTCGATAGTCATTGTCTCTATTGTCTTATCACCCTTCATGTGTCTTATCACACTTCATTTGTCGATGTTGTATGGGCCTTAAAATGTGAATTATATTGTCTGCGTGTGTAGCTCAGTGGGTAAGAGCATCGCCCGGAAAGCTAAGGTTATTTACATAGTTTTTTCTCCCTTCAAATGCTGATTTTCTTTTAAAAATTTGTAACTTTTAAATGAAACCTTTTTGACTATTATTCTTTTTTTTAATCCATCTTTGAAAACTTCTACAGTTTTTTATTAGCGGCTGATATAATTCCGCAGTTTGTGACTTCTTTTTTCTATGCTTCAAGGGTTTTGTTAGGGGCTTACTCTTCGGTAACGAATTTTCAAAATCTAAGTAAGCGGACCTCTTTGGTTTTTCAAACCAACCCTACTGTAGAATCTACTGGTTTTGCTTGAAAAGAAGAGAGACTGTGTACCATCCAGAAGCGACCACGGAGGGACAAATGATGTCAGAGGATGTCTGTAAAACTGAAGACAAGATGGACGACACAGAAAAAGGTGAGAAAAACTAATAGGAGGCGTGTAGAAATGTGAGTTTGGAATTTTAGTTAATTTTTTCGAACTGGAAACGCCATTTTTATACTGTGAAAAAGCAAAAAAAAAAGTTTTTTTTATTTGCCGCGTGATACTAAAATGCGGTAATGCTATTTCGGCTGGGAGAGATGACCTACTTTATGTCTCATGAACTATTAATTACTCCGTTATTGATTAGTAAAGCTCATAGCCACCCTAAGATCATATTTATATCGTAGAAATTTGAAGAACAAAAACTTGTGTTTGAGCGGTAGACAGTCGAGAAGATTGGAAACGAGCTAGAGGAAGAACACTTCGAATGGGGAGAGATCGGGCATGAAACGGGTTTATACTGTGAATCGCTCCCTCGCCCTGTTCTCAGACCCCCACTCAATTAAGCGATCGTTTGTTTTCCGATTTTCAAACAGTGCATGTGACTTATGGTTAAGACGCTGGCTGTCATTAGCGTGTCGAAGTCTCTTCTCTTCTAACAGTGTAAATTACGAAATATAAAATTTTAAGATTCTAATAGCGCGTATATTATTCTGATTACTACCTTCCAGGTTGATTTCGAGCGACGTCGGGCTCCGATTTCCGGTTCGCACTAGCAGTGGCCGCATATCGCGCCCGAAAATTCTGCCTGGAGATGATTGAGTGTTGAGGGTCCTGAAAAGAAAACCCTTAGATAGCATAATCTGACAATTTAAGATAGAGACCGAAAGGAAAGCATTTTGTGTGAGTATTGTCACAATGTTAATGTTACTCAGATGGATCGATTTTTGCATCAAGCAGTATCTGCTTAGTTCTTATTTTGAGTTGTTTTTTTTTCCATTTTAGATTTGTTATGGCGTATTTACTGTCTTCTTCAGTCCAGCCTCGTGGCAGAGTTCGCGCTTCAATGAGATGCGATCCAGACTTTACCTGGTATTAATAGTGGCTGGTTCCTAGATCACAGTGTTAATCAGGGGAGATACAGGAAAACACGAACTGATTATTTTTTTTACCCTCTTGTTTTGGGTAGATAGATAGTGTAGGGGTTGAGCTCGTGAAAAAATTCACATTTACTAGTTTTTTCTTTTTTTCACATTTACATTTTCACAAAATTTCACATTTACTATTTTTTCTTTTTTTCACAATACACATGTAGAAAAAAACGAAGCGAAAAATCACAAATTAACTTCGGAAATTCTAATATCTCATCTCAGAAGTGAATTTTTCAGTTTTTTTCACAATACAACGGTGTATTTTTTTCGCAATACAACGGTGTATGGTATACTAGTGTAAAGTTTTAAAAAAACAGAAGCTATGTTGTGTGATGTTGACTTTGAAAGGAATTTTTTCAAAAATTTGAGATTTCGGATTTTCTTTTCTTTTTTATTCCAAGCATGTATTTGAGACAAAAAAAATTTGAGATTTCGGATTTTCTTTTCTTTTTTATTCCAAGCATGTATTTGAGACAAAAAACAAATTACTGATAAACAAAGTATGCATGGACTGTTATGTTGTACATTATACAGGGTAGCCAATGTATTCGGCAACCAATCTTTCGGCGTTTATAATTCACTTTAGAACGCTGAGCTCCAATGTTTACATATGTTCTTTTCACATGTGTTTTTATTAAATGTTAAAAATTTCATTAGCTAATGTGCTCCAGTTGAGCGCAAGTGTTTCCAGCGCAAACTAGGGTCAAAGTTTTCGCATTGTAAATTTTTCAATAAAGTGTTGAATCAATTTTTTTTAAGAAAAAAAGGTGTGATCGGAGTCAGTGAAACGCAGCTGTTTTCACGGCTGCAGCAGCATGAAAGTGACACCGTTCCAACTGTCGGTCTTCTGCTGTTTCATGATTGGCGAGGAAAAACAAAAGTGGAAGGAGAGGTCGACTCGGCTTCCGACTCCCTCAATATCTCTGCGAAATTCGGAAGGTCACACTCTGATGATTGACGTGAACGACTTCGACTGTCTTTGTAGTTCTTTATTACCATAGGATAGCTTGTAAGGCCATCACTTATATGGAATCATGAAATAGGAAGGGGAATAATGAGGAATAAGACGGTCAATTTTCGTTGGTGTCCACTCTTGCTGTTGACAACAGAAAGTTCGGTAAAACTATGACATTCGAGAGGTCGATTTCTTCTAGAGCCTTGCCGAATGCCTCGATATCTTGAATCTCTTTGAAATTATCTGTAAATTTATTCCATAAAGCAATTGCTCTAGAAAAGAAGGAATTTGGATCATTGTATCGTTTAAAGTTCTCATTCTTGTCTCAGTTCTCATTCTTGTCTCAGTTTTCTCTACCGAGCGGTGAGTGTCCATAGTGCTCTGTGTATCGATTTCTTCCGTGCTCTTACTGCCTTTACTGCCCAAAATGCCTCCCAAAAGACGAGCCGAAAAAACTTCTTCCAACGATTGTGATCCTACTGGAGTTGCTGCTCTGACTTTAGCACTCGACAGCTGTATTTCTGCCGAATCAGAAGCAAAGAAGCCTTCCCTGCCTCCTCACGTCTTGCTACTCCTGAAGACGTGCGCTGTTGTCATCAAGAAACTATCAGATATACATTCCACTCAGTCCCCCACCGTCGACTTAATCCAGCACGAAATTGAAGAGGACAAAAGACTCCGATCTATTGTCATCGAAAAGGCTCCAGAACATCCGGATCCTACTGCTCTCCCTTCTTCACAAACAGCTCATGACAACGCTCTGGTTCTCTCGCTACTCGACGCAGCTGGCGTAGCTGTTCACGGACTGGCCCATTTTCGGATGGGTATCAATCACAACTCTAATGGGCGACCGGCCTCCAGACCGCTGAAGGTCATTCTTCCAGCGAAGTCACTTCAGCGGCAACTTCTCGCACGTGCCTCTTCACTTCGGAATGACAACCGCTTCAGAAACATTTTCATTCGGCCAAGTCTGACCAAAGAAATGCGAGAGAAGGAGTTCTTGCTTCGGCAAGAGAAAAGAAGACTAGTGTCCGAGGGGAAAGACGTCGTTGTCTACAATGGAGAAGTGATACCAAGAGCAGAAGCCGACGCTATTCGTCGTTCGAGGCTGCAAACTGTTAGACCTTTATCTTCTTTCCCGTCAAACTAAGATCATGTCCGGGTAAGAATTCTCTCAAGTTCTTCTATTTTAACATGCGCTCTATATGTAATGAACTAGCAGCCTTCCGAATTTTTCTAGAAGCTGAGCAGCCAGATATTGTAGCGTTGTCCGAAACTTGGCTCCATGGTAGGATTAAGGATTGTGAAATTGTTGGAGATCTCCCTTATGTTGTTGTGAGAACGGACCGTGACTCTAGAGGCGGTGGTGTTTGCATTGTTATTCGTGATGTATACTCTTTTACTAAGCCAGCAATAGATTTCTCTCGTACAGAAGTCATAGCCATCGATGTTCTTATTTCAATTTGTTTTCTACGAATTGTTGTGTGTTACCGTCCACCCAGTTATAGTTCCGATCAGACAAGAGTTTTTTGTGATTTTCTATCCGACCTTTTCTCAACATCTAATCATCCCTTCTTCCTGGTGGGCGATTTCAATTCTGATTCCCTGAGTCCTCCTGTTAGTCTTTCCGATAATATAATTCATTCTCTGATTTCCTCCTTCAACCTCTCGTTTCTGTGCCGCCTCCCAACGCGCCAAAACCGATCACTTGACTGGTTCGTTACATCTCATCCTTCTCTTTTCTCCGAGTCCCGTATTATTCCCTCATTTCCGTCTTGTGATCATTTAGGATTCGATACCAATATACATATATGCTTGGACCGTATCGACGTTGAACATGTTCCAGACTATTCTCGAACTGATTTTTCTGCTTTGAATGATTACTTGTCCTCTATAGATTGGGAAGCTGCTTTCGATATGTTCTTTTGTGTAGATGACCTTTACTCTCGCTTCCTACTATTCCTCCACCACGCTCTGTCCTTGTATGTTCCAATGAAGGCCCCTCGCTCGTCTTTCTCTGCCTATCCACCCCATATTCGTAGCTTGATTTCTTATCGAGATGCACTATTTCGCAATATTCGTTACCCACTTGTTCGAAAACTGTATGAAAAAGCTAGTTGTGATCTACTTAAACAAATCAACAAGTGGAATAAGCACTGCCTCAAGAAAAGGCTCACATCCTCTCGTAATTTGTACCGGCATATCTCTTCTCTCACACGTCCCAAACCCAATCCTCCTTGTTTTCTCATTGATCGAAATGGTTCTGTTTTGACTGACTCTCAAAGTAAATGTGACTTACTAGCAGCTGAGTTTGCCTCTTCCTTTACCCATGATGACGGTTTGTTACCCCGCCCCGCTGGAGATCCCATTCTTCCACAAGCTAATCTAAGTATCTTTCTTCCGTATACTGTTTCACGTGCTTTGTCTAAATTGAAATACACGGGTAGTATCGGTGCCGATGGAATTCCTCAGCTTGTGTTCAAAATGTGTCATTCTTCGCTTTCGGTTCCTCTATCCCACATATACAACTTCTGTCTTATCACATCTTCGACTCCTGCTATTTGGAAGCATTCTTTTGTGACCGCAATTCCTAAACAAGGCAAAGAACCCTCGTCTCCTTCTTTTTATAGGCCCATATCGATATTGTCCCCTGCATCGAAGACAATAGAGCGCCTACTTCGTAAGACTATTATAGAGCATCTAGAAAGATTCGATGTGTTGTCTAATTATCAGCACGGTTTTCGAGAGAAGGCTTATGTTGTCACCAATTTATTGATGTGTGAGGAAGACTGGACGAGAGCGCTAGGGAGTGGACTTTCCACCGATGTCATATATCTCGATTTTTCTCGAGCTTTCGATACAATTAGTATTCCTAAGCTTCTCTACAAGTGTAGACATTATGGTATACCATCTCAATTGTTATTGTTTCTGGAATCCTTCTTGACAGATCGCATTTTTTCAGTTCGCATTGGTAGGACTCGTTCTCCTCAATTTAATGTGACATCAGGGGTTCCCCAGGGTTCTGTCCTTGGACCTCTGCTATTCATCTTATACATAACTGATTTGAACCATGTACTAGCTCAATTCCCTAATGTGCATTTCCAAGCATTTGCCGATGATATTAAAGTGTATGTGTCTTATAACAAAGATACCTTTTTAGAGCGAAGTCAAGAACTACAACTTGCACTCGATGCTATTACTGTTTGGTGTGAATGTAATCAACTCTCCTTGTCTCCCAGTAAAACTCTTCATCTGCATATAGGGTACCAATCTCTCATCGCCTCCTATTCAATCTGCCATGTTCTGTTATCACGTGTCAACCAAGTTCGCGACCTGGGAGTACAAATTGTCTCATCATTGCGCAGAGGCCCAGCTGTTGAAGATCGAGTGAGCAAAGCAACGGCAGCCATGTATTCACTCCTCCGTGCTGTTCCCATCAACGACCCAGTTATTCTACTCAAATGCTTTTCCACATATATACTTCCTCATCTAGAATTTGCATCTTGCTTCTGGAATCCATATTATAAAAAAGACTGCAAAATTATCGAGAAAGTACTTGAAGCTTTTACTCGTATTGTATACTACCGATGCTTTCCTAATCCTGATTATCCACGTGCACTTCCTTCTTATTCTTGTCGATTGGCTAACTTAGGTCTTTCTTCCTTGATAGACAGGCGGAAAGTCGCGGATCTTATGATGGGTTGGAAAATTTACAACAATAGTTCCATTGTCGCGAAGGAAAAGTTCTTCAAATGGGTTCCGATTACACGGACAAATGTTAACGGTTTGTATGTCGAAGCAACACAGAATACGGCCCGTTTCCATTGTTTCTCATTAAGGGTAGCACGTATGTTCACTAGATTATCGAGAGATGTGTTGAATGTTCCGAGTGAACACGTTTTTAAAAAAGCTGTCATCAATATCATTGATACACTTTAGTTTTTCCGTTTCGAATCAGCAGACATATGGATGTAATTATTAGACACTACATATGACGCGCTCTGTAATAAATTGTTACAAGAATTGTCTTAGATTTCTTTTCTTTTTTTTCTTTGCTTCTTAAAGACACCATTGTTATCTGTGGTTTTTGAATGTTTGTTTTTGCACTGACAAGTGTAGATAAAATATATAAAGTTCATCAGAGTTAATTTGGAGGTTCGGTCTGAAGTGCGGAGATTGGTTTCAGTTCTTAACTTCAGCTCTTTTTTGCACGTCTGACAATCCGCTCTATCAGAAAGTAGACGAAAAACTACCAATAAATCAGAACGGAGTCGTCGAATTATTAGTGAATCTAAATTGAATTCAGCGAGACGTTGGGGATAGCTCAACCTAATACTTCCACAACGAGAATAAGCTTTTTTTGTGAAAAGTCTCTGAGGATATTCCAACCTTTTCGAATTATTACTGTGGACTTTCGGAGAGAAAATAATTGTACCATATTCAAGTAGTGGTCTGATGTAAGTGTCGTAAACGGTTTTGTAACCGTTCAAGTCCAAACATCTAAACACTTTGAAAACTTGTGAAATTCTACACAGAGTCCTAGCACGTATTATTTCTACGTGTTGCTTGAATTTGAGCTTAGAGTCCACAAAAATACCTAAGTCTCTGACTAAATTAACGACTTTTATCAGCGAGCTATCAATGAAGTAATCGTTTTGAGATTTCCCAAGACGGAGACAGTTGATTTTCTCGACAGCTAAGGGAAGTTTGAATTCACGTGACCAATTTGAGATATTGTTTATACATAGTTGAAGAGAATCAGAGTCCTCACTATAAATTTTGAGGTCATCGGCAAACAAGGAAAACTTTACAGTTGAGGAAATACAGCTCTCAATGTCATTGATGAAGCAGAGGAACAAGAGTGGCCCGAGAACTGTCCCTTGGGGTACCCCGCTGAGTACTGGGAAAGAATCAGAGTAGACATTTTCTATTCGAACCTTAAATGAACGGTTTTGTAGAAATAAAGTAATCCAGTCTATTATAGTAATATGAAGTCCCATGTAATGAAGCCTTTTGATCAACTCTGAGTGTGAGACCTTGTCGAAGGCTCTCGCGAAATCAAAATATACAACATCTAATGCTTGATGTTTCTGAAGAGATATTTCCCACTCACTGATAGATTTTAAAAGTTGCAACTCACAACTTCTTCTGGATATGAAACCATATTGGGACTTGGAGAAGAAGTTTCTGTGGTTAAGTCTGACGTTATTAGATAAAATGCTCTCGAAGACTCGACAGACCGCGGAAGTCACAGTGATAGGGCGATAATTCCTGAAATTCGCTCGATCACCTTTACGTTTGTATACTGGGATGACTTCTCCGGATTTCCATTGAATAGGAATTGAGCATCGCTTGAAAGAGTCTTCGAATAGTAGGGAAAGCAAGAGCCAGGGCACATTTCTTCAAAAGAAATTGATTGATGCCTTCTGAAAACTTGGTGAACTTATTAGGTAAGTTCTTGAGAACATTGTGTTTTTTTGTGTCTTCTAGCCGATTGTGTTTTTGCTTTTGAACAGCATAGCTGTTTTAGAGAATAACATGAGAACTTTTTTGTATTTCTTTTTTAAAAGATTGATGGAATCTCAGAAATTTTAGTTAGTTTTATTATATTAGTTTGAAAAAATCATTATGTTTTATAGCGTGTAAAAACGTTTAAAGTAAAACTAGGGAATCGAAGAAATGCCTTGTTCTCTCTGTATCTTTTTCTAGTCTCTCCCTGATCATTCCTCGCAGTTCAAGGACGAAACCGAGCTTTGGCAATTCTGGAAATTGCGCGTAGTTCTTGTATTACTGCCTTTTTCGGTTTTTTTTTTCGGTTTTTCTCTAACTTTCCCCTGTTCTCTCTCTCTAAATTCTTTTTCACCGGTTGTTAATTATAATTCCACCGGTTATTAATTATAATTTCACCGGTTCTTAATTATAATTTCACCGGTTATTATTTATAATTTTGCCTCGATTTCTAAAAGTTGGAATTGTGATTTTTCATTCTTACTGAGTTTTGGTTCTGTAATCTATACAATAAAAACAAGTACATTTCAATTTAGATTCTAAAAAATTTTGAATAAATATTTAAATGTTTCTTTGTTGTACGAAAACAGCGTTGATAAAATTTTGAAAAGCACCATACTTCGATTACATTCAAATAACACCGAAAAGCCGATTCAAAAACTGGCGAAATTCAATCCATAAATTTCGGAATGAGAAATTCAAAAACTTTTTTAGTAGAAAAAAGGTGTAGATTTCCAGTGCGAAGTTAAGGCCGCGTTTTAGTACAAACATGACCCACTTGACCTTCCACGCTCTAGCGTACCAACATTTGTTATAGGCGGTATCACGAAGATCTCCCAGAAAATTCACTTGCAGACCATTCACTTTTTTTTATGAATGTTTCGTTTTTATGATTTTTTTTATGTCGTTTAGTGAATTTTCGGGTAACACGTTCTTTTGCAGAGCGTCGCTTTGCAGTGCGTCACCTTGCACCTGTAAAGAAGGCACTTTTTTACTTGGGCGCAATTTACTTTGGGGGAGGCAGGTAACGTTTCACTGATTTTTTCGCTTAGACTCAGGTAAAATCTAGGCACTTTTTTACTTCGTCTGATAGGGCGCTCGTGAGCTTTAAACGCTTCGGTTTCAATTTTTTTCATAGTTGTTCTATTTGAGCATCAGGGACTCTGATTCTTGCAAAAAAAATTTTTTCTCAGGAAGATATATGGAATCAATATCAATATATGGAATAGTCTGCCTAACGATTTGGTAACAATCTTCTCAACAACTACTTTCAAAAATTATCTTCTCTTACTTCCTGTGGATTGCATTGTCCCTCAAACTAGAATTAGACTTTCGCTGAAAATTATTTCTCGTTTTTTTTCTTGCCTCCACACTGTGCTTTTTGCTTTTAAATTAACTGAATTCACACCCGTGACAGTTATCCGTTCTGTGCATTACAACTGTGAATGTCCACTACCGGAATAAAGAATAAAGAAGAGATTTTATTCATGAAAACTCCCTTCCCCCCTTTCTCCTTAGGGTCCCCCTCCCCCTCCCCCCCTAGGGCCCCTACCCCCTTGCTTAGGGCCCTCTTCCTCCCCCCTTCCCCCTTTAGGGCCCCCTTACTTCCCTGCTTATGTAAACCCCCCTCCCTCTCCCCCTTTCCTTTCCCCAAAATTTGATTCAAAGAAATGTAAAAATTTGTTTGTAGAAATTTGTAAAAATAAATGAAAAATTTTTTTTTGCAAGAATCAAAATGAACATCTATGAAAAAAGAAATTGAAACCGAAGCGTTTAAAGCCCACGAGCGCCCTACCAGACGAAGTAAAAAAAAGTACCAAAATGTATGCTAACGAGGCCGTACAGCTTGAGAACGAGGCCGTATAGAATCCTCCCCAAGTAAAGTGCGGTCCCCAAGTGAAGTGCACCCCCCCCCCCGAAGTAAAGTGCGGCCCCTAAGTAAAATTGTACCCGTCAAAAAATATGTGTAGAAGATATCTCGAAATTTAGAGAAGAACTGCTAACAGACTTGAGTGGTTTGATTTTAAGGTTTTTCCCTGCAATTTTACGCTTCGAGTCCTCCGCTTCGAGCTTTGGCGGGTCTTCATATAACTGACTTGTTCTTTTCAAAAATAACTCTTTCTCAAATGAATCAATATACCCAAAAGCTTTGGAAAATCTTTTTTAAAAAGTCTTACAAGCAGTCCAAGCCACAAAGAAGTAAAGGAGCGGATAAGAAAAACCCTGCGGCCCGCAGATTCCAACCGATAATTCTCAGAGTTTTCATTCAGAGCTATGTTCAACATTATATGCCCTTTTTCTCCAGGCGGACCTCCGCTTTTTTCTCCAGCGGTTCATCTTTTACAGACGGAAAAAAATACATGAAAATAATTCGATTGTGAGCTGTCATGGGGCGAAATTTCTTGGTGCGAAATATCGTGATACCTTCTATTTGAGAAGCTGTGCCGAGGTGTACAAGTTCCTGTTCAAAATGGGGCTGTAACGCAGAAGTTCCTGTTCCAGGT
The DNA here is from genome assembly GCA_964056735.1 of Allodiplogaster pararmata. NCBI lineage: Eukaryota > Metazoa > Nematoda > Chromadorea > Rhabditida > Diplogasteridae > Allodiplogaster > Allodiplogaster pararmata. The sequence continues at coordinate 35,381,823 of OZ057408.1, read as the reverse complement.
GCTGGGCCGCAGTGTTGAAGTTCCCGCGCATCTGACGGCTCAAGGTGCAGAACTGCTAATTTTTGCACAGCCGGGAGGACCCAGCCGAATTATGGCACTCGCTCCGGTTAGGGAGGAAGATGCTGATGCTCGCAGGGTTAGTTGCCGTAGAGGTTGAGTTCTTCCCAGGGGTAGGGGTCGAAGTGTTTTAGGGCCTTTCATGTTTATGGTTCAAAGGTTTTGAATTGAATTAGTTTTATCATCAAAGGATAGCTTGTTATGGCTATCGCTGACATAGATGATGGGGAACTTGAGAGGAAATTTTGGAACTGTGGTTTTCTTGGACGCTTTCTCGAAATGTCAAGTCAAAAATGAAGGTAGGCTTATGTATTGGGTCAGCGGGGAGTCTTCTAGGATCTTGACGAAGGCTTCGACTTCTTTGATCTCGGAATTATCATCGGCAATTGTGTTCCAGAGAGCAACGACGCGGTAGAAGAAAAATTGATTATTTTTGTAGTTCTCTTCATTTAGTAGGCGCAGTGAGCTCGATCTGGCAGAGGTTCTGAGATTAGGACATGTCGTGAATGATACTTGACTCCTGCATACAACACAATCTAAAGCACCAAAAATTAATCTGAACAAGAAATATAGATCATACCTTGCTCTTCTTACAATTAAGGATTCTAAATCAAAAAGTCTTAGTATTTCCGGATAGTTCAATGTGGAGCCTCTACATCTTCTTAAGGCTTTTTAAAGGAAAATTCTCTGGGGATATTCTAATCTTCTGGCCAATTCGCTACAAGGAAGCGGAGAGAAAATTATGGTGGCGTATTCTAATAGGGGTCTTATATAAGATAAATAAACAGATCTGAAGCCTTGTAAATCTTGATATTTAAATACTTTGAAAATTTGAGAAACCTTAGTTAAACTTTTTGCTCGGACCACTTCTATATGCCTATCGAATGTTAGAGAAGAGTCTATGTATTTCCCGAGATCTTTAACTAAACTACGTGAACATATTTCGTCTTTGTCTATAAAATACTTGAGTTTTAGATTTTTGGAACCCAGGTTTAAGCAGAATATTTTGTTGTTTTGCGAAAGGTAATTCCCATATTAAAGACCAGTTGAATATATTGTCAATGCTTCTCTGTAAGGAGTTTTAATCAGGGCTTTAGATTTTCAAATCATCTGTATAGAGCATAGAGGGACCTTTTGAGACCTTCACAGGTTTAGGAGTCTGAGTGGTTCAGGGAATTCATCTCTAGTGGTCGGAAAGTTGGAGGCCCTCGCAGGGTTTTGGATCGGAGTGGTTTAGGGGCCTCTCACAGTTAGGGATCGAAGGGTTGAGACCATCGCAAGGTCATGGTTGTAAGTGGTTGAGGGCCTTTCACAGTTAAGGGTCAACAGGGTTAAGACTCTGACAAGGTTAGGAGTGGTTTGTGGTCTTTCCCAGTTAGAGGTCGGAGGTGTTGAGGGCCTCGCATGTTTAGAGGTGAAAGTGGTTTGGGGCCTCGCAATGTAAGGAGGGGGAGGGGTTGAAGTTGATAGCTTGCCTTCGTTTATTTTGGTTTCCACATAAACTGAAAAGTTGGGTATCGCTCTATGATTTGAGGTCAATAAGTAAGTTCAAGAGATTTTGGTAATAGTAGTTTCAATGTTTCAAAATCAGCTAATAATTATCTTGTCTCTTTCATTAACTCTCTAATTGATAAGTTTGTCCCAACTGTAGATCCTAGAGACGATTTATCCCGCTATCCTTCAAATCTACGTAAGATGTTCGTTAAATTACAACGAATGTCTCGAAATGCCCCGTATTCGGATTACTGTACTAGAAAAACTTCCGAGTTTGATCAAAAGCTGAAAGAATTCGAAATTAAAAGAGAATCTCAACTGATATTACGAGGTAATCAGAAATCATTTTTCCCGGCTTGTAGGAGCCGTTTGAGTACAGCCAATAATGCTATTCCCGCTTTGATCGATAGTGATTTAAATGAAAAATTTTCCCCATCAGAGAAAGCTGATGAGTTCTCTCGCTATTTCTCGTCCGTATTTTCTGTACCTCTTCAATGTCCATTGCCTGAAATTAAATTACCTATCGTTACTGAGCCGTTCAATTTCGATTATATATCCGAAGATATGGTAATACGAGCATTATCTTCTCTTGAATCTAAGTGTAACACGTCCCCTGATTCTATTCCTAATATTGTATTGAAGAAATGTCGCTTTGCCCTGATTAAACCATTATGTATCCTATTTAATAATAGCCTTCTTACTGGCTCTGTTCCCCTACTATGGAAGAGATCTATAGTAAAACCAGTACACAAGAGCAATTCCCGGAATCTAGTTACCAATTACAGACCTATTTCTCTATGCTGTTCCTTATCAAAAGTTATGGAGAAAATTATTGTTAAGGAAGTATCTTGCTATTTAGAAAAAGAGAACCTTTTATCGCCCTACCAGGCTGGTTTTAGAGCTAGGAGGTCTACTGTGACCTCTTTAGTTGAATCTCATTCGTTCATTGTTGACTCCTTATCCCAAAGCATCCCTATCGATATAATATTCCTTGATATCAGTAAAGCATTTGATTCTGTTGATCATAGATTACTTCTAAATAGGATAGCATCTTTTGGTATCTCTTCTCCAATCGTTAAATGGTTAACTGATTATCTTGTTGGCCGCTCACAAACAGTTATGATCGATAATAGTCTATCTGACCCAATTCCCGTAATATCAGGTATACCTCAAGGATCATCTTTAGGCCCGTTGTTATTTTTGTTGTACATCGACTCTGTTCAAGAAGCTATCCCCGATTCTATCAAATTCTGCTTATTCGCCGATGATATAAAGATAATGGGACGCGCTACCTCTTGTAATTATATCCAACTAGCTTTGAATCGTATAACCGATTGGTGCCTAGAGTGGAATTTGTCCCTATCCATATCTAAGTGTAATGTACTTCATCTCGGATCATCCAATTCTCGCAGCGTCTATTACATGAACAGTCAACCTCTAGTAGTTGGTAGAGTTGCCAAAGATCTTGGTGTAATCATATGTGATCGTTTCTCTTATCGTAATCATGTTGAAGACAAATGTAAAAAAAGGCTCTGCTCTTGTTAACATGATGTTAAAAGCCTTCAAGTCACCATGTCCGCCTCTTTTAACTTCAGCTTTTAAAATTTATGTCAGACCTGTTCTTGAATACGCTAGTGAGTTATCTAATCCCTCATCCCCCGGCTTAGTAAAATCTATTTAAAAAGTTCAGCGTTCGTTTACGAGAAGAATCCTAGCAAGATCTGGCCATTCCAGACTTCCCTATTCACAAAGAATCTCCATGTTAGGCCTAGAAACTCTTGAATATCGTCGTGCTATATCTGACCTATTATTTATTCATAAATGTGTCCACAAAAAATGTGAACTTGAAACTATGAACTTGTTTCAATTGTCCGCAGTACAGAGATTTTCTCGCCATTCTCATGAGCTCAGGCTAAAAACACCTCATAATATTAGAAAATGTTCTATTTCTACATGTGTTTCTCGCCAGCTATCAGTATGGAATTCATTACCTTTTGAGATCGTCAGTACACCTAATACTGCTAGTTTCAAAAAACACTTATTATCTCTGCCTACTGAAAAGATATTACCTAAACCTTTCGTTCATGACTAATATAATTGTCGATTTTAAGTATATCACCCTCCCCCCTTTTTCATCTATACCGCAACCCCTAAACACCGCCACTTAGAAGAAAGTCCATGCATTTAACTTTGTTCTTGTTTGTGTTTTCATGATATCTCATGTGCTTGGAATAAAGAAATGAAATGAAATGAAATGCATTCTAATATGTTAAAAAAAGGAATATGTTAGGAGATGGATCAACAAATGTCAAGTTACACAGTCTGAAGGCAGAGATGCTTGGTTGAGATGAATAGTGGTTAAACTAATATATGGGATGAAAAGAATCAGTCCCCGGGGCCCAGCCATCTCTGGCGTGACCAGTTACACCATATTTCAAAAGAGGTGAGAGGAGGTCTGAAATTTTCCAGAGGAAGCAGAACCTGGGAGACATGAGAATTACGAAAGAGGAATTGGTAATCGAGGGCGAGGGAGGCGAGGTGCATCTTACGCTCGAGGACGTGCCACAGCTGGAGATTGGCAGACAGAGTGGACAGCCAGAGGAACCGGTTTCTTGGCTGTTACTAAACCACACCCATCACGCTCGTTCATTACTAATCCACGCCATTGCGCGGGAAAATTCTTTGCTTCGCCCCATGCGCTTTATTCATTTTTTCATGTTTTTTTTTCTGCTTAAGCAAAAGTTCACGCTAACGAGGCCGTACGGCTTTGGTCAGCGAGACCGTATCAAAAAAATATACATAATAGTACGTCAAACTTTTACATACATCCCATCATGCACCATCAATTCGTCACGTGATACATTTGTTTCGCGTAATAAAAAGTTCAAAACACTCTTTCCCGCGCAGTGGCGTGGTTTAGTAATGAACAAGCGTGGAGGGCGTGGTTTAGTAATGGCCTGTTTCTAGTATTCTAGGTTCATTCTTTCGGGAAGGGGGGGGGGATAAGTGGGTAAAGGATCCGCAGGGTCGCTTGAGTTCATAGGTCACTAGAATTGTTGAAAATCCAAAGAAAAAACGCTTGAGGGTGTCTAGAATGAATAGACACTTCTCTTTCCCTACCCTATCTCACCTCTAGCTAGTTTTTCATTATTGAAGACATCCCGCTCGAAAAACAGTGTTTTTTTCAAAATTCGTTCTCTCAACAAAGGCAAGGACCATTTTTTCAGCTATGCTTAAAGATTGACCCTAGTCATGCAAAAGACTGGATAAAATACAAAAAGGACCATGTTTTACTAGTTTTTCTCGGAGAACGCAAAATTCCATACTTCACCTGCAAAGTGGATTAAAGGAATACCCAGAGTGAAAATTTTTGGGAAACCTACTATTAAGTTAATGGAAAGAATTTTTAAAAAGTTTAAAGAGAACAAATTTGGTTGAGAATTTAAAGTTTTGCAGATTAGAAAGTTGGATAGAGAAATAAAAATAGATATATATATATATATATTTATTTATATATATATAACAGCGGGGTTGGTTACTGTAGCCTGACGAAAGAAGGTTACTGTAAGAAGAAATGAGCTTACTGTAGGATACATATACGTGTTCAGAATGAAAAAAGAAGTGATCAAGAATTTCATAGAAAATTTTGTATTCATCAGGTTTGAAAATTAATACAGATTGCCTTTTGAACCCAGACTTTTTGTTGCGACATTTGAAAAGCATCTTGGTTAAAAAGACAAAAGATCAACTTTGATCTGTGTCTTGCCTTGTTGATGCGTTGTTAAGAAGAATCAGACTGAACGTTTCTCTTCGAACATAAAAGCATCGTCCAGCGATTTTTTATATTCACTAACGATGCTTTTCTGAAGCGAAATGCTCGAAGTCTCATTCTTCTTAACAACGCATCAACAAGGCAATATTCAGATCAAAATGAATCGCCTATTGGATTCTCAATCCAATGCGTTTTTCTCAGCCCAAATTCTCCTTTAATGACCAAGCAGAATTTCAATTTCAATTTTATTACGTGAAAACATTACATGCAGCAACGCATAAATTAATCACGTGGTACGAGAGATTAGACAATTAAATTGTTTGAATTACATAAATAGGTGAAACAATGCAGATTACATCCAGGCAAACATATATCATTCATCAACACTATTAATTTCGGTGAATATACGAGCTGATCGTATAGAGAAGGCATTTCTTCTGCAAATAGTTCTCGGAGCAGGGTGGATTATTTTGAAAAATGCGCCTCTAGTGTTGGACGCTCTTATTTAAAAGTTGTGGTGCGTCCTGTCAGAGAGTACTTTTTTCCCAAAAATCAGTTTCAAGAGTAGTTTGAGGTCGTTAGATTCTCTAACAGAGAGAAGAGATACTAGGCCTAGTTGATTGTTTCTCGTCTGACTACTTGGCATATTATTAAACTAACAACCAAAGCACCGGCGAAAAACGCGACGCGTAAAATAATTTTGAACCTTCTCTAGTACAGCTATGTCCTTAGCGAAATGTGGGGAGTAAACAGTTGTACAGTGTTCTACAATAGATTTAATGTATATCTTGTAAGCGTTAACAAGTACATCCGGTTTACGAATCTTGAGAACTTTAAGAATAAGATGACATTTACGCTTTGCTTTCTGAGCTATTGTTGAGCAATGAGCAGAAAAAGTCAACTTGTTGTCTACAATAAATCCTAAATCACGAATCTCGTTGAGGTAGGGTAGGGAGTGACTATTTATAGAATATGGAAAATGAGGGGAACTCTGGGTACCAATTCTTAACACAGCACATTTTGGTAGAGATAAAGGCAATTGCCAAGCGTCGCACCACTCCACTATGGTATCAATCGAGTGTTGCAGTGTTGTATGAGAGTCTGTTTTAGAAAAAGACTTATAAACTTTCATGTCGTCTGCAAAAACTTTAATTTTACAATTAGAAGAAGTTATCATATTCACTATATCAGATGTATAAATGATGAATAATAATGGGCCTAAGACACTGCCTTGGGGAACACCACTGGTAACCATGAAACTATTAGAAAGTGATTGATTAACTCGAACTTGGTAGGTTCTATTACCTAAATAAGCTTCGATCCACGAAATAATTCTGGGAGGGAGTTGAATGGACTTTAGTTTATAAATAAGTTTAGAGTGAGAAACTTTATCGAAGGCTTTCTCAAAATCGAAATAAATGATATCTGTGAACTTTTTCTGGTCTACGGCTACAGAACAGTCTTCAAGGAACAGTAACATCAACTGTTCTATTGATCTCTTATGGCGAAACCCGAATTGATCATCTGGCAAAATCTGGTTTATCTCACAATGTTTCTCTATTTCTTTACTCAACACTTTCTCGAATATACGGGAAAATAGTGATGTTATACTGATGGGACGGTAATTGGAAGGACTACTGTAAGGAGGCTTCTTCTTAACTGGTGTGACTATGGAATGTTTCCATCTGTTCGGGATTTCAGATGTAAGGAAAGATTGGTTATAAATTATTTCAAGCGGAATAGACAGAGGGACAGCGATTTTCTTGATAAAAAGCATATTCAGATGATCTGGGGTAGTACAAGAAGACATTGGGTATTTCTCTATTAGTCTACAAATATCATGACGCGTAAACAAGGGTTCTTCTAGAGAGGATGCTCTCAAGACTGAATTATGAGAGAGTGGAGGAAGCTTACCATTGTCTATGGTGTATGACTTCTGGAAGAATTCTCCAAGAAGATTTGCTTTTTCTAAGTCTTTAGATACTGAGATGCCGAGTTCATTCACCAAAGTGTCGACACCGCTTTGTTTCTGGGATGTATTAGACCTTATATACTTGAAGAACAAGTTTTTGTTCTTACTATTAACAATGTTCTTTTCTACATTTAGGTTGAATTTATCTACAAACTTTTTGCATTTCTTACTGGCTTTAACATAAATGTCATAGTCCTCACTTAGTCCACTAGAAACATAGTTGTTCCAGAAGAGAAAACGCTTTTCTTGAGCTCTCTGTAAATGGGTTGGAAGAGATGCATGGGTCGCTAGAGAGACCTTCTGGATAGGAGCGAATTGCTCGGAAAAGTCCTCTAGTATGGATAGTAACAATTCGTACATTGAATCTGTATCTTTGATGGGGTTGAATAAGCAATGCCAATCTAAATTACATAATGAAGGGAGTAATAAGGAATAGTTTATTTTACTGTATATGCGTCGATACGAGTAAAGAGGAATTTCGTGGAATAGGGAAAGTTCGAAACTGATTGATTCGTGGTCTGAATTACTGAATGAGGGAGTGACACATGGGTTCTTCAATAAATCTTTGCTATTGGAGAGGAGGAGGTCTAGAATGTGTGATCCTCTCGTAGGGCATCTAATATATTGATTCATCTGAGTGGCTGAGCAAAATTCAAGAAATGATTTGGAAGCGGGATTCGATGAGGCTAGAGGGGATTTATTCCAGTCTATGTCGGGTAAGTTAAAATCTCCCATTATAATACATGGGTGGTTGCAGGTGACTAGATCAATCAAGAGGTTTAATAACCTCTCGCTTAACCTTAAAAACCTCACGTTTTGAAGAGATTTGAGACTCGGGATAAAATATAGAAGTTTTTTTTTTACAATCACGGATTCCGTATCAATCACTAGCTTGTTTAAATAGCACCTTTGCGTTGAAGATTCCGACCGCAGTACTGGTTAAAGGAACACCCTGGTTGGATCCATAACAAATATGGGCTTTTTTCAGTTGAAAAATCTTCACCATTAATTCTTGTATCTTTATCAGGCTCGACAGCGCTCTAGGATGTTCTTCATTCCAGAACTAGACGAGTCTACAGCAAACGATAGGACCACAGTGCAGCCAAAGATAAGAGCACACCTTAGGGTCACAGTGCAGCCAAAGAAAAGAGTGCGTGGTATGCTTGATTGGTGTTTTTGAATTTGAAATTTCCCGCCAATTGTACGTATGAACCTGCGAAGAACTCAACCTCCAGAATTTAAGAAAAACGAGGGGTGGCCTAGAATAATCAGAAACAAGCGAGTATTCACAGTGTTATTCTTTAATGTGGCCCAATTTCTCCCCATTCCAGGTCTTTCATTCCTAGCTCACTTCTCAATGTTCTAAACCCTCTAATTCTGGGAGAGTAGTAGTTCCTTCTATGTTGGGTTTTTTAAAAAAATATTACTATCATCAGGCGACCTGTGACCACATCTTTATAATTTGTGAGGTAGGTGTGGAGAAATTTATACCGAAGGGTTAAAAAGTATACTTGAGTAAGAATACTGTATACCTAAAGTTACTGAGTAACTAAATGAAATATGTCGCAACTGTTGCAGGGAGGCCTGTTGCTATGTGAAGGTTGCAATGTGTACTTGCGAAGGGCGACGTTCTACTATCACCAGCGTAAGATTAAGGAGTTTGGCTGCTGCAATGCGAACACGAAAAGATTCGAATGCGGAGAGCAAAATGTGGGTGAATTGGAATGAGGTTATGGGGTGGTCGGGTCAGGAGTACAGTAGAGTTAAGAGGGATGGATGGTCGGGTTAGGGGGGGGACGTCGGGCTGGAAGAGATGTTCGGGTTAGGGGAGATGGTAGAGTAAGGGAAAATGGTAGGGTTAGGAGAAATGGTCTACCGGGTTAAGAGATAGTGATGTTTTTTGCCCGAATGGTTTTTTCTTGGCCGGTAAAGGAAGCATTTGTGAGCTTTTTGGGGTTAAAACTCTCTAAAGTCTCTCTCTCTTTTCTATCTTTTTTAGCCTTTTTTCTGTTCGCCTTTTCTAGTTTTGGCTTTTGATACCATCTTTCCTTTCGTTCAATTGACAACTAAGTGGTCGTTTAGGAAGTTTTTGGGTTAGGGAGATGGTGGAATGAGGATAGATGATCGGGTTAGGGGAGATGGTAGGTTAATTTAGGGCGAGATGATCAGGTTAGGAGAGATGATGGGGTTAGGTGGATCGTCGAGTTAGGAGAGATGGTCGGCCGAGTGAGTTAGGGGCCGTTATTAAAGCACGCACGCTGCACGCTAAATCATTAATAATGCACGCCAACGCGCGGGAAGAGAGAAAGAGTGTTTGACGCACTATTATGTTAATTTTTGATACGGTCTCGTTAGCCTAAGCCGTACGGCCTCGTTAGCGTGAACTTTTGCCTAAGCCTAAGCAGAAAAAATGAAAAAAAACTAAATAAAGCGCATTAGGCGGAGTTAAGAATTTTCGAAATGGTCGGCCGGGTAAGGGGATGGTAAGGTTTCTGGAGATAGTCGGGTTGCGGGAAACGGTCGGTTTCAACTGGCGAAAAAAAATTTCAGGTTTATAAAGTTTTTTTTTGAATTTTGAAAAGAGCAGGCTATCTTTTAGTCATGAGGGTAATCTTGTCCTGCAAACAAAAAGAGCCTATGAGTCAAGAACAACAAACTGGCTAAAATCGGGAGAGAATTCTTATACAGTAAACTAGTGGTACTGTATCGGTTACATTCTCAGTGCGATGATCGTCTGCCTACGATAGAGAGACTCTGTACTCACATGGCAGAGACGCATGGAATGCCAACCGATGTGCAGGAAGTGGAGTTTGACAATGAGGAAGAGTTCCAGGTAAGGACGTGTTAGAAAGGAAGGGGGGCCCTTTAGCGGTGTTTCATTTTCATACCCTTGGTAGTGGGGTTTTCTTCTCAAAAAAACACAGAAGCCGGTGAAGAGCGGGGTGTTATTGGACAACCAATAACCTTTTGGTGACAAAAGGAGATAGTTTTATAAAGAGTATTAGTTTTTCTATGCTCTGAAATGAAGAACTGAGCCGCCGGAGGTGTAGACAGCCGCTGTTTATCACCACCAGCTAAACCCGGTTTTTATAGAAAAACGTCAAATGAGTCTCAAAATAACTGTACCAGCTGAGCGATATGGAAAAAAAATGAAAAAGGCTAAATAAGAATGGAAAGAAAAGAATGTAGATCATTTTCTGCGCGAACTCAACATAACTAACTGGTCCAGTTATCCTTTAACCTCTGATTATAGGATTCTGCACGAACAAAAAAACCAATTCCTCATGTAAAATAGAATGTTCCTAACCTCCCCCGAAACAGCGTGTAGATCAGTTTGGTTTTCCAACCCGCAGTGTGGGTAAAATCTACGCGCTATCCAAACAAGCTAGTGATAAAAGTAATCTGATGTTGTTTTTGTTGTTGCCGGATGTAGCCGGCTTCGAAGAACGTCTGTGTTCTTCGTTTCTTGTTCTTTTTTTCTTTTATCTTCAAGAACGCTGCGAGCTCCAGCGGCTTGGTCCAGAGGTCGATTGGAGACAGCGCGGTCGGGTGGCATGGGCAGTTGAAGAGATGCGCAACGTCGTGAGGTTCGGAAGAGAAATCGGAACACACGTCAGGGATGGATTCGTCAATGCGGTGGAGGTATTTGTTGATGAATCTGCTGAATCCCGAGCGGAGCTGGCTGAGCGTGCATCTAGTCTTGCGGGTAACTCCTTCTCTTCTTCCTGGATAAGGGGCGGAGGTCTGCCTCCCAGGATGACGGCACCCTTCAACGATTGGAGTTCGTTCGAGACCATCATCGAGTGTACGGTGTTTGCGACTGATTTCCCATTGTTCGTATCCTTTGACATCTGTTTCGTGGCTTCGACAGTCTTCTTGCAGCTCAACACGAGGTTGTTCTTCATTGCGCGAGGGGGCGCCGGGCAGTCGAGGAGGCCGTGGTGGATGTGTTTAGGGTCCAACGATCTCGCGAGGTACTGCACGGCGAGCATGTTTAGATGGGATTTGGTGCGCATGATTCGCGATGAATTTGGTCAGTGTCGGCCATTTGATGATTCCTGTCACGACGCGGAGTCCGGAGTTCTGAGAACGTTGGATTTTGGCGTGAGCGGAGTCCGAGAGGAAGGTGGACCAGGCGGGTGCGGCGTAGTTGCAGATCGCTTGCGAGATAGCTTTGAACGTGAGGCGGAGGGTTTCTTTTTGGTTGCCCCAGGTGCTTCCGGCAAGGGCTTTCAGTACGTTATTGCGCTGCGACATCCGTCTCGCGATGTCTTTGACATGATGGCTGAATGTGAACATCGAGTCGTACGTGACGCCGAGTAGCTTGGCCTAGTTGACGGTGGGGACGGGTGATCCGCAGATTGATATGTCCAGGGTAGACTTGAATTCACGACTGAACGGGGTGAAAAGCATGAGCTGGCTCTTGGTCGGGGAAATGATGAGTGACCGTTCTTTGAGGAAGGTTTCAATTTTCGTGATAACCCTGCGTAGATTTTCGGAGGCGACGTTGATGTTGGGATCTGACGCCCAGATCGTGATGTCATCAGCATACGAGATGACGTTCGTGTGGGCATCGTCTGTGGGAAGATCGCGGAGGTAAAGGTTGAAAAGCGTGGGCGAGAGGGCGCTGCCTTGTGGGACTCCGTTTCTGAAGAGTCTGGAACTTGATACCGAGTCACGGAAGCTTGTGCGTCCTATTCTTCCTCTAAGGTAAGAGGCGAGCCATTTTTTAATGTAGTTCGGCGCGGTTGTTGTCTCAAGGAGGTCGATGAGCTTGACGATGTCGATACTTTCGAATGCCTGGGAAATATCAATTGCCATGAGGACCGTTCGACTAGCGGGACGTTTCTGGTTAAAACCGTCTGCAATGCTCTTCGAGAGAGTTACGAGGGCCGAGGTTGTTGTTGTTGTTGTAGATTGCCCGCCGTAGGTCTCCGGCTGGGTAGACGAGGTCTTCTTTGACATGGCTCAGAAAACAATAACCTTACTTACATCATTTATCTAATTACATTATTTCTCTTTCTCTCTCGGGGTTTATTTTTTATTTTTTTATTTTTTTTCCTTTTTTTTTTATTATTATTATTTTTTTTTATTTTTTTTTCCCTTTTTTTTTTTTTTTTTTTTTGAGAGAGAGAGAAAGGAATCACTGGTATAAGAACTTAACAACAGACGTCGGGCTATTCCACAAATCTATACTTCTTAAAAGTGTGTGGTCACAGCGACACGAGAATAAATGACTAGTTGTATGTGGCTCTTCTAAACATTTTGGGCAAAGAGGTGATAGGGCAGCTCCTATTCTGTGTAGGTAGCTGTTAAGGGAACTTGCATAGCCACTACGTAGTTGCGATAATGTTATTTGTTGTTCCCTGGGAAGTTGATTCGTTGATTTATGGATTCTGGGAGGTTTCTTACCTAGAACTGGGTTAGGGGAGCAAGATCTAATGAAATTTCTAACAGTTTCAGTATGTATTCTTTTAAGTGCGGCTTTCTGATCACTGTCTACTAGCATAATTTCTAAGTCCTTGGCATGTTTACGAATAGTTCTAGGTGGTTTGGGTTCCGTGCATCGACGATGGGAGGGGTGGTTTGGGAGGAGTCTTGCTCTTGCAACGAATTGCTTGGTAAGCATCGTGTTGTGCTCCTTTATGGGTAACATTTCGCTTTCTAGAGCTAAGTGCTCTGTGCCGGCCATTGCTAGGTTTCCTGTTGCTATCCGAATTGCTCTATTTTGGTTTGCCTGTAGTTTTTTCCAGTTCGTCTCGGCCAATTGAGGGGAGTAAATTGGTGCGGCGTAGTTGAGAACGGATCTGGTCATTGTTTTGTAGGTTGCAAGAAGGGTGTTTTTCTGTTGGCCCCATGTTCTTCCTCCGAGGGCACGTAGTATACTCAGTCTTTTGGCCGTTCTCTGTTTAAGGTATTCTGCATGTTGTCGGAAGGTGCCGAGTTGGTCTAAGACGACACCGAGTATTTTGGGTGTTTTAGTTGTCGGCAAAAGGGTTCCGTGGATTTCTACCTTGGGTTCTTTTTTACATTCGCCTGTATGGGTTGTGAAAAGAGTGACCGTAGTCTTTTCCTTGGATATGATCATTTTACGTTGTTCCAATTCTTCTACGAGTTTCGGTAGGAAGTGGTTGATCTGATCTTCACAGGTTTCAATACAGGGGCTTGAGGAGAGAATTGATATGTCGTCGGCGTAGGCTGTCATCTGCGTGTTTCCTGTGGGTTGCGGGAGGTTGTTTATGTAGAGATTGAATAAGAGGGGGCTGAGCACTGCTCCTTGTGGAACACCAGATCTGCATGTGAGACGTCGACTGCTTTTTCCTTGGAAGTCTACCTTGATTGTACGGCCTCTTAGGTAGCTAGACATCCATCGGACGATGGCTCTTGGCATATTCGTTTCAGTGAGTTTCTTGCAGAGAAGGGATATGTTCACTAAGTCATATGCTGCAGTGAGGTCAAGGGCGACCATGAGAGTGCGGTCCGGGGGTGGTTTCCGATTGAAGCCGTTTGTTATTTTCCCGGTTATTTCCAGGAGTGCGGTAGTAGTCGAGTGCTCTTTGCGGAATCCATGTTGCCAGTCAGCGATTTGAAAGCCTTCCGCCAGGAATGGTAATAAGACCCGTTCGAATGTTTTGGCTATAGGTGATAGTATTGATATTGGTCTATAGCCGTTCAGGTTGCTGGAGTCCTTTCCTGGTTTAGGTAACATTATCACTCTTGCATCTTTCCATCTGGACGGGATAATACCTGTTTGCAGCGTGTTATTGAAGAGGATGCAGAGGCATTTTCTGAAGTTTTCACCGGCCATTTTGAGTAGTAGAGGGCAGATGCCTTCACTGTCTGGGCATTTGGAACCTTTGGTTTTCGGCCGAGGTTGTAGAGCGTCTTGCCGTGAAGCCATGTTGGTGGTCTGCCGGGGGAATGTGCCTCTGTAGGGAGCCGAGTATTAGCCTTTCAATCACTTTGGCGACGGGCGAGAGTAGAGATATCGGACGGTAGCTGGAGCCTTCGGACGCTGGTTTGCCTGCTTTCAGGAGGGGTAGTATGATCGACGATTTCCATATCATGGGGATCCTGCCTGTGCGTAGGGAGCTGTTGACCAGGGATATCAGGGCGCCGATTCCTTTCGGACCTAAATGATGTAGAATAATAGGAGCGATGTCATCTGGACCAAGCGCGGTGGACTTCTTTGTGAATCTGATGGCGGCTGCTACGTCTGTGGTAGTGAAGTCCTCGAAGTCATCTGCGGACAGGCGGTGTATTTTCCTCATAGTCTTCCTGTTGTCCTTTGAGGTTGTATACTGGACTGGACAAGTGTAGGCTTTGTTGAAGCGGTTCGCGATATCGGAGGCGGTCGTGATCGTCTCATTTCTGAAGGTTATGGCGCAGTTCGGCGGTGGTCTTCCTTTGTTGTTGAAGATCTTGATGGTCTTCCAGAGCTTGTTGACATCTTTCTTTGGATCGAAGGACTCCATCAGTGCGCGCCAGATGTCCCGTTTGTTTTTGTCGGTAGCTCTCCTTATGTTCGTGTTGAGATCGTTCAAAAGGTCGCTTGTCGGATTCGATTCTTTGAGTGTGTCGCGTTGATGCATCCATTCTCGTATCTCTGTCGTTAGGGCGACTTCTCTCTTCTTGGTTCGGCCGCGTGGGATTGTTTTTGCTGCAGCTGATGCAAGTATTCTCCGGAAGAGAGGTTCTGCTTGAGCGGCTGGTAGATTGGGAAGAGGATTTTTGGACAGGCTTTCTTCGACGTGTTGCTGGAAAAATAATCTGATCCGCATCCTCTCTTTCACATCACACACTCGCGATCTCTCACAGGCCTGCCGCTCCCTAATCATAGTTAATTTTTGGAATAGAAGAAAGGCTGTTGTAAATAAGAAAGATGGGAAACGGAAGGCTTTGGATGGAAGAAGAGGAAAGCCGAAAGCGCGCGATGTCAAATAGAGAAATTCATAAAAAGAGAGAGTTATTATGTTTGGCTATTTTGTTTTTTAAAAGATCTTCTTTCTCTTTCCCTGCCCTCGAGGTGGTCGCATCTGCTCCCCTCTCTTTTTTCGTTTCTCCGGGAAACCATCAGTCCCCTCTTCTCCACATCATTACTTCACTTCACCCTACTCAAGTTTTCAATTCCTCGTCCTTCTGCTCCTTCTACTCTAATTTCTTAAGAACTTATGTCGGCGTATAACTGAACTCGCATATGCGACAGTCCTCCTTTGTAAATATTCAAGATCAAATTGCAAGGAATAAAATCTATCTATCTATTTCACTTGCAGTGCTAGTTATACAAACAATCGGCAAATGCATTCCGATTAACTCAGATTTGAATTTAAGGTGTGGGCGAATCTGGAGAATCGAGAAGAGAATTTCCGAAACTGGCAAAAAAAAACAACCAAACCGTCGAAGCAAGGGGTTGTCATCCAGTTAGTTGAAGAATACGGTAAACTTTTGGTGTACGGTATTTTTGACAGTATTCGCGATCATTTTATAACTTTTTAGAGTATTGGGTTTTAGGTACTATAACGAAATAAAAAACTGAAAGACAAATATTTTTTCACTAAGAGTAAAATCCGGAAGAGGAGTAACACCAGGTATTGTTTGTGTCAAGGAGAGGGAGATACACTGGTAGTTCGAATAATACTAATCTTCTTCCCGGCCTTGGGGCTTATGTTTAGCTATTTTATGGTACGGTAGAATAGCTGGCTGATCCCTGGGGTAACTGCTAGTTGGTATCGCAGCAGAAGGGGGGAGTTAGTTTTGTTCAAGCATTCGATCAGGGCAGGGGTTTTTTGGTTGTCGATTTTTCGCTTTTTTTGTAGTTTTTGACTATTTTCAAAAAAAATTCCCTCAAAAAATCAAAAAAAAAAGTCGACAAAAACCAAAAAACTCCAAATTTTTTAGTGTAATTGTAACCAATTTTAATTAGCTCTTATTCAAAATAACAAGAAAATCACACAATTTATGTTTCTTATATATTCAATTTTCAAACGAATATTTTTGGTGTGAACTCACCCTAATTTTTGTAGGCACGATGATCAAATTATTTTCGCTAATTACCTATTAATTAAAATCATTTTCAAGATCAATAAAAATAACTAGTTAATTAAATGAAGTTTTTTTCCACTTTTAGTACAGAAAACTCAAAATATCTTTGATGTTTTTCATTTTCTGTTTTTTCTCTTAAAAAGATGTTCAATTGAAAATTCTAAAACTTATTCTTGGAATAATGAAAACTTTGATTTTGAATAAAACTCGATTTTATTGGTTTTGTGATAATTTATTAAAATGGTTATAAATTTTGTTTAAAAATAGAACGGTGCTTTTCAATTTCTCTTTCAGCACTTGAAGCTTTCTTTGTTAAAATTCTTGAAAGCTGTCATCTCTCTTGCCATTCTTGACAATGATCTGACATTGACATTCTTGACAACATTGACATTGACATTCTTGACAACGTTTTTCTAACAATTTCTGACCGTTGAAATGATTAATGATGTTGTTGACATTGTTGAAATTAAATGTTGCTGTAGAAAATATGATAACCTCATTTTCAATGTTATTGATCTGCGAAAAGTGCCTACTGTTTGGATCTTTTGAAATTTTCAGGGTACAGTTCCGGTTTTTTTTGTGTTGAGATTCTACTTTCCGTTTTTTCATCAAAACTCATTTTCTCCTAAAGATTTCAATAAACATTGTCTTCATGTTTTATCAGGTAAAAAATAACTAAACAGATCAATAAAAAAGTGGTAACATTTTTTTCGAAGAAAACGACTTTTTGCCCAGCTTTGATTACGACAATTTTTACCGCTCTTAATTTGAGTGGTTCTGTTCGGGATGGGAGTCGAACTTGCGACCCTTTGCACAATAGTTGCGCACACTAACATTAGGCCACGCTTGAACTTTTTTTGACGATTAAAATGTTTTTATAGCTACTACCGTTGCTATCGAGTTTCACGGAATAATGCCACTCACTACAAAGACGAAAGTGGAAGAGGTTTGAATTTTTTTAAATCTCATCATTGATTTTTTCTGAGAAATTTGTTTAATCAGAAAATTTTTAATAAGAAAAGTGAAAATTTCAAGTTTTTTAGGCATGCATCAACTTTTCCGCGTTTGAAAACATTGTAGTGAAAGGTCGCCTAGCCATGGCGAGAAAACAATGAAAATTTTGCCCAGTCAAGTGTGGGCTTAGGATTATGAGAAGCGAGAGAGAGTTCAAGCGCAAAGAAGAGAGAGAAAAAGAATAGGCGAAATAAGGGCTCCAAGACTTCTTAGATTCACTCGTCCGTCGAAATTCTAACCCCCTTTGTATAGGGGGTGTATTGAGATTGAGGTCTTTTCCTCTCTTAATGGTGCTTTTCTATCTATCTATCGTTTTAATGAGAGGAGGGCCTTTCCTCACTCAATGGTGGTCTATTCTATCTATCGATTTAATGAGAGGAGGGCCTTTTCTCACTTAAACAATGATGACAAAGATAACTCACTTCAAGTCTTCACAATAGAACGTCTTCACACAAGGCTAAGTCGTATTTGAGCCGCAGAAGTTGTAGTACACACAACTCTAGTAGAACACTTTTCTACTCTTACTCAAAGCTATTTGAAAAACTATTTTAGCGGCTTGTGAATTACACCAAAATATATAAACTCAATATTACCGTAACGAGAATTTCATGGCGAGAAATATTATTATATGAAATTCTGTAATTAGTATATTATAATCTCATTAAATATAAGGGTATTCGTATAACGAATACATTGAGGGCGGCGAGAGAAAACACCGATTATGAAGAATATGAAACATGCACATGAACTCGGAAATGACATCAATTAATGTTGTTGAAGAAGATTGGATTCATCGGGCAGGTCGCGATGTTTTGGAGTCCTTGGAACATTGAGCAAGGACGGATGGTGCACGCCTTACCGATGTGTAGAAACTTCAGACATTGAGAGCATCGGCCTTTAGTGATGAGAATGCGCTGTCGTCCATGAAGATCGACGATGTTCTCGCAAGAGGAGGCGATGTGTCTGGTCCGGTCACACAAGAGGCACGCAGTGGCTGGCTTCTTGACGCTTCTTTCTTCAAACTTCGTAGGAGCCCTTGCATCCGAATGTTTACGGCGACGAGACTGCCGATGCTCAAATTGTTGCGGTCCTTTCACAATGCTTTCTCTCTCAAATTCGACAAACTTGTCGAATCTATTCGAGATCTCAGCAAGGGAACTTTCTATCGACTCTATACTAGCCAGACAATGATCGACCCTTTCTGCTGTCTTCTTTCTAACTGTCGCTAGAGTCCTCTCTTCCACCTTCTTAATTCTTTCTTCCAATCCTTTGACGTGAGCGATTATACGCACACAACGAAAACGAACGTCGTCACCAAGGAGTTCAACTTCTTCCAGAGATTCCATCATCTCAACAAACACAGTTGTTTTTGATGAAAACGATTCGAACCAATTACTATGTACAAACTATAGGGTCACCTCTAGGTGAGAAGGCTCATGAGTCCATCAAACAAATTTCTAATGCACAATCTATAGGTCGCCTCTGGGAAAAAAGCCCCTTTACTTATGTACAAACTATAAGGTCACCTCTAGGTGAGAGTGCCCCTACCCAATCGATTTCTATCATTTGCGCAGCAGGCGCCAGTAAGCGGGATCTCTTGCAAGAGATTTGCATGCCCTCCTATATTCGATGGTATGTGAGTTGCTTCCCTTCTGGAATGCTCTTCATGTATCTCTTTGGTCTCAGCACTGGCCTCTAATTCGGGTGCGTCAGTTATTTCCGTGTTAGAGTAAACATCCAAAGGCACCATCAAGTTTAGTGGCCTTCTGACCATTGCTCTATTTCTAGTTCTCACAACTGCCTCCCGTTCTCTACATTCCACAATGCGTGCTAGCGGCCATGAGCCGCGAGGTGTGATTTCTTCTTCCATGAGGACTAGTTGGTCTTTTTTCAATTCAAACTTCAAACTAAGCTATTGAGGTCTTTTCCTCACTCAATGGTGGTCTATTCTATCTATCTATTTATTTAATGAGAGTCACACACCTTTCCTGACTCACACAATCGCCTTTCCTCACTCACAAAATCGCCTTTCCTCACTCACACAAACCTATCTAGATAATGATCGCCTGCCACGCCTTTTAATTCCAATATTAAATCCCTTGAGTGAATAAATTCTATTTATCGGCCACTTAGGCAAAGATCAATCAAACAATGATGACAAAGATAACTCACTTCAAGTCTTCACAATAGAACGTCTTCACACAAGGCTAAGTCGTATTTGAGCCGCAGAAGTTGCAGTACACACAACTCTAGTAGAACACTTTTCTACTCTTACTCAAAGCTATTTGAAAAACTATTTTAGCGGCTTGTGAATTACATCAAAATATATAAACTCAATATTACCGTAACGAGAATTTCCAGGGGAGAAATATTATTATATGAAATTCTGTAATTAGTATATTATAATCTCATTAAATATAAGGGTATTCGTATAACGAATACAGGGGTGTTTTTTTCAGTTTTGAAATGCAGGGGTACGTATGAAAATAGTAGAAAAGCTGTAGATGAAATGCTACAAATGTTGAGATTTTAAACCATGAGTTAGCGGAAGAAAAAGTTAGTTTTTGTGAAAAAGTGGGAGGGTGAAACGGGGAGGAGAAACGAGCTAGGAATGGGAGGAGCAACGAGTAACGAATGGGAGATGAAGGAGAGGGTTCGGAAGACGTTTGTTATCTCCTAGTTGAAGATAAATTTTAGGTTGGCAAATTATTAGGTTTAGAGCAGCCTTGTTATAAAGACTTCCTGTTTTTGATGTGATCTCAACCGAAAACGGCAAAGTCTTTGTGCGAACAGAGCGGATATGCTCGGCTTTCTTCAAAAAAACAGAGCAACCAGATGGGTTTGTCAATTTGAGTTTCCTTTTTTTTTCAAAATGTTGCCTAATTATTTATTTCTTCATTCCTTTCCCAACCTTCTGGTTGATTATTTGATAATTTTCTAAATCGAGTGACTGGGAAAACGTTTTTTGAGTGTGTTCAGAGAACACAAATACAAATAAGCGAAAGCTGATTATTGGGATGATTTGAAGTAAAAAACTAAAATTATTAAAGAAAAATTATCCACGAGTTGAATTTTTTTCGTTTTTATTCTCGTCTTGTGGCAGATTTAAGGCTCCCCTGGGTCATAGTGTTTGTAGTGAGAAAGGGCGAGGTTAAGGGAAAGAAAGCACATATCTCAAATGTCACTAAGAAAAAAATTGAAGAAGTATGTAGTAAAAGTTTTACAACACACAAGAACCATATGTCGGTGTTGAGGCCGTGTTATAGTGTTTGAGGTTTTGAGTCCGTGTTGTAGTGTTTCCTAAATTTTAGACGCATTACTGTGAGATATTGTGACTATCATCTGCACGACGATGTGCGAATAAAACTGCCGAAGCGAATGAAACTGCCGGAGCGAATGAAACTGCCGGAGCGAATGAAACTGCTGAAAGATCTAATCATCGATAGGCGGAACAAAGTCCTGCCGATGCCGGTCATTGGTTAAGTCATCCGATGTCATACATTCAATGTTTAACTATTGTTCAAATGTCATACATTCAACGTTTAACTATTGTTTTAATTTCTCTTCAAGGCGGAACTATTGCTTTGAGAGTGAATTTCTCAGTTCGAAAGTGAAGCTACTGATTTTACCGCAAAGGCTTCAGTGAGTAGAATGTTTATTTATCACCAATGTTAGTTGTATTGATGTGGACTAAACAAATGCTCAGTAGCTTAGTTTGAGTTGAAATTAACTTACTGAAGTAGCGGAAGGTCAAAAGCCAAGCCGGGATTGAAGATGGCCATCTCTATTTATCTGATCAGTGATTTGATCCCATAGTTTCATCCTCGCGCTTCACGGTATGGTACCCGATCCCCCTGAGTTCGGGGGCAGACCTGTGCTGGTAGAACCAGTGGCTGTCCGCTGGTTTCTGCTAGACACTGTAGTGGGAAGAGTGTAGCAGCTGTGGGGAGAGTCTGACTCGTGCAAAAGTGTGCCTACTTAGCCCCTTGGTTCGGCTGAACTTGGGCCTTTCCGCAGAATAGTCGTGCACATCACCATCATGCAACGCTCGATTTGTTCCTATAGTAGTCATGCATAATCACTCAAGTGAGTAGAGGTGACTACTGACTAATGAGTCAGTAGATGATCGAGCACTGTGAAGAATATCAATGACTATTGATTGAATGAAGTAGGGGTGATAACTGATTCTTCTTTAATCTTCATCGCCATAGGAGTTGAGAGCGGGCAAAAAACAGCAACAACAAGTCTTCTTCAGCCGAGTCAGCAAATCACGCACCCGATGGGACAGAATTGGAGAGAAGAATCTACGGGCTGAACGAGAAAGACGTCCACAACGAGAATTCCATAGGAATCTGTGAGGCAGAATGTTAGTGCATTTGTTGCTGGAAAACATGATTCAGAGGCAAATATTCTTTCTGTTAGTGCGTCGTCCGGAAATAGACATAGGCTTGTTAGATAGAAGTGGTTAACTTTGAGACAGAAACCCTCCAGTTTGAAAAGTAATTGGTTTTTTCAGACAGAAAACTTCTGCACATGAGTGTTTCTTCATGTTAATAGGAAACAGAGGACGCCGACAGATGATCGGGCAAGAATATGCGACCGGTGTCCTTAAAATCGTTTGAGAAACTGAAACGCATGATCTACAGTAGAGTTATTGGATGTAGGCGTAGTCTTAATCAGCGTAGTACTCAGGTGGTAGGTTGTGCTACCTGCAAAGAGAGATTGTGGATCTATAAAGTTGATTGTGAGAGAGCGTCAAGCTTTGAAAGAGGAGAGAGAACGAGGTAGCGACAGTTCGAAAAGGAAAAAAGATGGATTTCTCGGCAAAAGCTTATATCGAGAGCTCGTTGATACATGATTTATCCTTGAAAAAGCTTTAGAATCACTCGCGTCCATGACTTTAATCATAGGATGAGTGTTAGTCGTCGAGTCTAAGAAAGAAGGTTCGATTGAGAGAGGCATTCTGTTCATAAGTCACCAACTCTTGAAAGAGTTTTGAAAAACGACCGTTTTTGAGCAAGGACTTCTAGAATAGTTCAAAGTTCTCTTTTCTCTGCCTGTCCCTCTAAGCAGATTATTTATGAGTTAGGCCGATGTCTTCAAATTTATCCTCTTAGTTCATCTATTTCAAAGTGGCCTACTCGACAAGCGGTCTTTCTTTACAACAGTCGCAATTGACCGTTGTTGAGCTATGAATCCATTGTAGTCATACACCCGAGTGTCCTCACTGATCAAGAGCAGAAGTTCCTGTCGGCATTTGAGAAGGCTGAAGGAAAGGTTGTCGCTAGCAATCAGAAGGTCAGTTTGGGCGGCGGGGAGTTGTGACTCATGAGGTTGAAAGTGTAATTGATTTAGGACCCAAAAGTCATAGGTTAGTGACTTTGAAGTCTTAGTAACTCGAAATTCATTGATTCCTGTGTAATGAAGTGACTTCTCTTAGTTTTTTAGCTTGCCTCTCAGAATTCGTCTTAAGAGTATGTTATTCAGAAACATGGGTAACCTGGACTGTTGGAAAATTCATAAAAACGACCGCTCTCAGAGCGGTTCTGTCAATAATTAGGAGAAGCGAGGGAGTTTTTACAATCTTGATCTCTCTACCGATCTCAAGTTTTCTTCCCTCACCTCTAGGCTGTATCTCGCTCGAAAAGTCCTTATTCTTGAAAAAAATTTTTTTTACATTGGCAAGAGACTCTTGGTGAATTTTGCACAGAAGAGCTGAGTTCAGGCGTTGAATGAGACCGGTCTAATGAATTTTTGTACGCGCCGAGCGAGTTGGAAAAGGGATGGAGGGGCAAAAAGACTACAGAGGAAAGTAGAGAACAAGTGGAATAGAACGGAAGGAGAAGAGACTGTAGATCATTTTGGTGCGAACATGTTTGCAGGGTAACAGAGTGACGCTTGCAAGACGCATGCGAAGAGATGCTCTGAGGAAGAAACTTGCTTCCATCGCAAGATTCATGAAGGTGATTTTCCGAATGAGGGTTCACCTCGAAGAACGTATTTAGCCAAACCCTTGCTTCCGCAGCATTTCAAACCTCTTCCTTAAAGCATCGCCACCCCTTTCATCGAGATATAATACTAACACTTCGTCATTTCCACTACACTAAACACTTATTTCTCTTTCTTATCATACATAGTCTCAGCCCATCGGGGCTCGAACGATTTACAAAGATTAAATCTGATTCTCTTTTTTATGAGATGAATAACATATGGAAGCGAAACTTCACGCTTTCAGATTAAACATTTTGACGGTGTAGCCATTTTTTTCGGCGCTGGGGGCGTAAAAACTAGGGGTTTACGATAACTTCAGGCCAGTGTATTTCTCTAACCCGCACTGCGGGTTATATCAATGCGCAGATCTATGCGCTAACCAAGAAAGCTAATGATAAAAATGCTCTGCTCCTCTGCATCCTCTCTTTTACATCACACACTTCCGCGCTCTCTAAAATGCTGCCGTTCCCTCATAATTAGTCATCTTGATATACACACTCTTCCTGCGAGTGGGAAGAAACAGCCTGCTTGAGGCTTTTCCCCACCAATCATGAAAAAAGATTGTAGATCTGAATGCTTATCATGAGAAACCGCAAGTTTCGGAAAGAGACTGAGATCATGTCTTAAAAAATTGAGAATGTTGAGAATACAGAGACTATCTATCACTGGCTTTGGGTGTAAAGCACGTAAATTCGAAGCGTTGGAAATCAAAAAAAAAAAGGATTTTTCTAGTGCAAGATTATTTGAGAAAAAATTGAGCACTCATTTGTCTTAACACGAATTGCCGTAAAAAGCAAGTGAGTTGCGGTATTTGTTAAAACTTTTAGGCAATTCTCTCGATCTAATATTGGGATGCGATTAGTTTTTGAAAAAAAGTAAACCATTTGCAATTCATGGCTATTCGTGGTGTTAGAAATTTATACACAGTGTTTCCCCAAGAATCTTGAACTGGACCAAAAGCTTTATTTGTAATTTCTGACGATATTTTGCTCGATTAGTTATTTAAAAGAGGTACATGACTTCATTGCTGTACATATTTATAATATTCTTCCTCGCATTTATTTCCCCCTCATGATATGGTAAAGTCTCATGATATGTGATACGTTCAAAGTCTCATGAGATGTGATCCGTTGAAAGTCTCATGAGATGTGATACGTTGAAAGTCTCATGAGATGTGATAAATTGAAACCCTCATGAGATATGATCCGTTGAAAGTCTCATGAGATGTTATACATTGAAAGTCTCATGAGATGTGATCCGTTGAAAGTCTCATGAGATGTGATACATTGAAAGCCTCATGAGATATGATCCGTTGAAAGTCTCATGAGATGTGATACGTTTAATGTTTCATGAGATGTGATACATTGAAAGTCTCATGAGATGTGATCCGTTGAAAGTCTCATGAGATGTGATACATTGAAAGCCTCATGAGATATGATCCGTTGAAAGTCTCATGAGATGTGATACGTTTAATGTTTCATGAGATGTGATACATTGAAAGTCTCATGAGATGTGATCCGTTGAAAGTCTCATGAGATATGATAAATTGAAACCCTCATGAGATATGATCCGTTGAAAGTCTCATGAGATGTTATACATTGAAAGTCTCATGAGATGTGATCCGTTGAAAGTCTCATGAGATGTGATACATTGAAAGCCTCATGAGATATGATCCGTTGAAAGTCTCATGAGATGTGATACGTTTAATGTTTCATGAGATGTGATACATTGAAAGTCTCATGAGATGTGATCCGTTGAAAGTCTCATGAGATGTGATACATTGAAAGCCTCATGAGATATGATCCGTTGAAAGTCTCATGAGATGTGATCCGTTGAAAGTCTCATGAGATGTGATACGTTTAATGTTTCATGAGATGTGATACATTGAAAGTCTCATGAGATGTGATCCGTTGAAAGTCTCATGAGATGTGATACATTGAAAGCCTCATGAGATATGATCCGTTGAAAGTCTCATGAGATATGATACCTTGAAAGTCTCATGAGATGTGATACCTTGAAAGTCTCATGAGATGTGATACCTTGAAAGTCTCATGAGATGTGATACCTTGAAAATCTCATGAGAAGTGATACTTTGAAAGTCTCATGAAGTGTGAAATCTTGAAAGTCTCATGAGATGTGATACCCTGAAAGTCTCATGAGATGTGATACCTTGAAAGTCTCATGAGATGTGATACCTTGAAAATCTCATGAGATGTGATACTTTGAAAAACTCATGAAGTGTGAAATCTTGAAAGTCTCATGAGATGTGATACGTTGAAAGTCTCATGAGATGTGATACGTTGAAAGTCTCATGAGATGTGATACGTTGAAAGTCTCATGAGATGTGATCCGTTGAAAGTCTCATGAGATGTGATACTTTTAAAGTTTCATGAGATGTGATGCAGCTTTTTTATGTTGTCGTTGTAAGCTTTGGAATCCAAGATTTCACTCGGAGAAAGTGTCTTTGAGGATATTTTAAGTTTGTTCTGGTATTACCATTGATTCCTTCCCGGGTCGGTTCTATTAGGAATTGTTATTTCTTATCGTAGAGCGTTTGATTTGGTTTTCTTCATTTTCATATGGAATTGAGGAAAAAATACTAGAGATAAAAAATATTCATTTATGTATAACTTGAGTATAATTTGCAGACAGAGCGATTTGTGGAATGCAGCGATGTACAACTAGCTTCTCTAGAAGAACTCTTCAACCAGATGGAACAAATTTGTGATCCCGATAACGGTTCGTTGATGAGAGCAGGGTAGTTCCCCAACCCGCACTGCGGGTGAAGTCTTTGCGCTTCCCAAAAAATCTAATTTTCATTGCACGCTCTCGGCCTTTTTGCGAAGTATGCCAAAGCCTTCTGATTGGTGCAAATCTGTGCACTGTCAAAAAATTCATGCGCAAATCTGTGCACTGACAAAAAAGGCTAGTGATACAAACACTCTGATCGTCTGCATCCGCTCTTTACATCACACGGTCTCGCTCTCTCTTCTCGTCTCTCGAGGTCTGTCGTTGCCTCATGATTAGAGATCTTGACATACATATATGTGTCTGCGGGTATGAAGAAACACTGGGGCCAGGATGTTTCTCTGACCCGCACTGCGGGTGAAAAAATCTATGCGCTTTCCAAAAACCCCGAAAAACATTGAATTCTATGCGCTTGGAAAAAAATTCTCGGATTTTTCGTATGGAAAGATCATTGGAAAAAATTTAGTTTTGAACTCTGAAGTTTTAGAGGTCTATGCGCTCGAAAAAAGATGTGCGGGTCCTAAGAAACACCCAGGCGATCTACCGACCCTCTCCCTCACTAGACATGAATGTATCAGTGTTTTCTTCGCTAAAATAGAAAGAAAGCATTTTCATTTCTCTACATAAATATAACGTTTTATTAGGCATAACCTCAACCAGTTAAAATTGAAACTTTCACCTACTTCAGCGATCGACCTATTGAAAAATCAAGACATATTTTACCTATGAGTGGTGAACTTGGAGTTTTTCAAAGAACGGGCGTTTTTTCTAAACATTGCTTCGTACCAACCTGTGCTATGGATATGACGCCCAAGTGCTGCTAGAAACGGAATGATCTCATTTCTGAGTCGGAATGATTGGTTTCCGTTTTCAGAAGAGGATGAAGCAGAAGAGGTTGCGGTCGTGAAAACGAAGAAAAAGACCGTGACCAAAAAAGGGAAGAAGAAAGCAGCTGCATATACAGCAGACGGTAATAATTGAGAACCGATTTTCATTTCAATATTTACGGCTCATTACATCCTCAGAAGTGAACAAACTAAAAGTTTGAGAGGAACTGAAAATATCGAATTTAGCCAACATTCATTTCCAATCGGTGGTCATTGCACTGGCGGGCGTTGAATATTTTTGTCTGATCATCTTTTGGCTCCTCTCTATTTCAAATTTGGTCGAGATCCTCTTTTGGAATAAGAAGGCTCCACTCTGAACTGAGAGAGTTCTCTTCTTGGTATACACTTTTTTCTGTTAATCTTCTTCTTCCTAGCCAGGATGTTTCTCTGACCAGCACTGCGGAATAAAAAAATCTATGCGCTTTCCTAAAAACCCCGAAAACATTGAAGTCTATGCGCTTGGAAAGAAATTGTATCGGATTTTTCGCAGGGAAAGTCCAAATCATTGGAAAATTGAATGTTGAACTCTGAAATTTTAAGAATCTATGCGCTCTAAAAAAGTTGTGCGGGTGCTAAGAAACACCGTGTTCCTAGCGTTATTCCCGCTGAAGCGTTGTTCCCGCTGATCTGTCCGCTCTTGTTTCCCACTCCCACTTTTTTATTCTTTTTCCCCACTTTTTTTCTCCCATACCCACTTTTCTCTGTTCATTGTTGCTCTCACTGTTCATAAAAACTGCTCTCAGCGAAGCCCTGTGTCCTTTTTGGGCGCATTATTTCCCTTCATGTTTACTTGATTTTCGGTTTAATTGGTTAGCCAATTCAGAGGAAGATGAGGAGGGCACGTCTTCAGAACAAGACGATGAAAAGGTCGATGTTGTGAATCCAAAAAAAAAGGCCGCGTCCCAGAAGAGAAAGCAGGAAGTAGCCCCACAGGCGTCAGGCGGTAAGTATTGGAGGCAGGGATTAAATGGTTACCGGACCAGCTATGTTGGTGCATACATGTTACCGTACCAGCTATGTTGGCGCATACATGTTACCGTACCAGCTATGTTGGCGCATACATGTTACCGGACCAGCTATGTTGGTGCATACATGTTCGCGCCGAAAATGATCTACTTTACTTTTCCTCTACTTCTCTTTTCATTCTTTCTGCCTTTCTCCATCCCTTTTCCAACTCGCTCAGCGCGTACAAACATGCCTCAGACCGGTCTCATTTAACGCCTGATTGGAAGACGGGGATTTATTTGTCTAGCATTACTCTTACATTAGCGCTCAACTCAAGAGCAACAGTGCACCAATAATCTTCCGCGCGCTTGTTCCCCGCGACGCGGCAAAGTGTGCGCTCCGCTGAGTTGAGAAGACCTTTTCTGTCAAAACCAGTAGGGAATTTCTGTATAAATCCTAGTTTTTATAGCCGCAAAAATTTACAGAAACCTCAAATCGCAACGCTGCATTAAAAACTGAAAATTTTGAATTAAAAAAAGGGTTTTTTCACATACAAATTTTGGAGGACGACATTCCTATTTGAGATTAAGCATACTATTGAGAGGATAACACCATCGAGAATTTGACTAACAATAAGGGAAAATGATACTGAGTTGAGCTTTTCAAATTTAATTATCGGACGTAATACAAATGTGTATTCAAGAGTAGGGAGTGCGCTTGTTACTGCTAACCGAAACCTAGTTTCTGGTACAGGTAGGCGGCGCGCTAGTTACTGGTAACCGAAACCTAGTTTCTGGTACAGGTAGGCGGCGCGCTAGTTACTGGTAACCGAAACCTAGTTTTTGGTACAGGTAGGCGGCGCGCTAGTTACGGGTAACCGAAACCTAGTTTCTGGTACGCGGCGCGCTAGTATCGTTCCGTGAACTGACCGAGCTATAGTTTAATCAAGTTTTCGTTTGACAGAAGATTAATATTTTTGCCTTGTTCCGCTCTAGTGAGTGGTCGAGCCAGGTGAGTTTGTATCATAGTTCATCAAAGGATTGGTGTAACTGTTGAAAATTTGAAAAGAACCACTGCTTTTTGAGCGGGGGATTCTGGAATAATGAGAAGCGAGTCTGGAATAATGAGAAGCGAGCTAAAGGTAAAGAGCGGAGAAGGGGGATTTATTCATCATTCTGGACTCCGTCGGTCAAGAATTGGTCGTTTTCTAGAATTCTCAATATTGCTGGTGACCTATGTTTCATATACTATTTTAGATGGAGGAGCTTCGTCAACAAAGAGAGCCAAGAAGAGCACAGGCATCAAGGAAGAGGAGATAGATCATGTTGAGACAGGTCCGTTGAAAAAAAGTCGAATGGCTTATCTGCAGCAGGGTGTTTCTCTGATCCACACTGTGGGTGAACTAAAATCTATGTGCTTTTCAAAAACCTCGAAAAACATTGAAATCTCTGCGCTTAAAAAAAATTTCTCGGATTTTTCGTAGAGGAATCATTGGAAAAATTTATTGTTGAACTCTGAAATCTTTCAAATCTATGCGCTCGGAAAAGATTGTGCGGGTGCTAAGAAAAACCCTGCCTGGGGCCATATTCATAGTGGCTGGGTAGCCTACCCCGGGTATGTTACCCTGGCTACCCTGGGTACCTACCCAGCAAGTTCGTATTCATAGAGAGTAGCCCTTTTGCTTACCCTGCTCCAGACCAGGGTAAGTTACGGGGAAAGTTTGATTATTTTCAAGACATCATTAGAAAACTAATGTTTTCATACGTCTTGATGAGACTAATTCAATGGTGCAAGTTTAATTAAATTCTTACGTTGCACGGATAAATTGTAAAGGGTTTTTCATCTTCCTTTATTGGACTAACATTAAACACGTATCATTTCATTTTTTTATTCCGTGCATTGATGTTTTTGATTGATGCGCATTGATGTTTGCCATACATTGATGTTTGCCCCCATTGCCATACAATCAAGGGATATATGTATAGATGTTCCACAAGAGCAGGAAACAACTTTGAATTGAATTGAATTAGCTTTGCCATCAAATGATAGCTTGTTGTTGTTGTTGTTGCCGGATGTAGCCGGCTTCGAAGAACGTCTGTGTACTTCGTTTCTTGTTCTTTTTTTTCTTTTTTTTTTATATATTCAAGAACGCTGCGACATCCAGCGGCTTGGTCCAGAGGTCGATTGGAGACAGCGCGGTCGGGTGGCATGGGCAGTTGAAGAGATGCGCAACGTCGTGAGGTCCGGAAGAGCAATCGGGACACACGTCGGGGATGGATTCGTCAATGCGGTGGAGGTAGTTGTTGATGAATCTGCTGAATCCCGAGCGGAGCTGGCTGAGCGTGCATCTAGTCTTGCGGGGTAACTCCTTCTCTTCTTCCTGGATAAGGGGCGAAGGTCTGCCTCCCAGGATGACGGCACCCTTCAACGATTGGAGTTCGTTCGAGACCATCATCGAGTGTACGGTGTTTGCGACTGATTTCCCATTGTTCGGATCCTTTGACATCTGTTTCGCGGCTTCGACAGTCTTCTTGCAGCTCAACACGAGGTTGTTCTTCATTGCGCGAGGGGGCGCCGGGCAGTCGAGGAGGCCGTGGTGGATGTGTTCTGGGTCCAACGATCTCGCGAGGTACTGCGCGGCGAGCATGTTCAGATGGGATTTGGTGCGCATGACCTTTGATTCGCGATGAATATGGTCAGTGTCGGCCATTTGATGATTCCCTGTCACGACGCGGAGTCCGGAGTTCTGAGAACGTTGGATTTTGGCGTGAGCGGAGTCCGAGAGGAAGGTGGACCAGGCGGGTGCGGCGTAGTTGCAGATCGCTTGCGAGATGGCTTTGAACGTGAGGCGGAGGGTTTCTTTTTGGTTGCCCCAGGTGCTTCCGGCTAAGGCTTTCAGTACGTTATTGCGCTGCGACATCCGTCTCGCGATGTCTTTGGCATGATGGCTGAATGTGAACATCGAGTCGTACGTGACGCCGAGTAGCTTGGCCTGGTTGACGGTGGGGACGGGTGATCCGCAGATTGATATGTCCAGAGTAGACTTGAATTCACGACTGAACGGGGTGAAAAGCATGAGCTGGCTCTTGGTCGGGGAAATGATGAGTGACCGTTCTTTGAGGAAGGTTTCAATTTTCGTGATGGCCCTGCGTAGATTTTCGGAGGCGACGTTGATGTCGGGATCTGACGCCCAGATCGTGATGTCATCAGCATACGAGATGACGTTCGTGTGGGCATCGTCTGTGGGAAGATCGCGGAGGTAAAGGTTGAAAAGCGTGGGCGAGAGGGCGCTGCCTTGTGGGACTCCGTTTCTGAAGAGTCTGGAACTTGATACCGAGTCGCGGAAGCTTGTGCGTCCTGTTCTTCCTCTAAGGTAAGAGGCGAGCCATTTTTTAATGTAGTTCGGCGCGGTTGTTGTCTCAATGAGGTCGATGAGCTTGACGATGTCGATACTTTCGAATGCCTTGGACATATCAATTGCCATGAGGACCGTTCGACTAGCGGGACGTTTCTGGTTAAAACCGTCTGCGATGCTCTTCGAGAGAGTTACGAGGGCCGAGGTTGTAGAGCGTCTTGCCGTGAAGCCATGTTGGTGGTCTGCCGGGGGAATGTGCCTCTGTAGGGAGCCGAGTAATAGCCGTTCAATCACTTTGGCGACGGGCGAGAGTAGAGATATCGGACGGTAGCTGGAGCCTTCGGATGCTGGTTTGCCTGCTTTCAGGAGGGGTAGTATGATCGACGATTTCCATATCATGGGGATCCTGCCTGTGCGTAGGGAGCTGTTCACCAGGGAAGTCAGGGCGCTGATTCCTTTCGGACCTAAATGATGGAGAATTATAGGAGCGATGCCATCTGGACCAAGCGCGGTGGACTTCTTCGTGGATCTGATGGCGGCTGCTACGTCTGTGGTAGTGAAGTCCTCGAAGTCATCTGCGGACAGGCGGTGTATTTTCCTCATAGTCTTCCTGTTTTCCTTTGAAGTTATATACTGGACTGGACAAGTGTAGGCTTTGTTGAAGCGGTTCGCGATATCGGAGGCGGTCGTGATCATCTCATTTCTGAAGGATATGGCGCAGTTCGGCGGTGGTCTTCCTTTGTTGTTGAGGATTTTGATGGTCTTCCAGAGCTTGTTGACATCTTTCTTTGGATCGAAGGACTCCATCAGTGCGCGCCAGATATCCCGTTTGTTTTTGTCGGTAGCTCTCCTTATGTTCGTGTTGAGATCGTTCAAAAGGTCGCTTGTCGGATTCGATTCTCTGAGTGTGTCGCGATGATGCATCCATTCTCGTATCTCTGTCGTTAGGGCGACTTCTCTCTTCTTGATCCGGCCGCGTGGGATTGTTTTTGCTGCAGCTGATACAAGTATTCTTCGGAAGAGAGGTTCTGCTTGAACGGCTGGTAGATTGGGAAGAGGATTTTTGGACAGGCTTTCTTCGACGTGTTGCTGGAACGCTTCCCAGTCCGCTTTC
Source organism: Allodiplogaster pararmata (assembly GCA_964056735.1). Classification (NCBI taxonomy): domain Eukaryota; kingdom Metazoa; phylum Nematoda; class Chromadorea; order Rhabditida; family Diplogasteridae; genus Allodiplogaster; species Allodiplogaster pararmata. The sequence continues at coordinate 35,349,432 of OZ057408.1, read as the reverse complement.
CGGTAATTTGTGAAGGTTGCGTCTCTGTGAGTGTGGTTGAAATTGCTGCCTTCTAGTTCGATGATTATCGGAAGATGATCGGAGCTGCCTTCAGTGATAGTTTTCCATGACGCTTTTTGAAGGAGATCCTGAGAGCAGATGGAAATGTCTGGCGAGGAAGGGCGACCGTTTGAGGGAACTCGTGTGGGCATGTCGCGGTTGAGAGTGGCGTGTTCCGAGTCGTCAATAGCACTGGAGATGACGTTTCCTCTGTTGTCTGTCGAGTGAGAGTACCAGCTGGAGTCGTGGGCGTTAAGGTCGCCTAGTATGATGGAATTCTCGCGGTTGCGTAGAAGGGGGGATAGATCCGGTTGGTAGCCTGCGTTGCAGGAGGTCATCGGAGGAATGTAGACATTAGTGATGTCCAGAGAGAGGCCGTTGTTGTCCGAGATGCGAACAGTCAGTGATTCCAGGTGAGGATCTGTGGTAGACGGGACGACGGAGTAGATTAAAGAATGGGTGATGCCTGTGAGTAGGCCGCCACCTGTGTCGGTTCCGCGGTCTTTTCTAGCAATGGAGTATCCGGGGAATGAAGGAGTTTTAGCGCGATCCGTCAGCTTCGTTTCTTGTATTAGGAATATGTCGATCTTCAGGCGAGTTAGGAGGTCGAGGATCTCTGTTGTCTTGCCATTTATCCCATTACAATTGTATTGTAGCAGTCTCAGGTTCTTGTTGCCTTTGCGTCTGTTTCGAGCGATTGGAGCGAGAGCTGCGTCTGCAGATGGCGAGGGTGTGTCTTGGCGGGTCTGACATGGAGGGCATCGGTAGGTTGCAGGGACGTAGTCCTTGAGCGATGGAATACCGCTGCACTTCGCTTTGATGTGTGTCCATTCGGAGCAGAGAGAGCACTGGATGCAGTTCGTGTTCGCTGTCTTTCGGCAAGTAGAGCAGAGCCAGGTGGTGGGAGGTCCTGGGTTGCGTTCGATGTGTTACAACGATGTCCGGTGCTACAACGATGTCCGCCTACTCGCGGTGCAGCACGTCAGTCTCAGGACTGCAAAGGACATCACCAATCTTCTCCGGAAGCAGACCAGCTCCGAAGACACGAAGACACGCTCCCTCCGGAGCACACAATTCTTCCGTTTTTTGCAAAAATGATAGCTTGTTATGGCTATCGCTCACATGGATGATGGGGAACTTGAGACGGAATTTTGGAACTGTGGTTTTCTTGGACGCTTTCTCGAAATGTCAAGTCAAGTATGAAGGTATGGGTAGGCTTATGTATTGGGTCAGCGGGGAGTCTAAAAGGATCTTGACGAAGGCTTCGATTTCTTTGATCTCAGAATTATCATCGGCAGTTCTGTTCCAGAGAGCAACGACGCGGTAGAAGAAGAATTGATTGTGTCTAGTTCTCTTCAATTTAGTAGGCGCAGTGAGCTAGATCTGGCAGAGGTTCTGAGATTAGCGCATGTCCTGAATGATACTTGATGCCTGCATACTTCACAATCTAAAGCACCAAAAGTTAATCTGAACTAGGAATATAGATCATACCTTGCTCTTCTTACAGTTAAGGATTCTAAATCAAAAACCCATTAGTAGACGGTAGGAATTTACCATTCAAATCCTGATCATAAGGCAAGTTGATCAATTGATGATTTGATTTTTTAAAAAAATTGTGATTAGGGAGTACTATGACAGAAATCTGTTTATACGTAAGCGGATATACGATGCCGTGTTGTGAGGCGAATAAATTATCTAGGCTCTTATATACTCACGGGCATACTAAATATACGCCAGACAGTGTAGAGTGGCTCTTATATACTCACGGGCATACTACATATACGCCAGACAGTGTAGAGTGGCTCTTATATACTCACGGGCATACTAAATATACGCCAGACAGTGTAGAGTGGCTCTTATATACTCACGGGCATACTAAATATACGCCAGACAGTGTAGAGTGGCTCTTATATACTCACGGGCATACTAAATATACGCCAGACAGTGTAGAGTGGCTCTTATATACTCACGGGCATACTAAATATACGCCAGACAGTGTAGAGTGGCTCTTATATACTCACGGGCATACTAAATATACGCCAGACAGTGTAGAGTGGCTCTTATATACTCACGGGCATACTAAATATACGCCAGACAGTGTAGAGTGGCTCTTATATACTCACGGGCATACTAAATATACGCCAGACAGTGTAGAGTGGCTCTTATATACTCACGGGCATACTAAATATACGCCAGACAGTGTAGAGTGGCTCTTATATACTCACGGGCATACTAAATATACGCCAGACAGTGTAGAGTGGTTCTTATATACTCACGGGCATACTACATATACGCCAGACAGTGTAGAGTGGCTCTTATATACTCACGGGCATACTAAATATACGCCAGACAGTGTAGAGTGGCTCTTATATACTCACGGGCATACTAAATATACGCCAGACAGTGTAGAGTGGCTCTTATATACTCACGGGCATACTAAATATACGCCAGACAGTGTAGAGTGGCTCTTATATACTCACGGGCATACTAAATATACGCCAGACAGTGTAGAGTGGTTCTTATATACTCACGGGCATACTACATATACGCCAGACAGTGTAGAGTGGCTCTTATATACTCACGGGCATACTAAATATACGCCAGACAGTGTAGAGTGGCATTTTTTTGTTGATACGGTCTCGTTCGCCTAAGCCGTACGGCCTCGTTAGCGTAAACTTTCACTAAGCCTAAGCATTTTTTTTTTAAATAAAAATAATTTGTTGATTAAAAAAAATTTCATGTGAAAATAATTTTTTGTAAAAAAATTTTTTTTCAAGAACCGGAGTCTCTGATGCTCAAAATGATTACCTATGAAGAAAAATTTCGAAACCGTAGCGTTTGAAGCCAATTTTTCGTCTAATATTCCAATGTCTGCAAGACAAGACACAGGGTATGCCCGTGAGTATATAAGAGCCAAACACATTAAACACAAAAAAGAGAGAAAGTTGACTGACCTTCCGCCAAATCACTGGTATCCGTTCGAATGACCTGTAGAAGCGCCAAAATTTGTCCGAAAAAAAACATTAAACTCGCCGAAATCTGGATGCATAATCGTGCGGGGACTGGCCAACTAAACACGTGTGACTTTGCCAGTTATGCATGTCCGCGGTACATGACCTGTTAACTGCCAAAGTGACTAAAACTTCTACGCGGTGACTTGTCAACTATACAAGAGCCAAAATGCGTCAGAAAGCATTAAAATACATTCAAAAACTCGGAAAAAATTCATTCAATTCCAGGCACTCGAAGAAATTTTGTTTTCTTCCTACAAATCAGTTCTGACTCATTGCATATATAAAAAAATTTGGTCAAAGTGAATGAGAGAAAGAGAGAGAAAAAATCCAATGAGTTTTCGTGCAGGCAGGTATGTCTACCCAGGGTAGGGGTACCCGGGGTTGACTTACCCTTCCACTATGAATACGGATTTTGAGGGTATGGTAGGTGAACCCCGGGTAGGCCTACCCGGGGTTCACCTACCATACCCTTACCCAAGGACCATGAATATGGCCCCTGGTCTTTACTTTCTGAACACTTCATTTGTCGATGATGTATGGGCCTTAAAATGTGAATTATATTGTCTGCGTGTGTAGCTCAGTGGGTAAGAGCATCGCCCGGAAAGCGAAGGTCGCGGGTTCGATTCCCGTCACAGCACAGGATTTTGACACAAGTTTCTGCGAACAATCCGCTCCTCTGCTCAGCAAAAAATCCGGTGCTTGAGATGAACGAGGAGTAGGGAATACTCTTATTTACATAGTTTTTTCTCCCTTCAAATGCTGGTTTTCTTTTAAAAATTTGTAACTTTTAAATGAAACCTTTTTGACTATTATTCTTTTTTTTTACTCCATCTTTGAAAACTTCTACAGTTTTTTATTAGCGGCTGATATAATTCCGCAGTTTGTGACCTCTTTTTTCTATGCTTCAAGGTTTTTGTTAGGGGCTTACTCTTCGGTAACGAATTTTCAAAATCTAAGTAAGCGGACCTCTTTGGTTTTTCAAACCAACCCTACTGTAGAATCTACTGGTTTTGCTTGAAAAGAAGAGAGACTGTGTACCATCCAGAAGCGACCACGGAGGGACAAATGATGTCAGAGGATGTCTGTAAAACTGAAGACAAGATGGACGACACAGAAAAAGGTGAGAAAACTAATAGGAGGCGTGTAGAAATGTGAGTTTGGAATTTAAGTTAATTTTTTCGAACTGGAAACGCCATTTTTATACTGTGAAAAAGCAAAAAAAAAATGCTTTTTTCTTTGCCGCGTAATATTAAAATGAGGTAATGCTATTTTGGTTGGGAGAGATGACCTACTTTGTGTCTCATGAACTATTAATTACTCCGTTATTGATTAGTAAAGCTCATAGCCACCCTAAGATCATATTTATATCGTAGAAATTTGAAGAACAAAAACTTGTGTTTGAGCGGTAGACAGTCGAGAAGATTGGAAACGAGCTAGAGGAAGAACACTTCGAATGGGGAGAGATCGGGCATGAAACGGGTTTATACTGTGAATCGCTCCCTCGCCCTGTTCTCAGACCCCCTCTCAAATAAGCGATCGTTTGTTTTCCGATTTTTAAACAGTGCATGTGACTTATGGTTAAGACGCTGGCTGTCATTAGCGTGTCAAAGTCTCTTCTCTTCTAACAGTGTAATTTACGAAATATAAAAAATTAAGGTTCTAATAGCGCGTATATTATTCTGATTACTACCTTCCAGGTTGATTTCGAGCGAAGTCGTGCTCCGCCGGTTCGCACTACCAGTGGCCGCATATCGCGCCCGAAGATTCTTCCTGGAGATGATTGAGTGTTGAGGGTCCTGAAAAGAAAACTCTTAGATACCATAATATGACAATTTAAGATAGAGACCGAAAGGAAAGCATTTTGTGTGAGTATTGTCACAATGTTAATGTTACTCAGATGGATCGATTTTTGCATCAAGAAGTATCTGCTTAGTTCTTATTTTGAGTTGTTTTTTTTATATTTTAGATTTGTTATGGTGTCTTTACTGTCTTCTTGACGTAACTGTGCTCATGCTTATCCCGAATATGATGGTCATCATGAAGATTGAATTAATTATTACTCCTCGCTGATTTCTTGTCAATGGCTGATCTTCCTTTGTGTCAACGAAGTTGAGTCCGTAACGGTTGTTTGATCGGTTGTCGTTGTTCCTTGTTGCGAATCGATCTCTTCCCATTTGGTTATCTGTTGTTTGAAACTGGTTGTATTGGTCTCTGTTATAAGACTGTCGTGCGAAGTTCGGTTGATAGTTGGGGAACTTGTTTCTGGGTTGTTGTCTTTGGGAAGGTCGGGTCCAAGATGCACGTCCTCAATTTTCTCTCCCGAGGAAAGGATTTCGTCCGTTGTAGTTTCGCGACCACTCAGGGTTTTCTCGTCTTTCTTCTCTCTGCGGGAACGGGTAGTTGACTTTTGAACGTTCGAGTCTTCCTTGATTCTCCATTCTGTTGGTGCGTATATTCATTGAGTTGATGGACTCTGTTAATGAATCCGTTTTCTGGCTGAGAAGTTGTATCTCGTTGATAATAGATCCTTGTTTCCGAGCTAGAATAGCTTCGATGGTCTCAGCTTTCTAGACTGCCTCTTCAAAAGTCATGTTGGGTAGCTTAAGCAGCTCGCTCCAGATTTCGGTTCTGTTTTCCAGTCCTTTGACGAACAGATCTCTCGCTATCTTCTCTCGATCTTGTTGTGCCAGAGATGCTTAAATGTGGCGAACATAGCTTCTTATTCTCTCTGCGAACTGCCCGATGGTTTCATTTGCCCTGATTACGTCGTCCATACTTGCTAGAGCAAGGTGTCTTCTTCCTGCAGAGTCCAATTTTGCCGCCAGGTTCGTTGAGGTAGTTTTCCAGTCCTTTTTCTCGGTGTTCGACAAGTTGTTGTAGGCTCTTTTAGCCCTTCCGTGTAACTTGAGTGGTAGTATGCGGAAGGCAGCTACTTCGTGGAGTCCATAGGCGTTGAGGATGTTGTTGAACGTTTCGATATAGTCCGAGAGAACTTCTTTCTCTTCGTTGAAGATTGGTATCTCTCTTATTGCTGCTGCTGCTAGATTACCATCTTTGATAGTATCTCCTACTTTTTGCATCATCATTGTGATATCCCGTTCTACCGTTTTGTTTATATTTTCTTGTTGTTCTCCTCGTAATTGTGTCCCATACAGTTTTCCCGATCTGGTCTTTTGAGGAGTGATGTCCTCTACGGACTCACCCCGATTCCGACTGTTCTTGACGTCTTTTTGTGTAGGAGTTGATGTTGTGGAGCTATTTGAAGGTGATGGAGTTGTGTTTGGCGATTTCGTTGTGTGGTATTATTCCGGTAGTTTCAATTTGTCTTTTCGGATCTTAACAGTTGTGGTTTTTTTTAATAAAAAATATTAATAGTTTTCGCCATTTGTTATACGAAAATTATACGAAATGATATACAATCATAAACATACAAAATGTTATAGAGTATACATACTTTGTTCAATGAGATAGGTCACGAAACAACAATAAATTTGTGAGGAGTTATAAATGAATCCAGATTATAAACAGCTTTTCAGGGATTCGCGCCATTCTTCAAAAAATTTTGGATATCGGTATTATGGGAACCTTTTTGTAGTGAGAAGAAAATTTTGTCTACCCTCTCAACGTGCTAATTCAATAGAAGGACCGAGACTTCCATTTAGTCCTCCATTTTGTACAATGGAATTTCTGCTTTTTCACACTACATTTAAAGTCTAAATACGTTCTACTCCTGCCTCTCCCTTGTTCTTCTCTCCGCTTTTTGCATTTTCTCTTGTTTTGTGCTACTTTTTCGATGATTTTATGACTAATTTTTTCTACTTTTCATCACTAATGTTTTTTCGTTGTATATTGCTGCGCTTGTACGGTCAACTAATAATTTGTCTAGATGTTGTATGGGCCTTAAAATGTGCATTATCATGTGTGCGTGTGTAGCTCAGTGGGAAGAGCATTCGCCCGGAATGCGAAAGGTCACGGGTTCGTTTCCCGTCACACCACACGATTTTTGCACGAGTTTCTGCGAACAATCCGCTCCTCTGCACGGTATAAAAATCCGTTGCTTGAGATCAACGAGGAGTAGGGAATACTCTAATTTACATGGGGGCCGAACCGGGATGAGAAGAGAGGATAAAAAGAGAAAAAAACCCGAGCATGAGCTAGTTCGCAGATTCAAAGGCGCCTAGACCTCTGACCCCAGACCTCGAGAGACCTTGGTGTTGAGAGGGGGGCATGTTGTATGGGCCTTAAAATGTGCATTATCAGGTGTGCGTGTGTAGCTCAGTGGGAAGAGAATTCGCCCGGAATGCGAAAGGTCACGGGTTTGGTTCCCGTCACACCACACGATTTTTGCACGAGTTTCTGCGAACAATCCGCTCCTCTGCTCGGTATAAAAATCCGTTGCTTGAGATCAACGAGGAGTAGGGAATACTCTAATTTACATAGATACCAGTCAATTCGCATTCGTTATAATGGTCTATTTGTTACACTTTAGGAACACCCCCCTAACAGAAGTTCAATGGCTCAGATGAGAGTGGCATTTTTTGATACGGTCTCGTTAGCCTAAGCCGTACGGCTTCATTAGCGTAAACTTTTTCTAAGCCTAAGCGTTTTTTAACCTTTTTTAACCTAAGCGTAAAAATAAGTGTTTAATGTAAAAATATCTTTTTTTAATGTAAAAATAACTTTTTGAAAATGTAAATGAGTCAGAAGTATGACCCATGGAACCTTTGGGAGGGGACCCTAAACGGCAAAAGTGCCGCAATTTGACTGGTATCAAGACAAATCATTCGTTCAATGTACAAGCGCAGCAAAAAACAACGAAATGATGATGAAAAACATGAAGTAGAAAAAATGTAATAAAATCAACGTAAAAGCAGCACAAAACAAGAGAAAATGCGTAAAACTGTTCACAGAATTCAGCTATCCGTCTTCCATTTTGAAGGGTATGACAAAGCTCGAAAATAAAGCGTGATCGGGTCTTATCCTCTTACGGAAGTTCTCACGGAGTAAGCGAAAAGTAAATTGGCACTTTTTACGTTTAGGCCCCCCTACCAGAGGTTCGATGGGTCATACGTCTGACTTATTTACATTTACGAAAAATTATTTTTACAACAAAAAAATTTTACATTAAAAAAACGCTTAGGCTTAGGAAAATGTTTACGCTAACGAGGAAGTACGGCTTAGGCTAATGAGACCGTATCAAAAATTTCTTAAATCATCTGACCTAATTGAACATCTTGTAGGGGGGGCCTAAAAGCAAAAAAAGTGCCAGTAAATTATAACAATAAAAAAACAACCGGTAAACAACATAAAATCTCGAAGTCACACTGATCACAAAAAACATTTTCAAATTCCCGCCCGACGTTTTCTCGGTAAATATTTTCCACGGTTCGTGCATACCATTTACCATTTTCCTCGAAAACACATTTCCCTCGGGAAATGTTTTCCCTGAAAACAGTTTTCAAGTAAAACGTTTGCCGCGTGTACGTGCATACGGCCTATGGTTGTGGAAGCTAAGAGAGATGAGCGGCTCAGAAGAAAGAAAGCGTCGGAAGAGGAGGATCCTACGCGGTTTAGGAAACACCTTCTGGAACGACTCCAGGTCATTTCGCTGTCCCAAGCTGACTTGCGAGCATCAGATTGGTGATATTCTCCCTGACCTAGGCCATCCCTCAGGTATCAGACTGTAAGAGTGAGAGAGAGAGAATGACAATTGAAGACAGACTTGGGAGGTGAAAGAGAGGCAAAGAGGAAGGAACTTACTCAATTCAGAAGAAAACGTTGAGAAAATAACACAGGATAGAAGATAGAAGAGTAATGAGAAACAGAAATAAAAAACTCATGACCGATAAATCACTTCGACTAGAAATCCTTAGATCCCGGTTCGGCCCCCACTTTACGACTTTTATTTTCTTGTCGTAAACATGTAGTTTTCTCGGGTTTTTCTGTGTCGAAGTGGTTTCTCGGACATGACTTTTATCACAATACTTCACACGATATATATAGTGAGGGATGCGTGCTTGCCCCTGTCTTGCGACCCCGAACACAAACATGAAGGTTGACAAGTTTATTAGGCTAAGACACATGGATAACAAGAACGATTACATTGATATTACAAATCATGAATACAGACAATAGGGGAGGGGAGCAATGGATCTCCGACCGAAGTCGGGCCCGGTCTCTCCTCCCTCTCCTCTCATAGGCCTGTAGAGTGGGCGTATTTATACTCGACGCACAAAGGGGCGGCGCCTTGCAAATAATCTTCGGACATTCACACCTCCTACCTTTACCTCAGGTCCGTCCTCGGACCGAAACAAAAAATAAAATATTAAACGAAACGGTGGTTTATGGTCCTGATGATGTAGTCATTAGTTAAATGTAGTGAGCGAAGTTAAGAGTTACACCTTCATGGGTAAAATTATCATTCTCGGTTACAATTACATTCCTGGCTAAAGTTACATTCATTGCTAAAATTACATTCATGGCTAAACATTCGTGGCTAAAAGTACATTCATTTCTAAAATTACACTGATGGCTAAAATTTCCATAGTTACGCATTCATGGCTAAACATTCGTGGCTAAAATTGCAACGTAGGATGTCATACGAGTGCTTATAGCTAAAATGCCTGTACTGAAACTGTTTCCCCTTTATTGACTATAACGACCTTCGGTGGCTTATTTGTTTTATTCAAAAAAAAAATTTTTTTCATTTACATATGGGATGCGTTTGGGGCGGGGTTTCTTACTCAGGTCTTTCTCGGGGGGGGGGGGGCTTATCGGCGTGTTGCTTGAGGGTGTTTCCTCATGATTGACTTTGGCTGGGTTTCATCGTAGTTGTGCGTGGCTTGGACTCTTCGTAGTCGGGGACGGCATGGGCTCTTCGTAGTCGGGGACGGCATGGGCTCTTCGTAGTCGGGGACGGCATGGGCTCTTCGTAGTCGGGCACGGCATAGTGGTCTCTTTCATAAGAATAGTCCGTTAGTCCCATAATAATGCGTTGTTATACGATGCGATTCAGAAATTATTATCCAGAGGAATCGTTTATGAGGTGATATTTTCTATCCATAATAATAGTTCTTCTCGGGTAGTAATGTATCGCGAAACGTCGATAGATCTGCTTCAATGTTGCCTTTCTTGGTTGTGAGAACGGGGTTGTCTTGGCTGTCACATCTGTCTCTGCTCGTTTACACGCCTTAATAGTCCTTTACTGCTCCTCCTTTTTCGGCGGAAGTTGTTCCTCGGCTTTTCCTTTCTTTACAATGCCGGGAATTATTTCTTGTATTCTTCTATCCCGAGGGTGTATAGTTGGTGGTCTTCGACGACCAGTTGTAAGGCCTTGGCGAATTGTTTTACTTCTTTCCAATTCTCCAATTTCTCTAAGACTTTCATGTAGCCGATGACGAAAACTCCGTTTCGTGCCCTTGTCAAGGCGACGTTCATCCTCTGCGGTTCGGTGAGATGACCCTTCAAATGAGGGTCGCTTCTGGTTGTGAGGATTATGGATACCTCACACTCCCGTCCCAGTGCTGAGTCGGCCGTGACGACTTCTATTTCCCTTTCTCTTTCAGAGACCTCTCTTTGTTGTTCTTTATAGAACGTTGTGATGAACATCTCGCTCCGTGCGAAGCCTGCCGTTGAAAGTATTTTGGCCAATCTAATCGCTACCTCTGCCTCATTTGCGTTCATGTAGCTTTTCGAAGGTGCTTTGATGGAGTTTCCTTCGTTCAAGGCCACAAATACAAAGGGTATTTTGGGATTTGGTAGCCTCATTCTACTCGTCACCAGGTTTCGCTCCTCCTCCGTACATCCGTTTTTGAGGTTTCCTCCGTAAAACAGTTGAGATGGAAGCCTGTTCAGTTCCGGATGGGTGCGGAATGTATGCGTGAGGGCAGTTTTTGGCACATTTTTGCTTCTTGCTAATGTTTCCAACAATCCTTGAGCAGCAGTCAACGCTCCTAGGCTGTCTTTTGGAAGTCGGCAGAAAGGAGCGAGTTGTTTGGTATCTCCGACCGCTCTAATTCGAGCGTTTGGGAGGCGCGACAAAACAGTTATCAGAACTGGTTCCGGGATTGTGGATGCTTCATCAGCAATAACCATAATGTTCTGCTTGTCGGGCGAGAAAAGTGGCCTTAGAGCCCCTTTGCTGTTCGTGGCGTTCAGGAACGATGCTGCCGTTGCTATCACGATCTTCGGGTTATACGCCTCTATCACTGTTCTCAGGAGTTTGGCACTTCGGTTGTTGGTCGCCTTTTCCGTGATCCGGGAGAATTCTTGTTCTTCCTCTGTCAGCTCGTAGAGTTTTCCGGCCTTTTTGAGCTCCGCCAGCTTTTTCCTGTTGGTGCAGAAGTTCTGTACGTCCCTTTGGTCCATTTCGTTCAATCTCGGACTCTGCTGCATGTCTTCAAGTATCTCGCCTAGGTCAAACGGCGTCCTCAAGGAGTCTTCCACAGCTTGGTCGCCGACGAAGCGGAGAGGTGATATTTCTTCTTTGTCTGTGTTTTGCTGCAAGATCGTCTCCACTGTTCTCGCGAATTGACCACAAGCGTGGTTTGTCACGCAAATGACCATCACTTTTTGGCCCTGTTTGGCCGCTTCCAGCGCTAGGACTGCACTAGTCCAGGTTTTACCTGTCCCATAAGCAGCCTGGACCATTGAGATGGGCGTGTCGGATAGGCCTATTTCGATGGCCAACCTTTGTTCGTCAGTTAGTTTTCTTCCGTAGTCACCTGACCATTCTGTCTGGTTTCTTTTCCAGTTGTCCGGCAGGGCGCTCAAGAAGACCGGCGGCGTCTCCATCGTTGTCATGTTGCTGTAAACCGTTTCCAAAATTGCTTCCGCCGTTGATATTGGTGTTATGTTCGTCATCAGTGTTTTGCAGATGATTTTGAAAGTTGGGTCAAGTAAGTCCGAAGTCTTCACCACTGTTAAACTTGCGATGACCGACTTTTTCTTCCCCACAAGTTGATGGATTCTTGAGCTGTTCCACCCTGTTGCATCCAGCCTGACTGTTAATTGGTGTCTCTGCCTGTTTTTTCTCTGACTTCCCTTTTCTTCTCTTGCCTGTCTTACTCAAAATGACGACCTTTCCTTGAAGCTTTGCTGGTGAGTCACAAAACGCTACTCTTTTCAACTTTCTCTCTCTCAGACTGCTCTCACTCTTCTTTGTTTTTCTTTGCGTCTTTTTGCTTTTGCCCTTTCGTGCTTCTCTCTTTTTGACTTTCGCTCTGCTCTGCTCTTTTTTTTGTTTCTCTTCTCGCTTTTTCTCTCTTATGTTTCTCTCTTTTTGACTTTCTGTTTTCTTCTCGCTTTTTTTTGAATCGTTGGCTACGTGAATGTCCTTTCCGATGGGAGATGATAGCAAGAACAAAGGAACGGTGTTAGCTCCAAATCATAGCGCTTTCAGAAGCTAAATGTTACAGGCCTTTAATCTCGCGTTTAGCTGAAAAGGTGTCGAGTTTCCTCTACATATGCTTCTGACAGAGGGGAAAGATGCCCACTGTCCACAAACCGAAGCTCATCGGCAAATAACAAAGATATAGCAAGAAAGATCAGGAACGAAAGCCACACACATATGCTCAAGATCAAATAACGAACTTGGAAAACAAGAAATCGCCAATAGGTTTCAGATAGATTTGTAGCTAGAGCTACCTTGTTTCGAATAATTTGGTGTACTCGTAACGAAAATAATCTTACTGTAGTTTTTAAATATTTGAGTAGTTGCGTAATTTTAGGCCAGTGCTTTCATCTTTTCCTTAGTATATTCTTTTTGCCCGGAGATTTTCTGCTCAAGTGAGCATATCTAAACGTCAGTTCTCCCTCTTCACGGCAGCCTACGAATTGTTGTTAGTTATTTAACTCATTTAGTTATTTAGTTTAGCTCAGCCCGTTAAACTCAGTTATTCACTTTAACTCAGTTAGTTAACTTATTCTGGTTTTCTTTGTGTGTTGTTTTTAGCTGAAAAGGTGTCGAGTTTCCTCTACATATGCTTCTGACAGAGGGGAAAGATGCCCACTGTCCACAAACCGAAGCTCATCGGCAAATAACAAAGATATAGCAAGAAAGATCAGGAACGAAAGCCACACACATATGCTCAAGATCAAATAACGAACTTGGAAAACAAGAAATCGCCAATAGGTTTCAGATAGATTTGTAGCTAGAGCTACCTTGTTTCGAATAATTTGGTGTACTCGTAACGAAAATAATCTTACTGTAGTTTTTAAATATTTGAGTAGTTGCGTAATTTTAGGCCAGTGCTTTCATCTTTTCCTTAGTATATTCTTTTTGCCCGGAGATTTTCTGCTCAAGTGAGCATATCTAAACGTCAGTTCTCCCTCTTCACGGCAGCCTACGAATTGTTGTTAGTTATTTAACTCATTTAGTTATTTAGTTTAGCTCAGCCCGTTAAACTCAGTTATTCACTTTAACTCAGTTAGTTAACTTATTCTGGTTTTCTTTGTGTGTTGTTTCTTAATAGGTTTCTTTCTCGTAATTTCTTCGTGTTTCTTGAGCCAAATAAAGAAACTTCTGAAATACCGCGTGGCAGGCAAAGTCGAAGGGAAGATTCCCTAAATTGTATCTTTAAGATTCACGCAAATGAATGTATATTCGGAACATTTTGTCATAAATTCATAATTGCTTCCCCATTACATCAATTTAACTCTCATCTCGATCATCTCAACGTATGCTTACAATAGTCTTAGGGTATTAAGCAAGCTTACAAATCTAAAGTTTACGGTTTATAAAAGTTTAATTTTTCCCTTGACATTTTTACAATAAATTGTATATCAAAAAGTAAGATCCCGAGCTATACTTTGTGGAGTTTCAATGCACTTTGTGTGTTATTAATGCTATTTTGTGCAAACACGAGAGATTGTTGAGGACAACGAGAAAATATTGAGCGAAAATGTATTATAGTTCCAAAAAAAGGATAGGATAGTCATACCGTAACAACATCAAAACATCGTTTTTTTGAAATAAAAAACTTTGAGCATATATTCAACATGTCACGGCGAAGGTTGAGAGATGCGTGCCCTTACGGTATTCACAAAAAAGACGAAAACAAAAAACTTAAGATTCTACAGTAATTCGTCGGAACGCTACACGTTTTCAATTTAACTTTAAAAAAGATAATCCCGTGGATCAGCAGAGAATTATCAAAATTAACCAGTTAGCGGCGAGTATAGAGCTCGACCTGATGGATTACTCAAACTCAACTTGAGACACATTTTGCACTAAGCAAGCCTCGAAAAGTTGTTCTTCAACCAGAATCTAAATCTAAAAATTAATGTATTATTACTGACCGGTTCTCCTTGAACTGACGGTCCTTCGATTGGCTCTCGGGCGGGACTCTGCCGCTTCTCCCTTCATAGGGTATCTCTTCAGTGCCGCCGGGTGACAAGAGCCTCTTTGGCTGTTTGGTTGCTTCCTTTTAAACATCTTAAAACTCTTATTTTCCCCCGGAGACCGGTGGACAGTCGGTCTCCATCTATTTCCAATTTTTAAAAAAACTTTATGATAATAATTTATCTATTTATTTTTTTTTTTTAGAAAAGAGAGAAAAGCAAAATTTCTGTTAAACGGCTTAATAACCAAGTGTTCGATCATTCGTTCACTAATTCTATGGCGAGCTGTACGAACTGATGATTGTCTGATTTCTTGAAAGATCTAAATATTTTCCTATCATCTACGTAATACATTATTTGACGATCTAAGTCAATAATTGGTTTTTCTATATAATTCGTCTATTTTTGTAAAAGAAAGAAAAAAATCGAGAAATGCCTTCTTAAATATCGTTGCATCGTCGAATACTCTTTTCTTTCCTTTCCTCTTTTTTTTTCAAAAGGCAGCCAGGCCTTGAAAGATATTCGGTTGGGTTGCATAACCATGTGGAACATGGGTTAAAAAAAAGACAGACTCGAGACATGAATACAATTCGAAAGAAAAAACACAACGCTTTAAAACTTGCCTGTGGACTGACTTTCACTAACCTGACGAGTCTGCCGTCGTCGCTTCTCACCTCAATTGACGTTTCAATTGGGAAACTGTATATTTACTAACCGGAACTGTTCCGTTCTCCTTCGGTCGGTTCTCCTCGGGCGGGTACTGTGCCGCATCTTCAGCCATTGCTGGGTTTTTCTCTTCGACCGGGAAACTACGTCGACGGGGCTTCGGTGCCCTCGGGATACTTCTGAATTGAACCTTTTCTCTTATTCCTTAAAACTGACCGGTTAATCTCAACTCGCGGTCCTTCGGTCCGATTTCCGTCGACCGGATCACTTCTCTGACGGGGAGCCCCTGCCGTCCTGCGGACTAGAGCTCTGCTGGCTCTTCTACTGCTTCCTTTAACAAGCATATTCCTACTTTTCCCCCGGAAGGCCGGTGATCAGTCGGTCTCCCTTTTTTGTGTGTTTTTTTAAAAATAATAATTTTTTTTAAAAAGGTTATTTTGTTAAACATATAGCTTACATCATAGCATCGAATGAATTGAGCATATTAACGAGAAAAAAAATAACATAAAAACAACGGAGCAGCAATCCAATGAGACTTCAGAGTATGGATATTTCTGACAGGAGAGAGAGAGAAAAAGAAAAAAAAGAGAAACAGTGACTTGGAAACGAGGAAGAGTGTGAGAGAAAAAAAAGGACGGGGTTGGAAGAGAGAGAGAGAGGCGGTGACTGACCTATTCCGGACTAGGTCAGCCACTCGCTGCTACCAGTGAGGGATGCGTGCTTGCTTGCGACCCCGAACACAAACATGAAGGTTGACAAGTTTATTAGGCTAAGACACATGGATAACAAGAACGATTTCATTGATATTGCAAATCATGAATACAGACAATAGGGGAAGGGAGCAATGGATCTCCGACCGAAGTCGGGCCCGGTCTCTCCTCCCTCTCCTCTCCTAGGCCTGTAGAGTGGGCGTATTTATACTCGACGCACAAAGGGGCGGCGCCTTGCAAATAATCTTCGGACATTCACAATATGTATATAACAAAAAAAAACAAAAGTCGTCGGAACTCCTCGGAGAGGTTAGATGATGAACTGGGGTTTTGGTGAGGGCCTGACGTCCAGTGTTCTCTCTTTGGCCGGAGGAGGGGCGAGACGGCTGGTATCCGGGTGGTAGTCTCTGGGAGCCCGCTATACTACACATTTCTTTCTTCCTTATATAGCTGTTGTTAAAACACCGCCTCTACAATTGCCTGCGATATATATCAAACAAAGGAGCTGTTGCTAAAACACTGTCTCTACAACTGCCTGAGATATATATCAAACAAAGGAGCTGTTGCTAAAACACTCTCTACAATTCTCGCAACTTTAAAATCTTCAACAGACTCATCACGCCTACTTTTCAATCAACTTTCGGCGGCTATAGCTAGCCTCTCGTCTTTGTATCTAGATTCCCCTTTCCTTAGAACTCATAATTATTATTATTGTTGTACTATCTAATATGTGGTTGTTTAGTACTGTAACAACATAGTTGAAGAGAATCAGAGTCCTCGCTATAAATTTTAAGGTTATCGGCTTTTAAGTACCATTGGCTTATGATATACAGTACCGCCCAAAATGTTATCATATATAGGGTTATTGAAAATAACTTTTTTCAAAGATAAAATTCAAAGATCAAATTTTCACAGAAGTTTTTTGGGGTGTCTGTACCGTACCGGACATCATTTAGAGTGATTTATTAATTATCTCCAAGAAATACAGCAAAATTGGTATATCTTCCATTTTTCAGTTTTTTCTCCATGATTTTTTTTTGTTTTTTGAACTTCATTCATAAAAATTTTGTTTCAAGTCATGATTCGAACTGTTGGACATTGAAATACAAGTAAAAGAATGCAAGAAGCTGTTGTTGCTGGGGCGAAACAGGACCGGTCACAGAGCGAGCTCGCTCAGCAGTTCGGGGTAACTCAGAGCGCTCTCTCCCGTATCCTCCGGCGTTTTCGAACCCAGGTAAACGAATTTTCTACAACTGAATAACTTTGGAACACAAACAATTGCAGGGACGAGTCATCGTGAAGACAAGCATCCTGCGCGCATCTCGCGAAGCCCCGAAACGCACTGCTACAGACATTCAAGCTATCATATCAACGCCCGCGACTCCTGCTCCTTCAATAACTACCATCAAATGCCGTTTGCAAGCCGCTGGACTGAATGGAAGGTGGCCTGCAAAGAAGCCTTTCATCAGCAAAAAAAATCGTAAAGTTCGAGTTCAGTGGGCTAAGGATCACCTCAGTTGGACACGCCGTGAGTGGTCTCAGATTGTTTGGAGCGATGAATCCAAGTTTAATATGTTCTGCAGTGACGGTCTGAGGTGGGTAAGACGTCCAGCGGGCAAGCGTTTCCTGCCGCAATACCAGTCGCTCACAGTCAAACATGGCGATGGTTCTGTGATGGTCTGGGGCTGTTTTTTCCGCCAGCGGCATGGGTCCACTGAGACGTATTGTCGGAAATCTCGATCGTTACGGCTATGAGCAGCTGGAGGAATGAAACGCCTTGCTCCCTCAGATATTTTCACTCTTCGAAAAGCTAGAAGTGCCATTACATCAAAGACGGAGGTTCTAGGGGCCTCACATGTAGGGTATTTAACTCACGATACCCCTTTGTTACCTTAATTATCAAAACTCGCAAACTTCCATGTTGAATAGCAGCTATCAACGTTTCTCAATTGAGGAAACCCCCCATTGAAGTAGGACAAGAGCATTTTGTGCTCTAAAGTCGCCACTTCCTCCCTCGGTTATCAATGAGGACGTGCAAACCGCTCGTTTGTCATATTTTAGTTGCCTTTAGATGCCCAGGTTCTGTTCTAAATCGGAAAATTTATCAAATGTTCGAGAAAAAAGGCAGATAATTATTGCCAACATGAAACACTTCAAAAAAGAAAATTTTAATGGGACAAACAGGCGAAATTCTATGTGTACATATACATACAATATAGTAATAAGTCAGTCAGAACTTATTCTTTAGGCGAGTAAATCTGTACAATTCATATTCTCAGACTCATAAACAAACGCTGAGATGAGAATTTCACAATTCTACTGTGTTTGAGGTCAACAGTTCACAATTAGTTCGACCCAACTGCTTCGTGATCGATGTCTTCAAGTTCCGTGCTTCTCAACCATCCTCCTAGCCTTCAGTTGAGAGAGCATTTTATGTTCAGATGTCCTACATTAGTAATTTGACGTACCAATATTAAGGACGGTCATGGTTTGGTAGATAGTTTTAAATATTACAATTCTTTCTAGAGATCAGCTTCTTTTCAGAAGCCTATATAAAGAAAACTGACGAGGAATCAGCTTTTCCATTTTTAGATTATTTTTTCTCAAGAACCTAATTTCTCTTCAAAAACTGGAAAAGGTCAAAGAAATAGTTAGATTTCATCATTTTCATAAGTCAATGAAATTTTTCACAAACTTCATCAACCAGAAAATAATGATAAAACTCGAATTCGAATCTAACATTCAATAACGATCCGATAATAGACAAACATAGGCTGATTTTACATGAGACCTCCTACCAAAAGCTATCAAAACGTTCCATTCCAATAACACTAAACATTCTTCACAATTAAAGTGGAACTTCAGCACAAATATTCTTATATTCCATTTTCAAGACTTCTAAATCCGAAATTTCACATTTTCGAAAACATTCCTTTCGAAGTCAATACGATAAACATAGCTTCCGTTTTCCAAATTTTTACACTAGTGACCACACACCATTGTATAGCGAAAAAAGTGAAAACTTCATTTCTGAGATGAGATATTAGAATTTCCGAAGTTATCGCTTTGTTTTTTTTCTACATTTGTATTTAACGAGTCATTATGCAACTAGTTCTGGTCTTAAAATGATAAAAATGAGCGCTGGCAAATGTAAAATTTTTCACGAGCTCTACCCTACCCTAACTATCTACCCAAACCAAGAGGGTGAAAAAAAAATCAGGTAGTATCTCATTCCTCCCTTGATCAACACTGTGACCTAGGTACCAGCCACTATTAATACCAGGTAAGGTATGAATCTCATCCCAATGAAGCGCGAACTCTGCCGCGAGTCGGGACTGAAGAAAACAGTAAAGACGCCATAACAAATCTAAAATGAAAAAACAACTCAAAATAAGAACTAAGCAGATACTGCTTGATGCAAAAAGCGATCCATCTGAGTAACATTAACATTGTGACAATACTCACACAAAATGCTTTCCTTTCGGTCTCTATCTTAAATTGTCAGATTATGCTATCTAAGGGGTTTCTTTTTAGGACCCCAACACTCACTCATCTCCAGGCAGAATCTTCGGGCGTGATATGCGGCCACTGCTAGTGCGAACCGGCGGAGCACGACGTCGCTCGAAATCAACCTGGAAGGTAGTAATCACAATAACATACGCGCTACTAGAATCTAAAATTTTTATATTTCGTAAATTACACTGTTAGAAGAGAAGAGAATTCGACACGCTAATGACAGCCAGCGTCTTAACCATAAGTCACATGCACTGTTGAAAAAATTGGAAAACAAACGATCGCTTATTTGAGGGGGGGTCTGAGAACAGGGCGAGGGAGCGATTCACAGTATAAACCCTTTTCATGCCCGATTTATCCCCATTCGAAGTGTTCTTCCTCTAGCTCGTTTCCAATCTTCTCGACTGTCTACCGCTCAAACACAAGTTTTTGTTCTTCAAATTTCTACGATGTAAATAAGATCTTAGGGTGGCTATGAGCTTTACTAATCAATAACGGAGTAGGATGAGTTTATGCTGAGTTAAACGCATTGGATGAGATATCCAGTAGACAGTACACTTTTGTTCTGTGTTGTGCCCTATTGATTCCTTGAAGAAGAAAAGACGAGGCCTCTCGGTTTGTTCTATTTATTTTACTCATATCAGCTTTCATGTTTTACTCATTTCCTGTGCTATCTTCATTGTTTTTTTTTAGGTGATTTCAACTCGCTGACGATGCTTTTATAAAGCGAAACGTTTGACCTCGTCTTTTCTTCTTCAACGCATCAAAAGGGAACAACAAAGAACAAAAGTGTAATAACGGAGTAATTAATAGTTCATGAGACACCAAGTATTTATCTTAGCTCATCTCTCCCAGCCAAAATAGCATCACCTCATTTCAGTATTACGCGGCAAATTATAAAGAACATAATAATAAAAAAATTCGTTGGTTTTTGTACTTTTTGAAAGTCTAAATATGGCGTTTCCAGTTCGAAAAAGTCATTAGAATCTCCAAACTCACATTTCTACGCGCCTCCTCTTGGTTTTTCTCATCTTCTTCTGTGTCGTCCATCTTGTCTTCAGTTTTACAGACATCCTCTGACATCATTTGTTCTTCCGTGGTCGATTCTGGATGGTACACATTCTCTCTTCTTTCCAAGCAAAACCAGTAGATTCTACAGAAGGGTTGGTTTAAAAAACCAAAGAGGTCCGCTGACACAGGTTTTGGAATCGTTAAAAATCATACTACGAACCACAGAAACCCGTTACCGCGAAGAATAGGCTGCGAAAAAGACCATTCAAAGGTCTCGAAACACACTGGCAACAGCCATTCGTGACTCTAAAGCATTAAGACCCTCGACTGGATGAATCATCCAGTACAGAATCGAGCGCGACCTCCGGTGTTGGTTAGAGGGACGCCTACCTACGAAGAACTCGTGCCGGGAGGTAGCGGGAGAAATCCCGCCGCGGAACAAAACTGGGTAGTATATCTCGTCAAAGGAGGGCGATGCCGGACCGGCCTGGGCAAGCCACCGGACAAAACATCAGCCAATACTCCATACGGACTAAACGATCAAATACAAGGTTATGGTCTCATATCTGACAATATTAACCCATTGGAAAAGATAAAACAACCTTATCATAATCTACCTATAAATATCCCTAAGAAAGCTCCAAGTAGACATAAAAATAGACGTAGAACAATACCCAGTTACAAGGCCAGAGAATTAAACATAATTCTGGATAATATACTAAAAAATAAGAATGGTAGGCAACTATATCTAGAATATAAGAAACTAAGAGTTAAAGAGAAAGATAAACTCATTAAGTTTACTCTCACTAATGAGTTTTACCGTTTAGAAAACAAACAAAAAGTTTTAATAACAAGTTTAATTTGCGACTATTTTTGGAAAGGACAGAAAGAACACTTAAAAGAAGAAGTAGACAAAGTCAATGTTAAACTCACATACCATGGAAAATATATGGACAACATTCCTCTCAATCGCATTTTTAACAAAGCACTCAATCATCATAAAAATGAAGATTTCATGAAAACGATCAACAAACCTTTCAAATTTCGTATAATATATAAATTTAAAGATCCTATAAGTAAATATATATTCAATTATAACACTTTTTTAAGAAAACTGGACTGTCATCTGATTAATAAGATATCAAACGAAAAATGTGCATGTTATAAATACCCTAATCTCATAGACAAAACCCTTGGACATATATGTACAGGTGATAAACATTGCACCCCTTATCCAATTCTACGAAATATTCTCAATAAAGGCACTAAATACATGATTAACACTTCTAGCTCTAGTAAAGAATACATTATTAACGAAATCAAAGAATCTATATCTCTTACCATAAATAAACTTACTAAGAAATATAATCTCAACTATATAAATAGAAATAAAATTAAAGAAACATTAAATACATATTGCATAGATAAAATAACTGTTTATTTAGATAAATTTCACTATAATGACAACATAGAATACAGAAAGATACAATATGCTGTTAATCAATTACAACAAGAATTCATAATCACTCCTATAGATAAAGCTACCAACAATTACGCATTCATACAGTACCGCCCGAAATGTTATCATATATAGATTATTGAACATAACTTTTTTGTAAAAAACCGAATGAAGCTCAAATTTTCAGATTCTTTTACTTGTATTCCGATTTCCAACAGTTTGAACCATGACTTGAAACAAAAATTGTATGAATTAAGTTCGCAAAACAAAAAAAATTATAATAAACATCATTGAGAAAAAAACAGCTTCTTGCATGATTTTACTTGTATTTCGATGTCCAACAGTTCGAACAATGACTTGAAACAGAATTCGTATGAACTGAGTTCAAAAAACAACAAAAAAAACTCAACAAAAAATTCATGGAGAAAAAACTGAAAAATAGAAGGTTGTCAATTTTGATGTATTTCCTGGAGATAATTAATAAGTTTATCCAAAAGATGTCCGGTACGGTACAGACGCCCAAAAAAACTTCAGTGAAAATTTGAGCTTTGAACGTTATCTTTGAAAAAAGTTATGTTCAATAATCTTTATATTATAACATTTCGGGCGGTACTGTATGTAAGAAAATCTATCTCAAATTTATGAATGAAGAAATGAATACTAGTCATAATAACGTCAAAACATATCAACCTATTACATCTCCCAGCATCATTGAAATTATCAACAGTCATCTGAAACAAACCAGATACTTCAAAATAGATACTATGAACTTAAAACCATTTCAAATTCCACAAGTTTATGGCATACCTAAAATGCATAAAAACCCTATCAAATTCAGATTCATTACTGGCGCATCCAATAGTAGTCTTAAACCCATTTCTATTGAATTACAACTCATTCTCAAACATTTATCAAAACATTTCAAAAATTACTGTAAACAAACTAGCGAGAGAAAGGGTATTTATTAACCACTTATTCTCTATACTGAATACAAAACCATTATTAGAAGCATTGAAACCAACAAATAATAAGAATAGAGAAATATTTTGTGCAGACTTCACATCTTTATTCACCAATTTACCTCACGATGTAGTTAAACGCAATATGGATAGTCTAATTAAAACATGCTTCAAAAACAGTTGTTATGAAGCTATAACAATCAAAGGTTATTCTACTTATTATACTAACGACACTTCACAAAAAAGAACTTATTTGCCTTATGAAATTTATAAAATGATCACTTACATTCTAGAAAACAGTTTTATTACATATAACTGTACTCTATACAAACAAAATAAAGGAATACCTCAAGGTAATAATGCTTCACCACAATTAGCAGATCTAACATTAGTCATGATGGAGTTCCAATACATTAATAAAAATATAGATAGAAAAATAGAACCTTTTATCGCCCTACCAGGCTGGTTTTAGAGCTAGGAGGTCTACTGTGACCTCTTTAGTTGAATCTCATTCGTTCATTGTTGACTCGTTATCCCAAAGCATCCCTATCGATATAATATTCCTTGATATCAGTAAAGCATTTGATTCTGTTGATCATAGATTACTTCTAAATAGGATAGCATCTTTTGGTATCTCTTCTCCAATCGTTAAATGGTTAACTGATTATCTTGTTGGCCGCTCACAAACAGTTATGATCGATAATAGTCTATCTGACCCGATTCCCGTAATATCAGGTATACCTCAAGGATCATCTTCAGGCCCGTTGTTATTCTTGTTGTACATCGACTCTGTTCAAGAAGCTATCCCCGATTCTATCAAATTCTGCTTATTCGCCGATGATATAAAGATAATGGGACGCGCTACCTCTTGTAATTATATCCAACTAGCTTTGAATCGTATAACCGATTGGTGCCTAGAGTGGAATTTGTCCCTATCCATATCTAAGTGTAATGTACTTCATCTCGGATCATCCAATTCTCGCAGCGTCTATTACATGAACAGTCAACCTCTAGTAGTTGGTAGAGTTGCCAAAGATCTTGGTGTAATCATATGTGATCGTTTCTCTTATCGTAATCATGTTGAAGACAAATGTAAAAAAGGCTCTGCTCTTGTTAACATGATGTTAAAAGCCTTCAAGTCACCATGTCCGCCTCTTTTAACTTCAGCTTTTAAAATTTATGTCAGACCTGTTCTTGAATACGCTAGTGAGTTATGGAATCCCTCATCCCCCGGCTTAGTAAAATCTATTGAAAAAGTTCAGCGTTCGTTTACGAGAAGAATCCTAGCAAGATCTGGCCATTCCAGACTTCCCTATTCACAAAGAATCTCCATGTTAGGCCTAGAAACTCTTGAATATCGTCGTGCTATATCTGACCTATTATTTATTCATAAATGTGTCCACAAAAAATGTGAACCTGAAACTATGAACTTGTTTCAATTGTCCGCAGTACAGAGATTTTCTCGCCATTCTCATGAGCTCAGGCTAAAAACACCTCATAATATTAGCAAATGTTCTATTTCTACATGTGTTTCTCGCCAGCTATCAGTATGGAATTCATTACCTTTTGAGATCGTCAGTACACCTAATACTGCTAGTTTCAAAAAACACTTATTATCTCTGCCTACTGAAAAGATATTACCTAAACCTTTCGTTCATGACTAATATAATTGTCGATTTTAAGTATATCACCCTCCCCCCTTTTTCATCTATACCGCAACCCCTAAACACCGCCACTTAGAAGAAAGTCCATGCATTTAACTTTGTTCTTGTTTGTGTTTTCATGATATCTCATGTGCTTGGAATAAAGAAATGAAATGAAATATATATATATATATTAAATAGATTTTTACACTGTACATTCAGATATATTGACGATCTACTACACATTTCAGATAAAACCCAAGAATTCGTAAGAATAACCAAAGAAATGTACCATAGTTCACTAACTCTGGAACAGACAAATATCAATAAGAATACAGCCGATTTCCTAGATCTCAATATAAAACTCGAGGAAGATGGAAATAATAAACTTAAACTGTTTAATAAAACAGACGAGTATAACTTAAAAATACTTAAATATCCTCATTATACTTCTAATATACCTATATATATTGGACTTAATACTATATATACAGAAACACTTAGGTTTACCGACAATTGCACATACTTTGAAGACTTCCTCAAGAGAATGCGCGGTATGATTAACACATATCAGGAAAATCGATTTCCAGATGATATTATACTTAATAGGATAATTAAAACTCTAAACAGAAATCCTAAAATACAACTTAAATATAATACCGTAAACTATAGAATTACGGAACATATTATAGAACTGTTAAGAAATAAAGAAAAATAGACCACTACTACAAACTAAAATTAGTTGTTGCTCTAGATTGCTTTAATACATTCCCGCTCATTACTTTTCGAAAATGCTTGGATAGCTTGGATCTTCCAGTTTTTCATTATTCTGTTTTTCATCATTTTGTTTTATTTATTTATGTTTATATGTGTTTAGTTGTTTTTGTTTTTATTTTGTATAGTTTAATTCTAAGCTATTCGTTATAATTATACTCGTTTATTTTCTCTCTGGGCACTCACTGATGAGCCCCACCTAGAGAGAGCAGAAGTCTGTCTGAGTTGGGGCGAAACAGACTTCTGCTACATTATATTTTCAGCAGTGATATCCTAAATGTAAATAAATTAAATTTTATCAACTCTTTTACCTTTTTCTATAATAATAATACTTTTCAATGGCGAGTCGAGGCGCCAGTCCAATAGCCTCTTGCCTATCTCCGGTCAACGACAGGCGAGACGTCTCTACTCGCACTCAAAACAATGCTAGGCCGGGTTGACCACCCACTCACAAGGCCTATAGCATGAACAGGTTGCTACAACAATGTTCGCCTTCACAAGGTGCAGCATGACAGTCTCAGGACTGCAAAGGACATCAAAACCCTTCTCCGGACGCATCTCGTCCGAAGAACACGAGAACCTCTCTCAATAAAGAGAGTGTTCATAACCAAAAGGCTTCGATGCGGGCTGCTTGTCGGCAACAACAACAACAACCCTTCAAAGGTCACAAACTGCGTAATTTAACCAGTCACTACTGAAAAACTGTAGAAGTTCTCGAAGATGGATTCAAAAAAAAGAATAATAGTCAAAAAGGTTTCATTCAAAAGTTACAAATTACAAAAACAAAAACTGGAAGAAAACCAAGTTTTTTAAGGGAGAAAAAAGCTCCAACCTTCTTTTTGTTCTTGCATAGCATCTTCCTGTGGTGACTGGGCTCTATTCTGGATTGACTTCATTCTGTCTTGCACACGTTCGAGGCGATTGCTGCAATTCATTCAGAATCATTTAACTTTATTCAAAAACTAACCAAAAAAACGTTTCTTACCACCCGCATAATTTTTCTTGAACGCATAGATTTCCAGAATTTAAAGGAGTTTGGAATTTTTTTCTTAAAAGCTTTAGAATTTTCCTAGGTTAAAATCGGAAATGTCTTCTTTCGAGTGCATAGATTTGAATGTTTTTCGGACTGTTTGAAGAGCGAATAGATTTTTTGCACCCGCAGTGCGAGTGAAAGAAACACCCTAGTATACAATACTTACCTTTACCAAAAACTCTGCAACTATTTTGACCAACAAGCGGAACTAGTTTCATAATCTAAACTCTACCGCAGAACACAACGAGAGCTTCCGTAGTTCACCAAAGGTCTATTGTAGCTTTTGAAAACTTGTAAAAAACGAGCGCTCTTCGAGCGGGGGAGTCTGAAACAATGGTAAGTGAACAAAAGATAAACAGCGGTGAAGAGATTGCCAGTCATTCTTCTAGACTCCATCGCCCGAATAACGGTCGTTTTTTTTCACAATTCTCAACAGTGCTGGTGACCTATCGGAGCGTCTTATATTTTCTTTTAAAAAAATTTGCTCCTTTTTCTTTTTTCGGTAAATTGGGTTTTCACTTCCTTCTTATCTGAAAAGCGTTTTATAGTCGAATTGTGCAACATCGTGCTTTCCTGCGAATATTTTAGTACCTTTCAAACTCCGCTCTTTCACCCTTTACTGATCATTTCATCCCCTTCTCATTCCACAAAAAATTGGCCGCTCACTTTCTTTTTCCTCTCCCTCATTCTCACTCTCAGAATCCTTTCCTGAACCTTCTAGAAGTCGACTCAGAAGCGCTCGACTTATCTCGTTACCCTATGCTCGAGAATAAGCAAACATAACTCTTTATAACCATATCAATTCAAATCTGCATATGTTATCTTATTGATAGTGTTCATTTTATTATGTTGTTGTTGTTGCTTACCCACATGTCTTTCATCTTGTTATCATAAATGACAAATTAATAGAGAAATGGTTTTTAAAAAATTGTTTCACCTCCTCCGCGCCCTGCGAGGACTCTCTTGAGGGGGCGGAGACTTCTTGTCTTCCACCAATAGCAGATGAGACATTTCTTCTCCATCATCCTCTACATCCTCTTCTTCAGCGACGCCAAATGAAACCGCCTCAGGCTTAGGTACTGAGAAGCCGCTCTTTGAAGTGTCCACTGGAAGTAAGCTGTATTTGAATCTCTCTACAGCGAAGCAGCCCTCTTAAATATTCATAGCAGCCCTTCTGAGAAATTTTGAAAGCAAACTATTTGTTTCTTTCGTAGCAGCCCCTTGAATTTTCGCAAGAGCATTCAAGTCCCTATCAATTTCAATTCAATTTTTTTCAATTTAAACGCTTTATCAAGATCAACAAGCCACATCGGGGATATAACATCATCGATTATGGGATCTGTAGCGACATGTGACGACTCCACTCCTCAGCGTTCTATGCGTTCCTTAGGAATTGGGGACCAGGCCAGTTTCGAAAAAAATCGAAAAATTTCGCAACTTTTTTTCTTTATTTTTGAGAGTTGAAAAAAGATTTTCGACTTTATTTTACGAATTATAAAAAGGGAAACACTAGATTTGACTCTTTTTCTGTTTTTAAAACTCGAAAGAACCGAAATAAAACTACTTTTTTGGGTTTTTTGTTGGTTTTTTCGGTTATTTCGCTTATCGCTTATTTCGGTTCTTTCGACTTTGTTTTTTTCTTTTTTTCCACTTCCACTGTTTTTCACTTCCTGATTCGTAAAAAGAAAACGAAAAAAATTTCGACTTTCAAAATTAAAGAAAAAAAGTTGCAAAATTTTTTTCGATTTTTTCGAAACCGGCCCTGTTGGGGACCAACGGCTTTGACAAAGTCGTCCCTTCATCTCATAGCAGGGCGACCTTTCGTTCGCTTTGGCTCACGCGGGTGCCACTCTAGAACAGCCCGCGCCCACCGACTGGGGTCGAGCCTCGCAATTCGGCCTACCCAACGCCACCTCCTTTCGCGGCAGATTCTGATCACGTCCATTATGCCCGTCTGAACGCGCACCCACTCGTTAGTCCGCCTGTCGAGTAAAGAGCACCCCAGCATAGAGCGCTCCCATCTACGCTGCGCCGCAGCCAATTTGTTCCCAAGTCTTTTCAAAAGGGTCCAGGTCTCCGAGGCATAGATTAGAGCGGGCAAGACAGCACCTTCGAAAAGGCGCCTCTTGAGAGACATTGGGACCATTCTTGCCGCGAACAGGCTACGGTATCTATTGAAAGTGAAAATTGCAGACCGGATTCTCCTATCAACTTCAACCGTGAAACGGCTGTCATCGAGGGAGACATCCTGCCCTAAATACACGCATCTGTTCACCACACGAACCTTGGTACCCCTGATGGTTACATCTCTACACATAGGGTTGGTCGAGATTGCCACAGTTTTTGAAGGATTGAGTGACAAACCGACTTTCCCCAGTGCGACAATAAGCTGATCAACTAAAGATTGAATCTGTCTACTGTCGTGACTGATGAGAACTGCATCATCAGCGCACAGTAAGTGATTTAATTACCTCCCATTAACATTGATCCCTTCCCCGCACCAGTTGAGAGACTTGAAAGCTTCTTCAAGAGCAGCAGTGAAAAGACGCGGAGACAGACAGTCCCCTTGTCTAACTCCCCTGCCAATCTCTATCGGAATCATCAAACTTGTAAAACTTTTCCCGGATGCCCAGAGATAAAACTTTTTGTACTAATGAAGAGAATATAACCTACTCACCCAGATATATGGTGTTGATATAAAAAATCAACAGAGTAAAACAAATGAACCAAGGAAAAAAATTTTTGTGAGACGGATTTGGTGGTTGGGTAAAACGAAGAACACAACATTTTTTACTCCCCCCCCCCGGCAAGAGTCGCCCGGTTTCCAACCGAGAAGTTTTTTCTCAGCACATCCTAGATAGTTACGGTCCCCTATTGCGTAGCCGCCCTTTGAAGTCTTGGTGTAAGCATTCAAATTCCTACTGTATAGCAGCCCTAAGAAGTCTTCAATAAAGCAGTTCAATTCTCAGTGCATGACATCCCTATGAATTCTTCTGAAAAATTTCAGCTTTACCTTCATCTGAGCTTTTTCATCCGGGCTTTCTTAAGACAGAAAAGTCTTCCCTACTCCTCGTTAATCTCAAGCAACGGAATTTTTTACCGAGCAGAAGAGCGGATTGTTCGCAGAAACTTGTGCAAAAATCGTGTGGTGTGACAAGAACCGAACCCGCGACGTTCGCTTTCCGGGTTCCTACCCACTGAACTACACACGCACACAACATAATGCTCCCTTCAAGGCCCATACAACACCGAACAATGAAGGGTTCAGAAAGTAAAGACCAATCAAAAGGCATTGGCATATTCCGCAAAAAGGCCGAGAGTGTGCAATGAAAACTAGAGTATACTATACAAACGGATAATTCTTCTCTTTGGTTTTTTTGGGAAGCGCAAAGACTTCACCCGCAGTGCGGGTTGGAGAACCACCCTGCTCTTATCAACGAACCGTTATCGGGATCACAAATTACTCCCATCTCGTTGAAGTGTTCTTCTAGAGTAGCTAGTTGTGCATCGCTGCATTCCACAAATCGCTCCGTCTGCAAATCATATCCATAAATGAATACTTTTATTATAAGTCTAGAATTTTCCTTCAATTCCATATGAAAATGGAAAAAAACAAATCAAACGTTCTACGATATCAAAGAACAATTCCTCGACCCGGGAAGGAATCAATGGTACTACCAGAACAAACTTAAACTATCCTCAAAGACACTTTCTCGAAGTGAAATCTTGGCTTCCAAAAGCTTAAAATAAAAGGTCTTTATCACATCTCATGAGACTTTCAAGATATCACATCTCATGAGACTTTCAACGTATCACATCTCATGAGACTTTCAACGTATCACATCTCATGAGACTTTCAAGATATCACATCTCATGAGACTTTCAACGTATCACATCTCATGAGACTTTCAAGATATCACATCTCATGAGACTTTCAACGTATCACATCTCATGAGACTTTCAACGTATCACATCTCATGAGACTTTAAAGATACCACATCTCGTGAGACTTTCACGATATCACATTTCATGAGACTTTCGACGTATGACATCGTTTTTACGCCCCCGCAGCCGAAAAAAGGTTCCACCCTCATTCTGAAAATCACCTTCATGAATCTTGCGACGGAAGAAAGTTTCTCCCTCAGAGCATCTCTTCGCATGCGTCTTGCAAGCGTCACTCTGTTACCCTGCAAACATGTTCGCACCGAAAATAAGCTACAGTCTCTTCTCCTTCCGTTCTATTACACTTATTCTCTACTTTCCTCTGTAGTCTTTTTGCCCTTTCTCCATCCCTTTTCCAACTCGCTCGGCGCGTACAAAAATCCATTAGACCGGTCTCATTCAACGCCTGAGCTCAGCTCTTCTGTGCATAATTCACCAAGAGTCTCTTGCCAATGTAAAAAAAAATTTTCAAGAATAAGGACTTTTCAAGCGAGACACAGCCTATATATTAATGAGAAGCGAGCTTGAGGTAAGGAAAGCAAATTTGAAAAGACCGGTAGAGAGATCAAGATTGTAAAAACTTCCTTGCTTCTTCTTCGCAACAGAACCGCTCTGAGAGTGGTCGTTTCTAAAAAATTTCCAACAGTCCAGGTTACCCATGTTTCTGAATAACATACTCTTAAGACGAATTCTGAGAGGCAAGCTAAAAAAACTAAGAGAAGTCACTTCATTACACAGGAATCAATGAATTTCGAGTTACTAAGACTTCAAAGTCACTAACCTATGACTTTTGGGTCCTAAATCAATTACACCCTCAACCTCATGAGTCACAACTCCCCGCCGCCCAAACTGACCCTCTGATTGCTAGCGACAACCTTTCCTTCAGCCTTCTCAAATGCCGACAGAAACTTCTGCTCTTGATCAGTGAGGACACTCGGGTGTATGGCTACAATGGATTCATAGCTCAACAACGGTCATTTGCGACTGTTGTAAAGAACGACCGCTCTTCGAGTAGGCCACTTTGAATTTATGAACTAAGAGGATAAATTTGAAGACATCGGCCTAACTCATAAATAATCTGCTTAGAGGGACAGGCAGAGAAAAGAGAACTTTGAACTATTCTAGAAGTCCTTGCTCAAAAACGGTCGTTTTTCAAAACTCTTTCAAGAGTTGGTGACTTATGAACAGAATGCTTCTCTCAATCGAACCTTCTTTCTTAGACTCGACGACTAACACTCATCCTATGATTAAAGTCATGGACGCGAGTGATTCTAAAGCTTTTTCAAGGATAAATCATGTATCAACGAGCTCTCGATATAAGCTTTTGCCGAGAAATCCATCTTTTTTCCTTTTCAAACAGTCGCTATCTCGTTCTCTCTCCTCTTTCAAAGCTTGACGCTCTCTCACAATCAACTTTATAGATCAACAATCTCTCTTTGCAGGTAGCACAACCTACCACCTGAGGCCGTATGCATGGAGCAATCCAAAAGGATTAAGAGCTTGGATTAGAAGTTATCCAAATACATTTCACTAATCCGGTATGCATGGAAGCTATAATACTTTTGGATTTGAGATAATCCGACAAAATTCGTAACCCTACTCCGGAGGTGGGTTAGCGAGCAATCCGAAAGGATTTGAGGCTCAATTTGACCCATTCCGTTCATGTTGCTCTTTTTGAAGTGTGATCCATTCCGTTCATGTTGCTCTTTTTTTAGTGTTTAGAGTGCATTTAGTTATCGACAATTACAGTTTTTAGAGTGCATTTTGATGCATTTTAGTGCTTCCGCTTGTCTTTCCGCGTCCTTTTTGACAATAATCCAAGTTTAAGAAATCTGACATCCATGCATACCGATTTTCCTAATCCTAATTTTTTTAAACTTTTCTGGATTTTGTAATCCTTGGATTTGACTAATCCAGATTGTTCTAATCTGTTTTCCATGCATACGGCCTCTGAGTACTACGCTGATTAAGACTACGCCTACATCCAATAACTCTGCTGTAGATCATGCGTTTCAGTTTCTCAAACGATTTTATGGACACCGGTCCCATATTCTTGTCCGACCATCTGTCGGCGTCCTCTGTTTCCCATTAACATGAAGAAACACTCAAGTGCAGAAGTTTTCTGTCTGAAAAAAACCAATTACTTTTCAAACTGGAGGGTTTCTGTCTCAAAGTTAAACACTTCTATCTAACAAGCCT
Source organism: Allodiplogaster pararmata (assembly GCA_964056735.1). Lineage (NCBI taxonomy): Eukaryota > Metazoa > Nematoda > Chromadorea > Rhabditida > Diplogasteridae > Allodiplogaster > Allodiplogaster pararmata. The sequence continues at coordinate 35,317,130 of OZ057408.1, read as the reverse complement.
ATGTCTATTTCCGGACGACGCACTAACAGAAAGAACATATGCTTCTGAATCATGTTTTCCAGCAACGAATTCACTAACATTCGGCCTCACAGATTCCCATGGAATTCTCCGTCCTTTTTCGCGCCATATTGGCGCAGTAGATGTTGCGGACGTCTTTCTCGTTCAGCCTGTAGACTCTTCTCTCCACTTCTGTCCCATCAGGTGCGTGATTTGCTGACTCGGCTGAAGAAGACTTGTTGCTGTTTTTTGCACGCTCTCAACTCCTATGGTGATGAAGATTAAAGAAGAATTAGTTATCACCACTACTTCATTCAATCAATAGTCATTGATATTCTTCACCTCAGTGCCCACTCACCTACTGACTCATTAGTCATTAGTCACCTCTACTGACTTGAGTGATTATGCATGACTACTATAGGATCAAATCGAGCGTGGCATAATGGTGATGTGCACGACTATTCTGTCGAAAGGCCCAAGTTTCATCCTCACCCCGGACAAGTTCAACCGAACCAAGGGGCTAATTTGGCACACTTTTGCACGAGTCAGACTCTCCCCACATGCTAAAAAAACTTCAACTGCTACACTCTTTCCACTACAGTGTCTAGCAAAAACCAGCGGGCAGCCACTGGTTCTACCAGCACAGGTCTGCCCCGGAACTCAGGGGGAACGGATACCATACCATGAAGCGCTAGGATGAAACTATGGGATCAAATCACTGGTCAGATAAATAGAGATGGCCATCTTCAATCCCACATCATGGCTTGGCTTTTGACCTTTCAATTATAGTAAGTTAATTTCAACTCAACCTTCAAACTAAGCTACTGAGCATTTGTTTAGTCCACATCAATACAACTAACCTTGGTGATAAATAACCATTCTACTCACTGAAGCCTTTGCGGTAAAATCAGTAGCTTCACTTTTGAACTGAGAACTTCACTCTCAAAGTTACACTTCTTGAAAAGCAATAGTTCCACATTGAAGAGAAAATGAAACAATAGTTAAAGGTTGAATGAATGACATTTGATGACTTCCACGATGACCGGCATCGGCAGGCGTTTGTTCAGCATATCGATGATTCGATCCTTCACCGACTCCGGCAGTTTTATTCGCACATCGTCGTGCAGATGATAGTCACAATATCTCACAGATATGCGTCTAAAAGTTACGAAACACTATAACACGGCCTCTAAACCTAAGAAACACTATAACACGGCCTGAAAACCGACATATGTTCATGTGTGGTGTAAAACTTTTACTACATACTTCTTCCAATTTTTTCTTAGCGACATTCGAGATATGCGCGTTCTTTCACTTAACCCCGCCCTTTCTCACTACAAACACTATGACCCAGGGGAGCGTTAAATCTTCCTCACTACAAACACTATGACCCAGGGGAGCGTTAAATCTTCCTCACTACAAACACTATGACCCAAGGGAGCGTTAAATCTTCCTCACTACAAACACTATGACCCAGGGGAGCGTTAAATCTTCCTCACTACAAACACTATGATCCAGGGGAGCGTTAAATCTTCCTCACTACAAACACTATGACCCAAGGGAGTGTTAAATCTTCCTCACTACAAACACTATGACCCAGGGAAGCGTTAAATCTTCCTCACTACAAACACTATGATCCAGGGGAGCGTTAAATCTTCCTCACTACAAACACTATGACCCAGGGGAGCGTTAAATCTTTCTCACTACAAACACTATGACCCAGGGGAGCGTTAAATCTTCCTCACTACAAACACTATGACCCAGGGGAGCGTTAAATCTTCCTCACTACAAACACCATGACCCAGGGGAGCGTTAAATCTTTCTCACTACAAACACTATGACCCAGGGGAGCGTTAAATCTTCCTCACTACAAACACTATGACCCAGGGGAGCGTTAAATCTTCCTCACTACAAACACTATGACCCAGGGGAGCGTTAAATCTTCCTCACTACAAACACTATGACCCAGGGGAGCGTTAAATCTTCCTCACTACAAACACTATGACCCAGGGGAGCGTTAAATCTTCCTCACTACAAACACTATGACCCAGGGGAGCGTTAAATCTTCCTCACTACAAACACTATGATCCAGGGGAGCGTTAAATCTTCCTCACTACAAACACTATGACCCAGGGGAGCGTTAAATCTTTCTCACTACAAACACTATGACCCAGGGGAGCATTAAATCTTCCTCACTACAAACACTATGACCCAGGGGAGCGTTAAATCTTCCTCACTACAAACACTATGACCCAGGGGAGCGTTAAATCTGCCACAAGACGAGAATGAAAACGAAAAAAATTCAACGCGTGGATACTTTTTTCTTTAATAATTCTAGTTTTTTTTTAACTTCAAATCATCCCAACAATCAGCTTTCGCTTATTTGTGTTCTCTGAACCATAGCTCACCTCGAAACACACTGGCAACAGTGGCCATTTATGACTCTACAGCCTTAAGAGCCTGTCACGGATGGAGCCGGATCATCCAGTCCGGAATCGAGCGCGACCTCAGGTGGTGGATAGAGGAACGCCTCCCTACGAAGAACTCGTGCTGGGAGGTAACGGGAGAAATCCCGAAAGCGAACCAAAACTGGGTAGTATAGCTCGTCAAAGGAGGGCGATGCCGGACCGGCCTGAGCATGCCACCGGAAAAAAACATCAGCCGATACTCCGCTATACTTATCAATGGCGAGTCGAGGCGCCAGTCGAATAGCCTCTGTTGTTGTTGTTGTAGATTGCCCGCCGTAGGTCTCCGGCATGGTAGACGAGGTCTTCTTTGACATGGCTCAGAAAACAATAACCTTACTTACATCATTTATCTAATTACATTATTTCTCTTTCTCTCTCGGGGTTTATTTTTATTTTTATTTTTTCCCCTTTTTTTTAATTTTTTTTTATTAGTATTTTTTCCCCCTTTTTTTTTTTTTGTTTTCTTGAGAGAGAAAGGAATCACTGGTATAAGAACTTAACAACAGACGTCGGGCTATTCCACAAATCTATACTTCTTAAAAGTGTGTGGTCACAGCGACACGAGAATAAATGACTAGTTGTATGTGGCTCTTCTAAACATTTTGGGCAAAGAGGTGATTGGGCAGCTCCTATTCTGTGTAGGTAGCTGTTAAGGGAACTTGCATAGCCACTACGTAGTTGCGATAATGTTATTTGTTGTTCCCTGGGAAGTTGATTCGTTGATTTATGGATTCTGGGAGGTTTCTTACCTAGAACTGGGTTAGGGGAGCAAGATCTAATGAAATTTCTAACAGTCTCAGTATGTATTCTTTTAAGTGCGGCTTTCTGATCACTGTCTACTAGCATAATTTCTAAGTCCTTGGCATGTTTACGAATAGTTCTAGGTGGTTTGGGTTCCATGCATCGACGATGGGAGGGGTGGTTTGGGAGGAGTCTTGCTCTTGCAACGAATTGCTTGGTAAGCATCGTGTTGTGCTCCTTTATGGGTAACATTTCGCTTTCTAGAGCTAAGTGCTCTGTGCCGGCCATTGCTAGGTTTCCTGTTGCTATCCGAATTGCTCTATTTTGGTTTGCCTGTAGTTTTTTCCAGTTCGTCTCGGCCAATTGAGGGGAGTAAATTGGTGCGGCGTAGTTGAGAACGGATCTGGTCATTGTTTTGTAGGTTGCAAGAAGGGTGTTTTTCTGTTGGCCCCATGTTCTTCCTCCGAGGGCACGTAGTATATTCAGTCTTTTGGCCGTTCTCTGTTTAAGGTATTCTGCATGTTGTCGGAAGGTGCCGAGTTGGTCTAAGACGACACCGAGTATTTTGGGTGTTTTAGTTGTCGGCAAAAGGGTTCCGTGGATTTCTACCTTAGGTTCTTTTTTACATTCGCCTGTATGGGTTGTGAAAAGAGTGACCGTAGTCTTTTCCTTGGATATGATCATTTTACGTTGTTCCAATTCTTCTACGAGTTTCGGTAGGAAGTGGTTGATCTGATCTTTACAGGTTTCAATACAGGGGCTTGAAGAGAGAATTGATATGTCGTCGGCGTAGGCTGTCATCTGCGTGTTTCCTGTGGGTTGCGGGAGGTTGTTTATGTAGAGATTGAATAAGAGGAGGCTGAGCACTGCTCCTTGTGGAACACCAGATCTGCATGTGAGACGTCGACTGCTTTTTCCTTGGAAATCTACCTTGATTGTACGGCCTCTTAGGTAGCTGGACATCCATCGGACGATGGCTCTTGGCATATTCGTTTCAGTGAGTTTCTTGCAGAGAAGGGATATGTTCACTAAGTCATATGCTGCAGTGAGGTCAAGGGCGACCATGAGAGTGCGGTCCGGGGGTGGTTTCCGATTGAAGCCGTTTGTTATTTTCCCGGTTATTTCCAGGAGTGCGGTAGTAGTCGAGTGCTCTTTGCGGAATCCATGTTGCCAGTCAGCGATTTGAAAGCCTTCCGCCAGGAATGGTAATAAGACCCGTTCGAATGTTTTGGCTATAGGTGATAGTATTGATATTGGTCTATAGCCGTTCAGGTTGCTGGAGTCCTTTCCTGGTTTAGGTAACATTATCACTCTTGCATCTTTCCATCTGGACGGGATAATACCTGTTTGCAGCGTGTTATTGAAGAGGATGCAGAGACATCGAATAGCCTCTTGCCTATCTCCGGTCAACGACAGGCGAGACGTCTCTACTCCCACCCAAAACGATGCTAGGCCGGGTTGACAACCCACTCACAAGGCCTATAGCATGAACAGGTTGCTACAACGATGTCCGTCTTCACAAGGTGCAGCATGACAGTATCAGGACTGCAAAGGACATCAAAACCCTTCTCCGGACGGATCTCGTCCGGAGAAGAAAAAAACACGAGAACCTCTCTCAATAAAGAGAGTGTTCATAACCAAAAGTCTTCGACGCGGGCTGCTTGCCGGCAACAACAAAGCTCACCAGGGTGTGTTGAAAAAATTTCGGCGCGTGACCGGCCGACCCTTGGTGACCGGAAAGAGGGGGAGGATCGTATAGGTCAGAAAATGTTTGGGCTTGTTTCCGGAATCAGTTGATATTTCATTTCGCGTAACGAGGGCTGGAGTTTCATATTCGACATCTTGTCTACTCACGCACATTTGATTTTTTTGAAAGATGATTTTCCATTATATTTTCTTCGCCTTCAAACAATTTTTTTCTGGGGGAAAGGCGACCCAGAGAAATTTATCAAGTCTGGTGAGTTATGCTCTGAACACACTCAAAAAACGTTTACCCAGTCACTCGATTTAGAAAATTATCAAATAATCAACCAGAAGATTAAGAAAGGAATGAAGAAATAAATAATTAGGCAACATTTTGAAGAAAAAGGAAACTCAAATTGACAAACCCATCTGGCTTCTCTGCTTTTCTGTAGAAAGCCGAGCATATCCGCTCTGTTCGCACAAAGACTTTGCCTCTAGAAAGATGAGGAGAATATTTCGTCCAAGTTAACGCAGTAGAACTCATATCCGTGAACTAAAAACTACAAACTAGGATTGCGCCAACCTCGGAGTCCCTCTTTTCCTCCTCTCCCTGACTTCACTCTCTCCATTCTCGTCCTTGGCTCCTTCCACAGCTGAACATTCTCCGATTGAGATCAAAAACAGGAAGTCTTTATAAAAAGGCTGCTCTAAACCTACTAATTTGCCAACCTAAAAATTGTCTTCAACTAGGAGATAACAAACGTCTTCCGTCTTCCAATCATACGCCCCCCTGCATCGGTCAAAAGAGAAAAAAGACCGCCTATACAAAGGGGAAGGGGTTAGAATTTCGAGGGGCTTGTGAATCTAAGAAGTCTTGGACCCCTTAATTTGCCTAATGTCTTTCTCTCTCTTCTTTGCGCTTGACCTCTCTCTCGCTTCTCATAATCCTGAGCCCACACTTGACTGGGCAATGTTTTCTTCATTATTTTCTCGCCATGGCTAGACGACCTTTCACTACAATGTTTTCTAACTCGGAAAAGTTGATGAATGCCAAAAAAAATTGAAGTTTTCACTTTTCCTATTAAAAATTTTCTGATTAAACAATTTTCTCAGAAAAAATCAATGATGAGTTTTATAAAAAAATTCAAACCTCTTTGACTTTCGTCTTTGTAGTGGTTGGCATTATTCCGTGACACTCGATTGCAACGGTAGTAGCTATAAAAACATTTTAATCGTCACAAAAAAGTTCAAGCGCGGCCTAATGTTAGTGTACGCGACTATTGTGCAAAGGGTTACCAGTTCGACTCCCATCCCGAACAGAACCACTCAAATTAAAAGCGTTAAAAATGGTTGTAATCAGTGGTTATCTTCAAATAAAATTTTTACCACTTTTGTTATTGATCAATTTTTTTCATGTTTTATCTGATGAAACCTGAAGAAATTGTTTATCGACTTTTTTTAGGAGAAAAATGAGTTTTGATGGAAAAAAACGGAAAGTAGAATCTCAAAAAACAAAAACTTCATTTAAATAACTAGTTATTTTTTAATTGATCTTAAAATTGAACTTAATTAATAATTAATTAACATTTAATTAAAAAATCAAAATTTATCCAACATAAAATTATAATACAAATTATCTAGTTGAAGCAAAAAATATAATAAAGTGAACAACATGATGATATTCGAAGAGAGAGCGAAAATAATTTGATTATCGTGCCTACAAAAATCAAGGTGATTTCACACCAAAAATATTCGTTTGAAAATTTAATATATAAAAAACACATGAATTCTGTGATTTTCTAGTTAACTAGGATGGAAGTTAACTACAATTGCTTACAAACACACTAAAAAATTTAGTGAAAATTTAGATTTTTTTTTGGTTTTGTCGACTTTTTTTTATTTTTTGAGGCAGTTTTTTTGTAAATAGTAAAAAAACCACAAAAAAAAACAAAAAAGCGGTAACCAAAAAATCCCTGCCCTGGTCGAATGCTTGAACAAAACTAACTCCCCCCTTCTGCTGCGATACCAACTAGCAGTTACCCCAGGGATCAGCCAGCTATTCTACCAGGAAGCGCGTACCCTGCCGCAAGGCCGGGAAGAAGATTACTATTATCCGAACTACCAGTGTATATTCCTTTCCATGACACAAACAATCCCTGGTGATACTCCTCTTCCGGATTTTACTCTTAGTGAAAAAATATTTGTCTCTTTCATTTTTCTTTCGTTATAGTACAAGGCGTTGAATGAGACCGGTCTAGAGCATCTTTGTACGCGCCGAGTGAATTGAAAAGGAAATCGGGAAGGGCAAAAAGAGTGAAAAAGAGCAGTAGAGGAAAAGTAAAATAGAACAAAAGGAGTAGAGAAAGTAGATCATTTTTGGCGCGAACATGTATGCGCCAACATGGATGATACGGTAACATGTATGCGCCAACATAGATGATACGGTAACATGTATGCGCCAACATAGCTGGTCCGGTAACCATTTAACCCCTGTATAGTACCTATAGGACCTGTAAACGCACTGTATAACCCAATACTCTTAAAAAGTTAAAAAATGATCGCAAATACTGTCAAAAATACCATACACCGGAAGTTTACCGTAGTCTTAAACTAACCGGACAACCCCTTGCTTCCCCAGTTTGTTGCCTCGAGACATGCGGAAATTCCCTCCTCGATTCTCCAGATTCGCCAGGAACACCTTAAATTCAAATCTGAGTTAATCGGAATGCATTTGTGGAGATAAAAACAATCCTCCGTCTGAAGCCGATTGTTTGTATAACTAGCACTGCAAGTGAAATAGATAGATAGATTTTATTCCTTGCCAATTTGATCTTGAATATTTACAAAGGAGGAATGTCGCATATGCGAGTTCAGTTATACGCCGACATAAGTTCTTAAGAAATTAGAGTAGAAGGACGAGGAATTGAAAACTTGAGTAGGGTGAAGTGAAGTAATGATGTGGAGAAGAGGGGACTGATGGTTTCCCGGAGAAATGAAAAAAGAGAGGGGAGCAGATGCGACCAACTCGAGGGCAGGGAAAGAGAAAGAATGAAAGAAAAAGATCTTAACAAAAATAATAGCCAAACATAATAACTCTCTCTTTTTATGAATTTCTCTATTTGACATCGCGCGCTTTTCGGCTTTCTTCTTCTTCCATCCAAAGCCTTTCGTTTCCCATCTTTCTGATTTACAACAGCCTTTCTTCTATTCCAAAAAAAATAATTATGATTAGGGAGCGGCAGGCCTGTGAGAGATTGTTGTTGTTGTTGTTTTGCCCATAGGTCCTGTCGAGGGGAGTCCTTTTGGGATAGGTTGGTGAGGCCTGTGAGAGATCGCGAGTGTGTGTGATGGAAAAGAGGGGATGCAGATGCGACCAACTCGAGGGCAGGGAAAGAGAAAGAATGAAAGAGAAAGAAGATCTTAACAACAAAAAAAGCCAAACATAATAACTCTCTCTTTTTATGAATTTCTCTATTTGACATCGCGCGCTTTCGGCTTCTTCTTCTTCCATCCAAAGCCTTTCGTTTCCCATCTTTCTGATTCACAACAGCCTTTCTTCTATTCCAAAAATCAATTATGATTAGAGCGGCAGGTCTGTGAAAGATCGCAAGAGTGTGTGATTAGAAAGAGAATATGCAGATCAGATTATTTTTATCACTAGCTTGTTTGGATAGCGCATAGATTTTACCCACACTGCGGGTTGGAAAACCAAACTGATCTACACGCTGTTTCGGGGGAGGTTAGGAACATTATATTTTACATAAGGAATTGGTTTTTTTTTTGTCATGCAGAATCCTATAATCAGAGATTAAAGAATAACTGGACCAGTTAGTTATGTTGAGTTCTCGCAGAAATGATCTACATTCTCTTCTTCTTCCGTTCTTTCCTCCAGCTTTCTTTTCCTCCAGCTTTCTTTTCATTTCTCAGCTCTTACAGTTATTTTGAGACTCATTTGACGTTTTTCTATAAAAACCGGGTTTAGCCGGTGATTATAAAAAGCGGCTGTACACACCTCCGGCGGGTCAGTTCTTCATTTCCAAGAGCAAAAAAAATCTAATACTCTTTATAAAACTATCTCCTTTTGTCACCAAAAGGTTATTGATTGTCCAATAACACCCCGCTCTCCACCGGCTTCTGTGTTCTTTTGAGAAGAAAACCCCACTACCAAGGGTATGAAAATGAAACACCGCTAAAGGGCCCCCCTTCCTTTCTAACACGTCCTTACCTGGAACTCTTCCTCATTGTCAAACTCCACTTCCTGCACATCGGTTGGCATTCCATGCGTCTCTGCCATGTGAGTGCAGAGTCTCTCTATCGTAGGCAGACGATCATCGCACTGAGAATGCAATCGATACAGTACCACTAGTTTACTGTATAAGACTTCCCTCCCGTTTTTAACCAGTTTAATGTTCTTGACTCATAGGCTCTTTTTGTTCGAATGACAAGAATACCCTCATGACTCATAGATAGCCGGCTCTTTTCAAAATTCAAAAAAATTTATAAACCTGAAATTGTTATTTTTTGCCAACCGACCGTTTCCCGCAACCCGACCATCTCCATTAACCCTAGCATCCCCTCACCCGGCCGACCAACTCGACCATCCCCCTAATCCCATCATCTCCCTTAACTCAACCATCTCTCGTAACCTGATCATCTCGCCCCAAATTAACCTACCATCTCCCCTAACCAGATCATTTCGCCTCATTCGACCATCTCCCTAACCCGAAAATTCCCAAACCGACATCTTCATTGTCAATTGAACGGAAGGAAAGATGGTATCAAAAGCCAAAACTATAAAAGGCGAACAGAAAAGAGGATAAAGGGGATAGAAAAGAGAGACTTAAAAGAGTTTTAATCCCGAAAAGCTCATAAATGCTTCCTTTACCAGCAACGAAAAACCTATTCGGGCAAAAAACATCACTATCCCTTAACCCGTTAGACCGTTTCTCACAACCCTACTATTCCCCCTTACTCTATTATCTCCCCTAACCCAAAAATCTCTTCCAGCCCGACCATCCCCTAACCCGACCATCCATCCCTCTTAACCCTACCGTACCTCTTACCCGACCATCTCATATCCCCATTCCAATTAACCCACATTTGGTACTCCGCATTCGAATCTTCTCGGTGTGTTCGCATTGCAGCTGCCAAACTCCTTAATCGTCCGCTGATGATGGTAGAAGATCGACTTTCGCATGTACACACTGCAACCTTCACATAGCCGCAGGCCTCCCTGCAACAGTTGTGACATCTTTCATTTAGTTACTCAGTAACTTTAGGTATACAGTATTCTTACTAAAGTATACTCTCTACAGTATACTTCTTAACCCTTCGGTAGAAATTTCTCCACATCTACCTATCAAATTATGTAGATTTGTTCAGAGGTCGCTTGCTCGTAGTAAAAAAAAACCCCAACATAGAAGGAACTAATACTCTGCCAGCATGAGAGAGTTTAGAATATTGAGAAGTGTGCTAGGAATGAAAGACCTGGAATGGGGAGAAATTGGGCCACATTAAAGAATAAAACTATGAATACCCGCTTGTTTCTGATTATTCTAGGCCAACGCTCGTTTTTCTTAATTTCTGGAGGTTGAGTTCTCGCAGGAATATACGTACAATTGGCGGGAAATTTCAAATTCAAAAATCAAGTCAAGCCGACCACGCACTCTTATCTTTGGCTGCACTGTGGCTTTATGGTATGCTGTAGACTCGTCTAGCTCTGGAATGAAGAACATCCTAGAGCGCTGTCGAGCCTGATAAAGACACAAGAATTGTACGCGAATGCGCTATTTAAACAAGCTAGTGATTGATACGGAATCCGTGATTGTAAAAAAAACTTCTATATTTTATCCCGAGTCTCAAATCTCTTCAAAACGTGCTTCTGCTTGGTCATTAGAGGAGAATTTGGGCTGAGAAAAACGCATTGAATTGAGAATCCAATAGGCGATTCATTCTGATCTGAATATTGCCTTGTTGATGCGTTGTTAAGAAGAATGAGACTTCGAGCATTTCGCTTCAGAAAAGCATCGTTAGTGAATTAAAAAAATGCTTTTATGTGCTTTTATGCTTTTATGTGACGATGCTTTCGAAGAGAAACGTTCGAAGTTTGATTCTTCTTAACAACGCATCAACAAGGCAAGACACAGATCAAAGTTGATCATTTGTCTTTTTAACCAAGATGCTTTTCAAATGTCGCAACAAAAAGTCTGGGCTCAAAAGGAAATCTGAATAATTTTCAAACCTGATGAATACAAAATTTTCTATGAAAGTCTTGATCACTTCTTTTTTCATTCTGAACACGTAGATTTATCCTACAGTAAGCTCATTTCTTCTTACAGTAACCTTCTTTTCTCAGGCTACAGTAACCAACCCCGGTGTTGATGTCTCCCATCTGCTTTCTAGCATCTGTTTCTTCTAAATTCTCCACATCCACATCACTTATTGGATCCTCGTTCCATGCAATCTGAACAACTTCTTCTGTGCTGAGCAGCACAAATAAATGCTCACGAACGTTTTATAAGAGGAGGTATTAGATATATAAATACCCATTTTTCATTCTCTATCCAACTCTCTAATCTGCAAAACTTTAAATTCTCAACCAAATTTGTTCTCTTCAAACTTTTTTGGGGGGTCAATCTCTGAGCATAGCTGAAAAAAGGTCCCTTCCAATTGTTGAGAGAACGAATTTTGAAAAAAACACTGCTTTTCCAGCGGAATGTCTTCAATAATGAAAAAAATAGCTAGAGGTGAGAAAGGATAGAGAAGGAGAAGTGTCTATTCATTCTAGACACCACCAAGCGTTTTTTCTTCGAATTTTCAACAATGCTAGTGATCTATGAACTCAAGTAACCCTGTGGATCGTTTACCCGCTTATTTATCCCCCCTTCCCGAAAGAATTAACCAAGAATCCAAGAAACCGACCATTACTAAACCACGCCCCTCACGCCGTTCACGCCAGTTTATCACTAAACCACGTCACTGCGCGGAAAAGAGAGAAAGAGTGTTTGACGCAATATTATGTAGATACGGTCTCGTTAACCCAAGCCGTACGGCCTCGTTAGCGTGAACTTTTGCCTAAGCAGGAAAAAAAACATGAAAAAATAAATAAAGCGCATGGGGCTTTTTTCCGCGTGAAAAATAAAAAAGTAAAGATTTTTTCCGCGCAGTGGCGTGGATTGGTAATGAACGGATGTGAGAGGCGTGGTTTAGTAACAGTCAAGAAACCGGTTCCTCTGGCTGTCCTCTCTGTCTGCCAATCTCCAGCTGTGGCATGTCCTCGAGCGTAAGATCCACCTCGCCTTCCTCGCCCTCGATTACCAATTCCTCTTTCGTAATTCTAATATCTCCCAGGTTCTGCTTTCTCTGGAAAGTCATTTCAGACCTCCTCTCACCTCTTTTGAAATATGGTGTAACTGGTCACACCAGAGATGGCTGAGCCCCGGGGACATCCCATATATTTTTTTCATCTTTATATTATTTTAACCATAATTCATCTCAACCAAGCCTCTCTGCCTTCAGACTGTGTAATTTGACATTTGTTGATCCATCTCCTAACATATTCCTTTTTTAACATATTAGAATGCATCGAAACTACTATTACCAAAATCTCTTAAACTTACTTATTGACCTCAAATCATAGAGCGATACCCAACTTTTCAGTTTCTGTGGAAACCAAAACAAACGATGGCAAGCTATCAACTTTAACCCCTCCCCCCTCCTCACATTGCGAGGCCCCAAACCACTGTTACCTCTAGAAAATTGCACGCGGAGGATCGCCTACAAGCGGTGCGTCAGTGGACGAGGAAACTCGGACCCAAAGGATCCTCAACCAGACTATCCCAAGAGGAAAACACTTAAATGGGCCAACACGGCCTCTAAACAAACACTTCCGACCTCTAACTGGGAAAGGCCTCAAACCCCTCCTAACCTGGCCAGAATCTCAACCCTTTTAACCCCTAACTGTGAAAGGCCCTAAACCACTTATAACCCTGACCTTGCAATGGTCTCAACCCCTTCGATCCATAACTGGGAGAGGACCTAAACCACTCCAATCCAAACCCCTGCGAGGGCCTCTAACCCTTCGACCACTAAAGATGAATTCTCTGAACCACTCAGACTCCTGGGAAGGTCTAAAAACCTTCTAACCCTAAATGTTAAAGGCCCTAAAACACTTCGACCCCTACCCCTGCAAAGAATTCAACCTCTACGGCAACTAACTCTGCGAGTCTCAGCCTCTTCCTCCCCGACCGGAACGAGTGCCATAATTCGGCTGCGTCCTCCTGGCTGTGGAGAAATTAGCAGTTCTGCACCTTGAGCAGCCAGATGCGCGGGAACTTCCACACTCCGGCCCAGCAACTGGAACAGGAACTCATACACTAAAGCCCATCATTTTGAACAGGAACTTGTACACCTCGGCACAGCTTCCCAGATAGAAGGTATCACGATATTTCGCACCAAGAAATTTCGCCTCATGACAACTCACACCCTAAAGTTCACAATAGAAATAATTTCATCTATTTCTTAATTTGTGCTTAGGCTCAGGTAAAATCTCAGACACTTACTGTTCTGGAAGAGTTCTGGCTCGTTCTTGGCATCTGCCTGCTTATTGGGAAGCGACTCGACAGGGTATGCTGCAACAAAACCGAGGTTATTCTTATCTAGAACATACTAGCAGGTATAATATAGTGACCTGCCACTCCTATTCGGCGGATACGTACATACATAGGTGAAATGTCTTGATTTCTCGATAGTTCGACAAAAAAAGTTACTAAAAAGAATGTTACTGGAAGCTGGAGCAGAAGAGATTGCCACTACGTGTGATTTTTTTATATGCTTTTCTTAGCCTTCCGTTCTGTAAGATTTTCTTCTTTTTTCTGGGATTGGGTTTTAGTTCAATCTCGAGTTCAATTTTTTCGGGTTGAGCGGCGGATACGTATATACACACTCATTTGGAACGACACATAATATCCCTGCATACTAGACTTGCTAGCATAGTACTTACTAGACTTCAGCTATGACTGACTATTCTAGCCAGATGCACACTCCCTGAACAGCTCTATCCCATTCTAATTGCGGTAATGGTCATGCTCACAAACTCATAATGCACTATGCCATTGGGAGCAGTGTATTTGAAATAGGTTCGGAAGAAAATAAAGGAACGAAAAAAAGCGAGAAACTACAAAGAACCGCCGATGGCAATGTAATCTAATTTCATCTAGTGGCTAACAGCTCATTTAGGAGGTGGCTAACAGCTCATTTAGGGGGGTGGCTAACAGCTCACTTAGGGGGTGGCTAACAGCTCACTTAGGGGGTGGCTAACAGCTCACTTAGGGGGTGGATAACAGCTCATTTAAGGGGTGGCTAACAGCTCATTTAGGGGTCAACCCTAGATAAGAAAATATAAACTCGTTAAAGTTCGAATAAACTACTGCAAAGAAACGTTAGTACTTGACCAAAAGCCTGGCTCAAGAGCTCATAGCATACGGGATTAAAAAAACTATAACACATACTGTAGACTGCTCAATTCCTAACCTCATCTATAAAGTTCATCATCTTTTTTTGAACTCTTTTCTTTCTTCTTGTTCGATCCGCAATATATCTTCGAGTGTGGACACATTTCGAATTGAGTATATATAAAAAATAATAGATGAATGTATGAATAAAAAAATGAGTAAACGATGTAATGAATAAGTAAACGAACATCTCCAGCTTCATCGAGGAACTTCGCGAGTGAGGCCTGCTTCTCGTACGGGAGATACTCACAAATCTCCTGCAGATCCATCCGGCGCCGTTGCTCGTCTTTCCACGCCAATGCCGTGTAACTGACAACGAACCAAGATACCATCAAAGGCGTAGCTCACTTGATAATAATTCTGCCTCGAATTGAATTCAGTGTTTCTCGAACACGTCTGCGGACTAAATCTATGCGCTATTTTATGCGCTGGACAAGAAAGCTAGTGATAAAAATGATCCGATCGACTGCATCCTCTTTGAATCACACGCTTCTCAAAGGCTCGCCTTTCCTTCAGCATTATTAACCTTGGTATACGCGTTTTTTGGCTGGTCTAAAGAAGCAGCCTCGAGGCAGCGTACGCACTGTCAGGGGTTGAATATTAACCGGATCAGATACGTTAGAGCATACGAATAGTTTCTTTTCATTTATTTTTCTTTATCATCTAAGTATCTTTCAAATGTGCTAGAACCTCCGCGGAGAATCGAAAACCGGAGGTCCTTGACGAGACTGACGAGGCTGACGAGCCACCGCCACCGGCAGCAGACGAGACCGATTCGCTTGCCTCTGCAAAGCTTAGAGTTAGGAACGAACGAATCAACGGAATGAGCCGGTTTCATGTCACCCACGTTGTTGAAAACTTTAAAAAAACGACCGCTCTTGGAGCACGGGAGCAGGCGTTAAATAAGGCTGGTCTAAGGCATTTTTGTACGCGCCGAGCGATTGGAAAAAGGAATGGGGAGAGACAAAAAGAGTGAAAAGAGAAGTCGAGAAAAGTGAAACAGAACGGAAGGAGAAGAGAAAGTAGATCGATTTCGGCGCGAATACGTATGCGCCAACATAGCTGGTTCGGTAACCATTTAACTCCTGCACGGGAGTCAATAACAATGAGAAACTCTCCCTTCTCTGTCCATGACCTAGATATCGCTTCCTATCATTCAAGTCCTCGCTTAGGAAAAGGTCTTTTTACAACAGTTTTGAATGACCTTTCTTGAAAACATGATTACTTTTCATCGTGGACTACGGCTCGTTAGAGTGGAAGGCTTAGAATAATGAGAGACGATCGAGTTCTTACAGTCTTGACCTCTTAACCGGCCAATAATCTCTTTTTCACTGTTCTCCCTATAGGAACCCGGCTCAAATGAGCAATACTGAGGTTATTCCAAATCCTGTTTTTTTCTGAATAACCACCCAATTTATCAATGTTTGACTAGTGCAGGTTGTCACCTGCACATCAAAGAGACTTTGAAAAAAAAAAGATTCTGAATAAAAGTATGTTGAAGATGCACCTGAGGTGGGATGTTGCTCTGTTGGAGTCGATTTTGAACTCGAGCCGCTTTCTCCCATAATGTACCCGCCTGTCATATGATTCTTCTTACAACCGCAACATTCAACATCATTTTCTAACATTTTTAAAAATCAAAATTTAGTTAATTGTTGAAACTCATGTTTTGGATCAGTATCCAGAATACATCAACTAATTCCGGTGGCCTTCTAACTGACAGCCAAATCTTCATTATCATAATTCCCATGATGTTGTAAATTCGCTGACGTTGCTTTAAAACGTCGAAACGACCGCATTCTTTACATCTCTTAAACTGTACATTGTACAGAACACGAGACATGACATAAGTTTATATAATAACAAAATTTAGAAGCTTGAAGACGTTCACCCGTAAATACTATTCTTTGATATAGTTTTTAGAGACAATCAGAGGTTAAATGGTTACCGGACCAGCGATGCTGGCGCATACATGTTACCGTATCATTTATGTTGGCGCATACATGTTCGCGACGAAAATTATCTACATTCTCTTCTCCTTCCGTTCTATGTTTTTTCTCTACTTCTCTTTCCAGTTTCTTTGTAATTCTTCATCCGTTTTTCAACTCACTCGGCTCGTGCAAACGAGCCTTTGAATAATCTCTTTCAACGCCTGGAGACAACTACGTTTTCAAAAAAGACAAACTCGCTGCTGGTTGAAATAGGGACTCTTCATCTGTCCAACTCTATTATCATGCAGCCTCGGAATTCTGTCTCGACCTGCAATCAATCCAGTTTTGAGTCTTACGCATAGCTCAGCAGGATGGGTTGAATATAATTTTCTCGGGTGGTGGACCGGGCGACTCTGGGCGGGTGGATAGGAGGAAAGGGAAGCCAAAAACCACTCGTCGGTTTTGTGAAGTCAATTAGTCTTTTATTTCACATAGTCGGCGCCGCAGATTAACGAATAGACAATAAGTTTATTTTCAAACAATTAGTTGTTTGAATAATTTTCTGTTATATTTTCTTCACCATCGAAAAAATTTCTGGAGGACCGGGCGGGCGACCGAGAGAAATTTCACAAGTTTGGTGAGCTATGTTCTTACAATAAAATTACAGGTATTTCTTTACATGCACCTTTTATAAAAGTAAAATCGACTGCTAATTCGAGCGGCTGACTAAGGAAAATTAGAAGCGAGCGAGTTCCTACAGCCTATGGCTCTTTTTTCCGATCAAACTTCTTTTCTTGAATTTTTCCTCTAGCTCACATCTCATTATTCTATGTCTCCGAAAAACGGTCGTTTTTTTGAATTCCCAAAGTAACCATTAACCATTGCAAGCTATGGAGAAATGATTTGATTAACTTCGGCTCTTGAACCGAATCCAACTTGGTTTACACTATTAAAATCCTGCTTTGCTCTTTCGCTTTTTTCATTTCAATTGTATGACTTTCATTATCTCTCTTTTACTCTTCTTTTTATCCTTTTTTAAAGCTTTTCTCTCTCTCTCTCTCTTAAAAATTCAATGAACTATACATCAATAATGCATACTTGTTTGTTGTGGTTGCCGGAGAAAACCACCGTGGGAATGCCGAGCCATCAGATCGTAACCGATTCGGATTCCTTTCTCATCCACCTGTATGCAAAACAGTTACAATCAGGGGTTTTTTAGTGTGTAAGAAAAAGGTACAGACGCCCGCCAAAGGCGGAAAAAATTGTTTACATAAGGGTCCCCCTCATGATAAAAAAAAGTCCACGAAAATTTTTTGTTGGTTTTACTCAAGGGTCCCTTCATGCTTTGGAAAAAAACAGAGGACCGCCGACAGAAGGTCTGACATGACTAGTTAACCCCTGGCTTCAATCTTGGTTCACCAAAAAGCACTAGTAAAAGTCTCCAAAATAACCGTTTTTCTGAGCAGGAGAGGGGGCTAAAACAACATATCCCAAATATATCCCTGCTCGGCTATGAAAAAACATATCTCCCCCTGCTCTCAACCACACGCTTTCTTCTCATTCTTTCAAGTTCCCGTTCAGACGAAAGGTCGTTCTATTTTTTTTTTTTTTTGCTTGCTGTTGTTGTTTCCTGGGTGTTTCTTAGCACCCGCACGAATTTTTTCGAGCGCATAGGTTTTTGAAATTTCATTGTTCAACATTCAAATTTTTTCAACAATTTGGACTTTCTCTGCGAAAACCCGAGAAAAAAGTTTTTTCCGAGCTTATAGATTTCAATGTTTTCGAAGAGAGCGCATAGTTTTCAACCCGCAGTGCGGGTCCAAGAAACATCCTGCTTCTTTGCTTAAGTACAAAAGGCAATCACGAACATTCTCTCGGTCTCTTCTTCAAATCTATCTGATCTACATATGTTCCATCAGAATGGAACAGAAAATCTCCGCTTGTTTCTTTCAACTCTATCCCATATGCCTTGATCCTTCTCCTTTCACCGTTTCCATTTTTTCACTCGCCCTGTCATCATTCTAAACAAGTGTCGTATGTTTGAGAGAAGCCTAGTATGAAGCCTAGTCTTGGGCTAACCTTGAAAAAACATACTTAGTTCAAGACTGTATTATGTACACGATTAAATTGATTCGACGTGAGTACCTGTAGATTGCCTTCTCCCTGCTGTTCCGTTGGAATTTGGAAGCTGGAAATCGAAATATTAATTTGGGTTAAGTAGGGCCAAGAGTCAAGATAATCCCTATCGTAACTGTCTCTTCTACCGTAACCGCCATGCTACCATCACAATATTCATGATAAAAGAATCGTACTATATTCAATTTTTTCATGATGAACTCTGAAAGAACATTGTCTCAAACTGGAAAATAAACCTACCAGAGGTCTCAAAAATACCCATTCAACACTACAAATCAAATATTTTTGAATGCAAAACGCCACCAGGGTTTGTCTTTTAGTGGGACCAGAGCCGCACCCAATTAAATATGGAAATTTGTAACACGTTTAACAATTTTTCGTTTTTTTTTCCCACTCAGTTTCACGTTTTCGCTGTATGCCTGAATGTTTTCACGTTAAAAATCAAATCAAAAACACGGATGATGTACATTCATTGTCACCCACGAAAAAGCTATGTTTCTGCTCTTTATACTTATGCATGTGAAGCTTTTTTGGTTTTCTATTTTTTTTGTTTTCAATTTTTTTTTCTGTTTTCAAATTCTGATTCTTTCTCTTGCACTTATTTGAAACTTTTACTGAAGAAAACGATTCTTAATACCCATTTGTTTCTGAAATTTCCATTTAAAAAAACCATTTACGTTCAACTTTTTTGGTTTTTTTTGTCAAATTGAACAAACGCTTGTTTTTCATTTTACAGGTTAGGTGAAGTTGTTTATTATTCATACGGTTCGTGAGGAATGTATGAACATATCAGAATGAGTTACAACCTGCTCAATAAGTAATCGATTTAAATATTTAAATATATATATATATATAAATGCGATCGTCCGGAATAACTTACTCATCAATATATTCTTCGATGACTTCTTCATGTGCTGCAGTGTCCCCATAATCCTCTTCCTCTTCTACGACCAACTGCAATTTCTTTTTAAAGAACATTGAACTAAGTAATCTAAAAATCGTTAAATATTTGTAAAATCACTGCTCCCAATCATGAAAAAGGGATTTCGCAAGGAGATGTTTTTTACTGAGGAAAACGATTTTTTAGCTCACCAGCTCTTGTCAAAATTTATAAAAATTACCGGTCCGGGCGGGAGACTTAGAATAATGAATCTATCATTTTACTGCCTTATTTTTTACGGCTCATGCTTGCTTCTCATTTTCCTAAGAAATTTTTTTCTTTAATTTGTTCATTTTTTTCCATTTTTCTAAATTTTTCTTTTCAAGTTTTTTTGACAAGTGCGTGTGAGCTATGGCATGGAGTTAAGCAACACGAGCAATACTGAAATTTTTTTGAACCCAGACAGTGTAAACGGCTTGATAGCATCTTTTTTCTACTCAGCTCACAAGACAAGGAAACGTTGTTTCAGTTCTTTATTCCAAATAACCTCTTCTTCCACATGTTCAGCGTTGATGTTGTTGCCATGGTGGATGAATCTTTCTGGACTCCCATCCACATCTACAGTCACTGAAACTTACACAATTGTTTAATTTTTAGTTGCTATCAACAAATTGTTTTGTCAAAAAAGGGAGCAGTTTTTTCAGAAGCTGCTTGTTACGCGAGAAACCATCGTTGGGCAACCTTACGACAATTCATCAGTCAGCAGGCTTATGAGTCTTCCTCTTTGAGAGTAAAGACGCCAAAATTTTTAGACGTAATAATTTCTTTCCACCGCTGAAGAACTTCTCTGCTCTTTTTTTCCAAACGACTAGAGGATTCAAATTATGTGAATCAACGAATTAAACAGTCTAACAAATTCGACCAAAAAGGATAAAGAACCATCGAAATCTTCATTTTCGCCATTCTTAGGAATGGCCTTTTCTTCTTCCTGGTTTGCTTCATCTTTTCTCGATCTCAAACCGTCCTCCCTCGCTTCTCTGACATCCTTAGGCATGGTGGTGACACAGATGACTGTCACTGACCTACCAAACTCGGCTGACCGGATTGAACTTAAAACCTAAAACAAAATTCTCGGAGTTTTCACACAAAATAAATGATTTGATGCAACATTTGAAGCTAATTCAACACGAAAACGCCCAGAACTCTTCACAAAATTTGGTAAAAAGGAGAGTAAGCTTCAATGTGCACCACAATGCCCTATCAATAGCGTGTCGCTCTAGCAAGACGCAATCGCGTGTTCCTGCGCGGCGCGGTCTCAAGAGGGTAAATGGTCAAAGAAGGGGAGGGTATCAAAAAATTCAAGCAACTTCTATGGTAATTGTTAATTGCACCACACACTCTGAACACATTGGTCTCGTTCCTGAGCCGCATGACCTCGTCAGCGTAACATTCTTCTCAACTTGAACATAATTAACATTTCAAAAAACCTGCAAGCTCGAGCCAGAGCATAAAACATCTATTAAAAAATTGAATGTTAATTGCACTAAAAATACTTGAATTTTGCAATACCCTCACCTTCTTTTGTCAATTGCATCAAGAGGGCGCGCTTTTTAAAATTTATACACATTAAGCGGTTACTTATTTCTTGTGATGTATTATATAGCACTTGTGAAATTTTGCAGTCAGGCATAATCGGCATAATCGGCCTAATCGGCATATTCGGCTGGCCTAAAAAACGGCCTGGCTCAATTGAAGTGATTGACTTGACAAAAATGAAGGTCTCGTTCGTCTAAGCCGTACGGCCTCGTTAGCGTAAACTTTTTCCTGAGCCCAAGCGTTTTTTTAATGTAAAAATAATGTTTGATGTACAAATAAAAATGTTGTTTTAAAAAAATAATTCATCAAAGCGAACCCGAACTCTCGCCGAACTACTCGCTGTCAAGCACTTTTACCCCTACACTTCAGTGCCTGATAGTTGTCATGAACCAACAATTAGTCATGAACGTAACAGCCAGCCGATTATGACGAGCCTGCTGGACTGTAAAAGTTTACAAGTTTACTTTGAGGCTCTTATATACTTTAGACAATGCAGAGTGGCATTTTTTGACACCAGACAGTGCAGAGTGGCATTTTTTGATACTGTATCGTTAGCCTAAGCCGTGCGGCCTCTTTATCGGAATTTTTTGCGTAAGCCTAAAATTTTTTTAATGTAAAAATAATTTTTTATCTAAATTTAAATTTTTTTAAAAAAATTTTTCAAGAACCGGAGTCTCTGAAGCTCAAAATGATCATCTATGAAGAAAATTTTCGAAACCTTAGCGTTTAAAGCCAATTTTTCGTCTAGTATGCACGAAAGTATATACAGCTAACGAGACCGTATCAAAAAAATTCACTCTCGTGACCATTTGGACCTCTGGTAGGGGGGCACTAAACGCAAAAAGTGCCTTATAACCTAAAAATATTTTTTATTTTAATTGTTCTCTCTCGCCGCAAGAAAAAAGGGACATCGCTGCTCATGTCTTTTACGTTATATTTCTCTCACTAATTGTACTTTTAGGTTAGAACAAAAGTTTTAGGTTAAAACAAGACTTTCACGTAATTCGAGAAAAAAAACAAGATGTAGTTATGTTTCATTATGTTTTAGCAAATAAAAACACCATTAGTCTCCTTTCAATAAGAAAAGTAATTTTGATTCATACATTCTATGAATCAAATTAGATTTAATTATGAAGAAAATGAAATGACTGTAGTAATGAGTACATATAATGATTAATGTGGAGATGATTCGAAAAATGCACGCGAAAAAGTATGAAATAGAGAAAATTAGAATGTTTTAGGCACGGCTGAGACGGGTGAGAGCGTCTCAGCTTTCCTACTAAACTTTAGTATAAAGTTTACCCTAAAGTTTACTCTCTGAATTCCGTTTTGGCGAAACTACAACTTGGTATAAGATTTACCATAAATTTTAGTATAAAGTTTTGTCTCTGAATACGGCCCCTGGACTCGTGGGAAAAGCACATTCGCACATATGATAATTTTTTTATTGTAGAGAAGGAAATACGAGAATTTTTGCATAACAAATAATCATTGTTTCAACGCTATTCACAAAAGTCTGTTTTGCCCGAGCTCAGACGGATCTAAGTGGTCTCTGGGTATGGTTCATCACTGAGTTCCCACACAGCACCTTTAGGTTAATTTTTAAGTGTATTGAGTTACAAAAGAACAAAATCAAAAACAAAGTAAAGGACAAAAAAATACAACAAACCAAACTAAAATTCTAGTAAAATGGCTTTAATAAAGTTAATGAAGTCTAATTTATGAAAATTAATAAGCAAGCTGAATATTAATACCAACAAAAATTAATTTACTAAATTGTAAGTTAGTGTTTGATAATATGTATTAAGAAGAAAGAGAAGAAAAAATTATATTCCTTCAACATTGTTATGCTAAAATTACATTAGCAAATTAACCAAGTCTTTTCCATTATCCTTCTTCATATATATAATGAGGAGCGATTAAGTCTTGACAGTCTCATTTTGCCCAATCTCTATGTCTCTTTCTCTATCTCTCTCTCTCTCTTTCTCACACTATTTCTGTGGCTAACGACATCAAATCCTTCAAGTCCTTCTAAACCCTCTAAGTTAGTTCATATCAGCAAGTTAGTTAAGATACAAATTTATGAGAGTTGTTCATTTCGATGTTCATTTCGACACAAAACCTCAGTTTTCGATCGCTTGAGACAAAAAGTACCGAAAAAATAAACGAATTCTGGAGGGCTTAGAGGGCTTGGGAAAACGACCCTTCAGACAATGTTTACGAAATCAAAATATGTGGCAACGAATTAAGTCTTATAGGCTGCGCACTGTTTTGCTCACCAACCGTTTTTAACCGTAAAAAAGTAAAACTAATTTGCTCACATACAGTCAGATACGTACAGGTTTTGTTTGAATTTTCCCGTTGGGAAAATTACTGACTAGCAATAAAATGACCTTTCAAATTGCAACATTCGCTCTATTTGGACACTCAATACGTCATTTTATTGCTAATCAGGAAGTTTCCTGATAGGAAAATTCAAATAACTTCTGTATGCATCTCACTGTATGTGAGTGAATTAGTTCTACTTTTTTACGGTTAAAAACGGTTAGTGAGCAAAACAGTGTGCATCCATATGGACACAGAGTGAAATCGATGCTATGGGATCCATCCACTGGGTCGAAATGAGAGCTTCTTAAACTGAAGAGAAGTCAACTTCACTCTTCCTCTTCATTTCGTACTGAATCTGTCGAGCATGGATGGCGGATGGCTCCATCGAGGGTTTCATCTACATTTTTGGTTTGTTGTGAATCCGACAGACACACTAAAAACATATCTGAGACTGAAAATATATAGTCATATATAATTCAATGAACGATGGTGGTTGTTTCATGTTTTTCATTCAAATGCGTCCGAAAATTTTCATTTTAAAGAGTTTTTATAGCTTAATCGAACTAAATTTGTTTCGAAGGTCCAAGTCTCATCTTGTTGTGTTTTGCTATAATGCTGCGCGTGATAGTCAGCTCTCTGTCCATTCGACCTTCTTCCGTGAGACATCTATGCGTCCCTATGCTCTCTGATCTCGAGTCAGCTTATGACAGGTAGATCGATAGATTTACGCAAGTGGTTGAATATGTTTTGTTGTAATTAACTTCTGAGTTGAGTCAGAGGCATGTGTTCAGAAAAGTCAATATAACGTCACCAGTACACACGAAAAGAAGTCGAAGCCACCGAGTAATAGGAATTAGTGGGCGAAAAAAAGAGTGATTGGAGAGCGAAGACTTGTCGTTTGCTCATATATTCTACAAGTGACTCATTGTTATCATTGAGTATCCCCTGGGCCCGTATGCAGAGTCGTGTATCAAAATATAGGATAAAATATAGCCTACAAAATAGTGAGTTGGAGGAGAGAACAAGGCGACAGACTCGAATCAATGCAAGAAGCTCGAGTCTTTTTCTCATGTTTATCACACTGTTTTGTAGACTATGATTTACCTTATAACTTGGTCCATGACTCTGCATACGGGCCCTGCTGGTTCCATGAATCCCCCGGTTATCTTCCATAAAAATCTGATAAACTTCCACGCTCAGATGAAGAATGATGTCCTTGATTCTGAAAGCTAACAGCGCAGTTTGCTAGTATTAGCTCGTCGAATAATGGGAGCTTGTTATATTTCGAGATGTTCACGTTTCCGTGGGATAACTTGATGCTTTTTCGAAGAATGTGCAACAAAAAACTTGATGCAAACTTTCATATGTGCAAAGAATTCTGAAAATTATAGATTTTCCATATAACTTTTCACTAGAAACATTTTTGAGTACTCTTCAATTTCTAAGTTACACAGTTTAAAGGCAGTGACGCCTGGTTAAGATGAAAAATGATTGAACTATCGCACAGAAAAAAGCTAGCCATCTCGACTCAAACCGGGAGCGCGTCTTACCATTACACCACGGGGACACATTGCTATTTCGTGCGATGAAGATTTATGACTTGATACTATGACTCTGAGTACGACACCAAATTTACCGTGAAGGAAGTCTTCGGAGACATTTGTGGTCGGTAGGGACATGATACCAGAAGATATCGATCGATAGCGATCGCAGCTTTGAATACAGTTTAATTGGGAAAAAGGCTTCAAGTTCTAAACTGAATCACTGATTAAAAAACCAAAGTTTTTATAGTTTTAATGGGAATTTTTTGATGCTCCGAGTATGTGCGGGAACAACTGAATGTCGAGGTACCTGCATTTTATTTCAAAATTGTTCGCTTTGAGTCAATCGAAACTGAAAAATCTCTAATTTAAACCACGAGTGTCTTGAGGTATGTAAAGGAACCTCCAGGAATTGAATTTTATATGCTGAAGGCAGCTAGTCTGCTATCTACACGGGAGGAAGATGAATCACACAAACGTAGTCGAATACCATTACCGACCTTCCATGCCCACCAATAAATTTTCAAGTATTTATACTTTTCCAAACATCAGACAAAACAAATATAAGTTAACCTTGTGCTTAAAATTTGAAAGCAACGAAATCGTTGTGCATAAAATTTACATACAAAAAAAAGAGTTTCTAATAATGGTTTTGTAATGGGGAATTTACTTTTAAATAGTTTTATGCGAAAGATAACAGCTGTATTGTGCACGAAAGATAACACATTCTTCTCTCCTCCCTCCATTATTCTCTCTCCCCTCCTTCATGAACGGCTGCTACCGAAACTTCTTTCAATAAAGGCTCTTCATTCTTCTGCTACTCGTTACCCCGGAACTTCTGCTTTGAAACAGCTCCCAATGTTCATGCTTGCCCTACCCCGTTATTCGTAGAAGACAACTCAACCAGGTCACAATTACTCTCTTCCTCTATACCTTCCCATTCACCATATCGTCCATCCAATGCGTTGATAAAAAGATAATAATAATGTATTGGTATTATCAAAAACAATTTTCTGTACAAAAAACAACTTCTCTTGTTTTCCCATCTGCATTCGAAAATGCGTCTATGTACATATGTTATTTTAAATATTTATCTCCAAATTCTAAGTTACACACTTCAAAGGAAGTGACGCCTGGTTGAGATGACAAATGATTGAGCTATCGCACACAAAAAAGCTAGTCCACCGAGCGGGATCGAACCCAACCATCTCGACTCAAACCGAGGGCGCGTGTTACCACCACACCACGGGGACACATTGCTATTCCGTGCGATAGTGTTATATGAAAGGCTTATATGCATTCATCTAAACTTTTGCTTTGTGAAGGGCGCAACTTTTCGGCGAGTAGCTGGAAACTATTTCAGTCTTCTAGTTGATGAAGAAATAGTTTTTTTTTAATATGGCAGAAGTAATTCAACCTTCTTCGTGAATTTAAAACTTTTTTGTTTGTAGAGCTCCAGAAAAAAAGAGTTCCATGACTTGATCAATCCGATTTCCGTCTTCGAAGCAAATTAAAAGATGCTCGAGAGTCTTTAAAAAAACAATTTCCCTTAATTGCTACATATATGTACATATCTGCTTTTGAAACTTTCACTTGTCACCCACATTCAAATGTGAATATGTATATAGTACGTACTCAAAATTTCTAAGAACCATAACTTTAGAGTATCAGGCAGTTTCAAAAACTTTTCTCATATTTTACAAACATGACTTTTTTGGTTCAAGAAAACTTTTTCTATTTTTTTCTCTCACCCTGCAGCCAATTCTATTCGTCTCCACAACACCAGGTTTCTAGTTTTTTGACACGTTCAATGTAATGCTAGTTTTGATCGGATCCTTTCAATTCAGGCTTCTTCTTCAAATTCTCTTCTGCTTAACTGAGGAACAAAATGTTGACTAGAGGCGATTATTTGAAATCAATGATAGTCTGTGCACACAAAAAAGAGTACGAATACTTTCGAAATTGTGAGACTTAAACTATATATTTCAAAAGTATTCCTGCACTTAAGTATGAAAGTATGCTAGAGGTGCATACAATCAATGTATGAATGGATTACTTTGAAAGTATGCTGCTGTCTATACAATTAAAGTATGTTAAATCTATTTTGAAAGTATGCTGTCTACAAAAAGAGAGTATGTTGTTTCTTGGGTTTTTTATTCAAAATTTTTCTTTGCTTGTGACTTTCCCGAAGGGCCTTTTTTCGCGAAAGGCGTTTCCGAAGGGCCTTTTTCAAGGAGAGCGTTTCACAATCAAATTTTTTTACCAATGCCTTCCTACCAGAATTTCTGGGTAAAAAATGAATCACACGATACGGTTCGTATGTGAGCTTGACTTTAATAAAGTAATCGAGATCATAACCCAAACCATTCCATCCCCTGATCATCCTCGCCTTTCACTCATTCCTCGCCCAGTTCACTTTGTTCCCTCTTCTCATGTCTCCATCGCCTCAAGCTCGACAACTCAGCCCAGCAACCCTCCGAATACCATTCAGTCGGAGAAATCATCCCTTACTCGACGCAACACTCGCAAGCGCGTTCTGGTCCGGGCTCCACTCGATGCTCCAGCCGTTTCTTCTTCCCTGCAGACATGTGCTAGTTCTTCTTCAAAGACCTCAGGTTCAGCCACAGCGGCTCCTATCTCCGTAACAACATCGCCGCCTGTTTTAAGAAGTAGCGCACGGATCCTGAAGTTGACGGATCGAAAGAGGAAAACTAACACGAAATAGGACAGGAAGCGTGGGAAATCAAAAGAGCTCAAATGCTTTTCTTTCAACGCGCGATCAATCAAGAATAAGTTATTTGATCTCCACCATCTCCTGCGCTCCAGCAACCCTGATGTAGTCTTCATCTGTGAAACCTGGCTATCCTCAGCTGAACCTGATGCTCTCCTTTG
Source organism: Allodiplogaster pararmata (assembly GCA_964056735.1). Lineage (NCBI taxonomy): Eukaryota > Metazoa > Nematoda > Chromadorea > Rhabditida > Diplogasteridae > Allodiplogaster > Allodiplogaster pararmata. The sequence continues at coordinate 35,289,425 of OZ057408.1, read as the reverse complement.
TGATGGTCTTCCTTATCAAGTGTTCAGAACGGACCGTCAAGATGGTACCCGAGGGGGCGGAGCAGCTATACTAACCAGAAATCTTCTTTCTCCGACATTTTTTTCATCCTTCTCTGGAGATTCCGTAGAATGTATTTCGATCGATATATTTCCGAGCGACATATGTACTCTACCATTTCCCTGTATTCGACTGATATCCTGTTATCGATCTCCAAACTCCTCTTCTGATGCGATCAATGAGTTCATCAGACATCTCGCACCTCAATGTTCCCTACCTTACCCAATCATCATTTTCGGCGACCTCAACTTTCCCAATGTCAACTGGTCCAATGCAGTCTCCACTTCTAACCATCAATCAACTGAATCTTTTCTTGACTTCACTTGCGACTATCACTTAACCCAATACGTTCTCTCACCCACTCGAGCAGACAACATCCTCGACTACGTATTTTGTAATCAGGACATCATCTCCAACTGTGAAACATCGCATCAATTCTCTACTAGCGATCACAAATTAATATTGTTCAACGTCTCTGGATGCGAAATTCTGCCGACTCGTAATAGTTCTCTTCGCCCTCGATGGAAGAAAGCTCCATGGGAAAACATCTATTATATTATATGTTCCGTCGACTGGACCATATTGTTTTCCTCTCTCAGCATAGATCAATGCGTTGACTATCTAACTAACTTCTTGAACACTTCTTGAACATCCGATGTTGTTCCTCGAACTAAAACTAAACAATTTCATCTCAATTATCCTGTGAAAATCAGAAAATTGTATAGTTTTCTTCAGAGATGTAAGAAACGCTCGTCTACTTCTTGTTTAACTGCCCGTGTGTGTAAGAAGCTTCATCGCGAAGTTCTCAAATTCGAATGTATTCGAGAAAATTCCCTTGTCATGCCTAGGAATTACAAGCTATTTTTCCGTACCATCGCCAATAGAACCAAGCCAAGTCATACTATATCTACGCTTATCATTAACAAAGTTCCTATCACGTCACCATTGCATATAGCGAAGGTTTTCGGTGAACACTTTGCATCGGTTATCGTTTCGCGCCAGTCCGGTCCTCTCCCAGAACCTTCATTTAGTCATTAGCTTGAATACACTTCCATTGTATCGCCCTCTGACATCAGTGATCTTTTAACTCGCATCAAGCCTAAGATTAGCAATTCTCCAGATTCGCTTCCTAACATCTTTATCAGACAATGCAAAAATTCTCTAGCAGTACCATTGTCTATAATCTTTTCCAATTGCCTTACCCTAGGATGCTTTCCCTCGTCATGGAAATTGGGTATTGTTAAACCAATCCATAAGAAAGGCAAACGAACAGAATTGATTAACTATCGTCCGATCACTTTGGGTTGCTCAATGTCCAAAGTTTTAGAGAAACACATTTTTAATTTGTTGTATACTCACTTTGAACACTCAGACATACTCAAACCTAATCAATTCGGCTTTCGACGGAAAAGGGGCACCGTCTCTTCGCTCGTGCAATCACATGCTGAATATCTTTCCTTTCTGTCCAAAAAAATTCCGTTTGATATCTGTCTCATTGATTTTACAAAGGCGTTTGATGTCGTTGATCACAGGTTTCTCTTACATAAATTGCGTAGGTGCGGTGTTCAATACTCTCTGTTGTCGCTTATCCAATCATTTCTTTCCAGTAGATCATATCGTGTTCAAGTCGATGATTGCCTTTCCGACCCTCAAATCACTAACGTAGGCGTCCCTCAAGGCAGTTGTCTAGGGCCCCTCTTTTTCTCAATTTTCATTAATGATCTTGTTGATTTACTTCCTTCTCCGGTTCGTTGCTTTTTATACGCCGATGATGTGAAATTGTTTTCTGAGTCTTCAACTATTTTACAAACAGCCATTGACACTGTTCACGAGTTTTCTCAATCCTGGTCATTGCAAGTATCCATCAATAAATGTTTCATAATGCACTGTGGACGTAACAACTTGCTCAACCCATACCATATAAACTCGGTACTTCTTCCGTGTGTCGATGAAGTTAGGGACCTCGGAATACTTTTTGATTCAGCTTTCTCTTTCACTAATCACATTGACGTAACTGTTTTGAAAGCCACTAGAGCGATGAATGTGATTTTTCGTTCTCTTCGAACCTCATGTATGGCGGTCTATATTCGTGCCTACAAGGCCTACATTATCCCTCTCCTCGAATACGGCAGCGAAATATGGTCCCCAACAGCCATCGGCAAGATCAATGAACTCGAGAAAGTCCAGAGGGCTTTTACAAGAAGAGTCTTCATTCGCGCCAGGCTACCCGCTGCCGACTACCTTACTCGATTGAAGACCTTGTCCCTCTCAACCCTTGAATATCGCCGCCAAATCGCTGATGTTTGTTTTGTTCACAAGATTCTCCACAATAATGTTTCCATGAATAGTGTTAATCTACTCAAAGTTCTTCCCACTCCCTACGTTAAACGTAACTCACATCTTTTGAGAATTGTCTTGCCTTTCAAGATTAACAACTCACATAGCACTTGTGTCACACGTTGCATCAAATTATGGAACTCGCTTCCAGCTCAAGTTGCATTGTTGCCCTCCTCCCTCGCTTTCAAAAATGCACTACTAGCACTTCCTCGAGAGTATATCATCTCGAATTCTAGATTGCGTTGTTTTTGAGCTATTTTTATCTTATACCTGTGAATTACACAATCCATGTACCATACTCATGTATGTTCAAGGAATAAATGATTGATTGATTGATAAATGTATATAGAGCAAATTAAGCCAACCGGGTTTGATAATTGGAAAGATTCCAAGAAAAGGAAAAGAAGCCACCAAGGCATACTTTCAAAAGTTTTTCATTCATACATTGATTGTATGCCTAGCAAGCATACTTTCATACTTGCGCGCAGGAATACTTTCAAAGTATCACTATTCATAAATCACATGTATGCCTTTTTAACATACTTTACCAAACTCGTCCTTTTTGTCCTCAGATCAGACCTCAGATTTTCCGAACTTCGTGATTCTCGACATGGCGTCATTGCCTTTCAACTGGTGTTTACGCGATTGTTGATTTCCTAGCCTCGTAAGTTGTAGAAAATTCTTAACACAGACGAGCTAGTATACACCGGTGGAGAAGGAGCTATACATAGCTCCTTCTCCACCGGTGCAAGCTCGATTCTCTTTCCTGGTTCACCTGCACTCAATTGTGGGTTTTTTTGGGTAATCCAGTTTTTTTCTTTAAAAAAACATTCTAAACTGGGTTTAGCGAGAAAGCGAAGAGAGCTTCATGCCAACCAAGCCTTCTGTGCTTAGCTGTTTATTAGTAAGCTTTATTCATATGACATATATAGGAAAATTTAGATTAGACACGCGTCGATTTTAAAAATTTAGACACGCGAAAATTTAGACACGCGTCAATAGGAAATTTAGATTAGTGATCAAGCCGAGCATCGTTGATATCGGTAGAAAACGATCTCCTCCTCAAAATACCTCTTGTTCTGAGGGCCGGCAAAATTAAGAAGCCAACGACTCGCTAGAAAATTGAGAGAACGGAAGATCATAATTTTGTCTGAAGGCAGGAAGAGAAACCGGAAAAGGCTATATTAGGTTGAATATCACACAGTCGTATTCAATATCACATTACTTGCTGAAAGGTTTATTCATTAATTTTTGAGCCTCTAATGATTTTGAGTGTTACATGAGAATGTGAATTATTATTTCTGAGTTCATAGAACAGTATCTGAAGACTATTATTGTTGCTACCAAGAGTAAAGACTATTGGAGCGCAGAGAAGATGCTAATTCTTTGACAACAATAGGTTGAGATCATTCTGATCTCCAATAGAACTTATCCTCTCAGTTATTATATAAATCCTATTTTTCTTTTTTTTCTTCTATCTTCTTCATACTGTCAATGTCGCAGAGATGAAGCTTACCAGACATGAACTCATACAACGGGAGTAGAAAATCAACCGGTCAGCATGGAAATAAGAGCAGAGAATTGAGAAGTTTTTGAAATTTCTCTAATTTGAACTTGAATTGAATTGAAAAATGTCAGATACTCTAGAGCTCTACCGATTGAGCCATCGTTGACTCATCCTATATATAATGAAAAAATTTTGAAGAAAAAAAGATCCCGCCAAGGTTTGTCCGGCACTACCGTTAGTACCGCATGGCAACGACCCGTACCCCAGTGATTGTTTCAGTAAACAATAAATCCTGCCTCGATCTACCCTTCACCAGCTCGAGAAATTGATGCATGAATTATAAAAAAGTAATCTGGTAAATGAATAAACGATCGTTACCTTTCCAATAACTGTATAACTATTTAATTTTTCCGCTAAAGATACTCCTTCGCCCGATCTCTAAACTCTTAAACCTTATAAAGAGCTCCAACAGTAAATTATAAATAACTTAACTGTTCTGGTTTTGAAAATCTATCGCATAATTACTTTTCATGTCTTTTTGTGTGTATCACTCGCTAACCAGCTCTCTCTTTATCTTTCTTCTTTCTCTCTTTTTGTCTTACTTCTTTCCCTCTATTTCTCGCTTCACAGTTTTAATATGTGTTGATTTTGCATCGTATTATGTAGATAAAATAAATAAAACTCCATTTTCTTACCCTTCTCTCTTTCTGTCTCTTTCTCTCTCTTTCTGTCTCTCTTTCTCGCACTCTTTCCATTCACCCTTGCCCAGAGGTAATCGGATCTAGCGGACCATGGCAGAGGTTTAGCTGCCTGTAGTGATGACCTAACTATTATGAATGCCAGTCTGCTGTGACAAAAAAGAAAGAAGGGAAAAACAAGAGAAGAGGTTGAACCTGTGCTTCACAAAAGTGTTTTATTTAGATGGAAAGAGAAATAGATAGAAAGAAAGAGGGAGAGAAAAAGAGAGAAAAAAGGAGAGAAAAGGAGAAAGAAGAGACAGAAAGAGCAAAGAAGAGAGAGAAATGGAAAGAGAAAGAGAAAGAGAAAGAGAAAGAGAAAGAGCAAAGAGAAAGAGCAAAGAGAAAGAGCAAAGAGAAAGAGCAAAGAGAAAGAGCAAAGAGAAAGAGCAAAGAGAAAGAGCAAAGAGAAAGAGCAAAGAGAAAGAGCAAAGAGAAAGAGCAAAGAGAAAGAGCAAAGAGAAAGAGCAAAGAGAAAGAGCAAAGAGAAAGAGCAAAGAGAAAGAGCAAAGAGAAAGAGCAAAGAGAAAGAGCAAAGAGAAAGAGCAAAGAGAAAGAGCAAAGAGAAAGAGCAAAGAGAAAGAGCAAAGAGAAAGAGCAAAGAGAAAGAGCAAAGAGAAAGAGCAAAGAGAAAGAGCAAAGAGAAAGAGCAAAGAGAAAGAGCAAAGAGAAAGAGCAAAGAGAAAGAGCAAAGAGAAAGAGCAAAGAGAAAGAGCAAAGAGAAAGAGCAAAGAGAAAGAGCAAAGAGAAAGAGCAAAGAGAAAGAGCAAAGAGAAAGAGCAAAGAGAAAGAGCAAAGAGAAAGAGCAAAGAGAAAGAGCAAAGAGAAAGAGCAAAGAGAAAGAGAAAGAGAAAGAGCAAAGAGAAAGAGCAAAGAGAAAGAGAAAGAGAAAGAGAAAGAGAAAGAGAAAGAGAAAGAGAAAGAGAAAGAGAAAGAGAAAGAGAAAGAGAAAGAGAAAGAGAAAGAGAAAGAGAAAGAGAAAGAGAAAGAGAAAGAGAAAGAGAAAGAGAAAGAGAAAGAGAAAGAGAAAGAGAAAGAGAAAGAGAAAGAGAAAGAGAACTGTAAAGGGACAAAACTGACCAATAAGAACGGAACAAAGGAGAAGGAAAAAAATATAGAGAAAGTAAGAAATGGAGAGGAAAAAAAAGCGGAAGAGGAAGCGAGACCGACAACTTTAAACATAAAGCAAAGGCAAGTTGCAAGCAGGCTGCCATCGGGGCCCATTGAGCTGTAGAGACCCAGCCATATAGGGAGAGAAACAGAGTTAGAGAGAGAGAAAAAGTGAGCTAGAGAGTACTAAGGGTAGACTTTTCTTTCTAATCTCTCTTCTGTTCTTCGTGTGTCTCTCACTCTTTCTCTCTTTTTCTCTCTCTCTTACCGGGTCAGGGCTGCGCAGTTGAAACGAAGAGTGAGAAAAAGGAGTTGGAAGTACGAGAGAACCAGAGCAGCAGCCAGATCCGCGCGAGACATACAGTCATCCGACGAGAGCCCCGACGAGCAGCCGGATTGGCGCGCCATTCCAAAATTCAAATATACGCGTCTTGCATCTTGTAGAGGCGTTCTCAGACTGGTCAGCAATCCCGGCCTTCATGCTTTTGTGCGTTTTTTTTCTTTCTTGCTTGTGCGTATTGATAAGATTCGTCGCGTAACTTATTGCATTTTGTAGTTGATTATTATTGTGTTCCGCTCACTTATCTTTCTGAAATGCCTTTGTATTGCATAAGAGTTGTGAGGGTCTGAAGACGAAACTGGCGGACCTCTTTCATGTCCACGGTTCTGGCAAGAAGAAGAAAGGGTGCCGCTTTCCAAGATGTGAATGTCTCTCAATGCACAGTTCATTGCATTCTACGACACCCGCTTCCTTGGTCGCTCGCTCTCGATTGTTTCTCTATTCTATAGTTCACTCCGGTTTCTTTCGCTTCGTGAGAAAGTCTTCCAGTGAAGTCTTCCGGCGAATCTAGTGGGCTTTTTCTAATGTGTCGTACTGTAAACATAAAGCAAAGGCAAGTTGCAAGCAGGCTGCCATCGGGGCCCATTTAGCTGTAGATACCCAGCCATATTTCACGATAGAGCGTGACGGCCAGAGCCATGTCGAATCAGATGCAGCGAATTGGGCGGAAAAAACACTAGAAAGGGCGCCGACCGAGACTTCGAGCATCCCCTCAAGCTATTATGACAGAGAGAGCGCAAGATGCGAGAGAAAGAGAGGGAGGAAAAAGAAAAGCCACCAATCTTCCTTTTTTCCTCATTCACCCGATTCCTAGCACTTTTTGCTGGCTTCCTTTATCGAGGAATGATTCTATTCTGACTTTGAAATTCATTTGCCCTCTCACTAGATACTGTATGTTCTAATATTCTTGTAATATTACACCAGAAAAAACTCTGAGAAATGTGAATAGTGTCGGATCGAAATTTCCCTGCTCGAATGTGTACACACTGAAGACCATACTAATCTTCCTCTCACTGATGAGCTGAAGATCAAGTCCAGAGCAGCTGTTCAGAACAGCTCGCTAACGAATAGAAGAAAACAGTAATTTTGCTTCATATTCGAAGTGTTTACTCGTAGCAAATATGCGTTTAACCCAAGCGCTAAATCAGGCCGGTCTAAGGCATGTTTGTACGCGCCGAGCGAGTGGAAAAGGAAATGTGGAATGGCAAAAAGAGTGAAAGGAGAAGTAGAGAAAAAGTTAAACAGAACGGAAGGAGAAGAGAATGTAGATCATTGTCGTCGTGAACATGTATGCGCCAACATAGCTGTTCTGGTAACCATTAAACCCCTGGTTTAACCACTGCGAACGGCTGCTCAAAGTTAAAATAATGAGGCAAGAGCAATTTATTTCGGTGGAAGTTCTTAGAATTCAGTATTGTTTTTGTAAACAGAAATGTTTCGATCATTTTCAGAGGTCATTTGCTTTCAAAACATTGATATTCCGATATTCTTTCAACCCTTTCATGAGGTTAATAAGACTTGCGTTGATGTTTAAGATGTCACAATAATCAATTTAAAATCCACTCAGTTAAATACAACCATTTCCTAAGGGTGTGATTAGGATATTACTAATTTTTGCTGTTCTTTCTTAATCGACTAGTTTTTTTAATGTAAAATAAATTTTTTAATGTAAAAATAATTTTTTATTTAAAAACATTTTATTACAAGAACCGGAGTCTCTGATGCTCAAAATGATCACCTATGAAGAAAATTTCCGAAACCGTAGCGTTTAAAGCCAATGTCTCGAAGACAGGACGAGGGGTATGCCGCCCTACAGGGAATAAGAGCCAACTCCCTGTCTAACGAATGTCTTCGTGCTTCCTTTATTTTTCAAGTTCTCGGTATCTCTCATGAGGCCGTATGCATGGAGTAATCCAAAAGTATTATGAGCTTGGATTATGAGTTATCCAACTTAATTTGAATAATCCGGTATGCATGGAAGCTATAATACTTTTGGATTACTGATAATCCGACGAAACCAGTAACCCTACTCCGGAGGTAGTTTATCGAATAATCCAAAAAAGATAATCGAAAGATAATTATAGTGTTTAGAGTGCATTCAGTATTCGACAACTATAGTGTTTATAGTGCATTTTGATGCATTTTAGTGTGCATTTTGATGCATACGCTTGTCTTTCCGTGTCCTTTTTAACAATAATCCAAGTTTAAGTAATCTGACATCCACGCATACCGATTTCCATAATACAAATTAAAAAAAAAACTTTTTTGGATTTTGTAATCCTTGGATTATAAACTGTTTTCCATGCATACGGCCTATGGTTTTCCTCTTTCTCTTATTCACTCTGTCCCTTTTATCCCCTCTCCCTTCATACTTCTCCTCGTCCTTTCCGTGAATGGATACGTAAAAACAAGTAACTGAATGCCTGACACTCTCTCCCTTATTCTTTCTATCGTTCCTACAATCTCTATCGATATCTCTTCGTATTTTCTGTGAAGTTTATGCCCTGAGGCACTAATCCATCAAACGGTGACTGCTTATCGTGATCTGTTCCCTCTCTACATTCTCAAATCACATGTCGCAGGATGAATCAGATGATCTTTCTTGATTTAATTGTAACCGCTTTTCTCTTCTTCTCTCTTTCTGATTCCTTCTTCTCTCTCATATTCTCTTTCCTTCTATCTGTCTCTCTCTCTTTCTCTCTCTCCCTGATTCCTTCTTCTCTCACACATTCTCTCTCCTTCTATCTGTCTATTTCTCTCTATTTTACTCCTTTTCCCTCTGTTTCTCTCAAATGCCGTTTTTACTTGTTTTTCTCTTCCGAGTTAAACAATTATATGTAACTTTTCTCATGATCTATCATGTTTCTTAGTGTAGGAGAGCCGATATACTCCGAGACAGCTCATGTCTTCGATATGTCTGCTACAGGTTTGAAGAGAGATTTATGATACCAAAACTCTAGTAAAATATACGGTCTTCGAATCCCTCTTTCTCGCTCTCCTCTCTCTCCGACTCTATGCCTGTCTTTCTTCATTATTCTAATTCTCTCTCTCAATTTTCTTACATTTTCCTACTTTACTGTCAATCTGCCACTCTATGATTCTTGAAGTCTTTATCAGTCAGTCATTTTCTCTTCTGCTCCCGGTTCTTTTTATAGTTCAAGTAAATGTTAAGGTTGGAGTCGTTTTGCGATCTGATCACGACGAAAAGGGGCTCAATGGCAGACCCAGGTCCATTCGGGGGTTAAAAACCCTCAATTAGGTACGCAGACCCATGAAAGACCTCTTGAAAATGTGCAACAACCTCTACAAATGGGTCTTTCTATGAGTACGTAGGAAGTCGCCCGTAAGGGTATAGTAATAGGCACAGATTTCGATCGAATAAAATATGAAAATGCTTATTTATTCCTGTGAGCTGCGAATTCGAAAGCTCAGCCGCGCCTTCAATTTCACTATTTTGAAGTAACCGCTAACCTCAATTCAGCGCTATACTGGTTGCGTTAGTTGCAATTCGACGTTTATCAGTTATAATACTACTAAAGGTTTTATCAACTAACTCGCACTAGTGTGAACTACCTCATGAGCACACTAGTACGAACATTTTTTTGGTGAAATTAAAGGCGCGGCAGCTTCTTAACCTCATATTGTCGAATAGTCTTTGAATTCTGAGCTCAAGTAGAACACCGGTAGCTTTGTTGAGACGAATATAGACTTGTCAAGAGCATTGTCGAAAATTCATGAACGTGACCGATTTTTCTGCTTAGAGAAGGGAAGAACGGATGACTTTCCACTTTGAGTTGATTGATAATGATTAAGGTTTGTGTCAAAGTCCGTTGTACCTAGAAGTCTTTTTGTGACTCAATCATTCTCTGATTGGTTTCATCCTCTGTGAAGATTTTCGTTCTTGAAAGATTGATTATAACTTTCAGAAGTTACAACAGTAATCTGCCAGAGGGCATGAAGAAAACAGCTGATTTGTAACGAAGGCTCTTATTGGAGAGTTCGCCAACTTCCAAATCCGTAACAACACTTCGGGAGGGCCGCAGATGGTTTACGGACCCGGCCGGCCGCTCCCTGCTCCTGGCTATCCTCCGCCTGCTATGGTACAATTGCCCCCCGCCGCCCTGCATCCAGCCATGATGACCGCCTACACTCAGGGGTCTGTCTATCACTTCCTCTCTCTAAATCTCCCTCTTTCTTTTATTCTCTCTATTTTTCTCTTACTCTTTGCATCCCTCTTTTATCAATTTTGTCGCTCTCTATCACTCTCTCGCGTGCTTGATTTTTCTTGCACTTTCTGTCTCTTTTTCAGGATGTTTTTCTGATCCGAACTGCATATAAAAAACTATGCGCTCTTGAAAAACCCCGAAAAACATTGAAATTTATGCGCTTGGAAATTTTTTTTCTCGGGTTTTGTGTAGGAAAAGTCCAAATTATTGAAAAGTTGAATGTTGTACACTGCAATTTAAAAAAAATCTATGTGCTCGAAAAAAGGTGGGGGGGGGGGTGCTAAGAAACACCCTGCTCTTTTTGTTATTTATGTCACTTTCTCTCTCTCAGTCCAATTATTCTCTCAAATCTCTTTTCTGTTCTCCATATTTTCCTGATTTTTTGTTAAGTGTATTCACTCAAACCTCAAAATGACTCCAATTGACCGTTGTTTAATGAGAAAAAAACCGAATTGGTACTCTGAGTTTATGTGTGTCATGTAACTCGGTTGCAGACAGCTCCCTGCTGTGGATATCAGGCAGCATCAAACTGCAATGTGGGCCAATCAACACTATATGCAGCCGTCACAATTCCAGCAAATGCAGCAGCAACGGGTAAGGCTCGAGCCCCTTTCCCCGATAAATCAATAAGGTGTTGGTTTTTATTAGTCAACAACATACGTAAAATGAATTTCGAACTTCTCAATATTCGGTTCAACCGCCAGACTTGTTCCTCTACGCCAAGCGAAAGAATTGTTAAGATAAAAAATTTTTATTCTTAGCTTAGACTTCAGACATATTAAATTGAGGATGTTGTTGTTGTTGCCGGCAAGCATCCCGCATCGAAGACTTGGTTATGAACACTCTCTTTAATGAGAGAAGTTCTCGTGTTCTTCGGACAAGATGCGTCCGGAGAAGGGGTTTTGATGTCCTTTGCAGTCCTGAGACTGTCATGCTGCACCTTGTGAAGGCGGACATCGTTGTAGCAACCTGTTCATGCAATAGGCCTTGTGAGTGGGTGGTCAAGCCGGCCTAGCATCGTTTTTGGTGGGAGTAGAGACGTCTCGCCTGTCGTTGACCGTAGATAGGCAAGAGGCTATTTGACTGGCGCCTCGACTCGCCATTGAAAAGTATAGCGGAGTTTCGGCTGATGTTTTTTCCGGTGGCATGCCCAGGCCGGTCCGGCATCGCCCTCCTTTGACGAGCTATACTACCCAGTTTTGGTCCGCGGCGGGATTTCTCCCGCTACCTCCCAGCACGAATTCTTCGTAGGGAGGCGTCCCTCTATCCGCCACCTGAGGTCGCGCTCGATTCTGGACTGGATGATCCGGCTCCATCCGTGACAGGCTCTTAAGGCTGTAGAGTCACGAATGGCCACTGTTGCCAGTGTGTTTCGAGATTAAATTGAGGATCAATTAAGGTTCATTCGAAGACACCTAGCTTGTACAATGTATTGTTAACTTTATAGCCTGATGATTGATAACATTCCTCGCGCTTGCTTCCACCCTTGTGGCGGGTTACGGGTTCGCCTGAGATGCGGGACAGACCTATCCTGGTAGAACCAGTGGCTGACCGCTGGGTCACTGCTAGTGTGAGGATCATTAGTATTAACTTTCTCAACTAAGAAGTAAGCATACCTAATTTTTGTAAGCATACCTTGTTTTGTAACATACCTAATTTTTTTTCCTTATCATAGGTGAACTGCCAACTTGCAGAAAAGTTTTACAAAATGTGCTGAAAATTTTTACATAGGGAGGGTGATCGAGGGACCCCAGGCTGCTGGGGAAGGGATGGGGGGGATTCAACAAATACTTTGGTCTATATTCCGAGGTCCCTTCAACCTTTAATTTCGTGCCCAAGGCCGGAGTTTAGCATTCGAATTTATGTTAACTTGGGAACATTTAGTTTTTTATATCAACTTCTTTTATATTTTTATAATCAGTAAAAATGTGGGAGCGGGCGACCGGAAGAAATTTAACAAGCTTGGTGAGCTATGGACCGACCTACCGACCCCCTTCCGGACCGACCTACCGACCCCCTTCCGGACCGACCTACCGACCCCTCCCTCAAAATACCTCCTTACCTCAAAATACCTCAATGACCTCGAACTGAGAATAAATTTTTAGAGCTAGTGAGGTAAAATTGGAAAAAAACTCATGTTACTGAAAGAAAACTTGCATTTATTATTCCTAAACCCTAAAAGTTTTGACTAGTTCAAAAGGAATTTTCAACCTAATCGGGCGATCGACCTATTGACAAATTAAGACATATTCTAATTATGTTGCTTATTAAGGCTATCTCACAAATGTCATACACGACATTGGTTGGCCCTGCGGATGACCGGATGTCAGTGATGTCACATGCCTCCTCCATTATGCGACTCACCGAACTGGTTCGTTTTTCTAAAATCAGTTTTTTTCGTTAATTCATTTTTTGGAAGAATTTTGTTGATGTTTGAAAATGCACGAATTCACCTTGGGTTTATTAATGGTAGCGAAGCAGAGGGAAAGGATTAAATAGTCGATTTTGAAACCCTTTGCACAATACTAACCGTTGCCGGGGCTTTAATTCGAACTTTTGCGGTTCTCTAGTCCTATTTAAACACGGATCGTGGTGCGTTGGGTGATAAAACAAGGACCAAGTCATAAAAAAACTACTCATTAACCCCTGGAGCTGGTCCCTGTTTTAACTTGTTTTTGATCCTTTGCACAAAATATAGAAATTTTTAAGTGAGGTACAGAGCTAGCTGACCTATTGAAACCAGTGAATGCTTTTAAATTTTATTCCTTATATTCATAGTAGCAGTATGGAGAATAAGATTCCTGCAAGCACTGCCAAAATTTCTCATGTTGAACAAAACTTTAATAGGTTTCAGGGGAGTAAAATTTTTGAACTGACAGAAGACGAACATCGTTAAGATTTTAATCATAGTTAAATTTTAGACAGATGCTCGTTTGAGTCTCTTTTGGGTATTTCAGGAGTTATCGATGTTTGGTTCACAGGTTCAAATCTGATCAAAAATGAATAACTATTGAAAGTTGAGAAGCCACAACACCACCGTAGTTTTGAAAGAATTTTTCTTTGTCTGTCCATGGTTTGGGAAACTACGGGACCCAAAAAATTATGTAAATATATTCCCAGTGCATTACTGAATCAATGATGTGGGCGAAATATTTAAGTTTTGAATGAAGCCCACTTCTGAAAAATATCAAAATTTATTCCAAAATTCGATTTTTTTTCTACTTCAAATAAAGAAAATTCACCAGCGGACACCAGCGACAACGTCCTCGCCGGGTCCTCTCTCCGTGGAAAATATTGACCCCAGCCAAAGTGCCGTCTCCCAATTAACAAGGCTTCTGGAGCAATTTGAAGCAAATCTACATCCGCAGCAAATACACACAGATTTGGTTGGTCAATTTTCAACCAAAAAAAGCTGGAGAGCCCAAAGATGAGTCGTCCAGATTTTTAAGTCACATCTTCAAAGAATGGGTTTTTGTACACGAAAAGTAAAGATTTAGATTTTTTCTAGAAACGAAATGATTTCCTTTTGGTAGTGGTCGAGTTTGATAGAAGATTCATTTTCTGAGCTAACTGCCACTGATCATCGGGCTTGTCGCTGAATTGTCCCATTTAATTCATCTAAATCCATTTAATGACAAAAAGAGAGAGAGGAAGAGAATTATAAGAACTGTTTTTGAACTTGTTGCGATATTTGAGGTTCGCAAGGTTAACTTCTCCAAAAACAAACAATAGAGTTTGTGTTTGTAACGAATTTCATCCTTATGTTTGTCAGGCTTTTTCTCTCCATCCGCAGAAAGAATGTGTATATCAAGATGACTATTGAGGGATCGGTAGGCTTTTGAGAGTGCGCGAGAGCATTTGATATATAACAGAAGATGTAGACGATTAGAGAATTCTTATCACTAACTAGCTTTGTTGAATATCGCATAGATTTGCGCACAAATTTTACACACTTGGCGTGTTTGAGAAACACACTAATGTTTATTGAACCGAAACTCTTACCAAATCGGTGTTCATTTGAGAAAAAAACCAGTTTACCGCATTTCATCTAACCTAGGCTGCACTGAAATCAAAGAACTGGGTATTTTGAGGTATATTTATTCGTTCATTTATTGTTTTCAGGCAAGGATCAAGGAGTGGACGAAAAGTGTGTACTTTTACCTGTACCTGGTCCCGCATCTTTCCGCTCTGCCGCAGGAGCTGCTAAGACAAATACTACAACGACTATTCGATTTCACCCTCTTGTATGCTCACAAGAACACACCCTTACTAGTTAGAACTCTATTCATTCATTCATTTATCCATTCATTCACTCATTCTTTCTTAAGTGCGCGTCAGGATGTTTCTCTGACACGCACTGCGGGTTAAAAAAATTCTATGCTCTCTCCAAAAACCCCGAAAAACATAGAAATCTATGCGCTTGGAAAATGTTCTCTCAGATTTTTCGTAGGGAAAGTCTAAATCATTGGAAAATATTGAATTTTAAACTCCGAATTTTTAAAAAATCTATGCGCTTGGAAAAAGTTGTGCGGGTGCTAAGAAACACACTGGTGCGCGTAGAAATTTAGAGAAAGTTACTTAGTTGAAACAAAGTATGCATGAGCCAGAATTCGTAGATCAGTGGTGGTGAATGAGAATTTAGAGAAGGAAGTTGGGCTGGAGTTTTATTTGAAATATAAAGTTATTTTCAATAATCACGAGTAAGATTTCTTGTTTTCTTGCATTTGAGTCTTGATGCCACAGTGAGGCCAGGATACAAGCTGAACTGATTTCTAGAGTGAACCTGGTTTTTAGAGTCCAAGCACAGAAATATAAGGGGTTTGGGAACTATCTCAAATGGAGAGCATTCGAAATTGCTATGTTTTTTGTAGAGTGTAATAACCATACCGCATATGTTAATTTACGCATCCAAAAAAAAACTTGTTTCTTCTACAAAGTGACTCGCCGATGACAAAATGAATTGATTTTATCAATTATAAAACTGAAACAGAGGCTTGTCGTAATATGATCGGACAAGACCATCATAGTTCACCACAGTTCTAGTTTAGCTGTTGAAAATTTTGATAATATTGACCTCTCTCTGAGCGGGGGAAGCTGGGATGAAGAGGAGCGAGCTTAAGGTAGAGAAGCGAAAACTAGTGAGTAGAGAATGGAGGTACAAGTGGATTGGAGTTAGCGGGTTATCCCGTCGCGGACCAAAATTGGATAGTATAGTTCATCAAAAGAGGGCGATGCCGGACTGGCCTGGGCATGCCACCGGGTAAAACATCAGCCAATGCTCCCCTATTCTCTGTAATGGCGAGTCGAGGCGCCAGTCAAATAGCTTCTTGCCCATCTCCGGTTAACGAATGGGCCTCGAGAAGAGGATCGCCTACTGCGGTGCAAGTTTAGGCGGAGAAAGTTTCTCCGGACTCAAATGGATCTTCACCAACCTATACCAAAGGACTACGCTCGACAGGACCCATGGGCAAACAACAACAACATTGAATATTCTAGACTCCATCGCTCAAAGACTAGTGACCTATGGACATGACTATTCAATCCCTGACCACGTGTGAATTTCGTGTATAATTCAAACGTTATAATAAAGAGTAGTCTCCTAGAAAAGAGGCAAAGTATGCGGGAACGGCAAGCTTTTGAGAGAGCCGAGAGTGCGTCTTGCGAAAATGAGTGCCATTCAAAAAAAATGAAACGGGAAAATGTCATTTAACTGACAGTTACCGGGGAAATCTCAACATAGTTAAAGTTTCTTTATTGAATGTCAGAAACTGGGAGAATGTTTTCAGCCGATGAACCAGATCTACGCGAAAGCTTTGAACAACATCTACTGCATTCTGAATCTGTTCGCGTCCTCTCGGAATCATCTTGCAATGATCTACCAAACCATCAGGGAAGACAGGATGATTGACTTCATCCAGTTGCTCATCATCATGGAGTCAGTCGGAAGCTGATGGATACAGTATCATTCGATCGTTACAGTATGATCAAGGGTTAAATAGCCATGTCAGACCCTTCTGTCAGCGGGCCTCTTTTTTCCAAATCATAAAGGGGGACCCTTATGTGATTTTTTTAAGTTTTGGATGGTGGCTGTACTCTTTTCTCACACATTAAAAATTTCCTGAATATTATCAGTGACGCTACATTATAATTTTATCCTTACAGTATCATTTCATTGTTGCAATATCATCAGCAAGGTTGAGGTATGCTTTTCATTGTGGAACAATAGTAATAAACAGGCTGCACCTCAACACTCATAAAGTAGCGCTTCGATCAAAAAAGATTAATAATGAGGGAATGATAAGCATTGGAGATCATACTGAAAGCAGTTGATAGAAAATAGAGATTGTTTCCTGAACATATAAACCGTATAACTAGCTTTTCGAATAATGCTTTGATTCTACCCGCAATTTAGGTTAATAAACTAGATTCCCACATATATTTTCAAGAAATCCATCTATCTCAGTGAATAGTCGTCGTTGAAAATAGTTAACAAATTGATTCAACGATGTTGAAAAATATTTCGGCGTTAAAGCTATTAGAAATCGAAAAAGAATAAAAAATAGGAAGGAAAACACCTGAGGCCGTATGCATGGAGCAATCCAAAAGGATTATGAGCTTGGATTAGCAGTTATCCAAATACATTTCACTAATCCGGTATGCATGGAAGCTATAATACTTTTGGATTACTGATAATCCGACAAAAATTTTTTTAAACTTTTCTGGATTTTGTAATCCTTGGATTTGAATAATCCAGATTGTTATAATCTGTTTTCCATGCATACGGCCTCTGAAGAAGAAATAAAAAACATGCTCTGCTCAGGTGTCAATACTACTTGCCTTCGGCTGCCAAACTCATTGCCAACATGGTCAATGCCAAGAATCCCCCCGTCGCGGGAGCCAAGTGTCTCGCTGATCTCCTCTGCAAAGGCTGTAAGTCATTCGATAAACTTCTCATTGTTATCAGTTCATTCAGTCCAAGCGTTAAACGAGACCGGTTCAGGAGTTTTTTAGTGTGCAAGAAAATGGTACAGACGCCCGCCAAAAGCGGAAAACAATTCTCACATAAGGTTCCCCCTTATGATAAAAAAAACAGAGGCCCGCGAAATTTTTTTTATTTTACATAAGGGTCCCCCCTTTTGATTTGGAAAAGCAGAGGCCCGCCGACAGAAGGACCGACATGACTATATAACCCCTGGACCGGTCTAAGGCATGTTTGTACGCGCCGAGCGAATTTGAAAAGTGATGGGGAAAGACAGAAAAATTGAAAAGAGAATAAGAGGAAAAGTGAAACGAAACGGAAAGAAAAGAGAATGTAGATCGTTTTCGGCGCGAACATATATTCGCCAACATATCTAGGTAACTATTTATTCCCTAATCCTGACTCATTCTCGTTATAAATGAAACAGCTCAGCGAAGGTTACTGTAATTGTTATAATTGAGAAGAAAAAACTACCGCTTTTCGAATGTAAGTCTGGATTAATGAGAAGTGAGCTAGAAAAGAGAAGAGAAGCAGTGTGTTTCTCTAACCTCCAATGCGCTTGAAATATATGCGCAATCCAAGAAGGCTAATCACACAAATGCTCCGATCGTCTGCACATTTTTTTACATCACGCGCTGTTGGCTCTCTCAAAGGCCTGCCGTTCCCGCATCATTGTTTTTCTTGAGATGCATGCTCTTATTGTGGGTGGGAAGAAACAGCCTGCAGAGAAAGGAGAGCTTATTTTTATTTCACGTTCTTAGAACGGTGTTTTTTAATCGAAATTCTCAACAATACTGGTGCGAATGGCCTTGGGAACAATGGTCGAAATTCATTAATTCACTCATTCGTTCATTCTTTCATACTTATGTCGCCTTATTTGAAAAGAGCGTGTTCTTTTTGATGTTTAAAACGGTTTTTCGTCTGAAATGAAGTTTTTAAATGCTTTAAAGAAGAGCCATTAAGATCTAATGTTTAACCCGGGTCGGATAAGAGATTTTCAATATTATAACTAACCACATTATCCTCTAAGCGGTGAATAAGCAGTGCCAGAATCTTTCAGAACGGTTTATTTGGCCTGGTAGACATATTGGTTCTTCAGATTACTTCCCAGAAGTGTTCGGTCGTATGCTGGGGAGTCAAAGGTCAGGCTATTGGCCACTCGTCTATCCCCTCCTCGATGTGGTGAACCGACTCATCTGCAATAATATTTCAGTCCGCGTCAGTTCTTGTTTCGAATTACAAAATTTCGGAAATTTTTAAAATCAATTTGTAAATGAAAATATTATGAAGTCATACGAGAAGTGAAATTGATAACCAAGTTAACATAAGTTCTTCTAGAATGTTTTGGTTGACCCATTTTCTGTCAAAAGTTTATTATCAACTTCTAATAAAAAAAACCTTCAGTTTCAACATTGTTTTCTATGATATCATAATCAGTAATTTAACAGTTGTTAAAAAATTCTTAGTTTAATAATATTATCCAATATTATTAATACGTGTTTCAGAACACACTGAAAAAAAAGGATGGTGAAGTTTTCTTCGAGGAGTTTTCAGAGGTTTTCGTGCCCAGATGTATGCAAGAAAAGAGGTTGTTGAGTCGTTTATTATATTTCAAACATCTTTTCATTATTTGTTCATTCATTCTTTATACCAAGCATGTAGGTATTTAAGACAAAAGCAAATTACATATAAACAAAGGTATGTATGGACTACATTACACATAAAACTTAGTGGCGGTGTGTAAAGGGGGGAAAAAGGGGGGCTGTGATACTGATGAAAAATCACAAGTCTTAATTAAGTATCAGAAACTGGGCTAACTGGCACAATAACATTCACAGGCAACGAAAGAAGTTGCTTTCTAAATTTAAGGCTACTAGCTTCGTTGATAACATTAAATGGAAGAGAGTTCCAAACAGACATTTGACGGGAAACACATGTCGATAAAGAGGTCTTATTGATGCGGTGAGGAGGAATAAGTCTTAGAGGATGCGAATGCCGAGTGAAACGCTGAACAGCCGAGATTTCGTATAAATGATCAGTGTCTATGTCTAAGCTGTTATGTAAACATTTATGAATAAAACGTTGATTGTTCTTAAATATTTTCGGTTTTTTTAAAAACTGGCTAGCATAAAGGCAAAGAATGGTTCACAAAAAGCTGTGAAAAGTGTTATCAAAGTTTAGCCGAAGGTTCAGACCTAACTGTGCTGTGTAGTTCACTTCATACTCAGAATCAGTAAACCAAGTTTTTTTAAACTCTATGAACGATTATCCAGTAAGAAACCTTAAAATTTCCGTAAAAAGTTTGAAAAACTGGTTTAAAAATTTATTAAAGAACTTGCTCTCGATATTGAACCCTGAAAGCCGTCTCTAGGACCCGGTTTAAACCGTTCCAAAAACCAGTTTTTACAGCATAGCTTAATTGGATAACGCATAGATTCAACCCGCGGGTTAGAGAAGCACTCTGTTCATTACTGAGAGTGTGTTTTAGTGAGAGAGTGTAACCAATTCAACCAAATAATGGCTTGTTCAAATTCATACATACCTCAACAAAGGTCTCTTGCGATTGTTTTAAAAAAGCGGTCCTCGAGCGGGGGAGTCTTTGATGAAAAGAAGAAAGCTAGAGGTCAAGCGTAGAAAAGGGAGATTTTTTTAAAAAATTATTATTCTAGACTCGAACGCTCAAATAAAAGTAGTTTTTCGAAAACCTTTAGCTGCGCTGGTGAACTATAAGATTTTTGTGCAAGTTTCTGCTCACTTTTTACCAATCTTAGTGATAATCTTCCTCGCGCTTGTTTCCGCTTTGTGGCAGGGTACACGCTCCGCGGCAGGGTACTGTTTCCGCTTCGCGGCAGGGTACGCGCCCCCTGATATACGGGACAAGCCTATCCTGGTAGAAGCAGTGTCTGCCCGCTAGATCACTGCTAGTGTGTGTAGCAGCAGTGGGGAGAGTCAGATTCGTGCCAGAGTACAACAGTGAGATTACGTCTGTTTCTTGTGCTCCCCGCATGAAATGTCCCGTGAATAACATTAAAAAAGAGAGTTTATAAAGCATACATTTATTTATTTATTTATTCATACACATAGGTTTATGAGTTTAAGAGGTAAATATGACAAATAAATGCCGAAGAAAGCGTGACATGCACGATATAGGCGAAGAGTATATCTAAATTGAGGCCTGGATCTCAAATAAACATGAGGACATCGTGCTTAGGATATCTAGGACAAAATCGGAAGGGGAAATGGTGTAACAATGAAATTAAGGAGCTCGGGGACTGTAGCCCCCCGAGCCCCCTGGGCTCTAATCTCCCTTATGACTTTAGAAAGGGTGTATTTATAGTGCTCGAAGCGAGCGTAATCTCTCGCCTCTATGCTCAAAGATACAGGGATGAGTAGGTGAATACAGTTATACAGAGCAGACATGTACTATGTCAGTTGTATAAGATTGACTAGATGGTGATAGAGATTCACAATCTTTCACACTACCAACATTTCTTAACCCCTTGGTTTGAGTGGATCTTTCCGAAGTGGGGCTCGAACTTGGGACTTTTCGCAAATAGTCTAGCACACTGCCATTATGCCATGCCCGGACATTTATGTATACCGAATGGTATCCAAAAAAGTTGTTGTTCAGATTTGACGTCTTCAATGCGGCGACGAACGTCCTCTATTGCCTCATTCGACCCTCCGAGCGAGAAGACAGTCCTTTCTTTCATGTCTTCGCCGAGGGAAATGGACCCAAGGCTAGATTTTTACGTTGTATAACGCTTTCGCTTTCCTTCTTCCTCGACCGCTCTATTACAATTTATTCATTTATTCATTCATTCCTACATTCGTCATAAATGCGACAAATGAATGGAGAGCGGAAGACAGTGAAGTATCTGTCTTTCTCTTTTCTCTCTCCTCTCCTAGTTTTCTCTTCTCATAATCTTCTTTTTCTTCTTTATCTTTCTCTGTATATCTATTGTTTTCTCTCTCCTCACCTTTTTGTCTCCTCTCATTATTTTCTTTTTATCCTCTTTCTTATCTACTTTCTACATCTATCGTTTCCTCTCTGTCTCTCTCTCTTTCTATTTTTCCCTTTCAAACAAACACATACAAATACAGATTTCGAACACCCAAACTCTTTTTTCAGAAACTAGCTGAATGCCTTACGATTGCCGGTAAAGGAGATCCACAGTCTAACTGCAATCGGAACATTTTCCGAATCCTAGTCACCATGTGCCATCATCCTCGGATACCATCAGAAACCGCCATGTTCATCACCCAGCAGGTAGAGTACTCTGAGTACCTTTACAGTACCGAAATTATTTCACAGTATCCAAGTATGTATAGTTATAGTGTTATCTTTCTCTGAGTACACTTACAGTCTCTGAATTATCTTTCTTTTTTCTGGGTAGGCTGGCTACGTGGGTGAACAGGGTGAACAACAAGTTCTAACATAGTTTTGGTTAAAACGCCTGGTGTTGAACTCTTTTTAAACACCAGCTTCTTTTCCGCATACGGAGGATAGAGTATGTAACTACCGCTCAATGGCACTGAAGAATGAAAAAAAAACTACGATATTACAAGTACAGCATTCAAAATTTGACCCGTAGTTTTTTTATGACACATACATTCTCAGTCCTTGAAAGCTGAGTAACACAGTTTTAAGGCAGTACAAACTCGTTGAGAAGATAATCGATCACGCCGAAAGAGCTAGTCCACCGGGCGAGTTCGAACCTAGCCTTTTCTCATATCTTTATCCGCGCTACCATTACAATACAGGAAAACATTGATATTCCGTGCGATAGTACTATTTGAAAAGTTAAAATGCAACATACAGTGTTACATGTTTTTGTTTAAGGTAGCAAGGACGATGGACGCTAGCTCAAATGAAGACTACGTCCTACAGCACAATGCCGCTGCTATTTTCACTAATCTTGCGAGTTATCGACATGATGTCAAGGTGGTGGAATGGACTTCTACTTATAGTTTAGATAATAATAATAATCTCCCTGTTGTTGTTGTTGTTGCCGGCAAGCATCCCGCATCGAAGACTTGGTTATGAACACTCTCTTTAATGAGAGAAGTTCTCGTGTTCTTCGGACAAGATGCGTCCGAAGAAGGGTCTTGATGTCCTTTGCAGTCCTGAGACTGTCATGCTGCACCTTGTGAAGGCGGACATCGTTGTAGCAACCTGTTCATGCTATAGGCCTTGTGAGTGGGTGGTCAAGCCGGCCTAGCATCGTTTTGGGTGGGAGTAGAGACGTCTCGCCTGTCGTTGACCGGAGATAGGCAAGAGGCTATTTGACTGGCGCCTCGACTCGCCATTGAAAAGTATAGCGGAGTATCGGCTGATGTTTTGTCCGGTGGCATGCCCAGGCCGGTCCGGCATCACCCTCCTTTGACGAGCTATACAAAAAAAAATAATCTCCCTCGCGCTTGTTCCCGCCTCGCGGCAGGGTACGCGCTCCCCTGAGATGCAGAACAGACCTATCCTGGTAGAACCAGTGGCTGCCTGATAGGTCACTGCTAGTGTGATTAGCAGCAGTGGGGAGAGTCAGATTCTTGCATGAGCACTACCAACATTTCTTAACCCCCTCTGTTTGAGTGGATCTGTCCGGGGTGGGAATCGAACTCGGGACTTTTCGCACAATAGTCGAACACACTACCATTAGACATTCAGTTTGAAATTGATTGGTTTTTTAGTCCTACAAAACGAGAAAACAGTTTTTTCCATCTCCAAGTTTTGAAAGGTTTTTTTTTCGATGTTATAAAACACGAAGCATTTTTTATTTATTTAACTGACTTCATCCGATTCTTCCGTAACTGATTTGTAATGAGTTAAGGACGTAAAAGGCAGACTGACATGTCAGTCACATTTCTGACTTTATTTATCCAAATCGCGTTAAAAAGCTGTGTTTTTTACCGGCGCAAATAATTGGAAGTGAGAAGAAAGTTGAATTCAAACTTTTGCCTTTAGAGCCGCATGTTACAGTATGATACAGTAATCATTATGTTACAGTTATGATTTTGACACAATCTTTCGGTTCAGATCTGGCTGCTGAAGAGCAAGGGACTGGAGCACACGGTGCGTATGCTCGTGAATTTCGCTCAGGAGAATTTGGCGCTCAACTTGAGCAAGGAACCCCAAATTCAAGTGAGTTATATATATATATTCAAATATATAGTTATATGTACATATATTCTCCACTATTTGAATGCTATTTTTCTCATTTGCAAGGCGTGGCAGTTATAAGATGTGAGTTTTGAGTTAGGTTCAGAACTGCCTATTCTCGCGCGAACTTCATCTCTTTTCTCTCTCTCACTCTCTCAAGCTCTATCCTTGTCTCTTTTTCTTTTTCTCTCGCTTTAGCTCTCTCCATTTATCTTTTCCTTTGTATCTCTCTCCATTATTCTCTTCTTCAAGTGCCAGAGATGATTGTGTCAAGTCATTTGGTTTTCTGAAGACTTCCGATTTTTTCTCTTTTCTTCCGATTTTTCTCTATGGACGTTATGAGATGAAATATGTAATCCGCATCGATGGCTTTTCTCAACTTGTTTCCATATTTTCCTTTTCCCCTTCCCATGTTAGTGACGGTGAGAACAAACTGTCCTTTGGTGACAAATGATTGAACTATTACACAGAAAAAAGCTAGTCCGCCGGGCGGGATCGAACCCAGACCATCTCGACTCAAACCGGGAGCGCGTGTTACCATTACACCACGGGGACACATTGCTATTCCGTGCGATAGTGTTATATGAAAGGCTCATATGTCTTGTTCTCTTAGTCACGCATCCTTATCAAGCGATTGGGTCATGAATGGAGCGTAACTCCAGAGTTCACGATTAAGACAGAAGAGAGATGGAAGATGGATGATAAATCTTCAAATTCTATGTGTCCCCGTGGTGTAATGGTAACACGCGCTCCCGGTTTGAGTCGAGATGGTCTGGGTTCGATCCCGCCCGGCGGACTAGCTTTTTCTGTGCGATAGTTCAATCATTTGTCATCTTAACCAGGCGTCACTGCCTTTAAACTGTAACTTAGAATTGGAAGATGTCATTTGGTGAATAAAGCAATCTATTCCTCTTTCTCTCTCTCCCTCTTTCTCTGTTAATCTCTATTGTCTCTTTTCTCTATCTATTTATTCAATACTCGATTTTAATCAGAAAAAATATCATTTTATCATTCCAGAAAAAACTGCTTGACCTCCTTGAGCTGATTGACTACTTGCTCATCCTCGCTTCACACCTTCTGCAGACGGAGTGTGATGCGGAGACGCTGAAGCAGAAAGACGTCGTTTTCGATGTTCGTTCCCTTTCTCTCTCTCTCTCTCTCTCTCTCTCTCTCTCTCTCTCTCTCTCTCTCTCTCTCCCTTTTTATCCTGATCGCTACCTATCTCTTGCTTCTCCTTTTTTATCTCTCTTCCTGACAAGGATTTCCTATAAGATCAATGACGATAAGCGCATTGCATGGTAAGATTTCGTAAACAACCTCAGACCCAACGAACCCACAAATCGTTTGTGGAACACAATCAAATAACTTGATGGTCGAGCACACAAACCCTCCCACGCCGCTATTGTCCATAAGGGTTCACCTCTATCCAGCCTGGAAGCTTCCAACCTTTTCGCCAAACAAGCCGTCAAGACCCCTGATCGATCTAACAGGAGAGCGCACCGCTGGACCTCGAACCTTGAGCGTTCCGACGTCCCAGTCGTCACAGTTGACGAAGTGAAGACAGCAATGAAGAAAATGAGAAGCTCCAAGGCCATGGATCTCGACGAAATCTGTCCTCTTATGGTTAAAAAGGCTGGCGAACAGTGTGCAAGATGCTTTGCAATACTCTTCAATTGCTCAATCAGCACCGGCATCATACCTTCGGCTGGAAGACGGCCACAGTTATCACAATTCCGAAGCCACGGAAGGATCTCACGTCGGTTAAAGGCTACAGACCGATCTCAATTCTGTCCCCTGTGGTCAAGCTCCTCGAGAGAATCATCCTCCCTCACATCACAGAAGAAGTTGTGTTGGAAAACTGGCAACATGGCTTCAGAAAAGGACGCTCGACCACGACAGCCTTGATGGAGATAACGGGCCACATAACCAATGGTATCAACCAACGGCTCCCTCCACATCGCACAGTGATGGTTGCGCTCGACCTCACCTCGGCATATGATCTGGTCAACATTTCTCGCCTGTGTCACACTCTCGCCGAAACGTCCATCCCCAGAGGCCTCGTTAGATGGCTCTCCAGCTATCTACGAGGGAGAGCCATCCGTGTGGACTTCAGAAACTGCCTCAGCCGCCAGCAAACCTGCTACGCAGGAGTTCCTCAGGGGGGAGTACTCAGCCCTTCTCTGTTCACTATATACTTGAATGGGCTGCCGAAACCTCCCGAGACGATCAAACTGGTCGGGTATGCGGATGATCTGACAATACTGGCCTCTCACCCTGACTGGAGAGTTGGAGCTGACAGACTGAACACCTACCTCCCAGCCCTCACCAGCCATCTTGGGGAACTAAAGATGGACATCTCGGCAGCTAAATCCAGTGTAACGCTCTTCACCACCAACACAAAGGAATGTCGTGAAGTACCAGAAGTTGTGGTCAACGGTGAGCCACTTCCTCCTAGTAGAACCCCCAAAATCCTTGGTGTCACCTTGGACCAGATGGGAACCTACCGTCAACACGCCGAAGGACTAAAGACAAGGGCAACAAAAAGATTGAATGTCCTCCGAGCAATCGCAGGAAGAAAATGGGGACAGAAGACCGAAACAATGCTGAACAACTACAAAGCAACTACAAGAGCAGTCTTGTCTTACGCAGCACCCATCTACTCGCCCCAACTTGCCGAATCACATTGGACTTCCCTGCAAGCAGCACAAAACAAAGCCATTCGAATCGCAACTGGAAACCTTGCAATTGCGGACACTCAGCACCTGGCATACGAGAGCAAACTTCTTCCAGTCAAAGAACACAACCTCATGCTCAGCAAACAATTCACCGCCAAGGCCAGGCTTCTGCCTAACCATCCATCTCACCGCATCTGCACTGAAGCAAAACCTCCCAGGGCAGTCAGAAAGCATGCCAAAGACATAGGCATAGTATTAGGTGACACGGACTATAAAGTGGCCCTCAGAAATATACACACGGAG
This sequence comes from Allodiplogaster pararmata, assembly GCA_964056735.1. Lineage (NCBI taxonomy): Eukaryota > Metazoa > Nematoda > Chromadorea > Rhabditida > Diplogasteridae > Allodiplogaster > Allodiplogaster pararmata. Next base: position 35,262,996 of record OZ057408.1, on the reverse strand, counting down.
ACAGTCAGAGTTTTTCTTAGAAATAGTCGACCCAACCCAGTTCTGGGAACTAAACCTCCTAGAATACATAAGTCCACGTCCCAACTATCCAGAGAAAATCATATAACTCTGTCTCAATTGCGAAGCGGCCACTCTAGTTTCCTTAACAGTTACCTCCACCGAATAGGGGCCAATGAATCTCCCCTCTGCCCACTGTGTAGGATAGAGCCGCATACTTCGAGACATATTTTTTCGTGTCGCTGTAACCCCACTTCACTTAGCCCTATCGACCTTTGGAATAGGCCGCACTCGGTTGTTGATTTCTTGTTCAATTAAATCTCTCCAAAAAAAAAAAGTGAAAGAGAGAAAAAAAAGGGAGAGTAAAAAAAAGAGAGAGAGAGGAAAGAGAGTGTGGGCTTATAACGCTGGAGGGTCGAGAGCTTCAACGACTTCCTCCAGTGTCTCGCGAAGGAAGATCTACCCGTTGGGCAAGACAACAACAACAACATCTCTCTTCCTATTCATCTTTTATTCTCTTTTACTTTTCTCCCTTTTCTATTCCTTACACTCTCTTTCCATCTCTCTCCGCAAAAAATGAATGAAGGGGAAAAAAAACAACCAAATAAACCCCGAGAGAGAAAGAGAAATAAATGTAATTAGATAGATGATGTAAGTAAGGTTATTGTTTTCTGAGCCATGTCAAAGAAGACCTCGTCTACCCAGCCGGAGAGCTACGGCGGGCAATCTACAACAACAACATCTCTCTCCGCCTCTCTATCTATTTCTATGTTTTTTTTTAAATTCCGCCTCAAGGATTTTCCTTTTTTCTGAATACAATAATCGTCAAAAACCACGTTTTAAAAAGTTGTATTTTTTGTTGGAAATTTCAATAAGCAAGTTCAGATTAATTGGTTTCTTGTGATCGATAATTTTATGATTCAATTAGGTTCAGTTGTTAATCCTATTCAGGAAGGACTGATGCAAGCATTGTGTTGGCTGCTCACAACAAGTTGCTTCGAGCCTGTAGCCCGAAACAATATAGCTCTCCGCAAGCGTGTTATCAATGTGAGTTATTGTTCAATGATGTTCTACAATGTGATTCTTCAATAGTTATACATCAATGGTCAATCTTGAGTATTCCTTTTCGACAGGGCAGGTCTAAGTTATATTCAAGGTTTAAGTTATCGTGTTCATTTTAAAACAAATTTTTCCATCTTCAAATGTGACCTATTTCAAAAACAGACACAAAAAACATTGAAAAAGTCGAGACATTATGTTTGCTTTTTGCAAAGTTTTATTCGAAAATGTGCTTTGGATGGACTTTTTCACGATAATGAATATCTTTCTTCTTGTTCATTCATTTTTATGTTTATAGCTGTTCATCACGCTATTCAAGAACGTGGTCTCGTCTGATAGGCGCGGTCTCGAAGAAAGAGAAGAAAAATTCAATTGTCTGATGAAAGTGCTGTCACTCGCCTTAAACAATACCAATGAGACGATCGTCACCCTCATAGCGGGGACCATCGACGATATCGTACGTTTTCTAAACCTTGTTGTTGTTGTTGTTGTTGCCGGCAAGCATCCCGCATCGAAGACTTGGTTATGAACACTCTCTTTAATGAGAGAAGTTCTCGTGTTCTTCGGACAAGATGCGTCCGGAGAAGGGTTTTGATGTCCTTTGCAGTCCTGAGACTGTCATGCTGCACCTTGTGAAGGCGGACATCGTTGTAGCAACTTGTTCATGCTATAGGCCTTGTGAGTGGGTGGTCAAGCCGGCCTAGCATCGTTTTGGGTGGGAGTAGAGACGTCTCGCCTGTCGTTGACCGGAGATAGGCAAGAGGCTATTTGACTGGCGCCTCGACTCGCCATTGAAAAGTATAGCGGAGTATCGGCTGATGTTTTGTCCGGTGGCATGCTCAGGCCGGTCCGGCATCGCCCTCCTTTGACGAGCTATACTACCCAGTTTTGGTCCGCGGCGGGATTTCTCCCGCTACCTCCCAGCACGAATTATTCGTAGGGAGGCATCCCTCTATCCGCCACCTGAGGTCGCGCTCGATTCTGGACTGGATGATCCGGCTCCATCCGTGACAGGCTCTTAAGGCTGTAGAGTCACGAATGGCCACCGTTGCCAGTGTGTTTCGAGTTTTCTAAACCTGATGTTGTTCCTTTTCTCATGGATCATACTTTAAATGACAAATATTCATGGTCATCGACATGAACTTTGTCCATGTTTCTGCAAGAGAAACGTTAATGAACGTGTGTTTTAAAAAGGCGGTTTTTATGTTTATCATGGAAGTCGAAGTGTAGTGAAGTCGTGATAGTCATGAAGGCTGAGAGTATGAAAGCTATATTAGAGTATTTCATGATAGTATTGAAAGAATATAGAGTATTCTTAAAAGTCTTCTGCATAGAGTAGTCATGATAAATCACAGTGTAGTAATAATGGAGTATTGACTATTCAAGAATGAGTATAGAGTATTCGTGATAGTCATTATGGTATGTTTAAACTATTGAGGTTCGTGCTGGAGTATATAGTAGTCAAGATGGAGTATATAGTAGTCATGAAGTATATAGTAGTCATGGATAAGTGTACAGAATCATGATAGAGTTTAGATTAGGCTTGATGATTATTCTTGCAGTTAATGCCCTCTGGGGACGTGCGGGAACAGTACGACTTCCTGTTTCGATCCTTCATCGCACTTCTGCAGTTCTTGGATAGAAGCGAAGTTCTTGCGGCTTCTCTCGCCTTCTACTCTAGGTATGTGCAATATTTCAAGGTCAAAGGACCTTTATCAATTGACCAAGTACATTGGTAGCTGAGAGGGAAAGTTTAAAACATGACCTGGCGTGCCAAGGTTGGGCAGGTTCTGTCTCCGTCCAACCCATAACTTTTGTAAGAGTTATAGCGATCATAGTTTGTGGGTAAATGTGAGCATTGTCAAGAAAAATTTTGATCAGAAAAAAAGATGGACAATCGGAAGGGGAAACCATGTAATAGAGAAAATTGAGCAACAGCGTTTATATAAATGAAAGATTCACTGAAGCTTTGTAATCGAGAGGTTCCTAGTTACCGATCGAGAAGTAAGGGCTCATAAACCGCGCTTTGATAGGACCAATGTGGCTGTGAAGCACAGGAGCTGGAATTAGCTAAGTTGTATTTCTAGTACCACGGTGTACCAAAAGTCCAGGTGGATAGTTTTTTTTCGATAAAAACTTAACGGATTGAGCAAAGCAAACAAAATTTACATCCAAGTTTGTTCAAATAGTTTGGGATACAACTGCGTTTTCAAGTTTCAAACAGCCCTCCTTGACTTAGGCGCGGAGTCGCTTGAGAAAGGCACCCACCGTGGTGGACAGGTCAGCGACGTTAAAATCATCCCACGCCTTCTGTAGGGCGCTCTTCATATTTTCCAAATTCTTGTGGATGGAAACACAGGCCTTGCTCTCAAGGACCGACCAACAGAGAAGTCCAGGGGATTCAAATTAGGCGAGTACGGAGGCCATTCGGTGAAGGTGATCATGGAGGGGAAATTGGTCTTGCACCACTTTAGCCTTGTGGGCTCGCGCAGAGTCCTGCTGGAACGTCCATTTGCGTCCCGCGAAGTAAGCCTGGCTCCAGGGAAGTACTTCCTTCATGAAAATGTCGTTCAGGTAGTTATAGCATTCACTTTTACTCCCTGCTCGACGAAAACGAGTGGAGTCTTGCCAGTCGTGCAAATCCCGGCCCAGACCATGACAGAAGCGGGATGGCCCTTTTTCGAGACGTAGCGGCCACTCTTATTGGCATCATTGACCGATTTCGACCAAATCCTATCGTTCTGTTAGTTGAAGGACTGCTCAATATTGAACAACTTCTTATCTGTGAAGAGAATATCCAAACAGTCCACCGGCTTGAACCGCTTTGAAAGTTCCCGACATCTGCAAAGACGGGTCACCTTCATCTGGTCCGTCAATGCGTGAGTCTTCTGCAGATTCCCTACGAACAGAACTATTCGAGATTCAGCTCCTTTGCAACTTTTCTGAGACTCCGCTTGGAGTTATATCGAATCTTGTCTCGGATGCTTCTCGCGTTGAAGGAAGTGGTCGCGGTCACTGGTCTGCCGCTTCTGGGACAGTCATTCATCGTACAAGTCTCACGAAAGCGATGTATTGTGTTTTCAATGGTCCTGCGGGAGAATCCAGTGGTTCTGGCGATGTGCTTTTGAGTGTGCCCGGATTGGTTCAAGCGCAGAATGTAGCCTCGGTCCATATCAGAAAGCATCACCAGAAAACGAAAAGAGTTATCATTCTGATTTTGTCAGGGTATGTTAGCAACAGTATTAATAAGATACAAACAAAAAATCACACGACCGCTACACCAAAAAAAAAGAAAGATATAAAGTGACAAAGTCGTCCACCTGGATTTTTGGTACACCCTGTATATTTGATGTGATCAGTTACAGTTTTTCTGAGATGGTCAAGTTACAGTACATTCGAGATGATCGCTACAGTATATAACGGGATATACGATAAAGTTTAAGTGAAAGAGATTTCAGAAGAAGCTCCGGTCGCTTTCCCTTGAACATACTCTTTTCAACTTCTCAAGCCATTTTCTCCGCCGACCCAGACAATACTCTTCGGAAAATGGTAAGTTATTAGGGAGTAGTTCGCTAATTGGAGATATCTATTCAAGTAGTGAACACTGGTTTTCAGTCATCGGTAGTCTGTTTTCACTTGTTCAGCCTTTTAAAGGTTTAACGCGACTCGAAACGAGATGTTGCAGATCTTGAAAGTGTGCAAAGTCATAGTGGCTGACACAGAACTGCAGCAAGTGTGGTCAAGTGCAAGAGATGACTTCAATGCACTCTCCATGAATGGAGACTGGGAGATTTGTTGGTCACATTTTATAATTGTTCCCGACTGCACTGTTTCTTCTCGATTTCTTGAGATATTTCTACTACGTCCAAAATTACAGAAGCCCGCAAAAGGCGGAATTATACCAGCCATCGGCATGATGCTATAGTTTTACTGATAGGTTCAAAGTATTCAAGATTCGAACGAACGTTTATAAAAATTTGAAAATCGCATAAAGTAACTTAAGAGATGGAACATATACTTCCCGGAACTCAAAACAGAGGCCGGCCAACACAGTGCTGGACGTGCCCATTTAAGTCCTTGGTTGAACCGGGGTCTGCTTGTCGCAGAGAAGCAAATGATTTTTTTATGTAGTTTTTAAAATTTTTTCATAAATTCTTGTTCAAATATTGATTTGGCTTAAGTAGCTTATTGTTCAAAGGGTTCCGATTATAGCTGAGTAGATAATTAGGATCTAAAGTTATAAACCGAGTCTTTTCTTCAACAAAGTGAGTTCTAAATAATTGAAGCACAAAGAGCGAGAGATGTTCTCGACAGCTTGGGATATCCGGACTCGACTGGAGATGATCTGGCGATGGCGATTACCCTCGAGAATGCACTCTTCTAGTCATCTCGGGACAGTCCACCCTAATAGTCACCTCTTAGGCGACTTCCCTGATAGTCAACTTCAAGCAGAAATCAGTTTCCATTCCCGGTTTATTAGATCGGCTTCTTCTGAGAAATGTTTTCGATGTTCTTTAAAAGAGTTGTAGTTGTCATCAAGAAACGGCATTTTATTCCGATCTACTTCGCAGAGCTTTTGTTAAACATCTTTAAATAATTGGTATGCGATGCTTGGTAATATGGTTATTGACTTACCTCAATTTACGAATGCTGAGCGTGCAATGATCACTAAACTTCTCTTCTTGATGAGACGTATTAATATAGGAGATTAAGAGAATAGGAGCTTTATAATGAGATCGGTATAACTTATTATGTGAATTTTATGACTACCTTTTAATAACCGTATATTTGAGTGGAGATGAGTAGAGATTTTCTTTGACGTGTGTCTACACTTACTCTACATGTCTAGCTATCCGCCGTTAATTGTTAATATCTCTTAGCTGAATAACTTCATAGCTGCGGCGTCTAGGAACGTGGTCAAACTCCTTGCTAGGGTATTCTCTCGTCTTTGCGACCTCGTCTCATTCTCGCTAGGATATTTTCTCGTCTTGCGGGCCCCGTTTTTTTATAGGTGTGCTCGTCTTTTGGCGCGATATCGCCTTTCACACGTCGCGTATTGTGTACATTTTCTAATAGAGGAATAGTGTTCTTTCTTGGCTCTTGCTTCTCCACTCTGTTTGTATGTATATATGCAATGGAATTACAGGTTTGTGAACGAATAAAGTTCGAACTACTGACAATACAATCTTAGCCCAGACTAATGTAAAGGAGAAGACCGCCGTTCTAGTTATCCAAAACCTATTTATTCACTAAAAATTTTCCCAATAAAAAAGAAAAGTATTGTAAAAAGATCATACAGGATCTACAGAGCAATCATGATGAAGGATTCATGGTATATGGTGGCGGTGCGGGGGAGAGGAATAATAATAATAATACGCCGATTAGACGTCTACATAATTCAATGAAACGTCTAACTAATTGAGTGTCACGTATACCTTTCTCAAAAAAAAACCTCTACCTATTTTGAAAAAAAGGTTAACCTAAACAGTGACACCTATACCTATTTTAGTTGAACTTTAACCTTTTTTTGAGCGAAAACTTCTACCAAATTTAATAAAAATCTACCAAAAAAGGTCAACCTTTTTTGTGTCAGTCAATCTGATAAAAAACACTTGCAACTAACTTGCTTTTCTCTCTTATTTTTAAGATGTATAATTCATATAAGGGATGGTTTTATTCAAAACGTATTCCTAATGAAAAAGTTATTGACATAATAACTACAATTCGACAAGCATCTATTTAGAAAAGGAGTGGTGAAAGGGGGAGTTTACCTGAGCAGAAGAGAAAGGGGGGCCCTCAAGGAAAAAAGAGAGCCTTTAAAAGCCAATCGGGAAGGGGAGATAGAGGAAATGAGGCTCTGAAGGGAGAAGAGGGCCTTACAGAAGAGGGCTAGGGGCCCTAAGGAGAGGGGATGGTAAGAACTGAAAAAACTCATTTAGAAGTGTTGTTACGAATTTGTAAGTTGGCGAACTCTCCAATAAGAGCCTTCGTTACTAATCAGCTGTTTTCTTCATGCCCTCTGGCAGATTATTGTTGTAACTTCTGAAAGTTATAATCAAACTTTCAAGAACGAAAATCCTCACAGAGGATGAAACCAATCAGAGGATGACTGGGTCACAAAAAGACTTCTAGGTACAACGGACTTTGACACAAACCTTAATCATTATCAATCAACTCAAAGTGGAAAGTCATCCGTTCTTCCCTTCTCTAAGCATAGAAATCTGTCACGTTCATGAATTATCCACAATGCTCTCGACAAATCTATATTCGTCTCAACAAAGCTACAATATGAGGTTGAGAAGCTGCCGCACCTTTAATGTCACCAAAACAAAGTTCGTACTAGTGTGCTCATGAGGTATTTCACACTAGTGCGAGCTATTTGATAAAATCTTCAGTGTTATTATAACTGATAAACTTCGAATTGCAACTAACACAACCAGATTAGCGCTGAGTTGATTTTAGCGGTTACTTCAACATAGTGAAATTGAAGGCACGGCTGAGCTTTCGAATTCGCAGCTCACAGGAATTAATAAGTATTTTGATATTTTATTCGATCGAAATCTGTGCTTATTACTATACCCTTGCGAGCGACTTACTACGTATACTCATAGAAAGACTCATTTGTAGATGTTGTTGGACATTTTCAAGAGGTCTATCACGGGTCTGCGTTCCTAATTGAGGGTTTTTAACCCCTGAATGGACCTGGATCTGCCATTGAGAGTATAGCCTTCACGCAGGCAGTTTTTGAGCGCAAGAAAAGTTTAAATGTTAGGCGCAATACTACTTAGGGGGCCGCAATTTACTTGGGGGCTTATTTTTTTGACAAGTTTAGTCAATTAATTTAAAAAATAATAATAATAATAGAAATTTTCTCCGAGATGCGAACGGTCAGTGAGTCTAGGTGAAGATCTGTAGGAGACGGGACGACGGAGTAGTTCAAAGAATGAGTTATGCCTGTGAGTAGGCCACCACCTGTGTCGGTTCCGCGGTCTTTTCTGGCAATGAAGTATCAGGGGAAAGAAGGAGTTTTCGCGTGATCCGTCAGCTTCGTTTCTTGTATCAGGAGTACGTCAATCCCCTCTACATTCTCGAATCACAGGTAGCAGGATGAATCAGATGATCTTTCTTGGTCTTTCTTGATTTAATTGTAACCGCCTTTCTCTTCTTCTCTCTCTCTCTCTCTCTCGCTCTCTCTCTCTGATTCCTTCTTCTCTCTCATATTCTCTTTCCTTCTATCTGTCTCTCGCTCTCTGATTCCTTCTCTTTCATATTCTCTCTCCTTCTATCTGTCTCTCTCTCTTCCTCTTTCTCTCTCTCTCAGATTCCTTCTTCTCTCACACATTCTCTCTCCTTCTATCTGTCTCTCTCTCTTCCTCTTTCTCTCTCTCTCTGATTCTTTCTTCTCTCACACATTCTCTCTTCTTCTATCTGTCTCTCTCTCTTCCTCTTTCTCTCTCTCTGATTCCTTCTTCTCTCACACATTCTCTCTCCTTCTATCTGTCTATTTCTCTCTATTTTACTCCTTTTCCCTCTGTTTCTCTCAAATGCCGTTTTTACTTGTTTTTCTCTTCCGAGTTAAACAATTGTATGTAACTTTTCTCATGATCTATCATGTTTCTTAGTGTAGGAGAGCCGCCACTCTGTGATTCTTGAAGTCTTTATCAGTCAGTCATTTTCTCTTCTGCTCCCGGTTCTTTTTAAAGTTCAAGTAAATATTAAGGTTGGATTCGTTTTGCGATCTGATCACGACGAAAAAGGGTCAGAAAAAAAAGAAAAAAAAAGAAGCTCGGTCTGAGTGGATTCCGCTCGGTTGGAGTGTATTCCGCTCGGTTGGAGTGGATTCCGCTGGGTCGGAGTGGATTACGCTCGGTCGGAGCGGGTTTCGATCGGTCAGAGTTGATTCCGCTCGGTCGGAGTGGATTTCTCTCGTTCGGAGTGGATTCCGCTCGGTCGGAGCTCCTGGAGTTGGAACCAGTACCTTCATAGACAATAATCCTAACGACAATTCTTCAGGTGATAACTCTTTTCTCCCTGTGGGCGACGCCAATCGCCAAGTACCAACAAAACTGGAGCTTCGGTCATCCCATGTGTTATATCGTTCAGGCTATACAGGTAAGCATTTCTTGAAGTATGGACCAGGATATACCAAAAATGATTTTGATTTTAATATGATGAGAGATAGAGAGGGAGAAACAGAGGGAAAAAAGACGATAGGAAGAAATAGAGAGAGGGCGGGAAAAAGAAGGACAAAAAAGTAAGGTCTCTTCTGGGGTAGAAATTTCTCAAAATAATTACATTTCTTCTATGAGACATCAAATCATATTTTTTTATGAAAGCATGATACATATTTATATTTGAACCTTAAGGTAAACATGACCAGCCAAGTCAGCTTATGAATATGATGAAATTAAGGTAAACATGACCAGCCAAGTCAGCTTATGAATATGATGAAATTAAGGTAAACATGACCAGCCAAGTCAGCTTATGAATATGATGAAATTAAGGTAAACATGACCAGCCAAGTCAGCTTATGAATATGATGAAATTAAGGTAAACATGACCAGCCAAGTCAGCTTATGAATATGATGAAATTAAGGTAAACATGACCAGCCAAGTCAGCTTATGAATATGATGAAATTAAGGTAAACATGACCAGCCAAGTCAGCTTATGAATATGATGAAATTAAGGTAAACATGACCAGCCAAGTCAGCTTATGAATATGATGAAATTAAGGTAAACATGACCAGCCAAGTCAGCTTATGAATATGATGAAATTAAGGTAAACATGACCAGCCAAGTCAGCTTATGAATATGATGAAATTAAGGTAAACATGACCAGCCAAGTCAGCTTATGAATATGATGAAATTAAGGTAAACATGACCAGCCAAGTCAGCTTATGAATATGATGAAATTAAGGTAAACATGACCAGCCAAGTCAGCTTATGAATATGATGAAATTAAGGTAAACATGACCAGCCAAGTCAGCTTATGAATATGATGAAATTAAGGTAAACATGACCAGCCAAGTCAGCTTATGAATATGATGAAATTAAGGTAAACATGACCAGCCAAGTCAGCTTATGAATATGATGAAATTAAGGTAAACATGACCAGCCAAGTCAGCTTATGAATATGATGAAATTAAGGTAAACATGACCAGCCAAGTCAGCTTATGAATATGATGAAATTAAGGTAAACATGACCAGCCAAGTCAGCTTATGAATATGATGAAATTAAGGTAAACATGACCAGCCAAGTCAGCTTATGAATATGATGAAATTAAGGTAAACATGACCAGCCAAGTCAGCTTATGAATATGATGAAATTAAGGTAAACATGACCAGCCAAGTCAGCTTATGAATATGATGAAATTAAGGTAAACATGACCAGCCAAGTCAGCTTATGAATATGATGAAATTAAGGTAAACATGACCAGCCAAGTCAGCTTATGAATATGATGAAATTAAGGTAAACATGACCAGCCAAGTCAGCTTATGAATATGATGAAATTAAGGTAAACATGACCAGCCAAGTCAGCTTATGAATATGATGAAATTAAGGTAAACATGACCAGCCAAGTCAGCTTATGAATATGATGAAATTAAGGTAAACATGACCAGCCAAGTCAGCTTATGAATATGATGAAATTAAGGTAAACATGACCAGCCAAGTCAGCTTATGAATATGATGAAATTAAGGTAAACATGACCAGCCAAGTCAGCTTATGAATATGATGAAATTAAGGTAAACATGACCAGCCAAGTCAGCTTATGAATATGATGAAATTAAGGTAAACATGACCAGCCAAGTCAGCTTATGAATATGATGAAATTAAGGTAAACATGACCAGCCAAGTCAGCTTATGAATATGATGAAATTAAGGTAAACATGACCAGCCAAGTCAGCTTATGAATATGATGAAATTAAGGTAAACATGACCAGCCAAGTCAGCTTATGAATATGATGAAATTAAGGTAAACATGACCAGCCAAGTCAGCTTATGAATATGATGAAATTAAGGTAAACATGACCAGCCAAGTCAGCTTATGAATATGATGAAATTAAGGTAAACATGACCAGCCAAGTCAGCTTATGAATATGATGAAATTAAGGTAAACATGACCAGCCAAGTCAGCTTATGAATATGATGAAATTAAGGTAAACATGACCAGCCAAGTCAGCTTATGAATATGATGAAATTAAGGTAAACATGACCAGCCAAGTCAGCTTATGAATATGATGAAATTAAGGTAAACATGACCAGCCAAGTCAGCTTATGAATATGATGAAATTAAGGTAAACATGACCAGCCAAGTCAGCTTATGAATATGATGAAATTAAGGTAAACATGACCAGCCAAGTCAGCTTATGAATATGATGAAATTAAGGTAAACATGACCAGCCAAGTCAGCTTATGAATATGATGAAATTAAGGTAAACATGACCAGCCAAGTCAGCTTATGAATATGATGAAATTAAGGTAAACATGACCAGCCAAGTCAGCTTATGAATATGATGAAATTAAGGTAAACATGACCAGCCAAGTCAGCTTATGAATATGATGAAATTAAGGTAAACATGACCAGCCAAGTCAGCTTATGAATATGATGAAATTAAGGTAAACATGACCAGCCAAGTCAGCTTATGAATATGATGAAATTAAGGTAAACATGACCAGCCAAGTCAGCTTATGAATATGATGAAATTAAGGTAAACATGACCAGCCAAGTCAGCTTATGAATATGATGAAATTAAGGTAAACATGACCAGCCAAGTCAGCTTATGAATATGATGAAATTAAGGTAAACATGACCAGCCAAGTCAGCTTATGAATATGATGAAATTAAGGTAAACATGACCAGCCAAGTCAGCTTATGAATATGATGAAATTAAGGTAAACATGACCAGCCAAGTCAGCTTATGAATATGATGAAATTAAGGTAAACATGACCAGCCAAGTCAGCTTATGAATATGATGAAATTAAGGTAAACATGACCAGCCAAGTCAGCTTATGAATATGATGAAATTAAGGTAAACATGACCAGCCAAGTCAGCTTATGAATATGATGAAATTAAGGTAAACATGACCAGCCAAGTCAGCTTATGAATATGATGAAATTAAGGTAAACATGACCAGCCAAGTCAGCTTATGAATATGATGAAATTAAGGTAAACATGACCAGCCAAGTCAGCTTATGAATATGATGAAATTAAGGTAAACATGACCAGCCAAGTCAGCTTATGAATATGATGAAATTAAGGTAAACATGACCAGCCAAGTCAGCTTATGAATATGATGAAATTAAGGTAAACATGACCAGCCAAGTCAGCTTATGAATATGATGAAATTAAGGTAAACATGACCAGCCAAGTCAGCTTATGAATATGATGAAATTAAGGTAAACATGACCAGCCAAGTCAGCTTATGAATATGATGAAATTAAGGTAAACATGACCAGCCAAGTCAGCTTATGAATATGATGAAATTAAGGTAAACATGACCAGCCAAGTCAGCTTATGAATATGATGAAATTAAGGTAAACATGACCAGCCAAGTCAGCTTATGAATATGATGAAATTAAGGTAAACATGACCAGCCAAGTCAGCTTATGAATATGATGAAATTAAGGTAAACATGACCAGCCAAGTCAGCTTATGAATATGATGAAATTAAGGTAAACATGACCAGCCAAGTCAGCTTATGAATATGATGAAATTAAGGTAAACATGACCAGCCAAGTCAGCTTATGAATATGATGAAATTAAGGTAAACATGACCAGCCAAGTCAGCTTATGAATATGATGAAATTAAGGTAAACATGACCAGCCAAGTCAGCTTATGAATATGATGAAATTAAGGTAAACATGACCAGCCAAGTCAGCTTATGAATATGATGAAATTAAGGTAAACATGACCAGCCAAGTCAGCTTATGAATATGATGAAATTAAGGTAAACATGACCAGCCAAGTCAGCTTATGAATATGATGAAATTAAGGTAAACATGACCAGCCAAGTCAGCTTATGAATATGATGAAATTAAGGTAAACATGACCAGCCAAGTCAGCTTATGAATATGATGAAATTAAGGTAAACATGACCAGCCAAGTCAGCTTATGAATATGATGAAATTAAGGTAAACATGACCAGCCAAGTCAGCTTATGAATATGATGAAATTAAGGTAAACATGACCAGCCAAGTCAGCTTATGAATATGATGAAATTAAGGTAAACATGACCAGCCAAGTCAGCTTATGAATATGATGAAATTAAGGTAAACATGACCAGCCAAGTCAGCTTATGAATATGATGAAATTAAGGTAAACATGACCAGCCAAGTCAGCTTATGAATATGATGAAATTAAGGTAAACATGACCAGCCAAGTCAGCTTATGAATATGATGAAATTAAGGTAAACATGACCAGCCAAGTCAGCTTATGAATATGATGAAATTAAGGTAAACATGACCAGCCAAGTCAGCTTATGAATATGATGAAATTAAGGTAAACATGACCAGCCAAGTCAGCTTATGAATATGATGAAATTAAGGTAAACATGACCAGCCAAGTCAGCTTATGAATATGATGAAATTAAGGTAAACATGACCAGCCAAGTCAGCTTATGAATATGATGAAATTAAGGTAAACATGACCAGCCAAGTCAGCTTATGAATATGATGAAATTAAGGTAAACATGACCAGCCAAGTCAGCTTATGAATATGATGAAATTAAGGTAAACATGACCAGCCAAGTCAGCTTATGAATATGATGAAATTAAGGTAAACATGACCAGCCAAGTCAGCTTATGAATATGATGAAATTAAGGTAAACATGACCAGCCAAGTCAGCTTATGAATATGATGAAATTAAGGTAAACATGACCAGCCAAGTCAGCTTATGAATATGATGAAATTAAGGTAAACATGACCAGCCAAGTCAGCTTATGAATATGATGAAATTAAGGTAAACATGACCAGCCAAGTCAGCTTATGAATATGATGAAATTAAGGTAAACATGACCAGCCAAGTCAGCTTATGAATATGATGAAATTAAGGTAAACATGACCAGCCAAGTCAGCTTATGAATATGATGAAATTAAGGTAAACATGACCAGCCAAGTCAGCTTATGAATATGATGAAATTAAGGTAAACATGACCAGCCAAGTCAGCTTATGAATATGATGAAATTAAGGTAAACATGACCAGCCAAGTCAGCTTATGAATATGATGAAATTAAGGTAAACATGACCAGCCAAGTCAGCTTATGAATATGATGAAATTAAGGTAAACATGACCAGCCAAGTCAGCTTATGAATATGATGAAATTAAGGTAAACATGACCAGCCAAGTCAGCTTATGAATATGATGAAATTAAGGTAAACATGACCAGCCAAGTCAGCTTATGAATATGATGAAATTAAGGTAAACATGACCAGCCAAGTCAGCTTATGAATATGATGAAATTAAGGTAAACATGACCAGCCAAGTCAGCTTATGAATATGATGAAATTAAGGTAAACATGACCAGCCAAGTCAGCTTATGAATATGATGAAATTAAGGTAAACATGACCAGCCAAGTCAGCTTATGAATATGATGAAATTAAGGTAAACATGACCAGCCAAGTCAGCTTATGAATATGATGAAATTAAGGTAAACATGACCAGCCAAGTCAGCTTATGAATATGATGAAATTAAGGTAAACATGACCAGCCAAGTCAGCTTATGAATATGATGAAATTAAGGTAAACATGACCAGCCAAGTCAGCTTATGAATATGATGAAATTAAGGTAAACATGACCAGCCAAGTCAGCTTATGAATATGATGAAATTAAGGTAAACATGACCAGCCAAGTCAGCTTATGAATATGATGAAATTAAGGTAAACATGACCAGCCAAGTCAGCTTATGAATATGATGAAATTAAGGTAAACATGACCAGCCAAGTCAGCTTATGAATATGATGAAATTAAGGTAAACATGACCAGCCAAGTCAGCTTATGAATATGATGAAATTAAGGTAAACATGACCAGCCAAGTCAGCTTATGAATATGATGAAATTAAGGTAAACATGACCAGCCAAGTCAGCTTATGAATATGATGAAATTAAGGTAAACATGACCAGCCAAGTCAGCTTATGAATATGATGAAATTAAGGTAAACATGACCAGCCAAGTCAGCTTATGAATATGATGAAATTAAGGTAAACATGACCAGCCAAGTCAGCTTATGAATATGATGAAATTAAGGTAAACATGACCAGCCAAGTCAGCTTATGAATATGATGAAATTAAGGTAAACATGACCAGCCAAGTCAGCTTATGAATATGATGAAATTAAGGTAAACATGACCAGCCAAGTCAGCTTATGAATATGATGAAATTAAGGTAAACATGACCAGCCAAGTCAGCTTATGAATATGATGAAATTAAGGTAAACATGACCAGCCAAGTCAGCTTATGAATATGATGAAATTAAGGTAAACATGACCAGCCAAGTCAGCTTATGAATATGATGAAATTAAGGTAAACATGACCAGCCAAGTCAGCTTATGAATATGATGAAATTAAGGTAAACATGACCAGCCAAGTCAGCTTATGAATATGATGAAATTAAGGTAAACATGACCAGCCAAGTCAGCTTATGAATATGATGAAATTAAGGTAAACATGACCAGCCAAGTCAGCTTATGAATATGATGAAATTAAGGTAAACATGACCAGCCAAGTCAGCTTATGAATATGATGAAATTAAGGTAAACATGACCAGCCAAGTCAGCTTATGAATATGATGAAATTAAGGTAAACATGACCAGCCAAGTCAGCTTATGAATATGATGAAATTAAGGTAAACATGACCAGCCAAGTCAGCTTATGAATATGATGAAATTAAGGTAAACATGACCAGCCAAGTCAGCTTATGAATATGATGAAATTAAGGTAAACATGACCAGCCAAGTCAGCTTATGAATATGATGAAATTAAGGTAAACATGACCAGCCAAGTCAGCTTATGAATATGATGAAATTAAGGTAAACATGACCAGCCAAGTCAGCTTATGAATATGATGAAATTAAGGTAAACATGACCAGCCAAGTCAGCTTATGAATATGATGAAATTAAGGTAAACATGACCAGCCAAGTCAGCTTATGAATATGATGAAATTAAGGTAAACATGACCAGCCAAGTCAGCTTATGAATATGATGAAATTAAGGTAAACATGACCAGCCAAGTCAGCTTATGAATATGATGAAATTAAGGTAAACATGACCAGCCAAGTCAGCTTATGAATATGATGAAATTAAGGTAAACATGACCAGCCAAGTCAGCTTATGAATATGATGAAATTAAGGTAAACATGACCAGCCAAGTCAGCTTATGAATATGATGAAATTAAGGTAAACATGACCAGCCAAGTCAGCTTATGAATATGATGAAATTAAGGTAAACATGACCAGCCAAGTCAGCTTATGAATATGATGAAATTAAGGTAAACATGACCAGCCAAGTCAGCTTATGAATATGATGAAATTAAGGTAAACATGACCAGCCAAGTCAGCTTATGAATATGATGAAATTAAGGTAAACATGACCAGCCAAGTCAGCTTATGAATATGATGAAATTAAGGTAAACATGACCAGCCAAGTCAGCTTATGAATATGATGAAATTAAGGTAAACATGACCAGCCAAGTCAGCTTATGAATATGATGAAATTAAGGTAAACATGACCAGCCAAGTCAGCTTATGAATATGATGAAATTAAGGTAAACATGACCAGCCAAGTCAGCTTATGAATATGATGAAATTAAGGTAAACATGACCAGCCAAGTCAGCTTATGAATATGATGAAATTAAGGTAAACATGACCAGCCAAGTCAGCTTATGAATATGATGAAATTAAGGTAAACATGACCAGCCAAGTCAGCTTATGAATATGATGAAATTAAGGTAAACATGACCAGCCAAGTCAGCTTATGAATATGATGAAATTAAGGTAAACATGACCAGCCAAGTCAGCTTATGAATATGATGAAATTAAGGTAAACATGACCAGCCAAGTCAGCTTATGAATATGATGAAATTAAGGTAAACATGACCAGCCAAGTCAGCTTATGAATATGATGAAATTAAGGTAAACATGACCAGCCAAGTCAGCTTATGAATATGATGAAATTAAGGTAAACATGACCAGCCAAGTCAGCTTATGAATATGATGAAATTAAGGTAAACATGACCAGCCAAGTCAGCTTATGAATATGATGAAATTAAGGTAAACATGACCAGCCAAGTCAGCTTATGAATATGATGAAATTAAGGTAAACATGACCAGCCAAGTCAGCTTATGAATATGATGAAATTAAGGTAAACATGACCAGCCAAGTCAGCTTATGAATATGATGAAATTAAGGTAAACATGACCAGCCAAGTCAGCTTATGAATATGATGAAATTAAGGTAAACATGACCAGCCAAGTCAGCTTATGAATATGATGAAATTAAGGTAAACATGACCAGCCAAGTCAGCTTATGAATATGATGAAATTAAGGTAAACATGACCAGCCAAGTCAGCTTATGAATATGATGAAATTAAGGTAAACATGACCAGCCAAGTCAGCTTATGAATATGATGAAATTAAGGTAAACATGACCAGCCAAGTCAGCTTATGAATATGATGAAATTAAGGTAAACATGACCAGCCAAGTCAGCTTATGAATATGATGAAATTAAGGTAAACATGACCAGCCAAGTCAGCTTATGAATATGATGAAATTAAGGTAAACATGACCAGCCAAGTCAGCTTATGAATATGATGAAATTAAGGTAAACATGACCAGCCAAGTCAGCTTATGAATATGATGAAATTAAGGTAAACATGACCAGCCAAGTCAGCTTATGAATATGATGAAATTAAGGTAAACATGACCAGCCAAGTCAGCTTATGAATATGATGAAATTAAGGTAAACATGACCAGCCAAGTCAGCTTATGAATATGATGAAATTAAGGTAAACATGACCAGCCAAGTCAGCTTATGAATATGATGAAATTAAGGTAAACATGACCAGCCAAGTCAGCTTATGAATATGATGAAATTAAGGTAAACATGACCAGCCAAGTCAGCTTATGAATATGATGAAATTAAGGTAAACATGACCAGCCAAGTCAGCTTATGAATATGATGAAATTAAGGTAAACATGACCAGCCAAGTCAGCTTATGAATATGATGAAATTAAGGTAAACATGACCAGCCAAGTCAGCTTATGAATATGATGAAATTAAGGTAAACATGACCAGCCAAGTCAGCTTATGAATATGATGAAATTAAGGTAAACATGACCAGCCAAGTCAGCTTATGAATATGATGAAATTAAGGTAAACATGACCAGCCAAGTCAGCTTATGAATATGATGAAATTAAGGTAAACATGACCAGCCAAGTCAGCTTATGAATATGATGAAATTAAGGTAAACATGACCAGCCAAGTCAGCTTATGAATATGATGAAATTAAGGTAAACATGACCAGCCAAGTCAGCTTATGAATATGATGAAATTAAGGTAAACATGACCAGCCAAGTCAGCTTATGAATATGATGAAATTAAGGTAAACATGACCAGCCAAGTCAGCTTATGAATATGATGAAATTAAGGTAAACATGACCAGCCAAGTCAGCTTATGAATATGATGAAATTAAGGTAAACATGACCAGCCAAGTCAGCTTATGAATATGATGAAATTAAGGTAAACATGACCAGCCAAGTCAGCTTATGAATATGATGAAATTACCGATCGCATCATTCTGTTTTGTTATTCGGTCGGTTCTATGTGAGTGCACAAAAAATTAGTCTGAAAACAATTGAAATTGTGGAAAAAATATTTTTCAAGGGTTCAACGAACCAAACCGATCCAATTTCACTGTAAACAATGAGGAAGAAAAAGGAAGCTATGAATATTAAATGAGTTTATCATGTTGATTGTTGCTGTATTCCTGTCTTATTCCTGGCAATCTCTCTTTCTCATAGTTTTTATTTATCTCTCTTTGCTCTTTGTTCTAGGTTTCCTTTTTTATACTTTCAAGTCTCACCAATTGTATCTAGGTTTCCTTTTTCATACTTTCAAGTCTCACCAATTGTATCTAGGTTTCCTTTTTCATACTTTCAAGTCTCACCAATTGTATCTAGGTTTCCTTTTTCATACTTTCAACTCTCACCAATTGTATCTAGGCTTCCTTTTTCATACTTTCAACTCTCACCAATTGCATCTAGGTTTCCTTTTTCATACTTTCAAATCTCACCAATTGTATCTAGGTTTCCTTTTTCATACTTTCAAGTCTCACCAATTGTATCTAAGTTTCCTTTTTCATACTTTCAAGTCTCACCAATTGTATCTAGGTTTCCTTTTTCAAACTTTCAACTCTCACCAATTGTATCTAGGCTTCCTTTTTCATACTTTCAACTCTCACCAATTGCATCTAGGTTTCCTTTTTCATACTTTCAAATCTCACCAATTGTATCTAGGTTTCCTTTTTCATACTTTCAAGTCTCACCAATTGTATCTAAGTTTCCTTTTTCATACTTTCAAGTCTCACCAATTGTATCTAGGTTTCCTTTTTCATACTTTCAACTCTCACCAATTGTATCTAGGCTTCCTTTTTCATACTTTCAACTCTCACCAATTGCATCTAGGTTTCCTTTTTCATACTTTCAAATCTCACCAATTGTATCTAGGTTTCCTTTTTCATACTTTCAAGTCTCACCAATTGTATCTAAGTTTCCTTTTTCATACTTTCAAGTCTCACCAATTGTATCTAGGTTTCCTTTTTCATACTTTCAACTCTCACCAATTGTATCTAGGTTTCCTTTTTCATACTTTCAAATCTCACCAATTGTATCTAGGTTTCCTTTTTCATACTTTCAAGTCTCACCAATTGTATCTAAGTTTCCTTTTTCATACTTTCAAGTCTCACCAATTGTATCTAGGTTTCCTTTTTCATACTTTCAAGTCTCACCAATTGTATCTAGGTTTCCTTGTTCATACTTTCAACTCTCACCAATTGTATCTAGGTTTCCTTTTTCATACTTTCAACTCTCACCAATTGTATCTAGGCTTCCTTTTTCATACTTTCAACTCTCACCAATTGCATCTAGGTTTCCTTTTTCATACTTTCAACTCTCACCAATTGTATCTAGGTTTCCTTTTTCATACTTTCAAGTCTCACCAATTGTATCTAGGTTTCCTTTTTCATACTTTCAAGTCTCACCAATTGTATCTAGGTTTCCTTTTTCATACTTTCAACTCTCACCAATTGTATCTAGGCTTCCTTTTTCATACTTTCAACTCTCACCAATTGCATCTAGGTTTCCTTTTTCATACTTTCAACTCTCACCAATTGTATCTAGGTTTCCTTTTTCATACTTTCAAGTCTCACCAATTGTATCTAGGTTTCCTTTTTCATACTTTCAAGTCTCACCAATTGTATCTAGGTTTCCTTGTTCATACTTTCAACTCTCACCAATTGTATCTAGGTTTCCTTTTTCATACTTTCAACTCTCACCAATTGTATCTAGGCTTCCTTTTTCATACTTTCAACTCTCACCAATTGCATCTAGGTTTCCTTTTTCATACTTTCAAGTCTCACCAATTGTATCTAGGTTTCCTTGTTCATACTTTCAACTCTCACCAATTGTATCTAGGTTTCCTTTTTCATACTTTCAACTCTCACCAATTGTATCTAGGCTTCCTTTTTCATACTTTCAACTCTCACCAATTGCATCTAGGTTTCCTTTTTCATACTTTCAAATCTCACCAATTGTATCTAGGTTTCCTTTTTCATACTTTCAAGTCTCACCAATTGTATCTAAGTTTCCTTTTTCATACTTTCAAGTCTCACCAATTGTATCTAGGTTTCCTTTTTCAAACTTTCAACTCTCACCAATTGTATCTAGGCTTCCTTTTTCATACTTTCAACTCTCACCAATTGCATCTAGGTTTCCTTTTTCATACTTTCAAATCTCACCAATTGTATCTAGGTTTCCTTTTTCATACTTTCAAGTCTCACCAATTGTATCTAAGTTTCCTTTTTCATACTTTCAAGTCTCACCAATTGTATCTAGGTTTCCTTTTTCATACTTTCAACTCTCACCAATTGTATCTAGGCTTCCTTTTTCATACTTTCAACTCTCACCAATTGCATCTAGGTTTCCTTTTTCATACTTTCAAATCTCACCAATTGTATCTAGGTTTCCTTTTTCATACTTTCAAGTCTCACCAATTGTATCTAAGTTTCCTTTTTCATACTTTCAAGTCTCACCAATTGTATCTAGGTTTCCTTTTTCATACTTTCAACTCTCACCAATTGTATCTAGGTTTCCTTTTTCATACTTTCAAATCTCACCAATTGTATCTAGGTTTCCTTTTTCATACTTTCAAGTCTCACCAATTGTATCTAAGTTTCCTTTTTCATACTTTCAAGTCTCACCAATTGTATCTAGGTTTCCTTTTTCATACTTTCAAGTCTCACCAATTGTATCTAGGTTTCCTTGTTCATACTTTCAACTCTCACCAATTGTATCTAGGTTTCCTTTTTCATACTTTCAACTCTCACCAATTGTATCTAGGCTTCCTTTTTCATACTTTCAACTCTCACCAATTGCATCTAGGTTTCCTTTTTCATACTTTCAACTCTCACCAATTGTATCTAGGTTTCCTTTTTCATACTTTCAAGTCTCACCAATTGTATCTAGGTTTCCTTTTTCATACTTTCAAGTCTCACCAATTGTATCTAGGTTTCCTTTTTCATACTTTCAACTCTCACCAATTGTATCTAGGCTTCCTTTTTCATACTTTCAACTCTCACCAATTGCATCTAGGTTTCCTTTTTCATACTTTCAACTCTCACCAATTGTATCTAGGTTTCCTTTTTCATACTTTCAAGTCTCACCAATTGTATCTAGGTTTCCTTTTTCATACTTTCAAGTCTCACCAATTGTATCTAGGTTTCCTTGTTCATACTTTCAACTCTCACCAATTGTATCTAGGTTTCCTTTTTCATACTTTCAACTCTCACCAATTGTATCTAGGCTTCCTTTTTCATACTTTCAACTCTCACCAATTGCATCTAGGTTTCCTTTTTCATACTTTCAACTCTCACCAATTGTATCTAGGTTTCCTTTTTCATACTTTCAAGTCTCACCAATTGTATCTAGGTTTCCTTTTTCATACTTTCAAGTCTCACCAATTGTATCTAGGTTTCCTTGTTCATACTTTCAACTCTCACCAATTGTATCTAGGTTTCCTTTTTCATACTTTCAACTCTCACCAATTGTATCTAGGCTTCCTTTTTCATACTTTCAACTCTCACCAATTGCATCTAGGTTTCCTTTTTCATACTTTCAACTCTCACCAATTGTATCTAGGTTTCCTTTTCCATACTTTCAAGTCTCACCAATTGTATCTAGGTTTCCTTGTTCATACTTTCAACTCTCACCAATTGTATCTAGGTTTCCTTTTTCATACTTTCAACTCTCACCAATTGTATCTAGGCTTCCTTTTTCATACTTTCAACTCTCACCAATTGCATCTAGGTTTCCTTTTTCATACTTTCAAATCTCACCAGTTGTATCTAGGTTTCCTTTTTCATACTTTCAACTCTCACCAATTGTATCTAGGTTTCCTTGTTCATACTTTCAACTCTCACCAATTGTATCTAGGTTTCCTTTTTCATACTTTCAACTCTCACCAATTGTATCTAGGCTTCCTTTTTCATACTTTCCACTCTCACCAATTGCATCTAGGTTTCCTTTTTCATACTTTCAAATCTCACCAATTGTATCTAGGTTTCCTTTTTCATACTTTCAAGTCTCACCAATTGTATCTAAGTTTCCTTTTTCATACTTTCAAGTCTCACCAATTGTATCTAGGTTTCCTTTTTCATACTTTCAACTCTCACCAATTGTAGTCACGCTCACGAAGCCAACTTCAGTTTTTGAATGACGGAATAGAAAAACAATATATAGGGAAGAATTTATTATAACAAAAACCTAGGGCTGCAAGTAAATATTCTATTCCGATGTTATTGATTTGTGTAATCACTTTTTTTTAGTTTCAGTCTTTTTTCATTTACAAAACTGTAACTCACTGATTAAACTTTTTATTCCTCGATTAAGTTTCATGTAGTAATTAATGTGACTAATCAACTTAGTTGATTATCAATTAACTACTGGGAAAATAATTTAAATAAAACATCACACCAAAAGTGCCAGCAAGTGGAACCGAAATTATCTATCTCTTTTTTCTCTTACAGTGAGCAACTCACTAATTGTAATTTTTGATCATTATCAGAGCCCTTCTTTTTCCATTTTACAGACCGCCACTAAGCTTTGTGTATAATGTAGTCGATGATTATTGTGTTCATCAGTAAATTGCTTTTTCTCTCGAATGCTTGTGTACGCGCTTGAAGTAAAGAAAGAATGAATGATTGAAAAGAATAACTTTATGAGTAAACGAATATGGGAAGTAGAAAATGTGAATCAACAATCAGATAAATTCGGCGCAGAGGCACTACATGTGTAGAATTTTTACGAATGCACATACGAACATCAAACTAAACTAGCCTTCATCTTAGCATTGTGAGGCGCTGGTCGGTCCAGGTCTTACATCAGATTAGCCAAAGTATCCAATATTGTTAAGTATGCGAGACTACATAAGATTTCTCTATACAAAGTGTATGGAGACATGGAAGGGCGCTATTGACTCGGATGCTTTCGCTCCTACTACTTATTCAACTTTCGACTACTTTTAATCTTCAAAGACCTTTCATAAAAGCACTTTCAGGGTTAAATGCCTTTTTCCAAGTTGCTTATTTTTTTATTTATCCCTTACGAAGTTCATTTATTTCAGAAATAGCCTTTTCAGAAGGTTTCTATCTTTTAGAAATACTTTTTTAGAAAAGCACTTCTTTCTAAATAAACCTCTTTGAAGGTGCATCTCTTCTTTTAAGAACCAACTTTCAGGGTGCATGTTTTTGATGAGAAACCATGTGAGGGTGAAGTTTATGATATAGAACCCTTCATGGAAAGCATCTCTCATGTGAATTATTTAATGATGCATCTTTTACAAAGAAAACCACTCTAAGGGTGCATATTTTATGCCACTTCTCGGTTGCTTCTATTATTCATTCTTTTCCAGGGTGCATCTCTGATGTGGGCCCCTTTCACCTTAGCTGCGATCGCTATCGATCGATATCTTCTGGTATCATGTCCCTACCGACCACAAATGTCTCCGAAGACTTCCTTCACGGTAAGTTTGGTGTCGTACTCAGAGTAATAGTAATAATCTAATAATAATATCAAGTCGTAAATCTTCATCGCACGGAATAGCAATGTTTCCCCGTGGTGTAATGGTAAGACGCGCTCCCGGTTTGAGTCAAGATGGCTAGCTTTTTTCTGTGCGATAGTTCAAGTATTGGTCATCTTAACCAGGCGTCACTGCCTTTAAACTATGTTATTACAATTCAAAGATATATCACCCATCTTCCATCTCTCTTCTGTCCTAATCGTGATTATGGAGTTACGCTCTATTCATCACACACTCGCCTAATAAGCATGTGTGATTAAGCGAATAAGGCTTATAAGCCTTTCATATAACAATATAGCACGGAATAGCAATGTGTCCTCGTGTTGTAATGGTAACGCGCGCTCTGGGTTTGAGTCGAGATGGCTGGGTTCGATCCCGCCCGGTGGACTAGCTTTTTTTCTATGCGGTTGTTCAGTTATTTATCAAGTCATACTCATAATCAAAAAATGTCGCTTTGCCCTGATTAAACCATTATGTATCCTATTCAATAATAGCCTTCTTACTGGCTCTGTTCCCCTACTATGGAAGAGATCTATAGTAAAACCAGTACACAAGAGCAATTCCCGGAATCTAGTTACCAATTACAGACCTATTTCTCTATGCTATTCCTTATCAAAAGTTATGGAGAAAATTATTGTTAAGGAAGTATCTTGGTATTTAGAAAAAGAGAACCTTTTATCGCCCTACCAGGCTGGTTTTAGAGCTAGGAGGTCTACTGTGACCTCTTTAGTTGAATCTCATTCGTTCATTGTTGACTCGTTATCCCAAAGCATCCCTATCGATATAATATTCCTTGATATCAGTAAAGCATTTGATTCTGTTGATCATAGATTACTTCTAAATAGGATAGCATCTTTTGGTATCTCTTCTCCAATCGTTAAATGGTTAACTGATTATCTTGTTGGCCGCTCACAAACAGTTATGATCGATAATAGTCTATCTGACCCAATTCCCGTAATATCAGGTATACCTCAAGGATCATCTTTAGGCCCGTTGTTATTCTTGTTGTACATCGACTCTGTTAAAGAAGCTATCCCCGATTCTATCAAATTTTGCTTATTCGCCGATGATATAAAGATAATGGGACGCGCTACCTCTTGTAATTATATCCAACTAGCTTTGAATCGTATAACCGATTGGTGCCTAGAGTGGAATTTGTCCCTATCCATATCTAAGTGTAATGTACTTCATCTCGGATCATCCAATTCTCGCAGCGTCTATTACATGAACAGTCAACCTCTAGTAGTTGGTAGAGTTGCCAAAGATCTTGGTGTAATCATATGTGATCGTTTCTCTTATCGTAATCATGTTGAAGACAAATGTAAAAAAGGCTCTGCTCTTGTTAACATGGTGTTAAAAGCCTTCAAGTCACCATGTCCGCCTCTTTTAACTTCAGCTTTT
Source organism: Allodiplogaster pararmata (assembly GCA_964056735.1). Taxonomy (NCBI): domain Eukaryota; kingdom Metazoa; phylum Nematoda; class Chromadorea; order Rhabditida; family Diplogasteridae; genus Allodiplogaster; species Allodiplogaster pararmata. Next base: position 35,237,176 of record OZ057408.1, on the reverse strand, counting down.
AAAATTTATGTCAGACCTGTTCTTGAATACGCTAGTGAGTTATGGAATCCCTCATCCCCCGGCTTAGTAAAATCTATTGAAAAAGTTCAGCGGTCGTTTACGAGAAGAATCCTAGCAAGATCTGGCCATTCCAGACTTCCCTATTCACAAAGAATCTCCATGTTAGGCCTAGAAACTCTTGAATATCGTCGTGCTATATCTGACCTTTTATTTATTCATAAATGTGTCCACAAAAAATGTGAACTTGAAACTATGAACTTGTTTCAGTTGTCTGCAGTACAGAGATTTTCTCGCCATTCTCATGAGCTCAGGCTAAAAACACCTCATAATATTAGCAAATGTTCTATTTCTACATGTGTTTCTCGCCAGCTATCAGTATGGAATTCATTACCTTTTGAGATCGTCAGTACACCTAATACTGCTAGTTTCAAAAAACAATTATTATCTCTGCCTACTGAAAAGATATTACCTAAACCTTTCGTTCATGACTAATATAATTGTCGATTTTAAGTATATCACCCTCCCCCCTTTTTCATCTATACCGCAACCCCTAAACACCGCCACTTAGAAGAAAGTCCATGCATTTAACTTTGTTCTTGTTTGTGTTTTCATGATATCTCATGTGCTTGGAATAAAGAAATGAAATATCAATCAATGAGTACTCATTCTCATAGTTTGGTATCAATGGTTTACTCAAAACTGCAAAACATCTCATGATGTAGGTCATGCAACGTGAATCAATCAGCATACTGTCAACGGAAAACATCGACACTCAAATGAATGAATTTATTACGCATGAAAATAATGCGTGGTAAGTTATACGGGAATCTTGAAATTAAGGGATCTGATGTCGAAGGATTGATAGTAGCAACGAAAGGGGGGCTAGGACGTTACAGCATCAAGGTGTCCAATTCCTCGTAGAAGCCGGAGCGCATCTGGTCGACTGGACCAAAGGAATATAGCAGAGAGTGGATCCATTGCGAACAAGATAGAATGCAAACATCAATTTTTGTAGAAATACCCTAGAGTTTTTGATCAGTAAAAATATATTATGAAAAACTTTTGAAATGTTAAAACTAATTTCATGATAGGAGAGATCAAGGTAAAAGTTCACAGGCTTTCTACTAAAACTAAGTTTACCTCCAGAAGTTTTAGGAATTTTTGAGTTTTAGCTGAAAGCTGTTGAACTGGTTTGTACAAACGCTCTAATATTCAAATAAATGTTTTTAGCATTATAATTCTCGCTTGAGACTAGACGTTCATGACTTAACTAATTATTTTGATATCAGATTATCATCGGCATTTGGAGTGGAGCCTTTCTTGTTCTTTGCCCGATGTTACAGCACATCGAATACTGGGAAATGGACTCTTGCAATCAGGTACTAATCGACCAAATCTGGTGTCGACCAAATCTAATGTCGACCAAATCTATATAATCGACCAAATCTAATGTTATTTCTTCTTCTTCGTTTATATATGCATGAGTCTTTGGAAATTTCTTTCCTCTAGAGTGATTCCATGTTTGTCAGTACACACAGTACACTCAAAAGCTCTCTTTCCAGTCTTCTAGACTCCAGATACTCTAGGCTTCCCCTTCATCAATTTTTTTTCTTAAGTACAAGTGCGCTGAATCAGTTATACATTCTGAACTGTCACATGCCTATGTTAACAAAGAACAAAAGTTGTATAGCAAAAAACGGCTAGCTAATACTAGTCAAAGTTTGACGATAGCTCTTGGTCCATATTTACCACTGACGGGGGCGGGGCATGTAGTAGTGACGGGGGCGGGGCATGCTCGACAGCTTTCATATAATAATGTTCCCTCTGCATTACATAATACTACAAATGCTTCCGTTCTTTTACTAATCCATCTTTTCTATTCAAGAGGAACTGAGAACCATGAATTGATGATTTTTTTGGAGAGTCTCAGGTTTTGGAAGCTTTAACATAACCGAGATCAGCCAGAGAGGGAGGAAGAAAAAGAGAAGAGGAGGGGGGTAGAAGAAAAAGAGAGAAAAAAGAGAGAGTTGATTAGGCAGGAAGTAAAAATAGAGTAAAGCCTCCTAGGAAGAATTTCGTAAAAAGCCTCGGATCTAGGACATTTATATTCTCGGTGTTTTCATGCAAGAATGTTAGAGGATCTACTTAGACCCTGGCGGGAACGACAATCCAAAACCACTATGTACTAAGACTTTATAGCATAGCAAACGGTGGGGAAGGGGGGAGGGGGGAGGATGAGGAGGAGAAAGTGCCCCCGATCGCTTTCTTTTAAAAGAGGCAATCGTAGGTCCTAGGAGTGGCATACAGCAAGAAAATACACACATTCAAAGAATGTTAGGCATTCGCATCAATATACATACATGATAAATGTAAAGAAAAGTACAAAAGGACTCACAGAACGTCTTTGAGGAGTAAATTTTTTTTGCGAGAAACCATTTGAAAGTTGCCCATGAAAAACAGAGGGAGTATGATAGTAACCTTTGATTCACGAAAGTTTTGAAATGGCAATACTTTTTATTAGATTGAAAGCATTTCACTTTTAGGAAATCAAAGAAGCGACATTCTATGTAATGATATTTTTTTAAAACTTGAATTAGAAAAAAGACGGCGTGCTTCATCAATTAGTTCAATTCAAACGCCTCATTTTCAATGACAAAGGACATAAAGCGCCATTGATTTGAACGACTTCGTTTCATTCTACGCTTTTTGATGTCAATAATGCTAACGAAAAGTGTAGACTGGAGTGTCAATCATGGTTCGAAAGATAACTGAACAAATCCTGATATGGACTTCCTCCAAATTCCTTCAATTTGAGCCATAGAAAAAGAGATCGAAATTTATTCAAGCGCTCTCAGTCACGACAGAAAAACCTTGATTAATAATGAGGAACTAAGATGAGGAACTAAATAGGTTTATAATTATTATAATTATTCTATAGTTATAGTAGGCTCATTAGAAGATATGAGAGAAACTGAAATAGGTCTCGAATTTTATACTTCATTTGTGTAGACAGCATTGAGCGAATAAGCTAGTCGTACTTTGTGTTGTATCATGTACTATAATATAAGTTCACTCAACTTACTATATGAGAACAAATTTTTGTCAGGAGATATTATTAGACTGCATCATTTTGAAAAGGGTACAGGCAAAGCAGAAGACGCCACACAGAACTAAATTATAAAATTTCGTACCGATAATTTGAAACGAATATTAAAAAATAACTGAAAGTTACTCATTGAAACAGATAGGATGAAACTAGCACACGGCGGATAGCTAGTACAAGAGGCGGGATCGAACTCAGAAGAATTTGAGGCTCCATTAATAACACAATTATCCATTCCAGTTCTGCTTCGAGTTCTGGGAGCCTTACCATCAGATGCGGTTAGCGTATGGTATCGGTGTGTTGACTATTCGCTCTGTCATTCCTCTGGTCATCATCTCCTTTTGTCATTGGAGAATAGCAACGATCCTCGACTCGCACGACAAACGACTCTCAGCCAAAAGGTCCAATAACGAGTCAGTTTCGTTTCTACTTTTTCACTAATTTCTCATTTTTGTTCCACTGCTTTTTTTTTTTAAAATTCTGGTCTCAAATAGAAAGTGTTTGTGAAAGTCTCATGCACTTTGATTCGTTGATACCAAGTAAGTCCGGATATCAAGTTTTCCGCTGTTGTAGGAGTTGTTCATTGAAAGGAGGAGGCGCTGCTTTTCTTGTCTCTTCTCGTATTCCCTGTTCTCTTGTTTCGACTTGCTCAGATGACTGCTTTGAAGTTGCTACCATTGTTTTTTTCAGCAATCAGTATTTTGAGCCTCTAATAAGTTGAGATGTATTTGTGTGCATCGCTCCGCATCCTGTTGTACTTCTTCTCTTTCCAAGTTTTTCCGTATTTTTCAGAGTTGGTGGATACTGATATCCTTAATAGGTGTCCTTTTTTGATTGTGGGAGACTTCAACCTACCATTTATTGATTGGCTCAATCATATTCCACATAGCACTACCTTTGTTCATCACAAAATGTTCTTAGAGTTTATGACAGATAATTTTTTCAATCAGTATGTATACTCTTCTTCTTCTTCTTCCTAGCGTTTTTCCCGCTGAAGAGTAGGGTCCGCTGTGTAGATAGCACTTCGCCACATCATAAGATTCGAGGCGTCTTCGGCTATCAGCCCGATAGCCGCCATGTCTTGTTATATGGTGTCTCTCAATCTATGCTTCGGTCTACCTCTTGGTCTTCTACCCTGGATTTCTATGTTCCAAGCAGACTTGGGAACGGAGTCTGGATTGGATCTTAGCATGTGTCCGTACCACCTAAGCCTGGACTCTCTGAGTTTTTCGGTCTCTCTCGGTCTCGGTCTCTCTTTCGGTCTCTCCAATCAGTATGTATACTCTCCTACTATAAATAATAATATTCTAGATATTTTGCTCACCAATGTACCCTTCTTTGTCATCTTCGTCCTCCTTCAAGTGTTTCCGTAAAGTCAATTGTGCTACTATCGAATGTGAACTTGCACTTCACGACTGGACCTAAACATTCTGTATGATGGATGTTGAATTAGCAAATGATTAGCTTGTTCGCTTCAATTATTATCTTATCGAGAAGTATGTATGTACCAATCGTCGATAGTAGAGCCGAAACATTACCCTAACTTTCTACATAAAATGCTTCGCAAATTGCAACGCATGTCTAAAGAATCACCATATTCCGATTTTTGCGATTAGAAAAAGGGCAGAATTTATATATACAGGGTTTACAGAAAGTCCAGGTGGACAGTATTTTTTCCGATAAAAACTTAACGGATTGAGCAAATCAAACAAAATTTTCTTCAAAGTTTATTCAAATAGTTTGGGATATAACTGCGTTTTCAAATTTCGAACAGCCCTCCTTTCTCCTTGACACAGGCGTGGAGTCGCTTGTGGAAGACACCCACCGCGGTGGACAGGTAAGCGACGTCAAGATCATCCCACGCCTTCTGTAGGGCGCGCTTCAAACTTTCCAAATTCTTGTGTGGGGAAGCACAGGACTTGCTCTCAAGGACCGACCACACAGAGAGAAAAGGGGCCATCCCGCTTCTGTCATGGCCTGGGCCGAGATTTGCGCGACTGGCAAGACTCTACTCGTTTTCGTCGAGCAGGGAGTCAAAATGAATGCCAATAACTACCTGAACGACATTCTCATAAAGAAAGTACTTCCCTGGAGCCAGGCTCACTTCGCGGGATGCAAATGGACGTTCCAGCAGGACTCTGCGCCCGCCCACAAGGCTAAAGTTGTGCAAGACTGGTGCAAGACCAATTTCCCCTCCATGATCACATCCGCCGAATGGCCTCCGTACTCACCTGATTTGAATCCTCTGGACTTCTTTGTGTGGTCGGTCCTTGAGAGCAAGGCCTGTGCTTTCCCACACAAGAAGTTGGAAAGTTTGAAGCGTGCCCTACAGAAGGCGTGGGATGATCTTGACGTCGCTTACCTGTCCACCACGGTGGGTGCCTTCCACAAGCGACTCCACGCCTGTGTCAAGGAGAAAGGAGGGCTGTTCGAAATTTGAAAACGCAGTTATATCCCAAACTATTTGAATAAACTTTAATGAAAATTTTGTTTGATTTGCTCGATCCGTTAAGTTTTTATCGGAAAAAATACTGTCCATCTGGACTTTCTGTGCACCCTGTATATGTCTTTATCTCCACAGGATGACTTGTTGAGGTCATCACTTACGTGGTATGACAATAGAGCTTTATAATCAAAAGCAAGTAACAACAAAAAAAAAACGAATCGAATACTGAATGGAAGGGAAATGAGGACACAAAAAAAGAAAAAAATGGGGAGGGGTAAATGGGCAACTCTCAATTCATAGTCAGAAGGGGTAAATGGGCAACTCTCAATTCGGGAGGGGTAAATGGGCAACTCTCAATTCGGGAGGGGTAAATGGGCAACTCTCAATTCGGGAGGGGTAAATGGGCAACTCTCAATTCATAGTCAGAAAAAATTTGATAGGATGTTGCATGAGTTTGAACTTGAACAAGAAGCTAAACTGATCTTACGAGGGAACCAGAATTCTTTCTTCTCTGCTTGCAGGAATCGTTTAAGTAGGAACGTTAATCAGGGAATGCCAACCTTGATAGATGATCGGAAACGAGAAATAACATTGTCATCAGAAAAGGCTGAAATCTTCTCTAATTACTTTCTTGTGGTTTCTCGTCTCCTCTGCAGAGTCCGTTACCGAATACTATTTTTGCTATTCTTAGCGAGTCATTTGACGTCGCTTATACATATAACGGAAAATGTGGTTTTACGTGCTCTCTCGTCTCTTAAATCTAAATGTTATTCCTCTCTCGTCTCTTAAATCTAAATGTTATTCCTCTCTCGTCTCTTAAATCTAAATGTTATTCCTCTCTCGTCTCTTAAATCTAAATGTTATTCCTCTCTCGATGGCATTTCTAAATTTTTTTTAAAGGTGTCGTTTTGCTTTAATGAAGCCGTTATGTATCATCTTCAACAACAGTCTACTCTCAGGCATTGTGCCCTCTTTATGGAAAAGATCTATTGTTTAACCAGTGCATGAGACTGGTTCACGTAACTCTGTGAGGAATTATAGACCGATATCTTTGTGTTGCTCTCTGTCAAAAATTATGGAGAAAAGTATTTTCACAGAACTATATTCTTATCTTAAAAGAGAACATTTGTTGTCTCCTCATCAAGCAGGCTTTAGAGCGAAAAGATCCACTATTACATCTTTGGTCGAATCTCATGCATTTGTCGTTGATTCCTTAACTCAAGGAATTCCAGTGGATGTTGTTTCAATAGATATAAGTAAGCCTTTGATTTAGTTGATCACAGGCTTCTTCTACATAGAGTTCAATGTTATGGTTTACCGTCCCACATTATCAAATGGCTAATTAGTTAACGCACCCAGCCTGTTTGCATTGATGAAGTTTTCTCCGAACCCATTCCAGTTACATCTGGATCTTTTTCCTGTACTCCGAGAAGAAGAATTTTTTTTCATCTTTTAGTAAAATTTCTGTTTTGATACTTGTTCTCGCGAAAACCGTTAAAGTTGAATAAGCTAAAAATCGAACATAGGTACTCGAAGATACATCATTCGACTACATCGAGTCGGTAATTGGTGGATCTAGCTATCAATCTGAACAAAATATGCCTCTTAGAACAGTGCGGCACCCTCATGTACTTTCGGTGGAACAAGCTTTTTTCAATCCTCTCATGCTTTTCGGAGAGCTAAAATCAGGAAAATTCAAGTTAATCATCGTTCTCGTCATACTTGAAACACCCTTTGGTAGAATTTTCAGCGCAATCGGAGACATCGAAGTTCTATTGCCCCACCCGGGCCCACTCTATCGCGTTCCACGTCATAAGGCTCTTATAGCAACGAGCTGAGTTCGGGTGTAAAGCAGATTGTATTCAGATTCAAGATGTCAAATTGAGCGTTTCGCTTTGTTTATCAAAGTGAGAGAGAAAAGAATTTTTCAAGGTTCAAGGCAGAAGGCGAAAATGTGAATCGCAAGCCTTCTTGTTTTAATGACAGTCATTACATCGCGAACGTTTTTTTAAAGCAGGGGAAAGGTCAACAAGATTCAATCGCAGGACTCTTTATTTGCAGGTTTCTATTGTTCCGCAGAGCCTTAACAACGTGTCCTTCTTCATCTCTCATTGGGTGGCAATGACAGGAACCCTTCTGAATCCTCTCGTCTATGCCTGGTACAACGACTCTTTCAGGACCCAAATCAAGGTTAATTTCGCTTCTTCTCATGAGAATGTCATTTATGGAAGTTAAAAAGACACTTGCGCTTGACTCTGTCGATTGTTGATTGTAGCAAGCTTGAATGCTGAGAGGGATTGGAACTAAAATAGTCCATCCCATCATCCTTGTTTTGGTGGTCTTATATTAAATTGAGATGTTAAAGGCTATTCGGTTGCTAGGTGAACATCCACTGGTATTCAATGAACTGCAGTTTCAATAACAGCTTTTTTCGAATCTCTCAGGAAAAGCCAATGCTTGGCTAATGCGAATTTGTTGGGATGAAAGGGTAGCAAGAGCGAAGATGAGATTTTTTCCTTTTATTTTTAATGTAGAATGTTAGCGGCATTCGTCGAATAAGAAAGTTAGAAAACTTGTCATGTTTTTCTTATTATTTAAGACCCTGCTTCTTGCATTGCTATGTAGCAGGTTACAGGCCTCCATTATGAGCTTGTCTTTCAGAAAATATGGTAAGAAAAGATAAGAGAGATAGAGAGGGGGTTGTTTTCGATTCAAGATAGCTATGAGTCACTTGAGAGGTATATCATGAAGCCGAAAAATTACAGGGACTCTTCTCTCGTCGAACAGAACACATACGGGCTGTACTCGTCACTAAAAACGGCAATGGAGAGATAAATACCTTCATGGATCCTGAATATGCGACGGATGTAAAGTTGTGATCCTACGTGGTTGAGTTAACCCGTTCAACATCAATAAGTGCATTGTGACTTGCGGTGGAATTTTAGGACGTTGCTCTACAGACCGGATATCTGAAATCCTGAGAAGATTTCGGCACTGATATTATAAATTCGGGCGAAGAGAGCTGGATGTGAGAGATTAACATCCGGAGGAGCCATTCCGATAACACCCTAATAGTAATATTACAAGAATTACGTATCATCCAAAGACGAGTGTTTCGTTTGAAGGGGTCCATTTCTCATGGTGAAGTATTTTTGCTAACCGGGTAATTTTTTCCTGTAATTATCAGACTGTCAATTTTGACGCGAATGATGATGATGACATAAATAAGCGAGAAAAAATCTTTTAGAAAGCTTCTCGTTTAAACAATCGAGGATTTTTTCGATACCTAGGCGAAGCATTTGATTACGGAAAAAAATTGACAGAAAACTAATAAAAGGAGAAACGTAATTCCGTGTACTGGTGATTAAGCTCTATCGCAACATTGTTTCGTTAACGGGATTTTATTGATCGAATCGATTTTTTTAAATGATATAATTTTATAAATTTGTAGTTCCGCAGCCATTGCTATATTATCATCACGGTATTCGCGACTAAAAAAAATCGGCACTTGTGATTATTGGGAAAGAAGCTCAGCAAGCAAAATTCCTCTTTAGGAGTGAGAAAGTGTGGAGAAAAAAAAGCTAGCAAGAGATACTTGAAGAATTTTTTCTACTTCAACTCTCGACAGTGATTTGCCTCCCCTACAAAAAAAGAATTTAATATTCATCTTTTTCCTCGAATATAAATATGAAACTTCCCATAAACATGTACATATCATGTTATTCATTCTATTTTTCCATAATTTCATGTAACAATATTAACAGTGTTTTGTATCCATTCAAAATTTTTTTAATTCATTCTTATTCACTGTCGCGTGCAGAGAAAATCTAATAAGGCTAACACGGTATGGCTTCTAGTCATGTTGATAGAATATTTTGTGAATGAGGTTATACAAGAATATTACAGTTATACAAGAATATTACAAGGTAGAAGTTAACAAGCAGACCGTAATATCCAGCATTCGACTTTTATATCATTGAGATATCGTGTATTGAAACTGTTTGTTTCCGCTTCATTTCCTGCTTCATAATCAACCATTTCACAGTAACCAGCCTTAAAATACCGTAATCAATCATGTTTTCTCTTCAAGAGTCATCTACGAGTATTCAAACAATTTCACTTTCTGCTGTTCACTTTTGTATGGATAATGGAAACATTACGTACGTTGTTAAATCAAAAATAGGGGTGATGCTGTAGAATAGCGGTCCCGTCGAAATCACATTGAAAATTATTCTAGGGTTACTTTACGAGTTAAAAACGTTTCTAAGAAGTGCGAAGCTGGATCTGAAGTGTTGAGTATGTAAAAAAAAATCATTTGACCAATCATCTGTTTTCAGCTATTTACATTGCAAAACGCGGAGGGGGCTTCAGGCATAGGCCGAAAGTTCACTCTAACGAGGCCGCACGGCTTAAGCTAGCAAGACCACATAATAAAATTACTCACATTATTAATTTGTTTCATTTAAATGAATAAATTTGTCAAAAAACAGTGGATAAGTGTGGTCTCGTCGAATTTTAGTGTGTTTTAGGAAGTTCAAACTACTGTATTCATTACACCATTTCTTTAATTTTTGACAAATTTAGTCACTGAGTTGACAAAAAATTAATAATATGAGAAACTTTCTTATGCGGTCTCGTCAGCCAAAGCCGTACGGCCTCACTAGCGTCAACTTTTGACCTAAGCCTAAGGGAAAAAACAGTGAATAATAGCTGAAAACAGCTATTTTATTTTGTTTCAGGTTCAAATGATTTTTTAATCACTCAAACGTCTCAGATCCAGCTCCGCACTTTTCAGAAACGGTTTAAGCTCGTAAAGTAACCCTAGGAGAAGTTTTATGCAACAAAAAAAAATATGCGTATTCGACGGGACCGCTATTCTACAGCATCGTCAAAATAGGAAGTAGGAGAATTAATTTTCCAAGTTTAAAAACCAGTAAAGTGTGAAGATTTGTAAACACTGGTAGCGCGATGGGAATAGCATCGGGGCACTTTTTCGGTTCACCGGGTACCCGCGTCGCGGCCCTTCGCGTTTTATTTTTTACATCAAAATTTATTTTTACATTAAAAAACGCTTAGGCTTAGTAAAAGTTTACGATAACGAGGCCGTAAGGCTTAGCTAACGAGGCCGTACGGCTTAGCTAACGAGGCCGTACGGCTTAGCTAACGAGGCCGTACGGCTTAGCTAACAAGGCCGTACGGTGCGAAGGAGGCCGCGACGCGGGTACCCGGTGAACCGAAAAAGTACCAGCATCGGCGGGATGGTGAAGGGCGTGGGTTCAGTTCCCTCCCAGTGCACGAGTTTTTACAAGGATGGTATTTTGAAACTGTTTTCACAACCCTGAACTATTATTTGTTCGTAATTTTCAGCGAGAATAATTACGCAAAAATCGAATATATTTCTTCTAATCCAAAATTTTCCTTTCTCCTCAGTTTTTTATCTCGAGAAGCAAAGCATAAATGAACTCATTCTGAACCTTTTTTGAGAAAATTATTTGCTGAAATCGGGAAAATTGGAAATGTACTTCACTATTCTTCTCTTTGAACAAATTATGTGATTTCCAATTCTTTATACATTCTCTTCTCTGAAGAACTCTAATGGGTTTCGGTGATCATTACCTTTCTCAAATCCTGTCTGCAAACTAATTCTGGAAGTGTGAATCAACTATGACCTTGAGAAGTTTATTGGATTGGTACTGTTCTTTGAGCAACAGTACCTCAGTTCTGCATTTATCATTGATTCAGCGCTTTTATTCTTATAATAAGGACATCAATTCATTTTCATTTGAGAGCAGAACTATTTTTCTACTTATTTGATCCTGGATGTCACATAAACAGGGAAAACTCACATTAATAAAACTCACTGTGCAAAAAAAGAAAACATTAGTTATCGGATTCAATTTGAAAAATTTCTTCTGAGTACTCTTTCGTCTGAAAAAGAAGGAAAATCGATGAGTAAACAAATCGCAAGTATCAGTCCCTGGATACTGGTAACCAATTTCCGTACATCATTAGTATGCACTTACGACTACAAAAAAGGCAATGACCAGTACTCAAACCCCCAAAACAACCTATTACATAAACTAGTTTTTTTGGATTACAGAACAAAGAAATAGATTCGAGTAAGCTGATTAGGTTCACAGCACGAAATGAACAGATAGGCGTCTGCCTATCGTGACACATTGTCAAAAAAATAAAAATTTCTCGCAACGCCAGAAATCCTCTTCAGCTAAGAATGATCTTGAGAACTCCAAGAAATCGAAATTTCAACCGTACACCTGCAATTGAACCTTTTAGCGGTGTATTTCTCGAACATGCACTGCGGGTTAAATCTATGCACAGATCTATGCGCTAAACAGCCCGCTTGTAAGACACTCAATCACAGGTGTCAAATGTGACCGTTCAAAGGGTTGTTTCAACAAGTCGTGCAAGAATGTAAAAGTATAGGAAAGGCAAAAAGGATGGAAAGGAGAGAAGTCAAGGAGACTAAAAAGAGGAAAAAAAGATGATTTTTGCGCGGACATTTATGATCCTAAAGAACTGGTCTAATTAATATTCACCCCTGTTTCAATGTTATATAGTCAGAGCTCTGCCTCACAAGATGCAGAATTTTATATTACTTCCCTAGTATAAATTAATTGAGATCTATTCAATCAACAGACTCTGCATTCTCACCTGTGAAAGATTAGTAAATAAAAACAATGCACTAACTTTTTTTTATTATTAATTACGAGTTAAAATGCAAAAAACTAATCATGTCTTAACTATAAAAGAATATTGTTTGTCATTAGATCAGTGAAAAGAAAAATTAAAACTAACGAGTTGTAGTCCAAAAACCAGTCACGAATCATAATCCAGTGCTCTACCGTTTGACCGACTTCTGAGCATTTATGATGAAAAGATGAAACAAAATCATAATTCTTTTCAACATCTGAGTCCTCTGTCAAATTATTCGATATTCTTCTTTGATGAGATTCAGGGCCTGCAAAGTCAGAAGTTCATCTCTCTTCGTTATGCATAAACAAAGCGCAGGAACTGCTGGAGAAAAAAAATTCATTCAGTCGAAAAATTGTGTTTTCGTCTTGAATTTCTCAGAAAAAATTGAGCCAATGGGCATAAGGTTACCGTTCTTTCTTAATAGAACTGGCTCACACTACCCGCCAATATTATATTTAATTTTAGTTTTTTGGCTATAACTTTTTGAAAAGTCAAGAAATTTCAACAAAATTTTTCAAGTTATTCACTTTAGTGTCACAAATACTTTTAACTGTTATTCATTAAAGGGCGGAAATTGATGCTCAATTTTTTCTTTATTATCAAGGAGATTTTCTAAAAACTTTCAGTTATTTTATTTCGCTGTTTTGTTTTTGCTTTCGTCAGATCTTTTTTTAAGACGGCCGAAATTCTCCGCAACACTGATTTGAGCTTTAGCGAAAGCAAGTCATTCTGACAGGAAGTCAACAGGGTCGGTAGAAAGAGCTGGCCACGCAGTTCGGTGTCTACCAGTCTGCCGTATCCGGAATTATAAGACGCGCCAGTTAGGTCAATTATTTGAACGTTTTCAAAAACATTGAATTAAGAATTTTCGTTTAATAACACGACTCCGAGCACCAAAAGACCGAGAAATTCACTTGCAACCCCTGTACTAATAGATCGAAACATCGTGAGAGCGCCGCGCTTGAACTCTTTGCGCAGTTCTGAATAGATAGCTACAGTTGTAAGCTTTTCGAACCCTGCCATTCTCTCCGAACCATATGTAGACATCTCTGAGCTGCTGACTTGTATGGACGGCTGATGTCTTCAAAGAATGGAAAAGCGCGGGTGACTTGGGCTCGAGATCATCTTCATTGGAATCGCGTCCAGTGAAACGAAGTGGTCCACACCGAAGAGAGTAAGTTTATTTTGTTTAGGACTGAATGTAATAAGTCGATACGTCATCCTATACTCTCCCTTCGGCCTAAAGCAGTGCCTAA
>OZ057408.1:35055192-35223457 GCA_964056735.1 Allodiplogaster pararmata | reverse complement strand
TCTTTTTTTTCTTTTTTTTTCTGAGTTCTTTTCATCAGCGCATCCACTCCGACCGAGCGGATGCGCTGATGAAAAGAAAATATTGTTTTTCACTTTTTTCTGAGTCAAGAGGATAATATATTTTTTAAATATATATATTTTGAATATATTTTAAATATTCTTCAAAACGAATGAATTTATCTTCACCGGAAGATTTGTTCTATGAATTTCCTGAAATGTCCATTCAACTGCAAATTATCGTCCATGCTCTGTTCATATTAACATAGAACTTTAGACTCGAAACTGACCCTTCTCGCGTTAAGTAATTTATTTAGAGCTTTGAAAAAGCTTTTTTCGTTCGAACGCTCGTTTGAAATGACACCAAATAGTTCCAGCTTTCAAACAAGGAATATACAAAGTTGGAGAAACAGAATACCATAAAGAAAACCAGATAGAGAAAAGGAGAGAGAAAGAGGGAGAGAAAGAACCAGAAAGAAGAGATAAAAGAAAGAAGATAAATAGAGGGAGAGAGTAGGAGTTCAGAGAGGAAAAAAGGAATGAAAAAGGGCATTAAATAGTGTTGTATGGGCCTTAAAATGTGCATCATCATGTGTGCGTGTGTAGCTCAGTGGGGAGAGCATTCGCCCGGAACGCGAAAGGTCACGGGTTCGGTTCCCGTCACACCACACAATTTTTGCACAAGTTTCTGCGAACAATCCGCTCCTCTGCTCGGTATAAAAATCCGTTGCTTGAGATCAACGAGGAGTAGGGAATACTCTAATTTACATGGGGGCCGAACCGGGATTCGAAGAGAAGATAAAGAGAAAAAAGAGAGAAAAAAAAGAGAAAAAGAAGAAAACCCGAGCATGAGCTAGTTCGCAAAAACAAAGGCGCCTAGACCTCTGACCCTAGACCTCGAGAGACCTCGGTGTTGAGAGGGGGGCATGTTCTATGGGCCTTAAAATGTGCATCATCATGTGTGCGTGTGTAGCTCAGTGGGGAGAGCATTCGCCCGGAACGCGAAAGGTCACGGGTTCGGTTCCCGTCACACCACACGATTTTTGCACAAGTTTTTGCGAACAGTCCGCTCCTCGGCTCGGTATAAATATCCGTTGCTTGAGATCAACGAGGAGTAGGGAATACTCTAAATTACATGGGGGCCGAACCGGGATGAGAAGAGAGGATAAGAAAAAAAAGTGAAAAAGAAGAAAACCCGAGCATGAGCTAGTTCGCAGAAACAAAGGCGCATAGACCTCTGACCCTAGACCTCGAGAGACCTCGGTGTTGAGAGGGGGGCATGTTGTATGGGCCTTAAAATGTGCATCATCATGTGTGCGTGTGTAGCTCAGTGGGGAGGGCATTCGCCCGGAACGCGAAAGGTCACGGGTTCGGTTCCCGTCACACCACACGATTTTTGCACAAGTTTCTGCGAACAGTCCGCTCCTCTGCTCGGTATAAAAATCCGTTGCTTGAGATCAACGAGGAGTAGGGAATACTCTAATTTACATGGGGGCCGAACCGAGATGAGAAGAGAAGATAAAGAGAAAAAAGAGAGAAAAAAAAGAGAAAAAGAAGAAAACCCGAGCATGAGCTAGTTCGCAAAAACAAAGGCGCCTAGACCTCTGACCCTAGACCTCGAGAGACCTCGGTGTTGAGAGGGGGGCATGTTCTATGGGCCTTAAAATGTGCATCATCATGTGTGCGTGTGTAGCTCAGTGGGGAGAGCATTCGCCCGGAACGCGAAAGGTCACGGGTTCGGTTCCCGTCACACCACACGATTTTTGCACAAGTTTTTGCGAACAGTCCGCTCCTCGGCTCGGTATAAATATCCGTTGCTTGAGATCAACGAGGAGTAGGGAATACTCTAAATTACATGGGGGCCGAACCGGGATGAGAAGAGAGGATAAGAAAAAAAAGTGAAAAAGAAGAAAACCCGAGCATGAGCTAGTTCGCAGAAACAAAGGCGCATAGACCTCTGACCCTAGACCTCGAGAGACCTCGGTGTTGAGAGGGGGGCATGTTGTATGGGCCTTAAAATGTGCATCATCATGTGTGCGTGTGTAGCTCAGTGGGGAGGGCATTCGCCCGGAACGCGAAAGGTCACGGGTTCGGTTCCCGTCACACCACACGATTTTTGCACAAGTTTCTGCGAACAATCCGCTCCTCTGCTCGGTATAAAAATCCGTTGCTTGAGATCAACGAGGAGTAGGGAATACTCTAATTTACATGGGGGCCGAACCGAGATGAGAAGAGAGGATAAGAAAAAAAAATGAAAAAGAAGAAAACCCGAGCATGAGCTAGTTCGCAGAAACAAAGGCGCCTAGACCTCTGACCCTAGACCTCGAGAGACCTCGGTGTTGAGAGGGGGGCATGTTGTATGGGCCTTAAAATGTGCATCATCATGTGTGCGTGTGTAGCTCAGTGGGGAGAGCATTCGCCCGGAACGCGAAAGGTCACGGGTTCGGTTCCCGTCACACCACACGATTTTTGCACAAGTTTCTGCAAACAGTCCGCTCCTCTGCTCGGTATAAAAATCCGTTGCTTGAGATCAACGAGGAGTAGAGAATACTCTAATTTAATGTTGTATGGGCCTTAAAATGTGCATCATCATGTGTGCGTGTGTAGCTCAGTGGGGAGAGCATTCGCCCGGAACGCGAAAGGTCACGGGTTCCGTTCCCGTCACACCACACGATTTTTGCACAAGTTTCTGCGAACAGTCCGCTCCTCTGCTCGGTATAAAAATCCGTTGCTTGAGATCAACGAGGAGTAGGGAATACTCTAATTTACATGGGGGCCGAACCGGGATGAGAAGAGAGGATAAGAAAAAAAAAGTGAAAAAGAAGAAAACCCGAGCATGAGCTAGTTCGCAGAAACAAAGGCGCCTAGACCTCTGACCCTAGACCTCGAGAGACCTCGGTGTTGAGAGGGGGGCATTTTAAGGCCCATACAACACCTCGGTGTTGTATGGGCCTTAAAATGTGCATCATCATGTGTGCGTGTGTAGCTCAGTGGGGAGAGCATTCGCCCGGAACGCGAAAGGTCACGGGTTCGGTTCCCGTCACACCACACGATTTTTGCACAAGTTTCTGCGAAAAATCCGCTACTCTGCTAGGTATAAAAATCCGTTGCTTGAGATCAACGAGGAGTAGGGAATACTCTAATTTACATGGGGGCCGAGAAAGAACCAGAAGGAAGAGATAAAAGAAAGAATATAAATAGAGGGAGAGAGTAGGAATTCAGAGAGGAAAAAAGGAATGAAAAAGGGCATTAAATAGTATAACAAGAGTTATGTATAAGAAATGAAAACAAGATTGAACTGAATTGTTTTATCACTTAATGTATGATAGAGTATAATAGGGTTTTTGAGAAGATGAAATCTTATGAGGAGTGAGGGTTGCAGAGGCTTCAGGCGACAATGTAAGATGGTATTTTATTGTAACATTGTGAGGAATTATTTATCAGATCCCCACTATTCTTGTGTTTCAAGTGACGCTGTTATTCACCTTTAGAAAATGCATCTTATATTCTGCACAGAAGTCTTCTCCAACAAACTCTTCTTATCCTCTAATACTTTCTGCTTCTTTTTCTCTTTGTCTCACTTGCTCAGTCTTTTTAACTGCTTTATTTCTTTTTTTTCCTGTTTGGTCCCTCATCTTTCCAGTTTTCTTCGAATTTCAATTTAGAAATTCTAAAGAAATATCCAATCAACCTCTCCTTCGGTTTACGTATGACTTGTGCAGCCTAGGAATCTAAGTTTGAATGCTCCAGAAAAGAGAAAAGGGAAGCGAAAACAGCCTGACAGACGCCGGAATGAAATTGTATAGCTTTTTGTTTGTATTGGGCAAAAAACGCGTTTTTGAACAAAAAAGGCAACGTTTTACGGGCCTTAATGAATTAATTAACAACAGCACACTAAGCATTCTCGCACTATACAAATATCGGCTCAACCTCAGTTTTGTGTTAGTTCCTGCTATTGTCAACGAAAAAAAAGGATCAATGAATGAATCTTTTCGATTTGAAAACAATTTACCACTCATTATAGTTCCAAAGTTAATGGCAACTGACAAGATCGGCGGCAGAAACACTTGATATGAAGATATTAGTGACAGTTCGGGTTCGCTTCATGACAACCAGTACCAGAATGACAATGAGGTTCCCAATGAGTGACAGTGCGCCAACAGAGAGATACGCACCCGCAATTACTGCAATAAAAAGTGGTTGGGGGAAGAAAATAACCGAAGTTTTCAATCCACTTTGATGCGAACGGTTCTTTTGAAACAAACGCTGCATTGAAACCATCCTTGAGGAGCGTTCAACTTTGATGTGACTGTTTTATTGAACTGGTTTACTTCTACATTTATACCCACCTTTGATATAAGGACCCACCTTTGATATAAGGACCCAAAAACACAGACCCAACTTGATTCTGCATCACTGCTTACGTGTGTGTAACAGAGATGATAAGAATCTTTTGGCTTCATGACCAATTCGATAAACATGTAGCAACAGATACCGTACCATTCCACGCAAATATCTTCTTCTTCTTCTTCTTCCTAGCGTTATTCCCGCTGAAGAGCGGGGTCCGCTGTGTAGATAGCACTTCGCCACAATAGCACATTCCACGCAAATATATGTAGTATAATATGTTTATCTGTGTACTCTAAGCGACAACTTCAAACGAAGAAGCAGTGAAGTGTAGGACTGTATTTTAATCGTAAAGTGTCAAAGAGGTGCCCGAATACTGATATTCTACCGAGTTAACCAATACAGAGGTTTAAATGGGGGCCCTGCAAAATTAGAGTATGAAACAAAAGGCTAAGAAAACACGAACATGAACATTTCTCTTTATGGAAATCACTGGCGTGAAAACACTTGTTGGTACATACTTTTAAATGGGGGAATCAAGGTCGGAGGTCAAAGAACGAGAAAAATCACGACCTTCACCATGGGAATCATCCCACGACTTGCCTGAACCCCCGAAAGTCAGACGAATAGTGTACTGCTCTGCGGAACGAGCCAATCGAAGAACATTTATATGTGTATAAAAGCTTGTATCATACACATTATGACGCACATTATTTCGAGTTAATTCCTTTGGTCACAACTATTATCGTGTATTTTGCATTAAAACTTTTTATGATCGCGTCTAAATTTTTTCCAGAAATACCTATTAGTTCTACCTTTGCGGGCCCACAGAAGTGTTTTCAGGTAAATGTTTCTCAAACTCGTCGGCTCTTTGAAAAAAAACAACTAGATTTCTCAAATAGTTCTCAGTTCTTCAGTAATGTGGAGAAAAAACCCTGTTAGACACTTTTCTGAAGGTGATAACTCGCTTGATATCTTTTACTGTATCTGCTATTCATGAGAAGATTCTTCTAGTTCAATCTTAGTCTTGAAAATTTTTTCCTATAACTACTTTGTAATGCTTCAAATGCTAAGTTACACAATTCAAAGGCAGTGACGCCTGGTTAAAATGACAAATGATTGAACTATCGGCCAGAAAAAAGCTGTCCACCGGGCGGGATCGAACCCAGACCATCTCGACTCAAACCAGGAGCGCGTGTTACCATTACACCACGAAGACACATTGCTATTCCGTGCGATAGTGTTATATGAAAGGCTCTACTTTGTAATTTACTCGCTCTTGATGCTGATTGTAAATAAGCTTCTTACAATTCACGAAATCAAGTCTAGGATAAGAGTAGTTGTGTTTTCATCTACTCCTCGTTTCTTAGCATGAAAAATGAACAAATTGGGTTTACATAAAAAAAGGAAGAGGATTTATTTGAAGTTTGGTGCTCTCAATTAAGTAAAGCTTACTTCTCTGGAAAGATTTGGATTGATTAAGTTTTTAAAGTTTACAGATAACATACGTACGATCTCTCCCTCTCTATCATCCTATATATCTCTTTCTATTTCTCTCTTATTATCTCTCTTTCTCCCTCTCCCTCTACCTCTCTGAGTGGTAGGAAAATTATCAAAACAAGGTTTCATCGAAAACTTTTTTGATCCGGTTCACTTTCATTCAAGCGAAACATTAATCGCACTAATTCTGCTTTTTAATACTTATCAAAACATTATGAATCGTCATAAATGTCATAAACACATTCTTTATATTTTCCTGCCCTCGAGATGGTCGCATCTGTTCCCGCTCTTTCTTCATTTCCCCGTGAAACCATCGTTACCCTCCCCTCCACATCATGTCTTCACTTCTCACTACTCATGTTTTCGACTTCACGTCCTTCTGCTCCTTCTACTCTAATTTCTTAAGAACTCGTGTTGACTCCCAGGCTCTCGCATCAAACCAACTCCTGCTCGTCAGAGAAAACACTGTCCTTTTTATGTGGTATAACTGAACTCGCACATGCGACAATCCTCCTTTGTAAATATTCGAGATATATTTTCAAGGAATAAAATCAATCAAAATTAAACATGGAATTGAATTCATTAAAGTAAAATAACTGTTTCACTGATAATTCTGCACCGAATTATCAGTGAAACAGCAAAACGAAGGGTTAAAAAGTGTGTAAAATGTGTTAATAAGAAAGTCAATGAGAGTCTTAACCCATGTGATGAAAGAAAAATACTACTCTACATCCTAAATCCTACATACACTTATTATTTAGACATTCGTTACAATCACTAAACGAGAATTTACTATACAACAATTTTTCTTGCGAAGAGTAATTTTTTCTAGTCATTCTCCCTCCACTTCTATGCATCAGCTAAAATGTAGGATTTTGGCTTTCAGCCGGAGTTAGACATTCACAAGCTCTTTGCCTAAAGCAAAACCTACTTTTTGCCACTGCAAGTATTCTGAAACTGAGTTCTTGCACATTCTGATAACTCCGTAGGGACTCCGATCGGAAAACACCTCTGAACCCTTAAATTCCTCTGCTCCCCTATACCCTAATAACCCTATATCTTCCCTCTGACATATGCTTTTACACGTCATGTTTCAAAATACTTTGCGTAATAAAACTTCGAACTTCAAACATTCATCCTACTAAGAAGTGTATAACTATGTATTTTTCGATGGCAATATCCTCATTCAAACGAAATACTAATAATCTTACTCAAAAACAGTCTCCTGACAACTATAAAAAATTTACTTGATTATATCCTAGTAATAGTTTGCCAGGAAATTGTGCAATGGGTTCAAAATCTACCCTCACTTTTAGCAGATCTACAAAAACTGGACGCTCGAACAATTTCGGGAGTGTACGTCTTTTACTCTTATTCCAACACACACACTAGAAGAAACACTAGAGGAAGTGACAATTTTTTTCAAAGTTTGGGTATTATCTAACTTCAGGAGAAAACATATTTTCCCTCAAAGCGAGCTAGATGCGATAAAACGGAACAATTCCTTTTTTTAAAAAGAAAAGACAAGAAAAAATCAGATTTAACGGAAACCATTTCCCTTCGATGATGAAAGCGATATACTAAAACATTTTCATTATAGTGCTTTTCCTCGAGTAGTTCTTGAAAAAAAAAAAAAAAAACATAATAGGAACTCAGTAACTTTTTTTTAAAAAACTTAAGTAGATTTTAAAAGTAACACCGACACTGAATCAATATTTCAAGAAAAAAGCTTTTCACTATGAAAAATTGAGATGATGTGCTACTCACGGTATTTGAGGTAGAAGGGCATCGAGAGAGAGTGGCATTCTGCTGTGACATTGTAGTAGTTACTGGGAGCCGCTGGCTCTTCCGGTAAGACAACTTCTTGCACATCGCGAATCATATCTGCAACATTAGATTATATGTACTATTGAACGAACTAGCAATCTCTTCTGGTAATGTAATTAATAATACGCTCGACACAGAGAGAGAGCCCGATTCGACCCCGCATCTTTGACTAGATTTACTGCATCACTCTATGCAGTAAATCTTTTTTTATACTTTAATCTCCGGAACTTATGACTTTTATGTTAGCATCTTTCACACTGTACTGACCATTAAATTGGCTATCCAACGTGATAAGGGCCCGTTTGCAGAGTCGTGTATCAAAATATAGGATAAATATAGCCTACAAAATAGTGAGTTGGATGAGAGAACAACGCGAGAGACTCGAATCAATGCTAGAAGCTCTATTTTTTTTCTCTTGTTTATCACACTGTTTTGTAGACTATGATTTACCTTATAACTTGGTCCATGACTCTGCATACGGGCCAAGATTCTAGCTTTACATTGTTAAATCGACGGTGATTGCCATGGAAAATGCTGGTAGCGCTCCACGAGAAAACAAAGTTCCTCCTATTAGTCTTGGTACATTACTCACAGCAAAAGCAAATTACGATTAGAAATTAAGCGGGAAAATGAATGGAAGATAGAGCTCAAAAAAGAGAAAATAATAAGGGAGATCGATTTTGGGAGAAACGCGTGATATTAAAGGAGGAATTGTAGAAGGAAAAAGAAGAGAATACTAGGGGCTACAAAGAGAAAGATTGAGGAGTTATTCCTGAGCTAACTTGAGATCCTCTTGATGGAAATCGACATTGACGTAGGTTTGTGTGGAACTTTTCTCAAACCACGTCGTAATCCAAAAAAAAGTAGTAGGGAAGGTGGGAAGGTCCAACTCATCGAAATTCTCAGTGGGATTATACCTTCAGCAAGGAACTCGATAGAAAATATTTTTTCTCACTCTAAACCTTTCTCAATTTTCACTTAGAAGACGGAACTCGAAAATTAGAGCGATTTATGCACCTGTAGTTCGTCTGATCATTCACATTGGACTGGGTCTAACAAGGCATTTAATATCACGCGTCTTGGAGCCGAATAACGTAAATAATAGGATATTCCAAATCACTGATGACAAAAGATGAGGTCTTCTTGGTTTTTGACAGTATATATTACGGTATTCCGTTCAAGATGGTATTTTTTGCTGATTATTGTGTTGGAAAATCCGAGCCCCACTCTGGACAGTGAATACATACCAGTGAGCAAAAGAATTTCGGTCTTTTAATCAAAAACATCGCTTCCCCAGTGCACTTTGAAGATAAAACGCAAGCACTCAAAAGCTTCACCAAATCATGCGTGTATCTCAAAACAGGTTCAATAACGCCTACAAAACTGCGATGTTTGAAAAAAAACCAGCCACGCCTTCAATTTCACTATCTGGAAGTAACCGCTAACATCAACTCAGCGCTATACTGATTGCGTCAGTTGCAATTCGACGTTTATCAGTTATAATAACTTTGAAGATTTCATCAACTAGGTAGCACTAGTGTGAACTACCTCATGTGCACACTAGTACGGACTTTTCTATGGTGAAATTGAAGGCGCGGCAGGAAGATTGTTATTACATGTTTTTACATTGAAGTTAAAAGCTTGAATCAAATATATCTAATTGCAAGTGAATAATCCAAACTTTTTCGGGCAAAAATGAACACTTACAGAAAAAGTATTACAATACAAAAAAACAGATTTTTTTTAACAGTTGTGTATATAAATTTCCTTGTTTTAGAAGCAACAGAAAATCAAAACAAATAATTAATCAACACTTTCAATAATGGAATCGCTGAATTTCACCAAAAATGTTTGAGACGGTTTCTTCATGAATTCTTCCGCTTTAGATATTTCAGCTTCGCTTAGTATTCAACTAGATGTACATATTTGCTTGATACTCTCAAGGAAAACAGTTCTACTTTTTGGCTGCTTCCCCGGATGATACATGTGAAGTTGTACGTGAACCCGCTTAAATTTTTTAGCATTCATGAATTCACTCCTCCCCCTCACCTCTCTTCCAAGGCCCTCTTCTCCCACTAGAGCCCGTTAAAAAATCTTTTGAAAAATTGAAGCGCATCTCGTAGAACTATCGTTTCATACTTCGGAATTCCCGATAAGAAACCTACATATATTTTTTTCAAGCAAAGATAACGAAACTTAATAGAGCGAGCTAATACAAATGAATGGTTCAATGAATGTCAGAGTTCAGAATCATTAAGCCTAAGCTTCTATTATTTCTATGTCATTTTACAGTCACTTTCTTAGAACGGGTCCTAAAAACAAGGTTCAAGTGCCCAAAGGGAGAAAAAGAATTCACGTGATAAAACACTCCAGAATAATTGCGAAGGAATTGATGATGACACTAAAAAAACTGAATACGAAGCTACCGTTGCCTTGGGAGCTCGCTTCAGAACAGCTAGGCCTCTGCAAAATATGAGAAAAAAAACGTACCCATCCTATTCTCAAACCCTGTAGACCTGTTATACATTATATGTTGAAGGCGAATGAAAGTTAGGTCCTATAGAACAGTACCAGAACCTATTCCCTAACCAGCAGACTCGTGATTAAAGTACGTACTAGAACCAGCAGACTCGTGATTAAAGTACATACTAGAACCAGCAGGCTCGTGATTAAAGTACATACTAGAACCAGCAGACTCGTGATTGAAGTACATACTAGGTTTAAAAGGAGAGAGAGTAGGGAAACTATTTTTTAAGCGATGAGAAATGTGATTTCATATAATATTAAGATTTTAACTGGAAGGCGAAGAGAATCTATTAGAGTCAAACTCAATAATAATAGCTGAAGGCTATCAGCACTTCTACGAAGAAAAAAAACAACTATTTTTTAGGTGATGAGAGTACTTGGGCATCTCTGCTGTAGGACACGTGAAAGATACGTTTGCTACTACTTCTTTTGAAAATTACCACTATTGCTTGTTGAAGAATTGAGCTAGAATATCGTTTTAATCTCTAATGTACGACATAAAGACCCGGTTTTAGACACATTTCTGTTCAGCCACATTATTTTGTCAATTAAGGAAATTGATTTTTGCAGATGGAAACGAAAAAAACGCCGTCTGTCGAGAGAGAGTTTACAGAAAGCATCCCAATTTGAATCTAATAGTATCATATGTAGTATCATAGTGGTTAGAACGGTGAAAAGGCTCGGAAATGGTCATACTTTTTTTGGTCATATAAAAAAAAAAGGTCATATAAAATGGTCATATAAAAAAAATAAAAAAAAATGAAATGGTCATACTCATACTATAGATTCTGTTCTTGATTGGTCAAAAGCTTGGCAATTACCGTTATCTCTTCCCAAATGTAAAGTTTTAAGAATAGGTCCACAACAACCCCCTCGTTATCCTTACCCATTGAACGGATCCAACCTTGAATATTGTCATGAGATCCGTGATTTAGGTTTCATTGTAGATAATAGATTAACCTTTTCTTCTCATTGCTCTATAATCGCATCGAAAGCCAAACGTAAATGCTATCTCATTCTAAAAGTTCTCAAAAGTAAGAGCACGAAAGTGCTCATTGATGCCTATAACATTTATATCAAATCTATTCTTCAACATTGTACCACTGTCTATTCCCCCCATTTCGTTAAAGATATTAGAAAATTGGAAAACGTCCAAAACTTTTTCACTCGCCGAGTTTTCTATCGCTGCTTTGGTACTGATTACATAAACATGCCAAACAGTCAAATTAGAAACAAAAAATTAGGCCTTCTTTCATTGGAAAGCATAAGAGAATCGAACGATTTGAGTTTACTTTTAAAACTAATAGGGGGAA
Organism: Allodiplogaster pararmata; assembly: GCA_964056735.1. Classification (NCBI taxonomy): domain Eukaryota; kingdom Metazoa; phylum Nematoda; class Chromadorea; order Rhabditida; family Diplogasteridae; genus Allodiplogaster; species Allodiplogaster pararmata. The sequence continues at coordinate 35,211,947 of OZ057408.1, read as the reverse complement.
AAACAACTCTTTCAGACAGAAAACCCCATTTCTATAATTTAAGACAATCCGCGACACGTGGATCTAACTTCAAATTACATTTTCGTGCCCCGAAAACAATTTGTCGTATAAATTCATTCGCAATAAGATCTGCTCGTCTGTTTACTGAATTAAATTCAAGTGTTTAGTATTTATAATATTGTTCCGCTCAATGTGTTCATGTGTTCAGTTGTAATGTTTATGATCTAATGTTTGGTTTGTTCCTTTAATGCTTATTATCTTCCAACTTGTTGGAATCACTATAACCCACATGATGTTTGTGTACTATCATTGTATATTATATGAACAACATGTAATAAATAAATAAATAAATAAAAATACTTAGCACCGAAAGCAGATTTAAAAAAATGAAATCAGTGGGAAGTTTCATTAACTCTTAGGACTGCAAATAGTACAATAAAATACGTCGGTTTATGAAAATTTCATTCTTTATAAAAACTAGTTTTAATACAAAATCAGCTTTGAATCTTTCAGAAATTAATTGTTTTGGAAAAAAATGCAACCTATGATTTCATTACTTTCGGAAGCGAGGGTTGAAACTACATTGTTGGTTTATGCGAAATGTTTGAGAAAAAAATTGAGAAGGGAAGGGCGAAAGATATGAGGAGGCAATAAATACTAATGGGAAAGAGAAATTATCAGAACAATGAGCATTTCTCCACTTTGGCGAAGCTAAAAGGTTATACTATAATTATGTATTTTGCATCATTATGTACTAGGGTATTTCGCATCATTACTAGTATTCGCTCTCTGTTTAACTGCATCATTATGTACTAGGGTACTTCGCATCATTACTAGTATTCGCTCTCTGTTTAACTGCATCATTATGTACTAGGGTATTTCGCATCATTACTAGTATTCGCTCTCTGTTTAACTGCATCATTATGTACTAGGGTATTTCGCATCATTACTAGTATTCGCTCTCTGTTTAACTGCATCATTATGTACTAGGGTATTTCGCATCATTACTAGTATTCGCTCTCTGTTTAACTGTTTATTACGTGACGTACATCACATGGGCCTCATCGAGTTTTTATAGAGAAGAAAGAAGGCAGGGGGGACAGGGGAGTTGGTCGAAATGTCTTCAAAGTAGTCATTGCTGGATGTCAAGAGATAAATTCTTGAGATTTATGGAGTTTTCTCTCAGGTATTGTAGTGAATATTGGGGGAAGGCTTGAAGTCTAGAGAAACGAGGGAAGAAGCGACCATGTCGCAGCGAGTGAATGGGAAGAGTGAGGTTTTAAGATACCGTTCATCAGAGGTTCATCAGATAAGAGGTTCATAAGAGGCTCTAAGAGGTTCATCAGATACCAAATAGAACCTATATTACAAAAAAATAATTTAGTGCGATAGTTCAAATTCTAATTCTTAGAAATGCTCAAAATTTTAGTGCGATTCTAAACAAGTTAATATTGATTTTTTTGGATCATTCTTTGATCATTTTGATTTTTGATCATCATTTTGATCATTTTTTGATCATTGATCATTCTCTCATTCGTCTCCCTCCATGCACGGTTGCTCCTCGCATCGTCTCTACCCTCGTCTGTCAGAGTCCTTTCCCGAGAAGAACTGGCGCTCCGGGATCGTAGCGCCATCATGAGCGACAGAAGAATGAGATGGAGGGACTACTTTGTCAAAGCCGTTAGTCCCCAATTCCCAAGGAAGGCAGAGAACGCTGAGGAGTGGAGTCGTCACATGTCGCAACAGATCCCATAATCGATGATGTTATATTACCGATGTGGCTTGCTGATCTTGATAAAGCGTTTAATTGAATTGAATAGAATTGAATAATATTGATCGACAAAGATAAAACTATATGCAAGAAAACGAGAGTATGCAAGCAAACATGCGCAGAAAGAATTGTAATTTTGCAGGCATTGTTAAAAAAGGATTTCGAGTATTGAAACTGTGGAAATAATTTTCGCAAAGCCGAAATAGACCAAACGACCTTTTGAAGCGAAAACTTGTAGTCAAATCTACTCTAAAAAAGTACAGAATCACACAAATAAATTACAACTAGAAAGAGAAACTGAAAACAAAAAAAAACTTCTAATGTAATTTAAATAATAATGGATCAAAATAGCATCAGAAAACTCACCTTGAGGAAAAAATTGTTAACGAGGCTTTTAACAGTTGAAAAAATTAAGCTATGAAGATTTGAAGAGGATCAAAGAAATCTTGAGACCGAAACAAAAAAGTAGCCAGAGAACTTTTCACTCATTTTTCGCAGCATTTGTCCTGAAAAAAATACCAAGTGATACATCATCAGAGCACTTTGTATCCACATATCCACATAGCAACACCGGGGCGAGTCTTTTTTGAAATCAAGCAGATTTTCATAGCCACATAGAGACCAGTATCTCTTTGAAACAAAAAATTCGGAGTAAAAAAGCTTTTCGAAGTAAAAGCTGTGTTGGAACTTCTTTAGATAAACGAAATTCTTCAGAAAATAAATTAAGTTAAAAAAAATTTAAATTCCTTTTTTCCTCGTTAAATTAGCAACCAAAGTTTTAATGAAAAAAAATAGTTTGAAAGCATATATACATACAAAGTGAAAACATACTCATTAATTTTCTAAATTGTAAAACATTGTAACATGTAAAACAAAACGTGTACAAAGTGAAAACAAAAGATACTTAACGCAATATTAATTGATATGGAAAAACCAAATGTGAGAAATCTTTGAAGTTTTTTTGAATTTTTAGTCCAATTTTTGGAACAAGAGGAAGGAAAAGAAAGGAAAAATGACTTACACAACGAAAACAAGTAGGATAAAAAAATGTATCTGAAAATATGAGGATGAAAAAATGTATCTGAAAACTCTGATTCTAATTTTCCGAGTCATGGTTCACATTTTCGAATGAGTACAATGCTAATTGGTTCCTTTATTGACTGATGAGGCTCTTTGAAGCTTCTCTCTTTCATTTCCTTTTTCTCACTTCTCAAATTAAGCAAATATAATATCCAAGTACTGAGGAGTCGGGTTCTATGATCAAAGTTTAGGTTCTAAACTTTCTTTTGAGAGTTTAAAAACAGCTCTCTGGTCCTGAAAACCTTGTCCAGGTGCTAAAAACTACTTCAGAAATCTATGTATACTTAGCGAAATATTTTCTTGAATAGTATTGACTGAGCAGCAGGTTAATCGAAAAAGCGAACTTGTTTAGTTTTGTCTCTAACATGGTTCCAAATGGGGTTCAAAAGTAAGAAGAAAACATAGGGACTGTATAAGCCACTGTGGCACTTCAATAATCTTGGTTGACATATTTCGACCTTGATTTCAGCGTTCAAACCTCCTTTTGTTTAGGCAAAAGCATGCGAGATCAGAACGTCATTAGCACGTTGGAGGCAAAAACGAAGCCACCGAGTAAGGAAGAGAAGTGATTGAAAACTATTCGAGAATTTTTCTCCAGATTCTATTTTTAGATGGAAAATATATTATTTGAAGGTATCAAGTAACTAATTCTCAGTTTACAGGAACAAGGGACGTGTAAAAAGTGGATTCAAATAGTGGATTCAAGTCAACTTTCTCAACTGAGTGCGGGGTTACTCATTAAGGAAATGTTTGCATATCCAAGATGTATTCGCTTCGTGAGGATAAGAAATAAATATCAAAAGACGTCTTTTCGGAGAAGCAGAAGGCAACGAGAAACATCAAGTCAACAGAATTAGGGGGCGGAGTCCAAAGATGAGCTATAAAAGCGAGGGGCGCCGTGAAATAGGAGATCTTACTCATATTTACAGTTGTAGAAAAGCGTCAGAGAAATTGCACGAAAACTACAATAAAGGTCTTGTGTCAGTCATAATGTGTCCACAATTCAACAAAAAAGAGTCTGTCGAAAGTCTTGCATTTCATAAAAGACTGGGCCAATTTCCACCTGATAATTTCAAGATTTTGAAACTTTTTTCTCTAAAACTAGACTTGATAAATTTGCAAATTGTTAGACTTGCTAAAAATTTCAAGTTGTTCTCAATCCTCTTTTAATCGGCAAAAACTAAAAAAACTGCTATTGAAAGGCGACACATAGTTTGATAGAATTTTTCATCGGAAAAATAAAACATCAAGCATGAATACTATAAAATGGGTAGATTTGGTACTTTAGAGGAAAACATAGAGGGATAAAGCGGAAGCCAGGAAGAAAAAAATAGATAGAGACAAACACAGATAGAGATAGAGACATAATAGATAGAGACAAACATAAATAGATAGAGACAAACATAAATGGATAGAGACAAACATAAATAGATAGAGACAAACATAAATGGATAGAGACAAACACAGACAGAGAGTGAGAAAAGAAGGATAAAGTAAGAAAGAATCAGAGAGAAGATTAGAGATTAGAGAAGATTCTAAGAAAACTGAGAAGAGAGAAAAAACCATAAACAAGAGTGTGACATAAAAAAATACCTCGAATGAATATAGCATGGCGAGACCAACCAATGCTTTCCATAGAGTCAAGCATAAATAAATCACCGATTTCTTCCCTGAGAGTAGAGGAAGTAAGGACTCGTCTCCTCTTTTTCAGTATTTTTTCCCATTAATAAATATGTACATATGTACTTATAACTGTGGTTTATCCTCGGAAAAATACCCAGGACGCCTAAAGAAGCTCAGTTTGGGTAAATGGATCAACATGTAATAATTTAACTCGTTTTGAAAGACAACATGCAGTCGATTCGTTTCTTTTCATCGGGATCGTGAGTGTGGACCTTTTCTATTCTCAAGAGAAAGTGTTTATTAAGACTGGCGCTTGGCACCGGAATAATACCATTAATATTATGTTTTTGGAGAATTCTAACAGTACTATATTATTATTATTATTCTTATTCTTATTATTATTCTTATTCTTATTCTTATCATTATTATTATTATTATTATTATTATTATTATTATTATTATTATTATTATTATTATTATTATTATTATTATTATTATTATTATTATTATTATTATTATTATTATTATCATTGAATGATCTCCGTTCTCTATGAGTGGTGACCCTTCCCGAGCTCTGCCAATTGATGTCAAATCTCCTCCTAATCTTTGCAACCTCCCCATTCCCACAGTCTCTCTTCCGTTCATCGATAGTCTTGTCCGAGAAACGCTGACAAAAGTTATGCAGCCACTTCAACAGATGATACTTGCTCAGTCCCAACAGATTTCTGACATGAACAAAGTAATTCTGGATCAGTCACAGCAACTTCTACGGATTAGTGAAGAAATGCAATCCATAAAGTCATCTGTCTCTCCGGCCACACTTAGACCCCACTTGTATTCAGCTATCGTCGAATCCACTTATCGAGACAAGGATATGCTCATAGGAAAAGGTAAAAGAGCTGTTATTATCGGACTTCCAGAAGGCAAGTCAGAGGATGATACGTGTTGCAAAGACAAAGATCTTATCTCACGTCTTATCATCAGACTCAATTCAGCGGACCTTATTGACGACCTAGAGAAGGGTAATATCAATCATCATCGTCACCCAGTTGATCGCCCACGTCTCTCTGCTCCTCATGGCCGTCCCATGAAAATTGAGTTTTCTTCGCTTGGAAAGCGTAACCTTTTTCTGGAACTTTGCAGAAAGGCGAAACACCCTTTTCCTAAAGGATGTTACTCCCGAGCTGACCTCTCGCCGGCAGAGCTTCAAGCCGAGAGAGACTGCATCCGAATATCCACTAACCCATCTTTTCCCCCTGCCAAAGTGGTCGATGCTCACCTAATCCCTGCCTTTCCTCGTTTTGCCCAGTCTTACAAACGAGTACCCTATCGACCAATTTCCCCTCCTCCCGCCTCTTCGTCACTATCCCCCTTAGCCAGTTCAACTCAACACTCCCAAATGCCATCGTCTTCGCTGGTGAACTCTGGGGCCCGGTCGACATCTACATTCGAGGCTTCTTCAACTGACTTTCCTTCTCTGGCGGAAAGCTCCGTGAAGCCGCTACAAGTCAGAAGCAGACGCAATACCAGAAACGCCGAAGAATCTGCCTCATGCCCCAGAAAGTCAGACGAATTTGTTTCCAGAAGAAGAAATGTTAGGAAAACCTCTCGTTATTCACCATAGGATAAGTCGGATAAAAGAGCTAGAAAAGAAGTAATCAAATGCTTGTATTTCAACTGTAGATCAGTGATGAATAAGCTATATGATCTTTATTTTCTTCTTCGTTGCTGTAAATATCACATTCTCTTACTATCTGAGACATGGATGCACAGTGAGCTTCCCGACTCCATTCTAACCGATAGTTTACCCTTCACGGTATTCAGAGGTGACAGATTGGCACAAAGAGGAGGAGGCGTAGCCATTCTAGTAGATAATGCCATCTCCTCATCTTTAGTTGTTCAATATAGCAAGGCTCAGTGCGAGGGGTTAGTAATAGACATTTATCCTAACACATCTTTCTCGTTTGCTTTCTCGGCCATTAGACTGATTAATATATATCGATCTCCTAGCTGTGGAGTAGAAAATACAAAGGATCTCTGCTCGTTTATCACCTCTCATGTTACTGAAGTATTTCCCACCATTCTGTGCGGAGACATGAACCTCCCCAAGATAGACTGGGCAAATCTCACCGCTCCCAATACATGTAGTATATCTCTTGCATTCTTAAACATGACATGCGACAACAATCTTAAACAACTCGTACTTTCTCCCACTAGACTTCACAATACACTCGATTGCCTGCTCTGTAATTCAAATATCATAAAAGACTGTATTGTCAGGCCTCCCTTCTCCACCAGCGATCATGCCTCAATATACTTTGAAATCAGAGATAGAGCCAAGCGTATTATCACAAGCACCAGCTCATCGTTAGACTGGAAAAAGGCAGATTGGGAAATAATCAACTCAGACCTCTTTAGCATCGACTGGACTTACATGCTCTCAAACCTAACTATTGACGAAAGTGTCGATAAATTAACCAACATCATCCAATTCATAATGGATAATAGGATTCCAAAAAATAAGAATGTCAAAACACATTTGAAATATCCCCCCAAGATAAGAAGATTATACAGCTTCCTACAGAGAAGTAACAAACGAAACCCTCTCTCCATTACGTCATTACGCACATCCAAGAAACTTCACAAAGAACTAGTCAAATTCGAGGTTCTTAGGGAAGACAAGCTTAAGTTCCCGAGAAACTATAAGGTATTCTTCAGAACTATATCCAACCGCGTTAAAAGCAACACATCTATTCCTGCTCTCATAGTGAACAATAAACCAACTACTATCCCCTTCGAACAAGCAACTCACTTCGCCGAGTATTTTGATAAGTTACAACCCTTACCAATCAGTGGACCCCTTCAGATCTCTCGCCCGAATTTTCACCTCGACCACATTAATGACATCTCCCCTTTTGAGGTGAACTCCATTCTGAAACGAATAGCTCCGAAACTGAACTCTTCCCCTGACTTTATTCCAAGTAGACTACTCAAAAATTGTCTGGACTCACTGGCCATACCTCTCTCCATCATTTTCACCAACTCACTAACCTTAGGGCACTACCCTCTGGCCTGGAAAAAAGGAATAATCAAACCAGTTCATAAAAAAGGGCCCCGCTCTCAGATCGAAAATTATCGTCCTATCACTATGGTGTGCTCTATGTCAAAGGTATTCGAGAGACTGATCTTCAATATAACTTATCAATATCTGGAAACCAATGGCATACTACATCCCAAACAACATGGTTTCCGTCGGAGACGATCCACGGTAACATCCCTGGTAGAGGCTCATTCCATTTACCTCACGCTTCAGAATAAAAAAATAGACTTTGACATCTGTCTAGTCGACTTTTCACGGGCTTTCGACTCTGTAAACATAAGATTTCTTGTTCACAAACTTGAAAAAGTGGGAATAACGGGCAACCTCCTCTATCTTATCCGTTCTTTTCTCACGAGCAGGTCCTCGAAAGTCTCAATCGGAGATACATTATCAGGCCCTAAAGTATACAACAGTGGTGTTCCCCAGGGGAGTTGCCTTGGACCCCTCCTCTTTTCAATATTTATAAATGATATCATGGAGCACATAGAGCCAGATGTCCATGGTTTTCTATATGCCGATGACCTCAAAATTTTTTCCAAAAACATAGACTCTCTTCAGAAAAGTCTGGATTCCATTTCCGATTACTCACTGACCTGGGCACTTGTGATATCAACTCAAAAATGCTTTATCATGCACTGTGGTCCTAGGAATCCAAAAGTAACATATAACCTAGAAGACAATATCATACCAACTACTTCATTAGTGAAAGATCTTGGCATTACATTTCAGGAAGATATCACATTCTCTAAACATATTGAACTAACCTCCCTAAAGTCCCAAAAATGTATAAACATGATCTTCAGAGCCTTTAAAACCAAATCAATTAAAGTTCTGCTCAGAATATACACCACATACATAAGACCCCTTATTGAATATGGGAGTGAGGTATGGTCCCCAATAACTATCGGTCTCGTTAACTGCATAGAAAAAGTGCAAAGATCATTTACACGAAGGTTACTACAAAGGGCCGGATTACCCAAAATGAGTTATGTTGCTAGACTGAATTTTCTTACCATCTCCTCGCTTGAATATAGAAGAAATGTGGCCGATCTTGTGTTCATCCATAAATGTCTGCACGGAAATATTCAAGTAGATTACTCAAATATGTTTAAACTTAGCCCATCGCCTTATTCGCTGAGAGAATCGAATAACTACAGAATATGCTTGCCGTGTAAATATCAAAGCAGAACAAGCACTTGTGCCTCAAGAATGATTAATGTCTGGAATAAGTTACCTTGTTCTTTGGTTTCTACAAGCTCTTCTAGCATTTTTAGAAATGAACTTATCAAGCTTGATTGTGAGACCATTGTCACCAACTCTAGAATACATTTTTAATTCAAGTGCTTTGTTTCTTCAAATGTTTTGTTTCTGTTTCTCCTCTTTTTTCCATTATATTTGTGTTCTCGGTTAGCTCTCGAATGATAAAGAGTGAGTTGAATTTTTGGAATTTCAAGTTATTATTGCGGATGAATAGTTCTTAATTGCTGATGAATAGTTCACAACTGAAGATACAAGCTTTGCTTTCTTTGCTTTTTTTGTGTGCTTTCCTATTTTCCTAAAATGAAATGTTCCTCATTGTTCTTGTCATATTTAGATCTCACTTTTCATAACCTTCACTGAATTCACTTTTCTTGTGACAGTGTCATCTGTTTCGTCACTTAACATTATGTTTTGTTTCAAGCGGAATAAAGAATTGAATTATTATTATTGTTATATATTCTATACGTCCATTTTGTTCTTATTCTTTCGCACTTCAGTAGATGAGTAGAAAAATCATCACCTGGAAAGCAAAAAGCTTTTTCTTAACTCTCATTAATTCAATAACACTCGTAGTAGTTTTTAGATTAAAGTTGGTCCCTCGAAGTGTGTTGTAGTACAATTGGTTTTAAAAAACGGGTTTAAACTTCACCTTCAAATCTATATGCTTACTTTCATTAGCTCTCGTAGGAAGAAACTCAGAAATTAAAATTGTATTCCGAAAAAATTTATCTCGGCGTGCACAATCGTAGAAAAATTTCGAAATTTTTGGCTTCATTTTGTTGGCTCAACTCATCTGTCTATCTATTTTACTGGCACCGTTTTTTTTGGCACCGGCTCCATTTATCGATCTATGGAGAATTTTTAAAAATTGTGAACTTCTACACTATGACGAACGCCTTCAGATTACAAGACTTGTTTTCTCTTCGGAAAGAAATCTTTGCTCACTTTTGCTTGTTTCTCCATTACTCGCTTGATTCGCCTTTTTTTGTTTGTTCCAATAGTGTCTAAAACAATTTCCTGGTTCGACTTTTTTTGAACTCAAATCGATTCTGAACTGAAATAACCTAACTTTAAGCTAAAAATAATTAAATTCTTCGGGTTTCGATTGTGTCATTGCAAATTTATATCTATTATTTAACTCCACTGTCAGCGTTTCATTAGGAACTACTTCACAGCTAATAGGCAATCATGAGTTTTCTAGTTAGAAAGAAAGGAAAGAGAAGTACATTCATATCTTCTCTCGTTCATCATTCACGTCAGTTAACTTAATGTTCTGTTGAATGTCCCAAGAGATTCGGTGGTCTCCACAATGTGCGCAAGCAAAAAAGTGCGGAAGCTCTGACCAGACTTTCTGACGCACTTCAAAATAAATTCTGGAAACATCCAGCCTTCTCAGCGTTATTTTTCCGGTGAGTAAAGCTGACTTTTCTCGGAGGTAAGTCACTCCTCACTAATGTGCAACTTCACTCTGAATCTCGGCTCGAATTTCTCGTATAAGATGGAGAAAAAAATACGCAAGACATTTTTCTGCAGACGTAAGTAGTGAGTTGTTTACATGTAAACTATATTATTTTAGTAACGAATCTTAGATTTGAATCAGGATTTAAATTTTTTCCCTACTTTTTTTGCTCGCTTTGTAACGATTTCCATCACCGTTTTACCCCGAATAGGATGATCTGCGAGTTTTTAGCCTCTTATTCGAGAGATTTTGAATTTTTCTGTGCCAAAAAATAGTCTGAATTGTAAACAGTTTATAAGCAGTTAAACTTCTTCTATGAAAGTTCTGAGAACTTATTTTTAATCTTCAGAAATGGCGGTAAAATCAAACTCGGAAATAATTAGATCGGATAAGTTTTTGAGAATTTAGTAGAGAAAAGGCGTTTCCTAGAAAAATGGCAGGTATCAGGAAGTTAACAAGACGAAGGGATCCCAATTAAATTCTATTTTATCAAATTTTCTCTTCAAGTCCGGAAAATTTAAAGTAAAATTGAATCAAGTCACTTTAAAACGTAATTTCAGAAGTCATGAATCAAACTTTTTGAAACCGTTAAACGGCTAATTTTTCCAAGCAATTTTCATAGGAAAAATTCGAGAGAGATTCTGTATCCTGATAATAAGTATTAAAGTCTCCATTTTTTCTTTTTTATGTCGGTTTTTCTCGCTCTTCATGTCATATGAACCGCCTTAAGCAATTAATACGCCCAGTCCATGCTATGTTTTTGTATGTAAACAACATCTGAAAAATGTCATTGTGTACGCAAATAATGGGGGATTTAGCAAATAGAAAAGAGATGATAGAATAATCTTCTAACTACAAAACTCGATTCAAAAAAATTAAATTAGTTCGATCTGTTAGATTACGAGTTCAAAAAAAACTGAAAATCCTATTTTTTTTTTGATAATCCTCTAAGTTATGCATATTATTTGAATTATCAAGAGTTCCAAGTATAAAAGGGAATTTAGGTTCATAACAAAGAGAAATTTTTCAGAATTGATAACAACTAGTTTCAACTTACTAAACACACTCATGAAAACAGAAAATAAAGCCTTTAGAAATAATTTTTCACTCCTACATGAAGTTTGAAGAGAAAATATCAATTATTGCTGAACTCAACTTACACTCACGTGTTACCTCCACGAAGAGAACGCAAAGTTATCCTGGAGCTGAAGTGAAATAGGCCTTTGTGATAACCGGGACAACAGACAACAGAAAAAAGACAATTGTCGGTTGTCCCGGTTATCACTAAGTTAAATGGTGGTTTTTATCGTAGTTTCTCTTAAGTTAAATGGTGATTTTCATCGTAGTTTCATTCTTAATAATATAATTAGTAGACTTTGTTATAAATTAAAATAACTATTACTTTTAAAGCAAAAACTATTAAGTATACGTTCAGATGTAACTTGTTATTATTTGAATCAACCGTTTCGATGCATAGGTTTCAAAGCATTCGCTTAATTTACAATCTTAAGCGATGGGAAAATACTGTATTTCATCAGAAGACCGAATAGACAGCCTGAAATTATAGTATTTCTTGCCGCCACACTAAAGTATCATTTCCGGGTTCGGCTCTTTAGCCGAGAAATAATGAGTGTCGTCAGAGAAAAAAATATTGAAAATCTTCCGGGTTTCTATTGTGAACCGCTGATGTTTGCTCTAGCCGTCTCATTAATTCCAACCAACTTGTCTAAATCCGCGTTTTAGACGGAACATGACACCTCGGAGCCAAGTTGCCCTGTAGATGTCTGCATTCCTGAAGTATTCAAGCTTAACCTTTGCAAAAAGAGATATTCAATTATGAATAACTCACGCTTATGAAAATTTTGGAACGTAGAAACAAGAAATTTTTTTTTTTTTTTTATGCAACAAAAAGTATGTTATATGTCGGATCGCGCACAGAAAACTAGCAATTTAGTGCACCACAACATAAGTTTTTTGTAATAATAACAATCTGCACAGTCAGGTCAAATTGCATCGGGTCAAATTTAAACCGTTTTAAAAATTTTTTAGATTACTTATTAGGTGTATGTGTTGGAGGGAGAAACAATCCGGGGGCCTTCAAAAAAAAGAGGCCTTCAAATCCCAACACTGTACCATAAGAAAATAACGGAACAAATAAATCATAGTAACAACTAGTTTCTTTTTTGCAAAACAGGTTAGATAAAATAACTTGTCTACGGCACTATTATTGACGCAAAAAATTCAATGAAAATTTCAACTTGAATCATGATCGATTAATGAAAAGCGATTTATTTTAGTTACAATCAAAGAGCAGAGCTGAATTTCAGAGCTAGAAAAGCGACTAAAAGAGGAGAATTTTGAGAGTTTTATTTGAATACCAGAAAGATATATGTATGTATGTGCAATTAGCACGCAATTCAACAGAAGCTTCCCAATCTTTTCAGATATAATATGTTCTCAAATCGAAAACCAGCTTTTATTCGCATTAAAAGTTGCGCCACGAATGAATTGGTTAATTTACACAGTAAACTGATCATGCAAGGACCGCAAATCATGAAACCCCTAAACTGGCTAGAAAAATAAAAAATAATAGGAAACTGCCCCAAATTTGTAAGACCGGATGAACAAAAGACTGATAAATGGGATTTTTTGCTTTCTAAAAATTGAATAAGTCTTCACTCTTAACTTATTTTATACTTTTGTTCTTGAAAAAATGTTTTTTGAGAGCTTTTACTACGCGGTTACACACACTAGGTTTTTTTCTTACGTAATTGTGAGTTAGGAAGGTTTTGCGTTGCTATGCTCTTTCAAAGGGTTTCAAAACAAGTAGAGAGAGGGGAAAGGGGCTCGAGGATTGGAGAGATGAGAGAGAAGGCTCAAGTGGGAGTTTGAAGATTTTTTTGGTTTTTTTCTCTTCCGCACTTTATAACCTCTCAAAGGTGGATACGCGCTCCTTGATTTGAGATGCTTGTAGAACTGATTTGGTAGAACCAACCTAATTTGGTAGAACCAGGGGCTGCTCTATGGGCGTTCCGCTAGTCTTTATAGCAGAAAGTTAAAGAGAAAAACTGCAAAGCCTACCTACATTTTTCAACTGTTGGGTTTGGGTGAATCTGATAAGCAAGGGTAAAACGGTGGTTCTGAATCATAATCCGTACTTAAGGTCGGAGTTGCCAATTTATGAAATTTGCCAATTCATAATCAGCATTCTCTCATGGGAATGAACGGAACTTCAATACATAATAATATTCATCGCCTGAAGACATTTATTATAGTTTATAGTTTAGAGTAGCCACTTGAGTGTTTCGACATTTATTATAGTTTAGAGTAGCCACTTGAGTGTTTCGACATTTATTATAGTTTAGAGTAGCCACTTGAGTGTTTCGACATTTATTATAGTTTAGAGTAGCCACTTGAGTGTTTCGACATTTATTATAGTTTAGAGTAGCCACTTGAGTGTTTCGACATTTATTATAGTTTAGAGTAGCCACTTGAGTGTTTCGACATTTATTATAGTTTAGAGTAGCCACTTGAGTGTTTCGACATTTATTATAGTTTAGAGTAGCCACTTGAGTGTTTCGACAAAAAAGGGGCGAAAATTAGGAACAGAACTTTTAACCCAACATATGTATTTACGATTTTATTCGTAACTTCTGAGTTTCACGTTTAAAATACTCATTAGCATTGGAATAACAGATGAATACGAGGCATATCCAATCAATGAAGCATACATGAATTTAATTTAGTATGTTTCGTCTCATTTTAAATGATGCGCACGAAAAAACTGAAAAAAACTTGCAGAGTGCGCGAGAATAAGCGAGTTTATACTTCCTTGTACACATACAATGTGAGCGGAATACAACATGGTGTCTTAATTATAAATAGGTCAATGATTATCATGAATAACTTTTTTTAGATTAGTCCGAAGGACGTAAAATTTCCAGGGTTAGCCAAGCTCACGAGTTGGGAATTTTTCAGATAGAAAGCATGAATTTGAATAATTCTCTCAACTTTGGAGCGATTTTGGAGATACATTATTTCCTTATTCAAACAAGAATGTCGGTCGCGTCCACGACTTTTCATCTTGACTTCTATTCTCGTCTACTAAAAGAGCCACTGGTATTATACTTCAACTCCGATTCAGAGGACTCTTTGGAAATTTGAGGTTGAAAAGGTGAACGGTCCTATTTGGACTCTTCAGCGCAACGCCGCAGTTGTTTGTTCCTCTTCCCAAGTTTACTCGAAACCCTCTCTGTCCACCATGTCAGTGATAACATTGAACAAGTTATCCTTTGGCGATAAAGATATAAATATAAATAAAACATTTTTTATTTGAATGCAAAAAAAAGAAAAAGTCATTCGTCTCATAAGTAACCCTTACTGAATCAATTTCAAATCTGTTTGTTAAGTTTTAAGCATTGGAAAATAAAAAAGAAACTGCGCTGATGGGAACATTCAAAACTGAACTAAACAAACGATTTTATCGAATTAAACATTCTTCCCATTCCTCAAGAAACGGCTGCCTGCGGCTCTCCTTTTTACCTCTCCCCTCTTCTATAAAGCCACTCTGACCTCTTCGTCGTATCATTCATCCTTCTCCCTCTCCTCTCCAATGGCTGGTTTCGAACGGCTATCGATGATCTTCTTACCATTTTCTGCTCCTACTTACCATCAGAAGCTCTTAGCCTTTTTTAACCATGTTTCCTTCCCTTCACCTTCTTATACATACATCCCTCCATGCAAAGTTTTTTTCACGTGATACATATGTTTCGCGTAATAAAAAGTTCAAAGAATAAAAATTTAAAAAAATCTTTTCATGATTTGTGATATAAACTCACGGTCATTCCAATCAGGAAGAAGTTAAGATGTTGCAATGCCAATGAATTTTCCATAAATTCGAATACCGATCGAACTTAAACTGCCCATCCTGTTTTGCATATTGACATTAATACAATTTCTCCTAAAAAAGTGCCAGAAACGCCTGTTTTCAAAAGTCTAAAACTTAACGAAAAGATAACGAAATGAAATTGAAACGAAATGGGTTATTTACGAGAAGAAGGATACTTCAGGCTTGTTTTTGCAAAAAAACAAAAATTAATAAATAAAGCGTATACCTCCAGAATCGCTACAAAAATTTAGAGAAATGTTCAAATTCAAGCTAATTTTTGAAAATCCTTCAACTTCTTTCATATTCTGAGTCAGACAAACCCTAAGAATTGCAAGTGTTTCGAACTACTCTACGAAAATTTATTCATGATAATCATTGACCAATTTATAATGGGACACCCTGTACAAACAGGTAAAAACAATGGTTCCAGAGTTGATTTTAACGCCGATTGACATGATTTGTAAATGAGGTCTGTTACAAATGCCCTATTTTCATTTCAAACTTATCGCATAGTTGAATCCGTTCTGTAGTAGGACTCGGACATGTTTGGCATTTACCGTCCTCACTAAATGTTCACTATGTGTCTTACGTTGTCGTCCAGTCTACATCAGGAACTCGTATTATTTGGTCGTGGTCGTGCCATTTAATTATTTCTGACGCTTAAAACTCTGCCTGGCACAAAGCGAACAAAAAAGTTCAATAGGCACAAAAAAGTCCAACTAATAATGATACTTTGTTGCACAGTGCGAGTTGCAAATACAATAAAAGAGCGATAACGTTCAAAGTTGAAATCATTTCACACGCATTTCACTTTTTCATTGAAAAAAGTAAGAAAATCAATGTTCAAAATTTCAGGAGAACTTTGAAATGAATTTATTCCTTGCAAATACATATTGAATATTTACAAAGGAGGGATGTCGCTAATGCGAGTATAAAAGTACCAAATGCAGGAAGAAGGGGTTTTTTTTCTGACGAGCTGGAGTTCATCTGATGGGTGTTTGGGAGCCGAAAAGAGAGGTTCATCAAGTATATGCTTCTTAATAATCAAGTTCATCTGATGGGGTGGGGTGTTTGGGAGCCGAAAAGAGAGGTTAATCAAGTATATGCTTCTTAATAATCAAGTTCATCTGATGGGGTGGGGTGTTTGGGAGCCGAAAAGAGAGGTTAATCAATTATATGCTTCTTAATAATCAAGTTCTTCAAGTTTCTTTCTTCAGAAGTTTCTTCAAAAAACAAAACAGCTTTTCAATAATCAAGTATATGTAAAGATACTTTCTTGAGAATAAAGTGTGTAATACAGTTCTTAACTCGAAATTTGAGGGTTATTGATGAATTGGTACAAACTTTTTAAAATTACTACAAATCTTGAATATTTTCACTCTAAATTCTTAGTTTATGAGCACAAATTTGAATAGGCTTACTTTATCAAAAACAACACTCGCCCAATAAACAAAACCAAAAAAATCGTAAGAAAACCTTTTTAAAGAAAAGTTTTTCAGAGAAAAACTGTTAAAATAGAGGAAATAGTTGGGAAGACTTCCAAGGGAAAAAAACAGCGAGAAAAAAAACTTGAAAAAAGCCATTTTTGGAGTTGTTTGTAAACAATTTCAACTTCAATCCTTCTTTTCAGATTCATATGCCGCATTTTTTTATTGAAATATTTTCTTTGAAATTCACCAAAGAATGATTCGACTTCAAGAAAAACGAACTAGCATAAAGAATAACAAAACATTTAGATTTTTTTGAAGTCAGTATGGAGTAAACATACGCTTATCAGACGTTTTTTCAAAGAGAAAATGAAAATAAGTGATGCCGATTGCGTAGAATAGCATTTCACCAATAGAAAAAAAAAATTGTTAACACTATCGCACGGAATAGCAAAGTGTCTTCGTGGTGTAATGGTAACATGCGCTCCCGGTTTTACTCGGAGGTTCTATCCCGCCCGGGGGGGGACTAGCTTTTTTCTGTGTCATAGTTCATGTTAAAAAATTGTTAAGTATCAACTACGAAAATCTCAAATGTCCGTGAAAAGAGCATACGAAAAAAAGAAAAATTTAACTGCAATTCAACTGATTTCACGATATATGTAAAACACCTTCAAGTTTAAATAAAAAAAATTTTTGAAGACCTCGATAATTACGTTGAGTTAGAAAAAGGGACTTTTCGCTTAAAAATGTGTCCATTTCATATAAAGTGGTTTACCCTTTGAAGAGCAGTTTCATTCGAGAAAGAAAATTAAAGTATATTCTTTACATTGGTATTGGTATTGGGCGATACTCCGAACTAATCTCAATTTTGCCCTAATGGAATCGATATTATCTTCTATTTAAAAAAACCAATCCATATTTTCTATTTAGACAATTTTGATCTTTAGAGGTATGCATTAAAGGATGTATAAGTCAATGAATGAATACCCTGTTTTTTAATAACACTAAGCTTATTATTTCAAAACCTGTCTGAGCTTTCAAAAATAACACAAGAACTGAAAAAAACGCCGGAAGAGAAACTAAACTATAGTACTTTGAACTTTACGTTAATGTTATAGAGAATATTTAAATAAAACATGGGTAAACAAAAATGAAACTGAACAATGAATCCGAGCGTCTATAAATGCAATCGAGCGGATCTTATAGCGAAAATAAACTTCCTACAATTAGTGCGAGGAGTTTATATAGAATTTTTAATTTTGAGCCTCGGTCGTGGAAAACTTTAAATTATAAAAACTTCGTCTGTTCTGAGGAAAAATTATTATAAGCTTGTTTAAAAGATGAAAACCATTCGTTTCCCTCTTACTACTTAAGGTCTGAAGTCCAAGCTTAGAGTATTTTATTAGAAGGTATTTGACTGTAGGAGGTATTGAAGCAGCGATTGTATACTCGGCGAGTATAATAGTTCTGCACCTGTATCTATTGGCACAGAATACTGATACTTCGAGGACTCAAGAAGCCTATTTCGTCCCTTTCCTCTCTCTCTCTCTCTCTCTCTCTCTCTCTCTCTCTCTCTCACTCTCTCTCCCTCTCTCTCTCTCTATCTCTCTCTCTCTCTCTATCTCTATCCCTCTCTCTCTATCTCTCTCTGTCTCTCTCTCTGTCTCTCTCTCTCTTTCTCTCTCTCTCTCTCTCTCTTTCTCTCTCTCTCTCTATTCCAACGATTACATTTTCTTAACGACACGATCCTATTCTCTTAATCCACGGAGAGCTTCATCTCTGAAACTCGTATGCTTGACTGAACCGAGGCCAGAATTCGTGTTTCTCTTGTTCATTCGAATTCAACAAAAAAAAATCTTTCGAAACACATGGATTGAGTACGGGAGAAATGAAAAAAATTAAGAATAAGGAAAAAGAAAAAAACATAGAAAGATGAAAACATATTTATAAATAGAGAGCCACAAGAGGGAAGGAAAGAGATAGAGAAAAAGAAGAAAGATATGTACTATATCTTCTAAAAGGAAGTTCAAACAGGAGGTGAAATAATGTTTGTATATGAGCATTTTGTTATTGCTATGGTCGATTGTTTGCTTTCATCTCTCATAAATATTAACGTGAATATCAAATACAAACGTGTGACGGAACTCTTGCGTTTTACTCGTGAGAAATTGAAACAAACACCCAGCCCATAACTACAATCCCATAAAATAGCCTCAGTACTCGATTTTTTTGAAGATTTAAATTGTAAATTAGAGAAAAAGTTTATTTGTATACACTTTTGTTACAACATCTTGTTTGAGTGAGAAAGTTTCGAGTCGTATGATCCTTGTTACAAATCTTGAAACAAGCCGTGTCCTTTCCAAAAAAAACGCTTATAGAAAGAGTTTTACTTGGTAAGATAAACGATGTTCTATTTTAGTTTATTGTTAGTAGATTTTTCGTTCCGTGTTGAAGTTCAAATAATCTCCTTTTCTCTTATTGGTTAAGCACAGTCTTAGATTTTACTCTCGGTGGTTTCTTGGGTGTTAGCATAGGCATCCTTCCGATCTGAGGGTCTCTCTCTCTCTCTCTCTCTCTCTCTCTCTCTCTCTCTCTCTCTCTCTCTCCTCTATCTTCCTTTTTCTCTCTCTACCATGCTCTCTCTCTCCTTCCCTTTCCCTCCCTCTACGTCTTCTCAGTTCCTTCTTTGCATGAGATCTTCAGTTCTTCATCCTCCTCAGAGTCCTCATCAAATTAACCCTTTTCCAACGCTAAATTCCCCAATTCTGTTTCTCAAAATGTTAATGAGGAAGGGGGCTTTTCTCAGGAAGGGGGCTTTTCTCAGGAAGGGGGCTTTTCTCAGGAAGGGGGCTTTTCTCAGGAAGGGGGCTTTTCTCAGGAAGGGGGCTTTTCTCAGGAAGGGGGCTTTTCTCAGGAAGGGGGCTTTTCTCAGGAAGGGGGCTTTTCTCAGGAAGGGGGCTTTTCTCAGGAAGGGGCTTTTCTCAGGAAGGGGGCTTTTCTCAGGAATTGAAAGCAAAGAAGCCGAGCTCGAATGAAGAGACGATTAAGCTACGGGAAATAAGCCACTCGTGAAAACAGAGCCTTTCATCAGCAGAATTCCATATTAGTTACCATACTTCGTGTCCATTTGTTCACTTAGCATAAAATAGGGTTTTTAAATTGGCGGAATAGGATTTTTGAATTGACGGAATAGGTTTTTTAAATTGGCAGAATAGGATTTATCAATTGGTGGAATATATTTTGGAAATTGACAGAAGAAAGCTTTATCTAACCCAGTTACAGCATGAGAATAGCTTAGCAAACTTCTTCGTATTAAAAATTGTGCCTATGAATTCAGAAGTATCACTATTTGAACTCATACGTATGGATATTCGTACTTTATCATTTTTTAGTATCAGAACTTTTGAATATATGTTTATGAGTACCTTTTTCAATTTTTCGTGTGTGAGAAAAATCGCGTATATGTATGCGTATGTATGCGTATATGTATGCGTATGTATGCGTCTCAGAAAATTAGAAAACCATTTTTTTTTGTTGGAAAATTAAATTTTTATGGAGAAACTAAACAAATTTTACGAAACAAATAGAAATATTAACGACAATTCTAAGCAATAATCAGCGCCTCATTTTTCAAGTTTTTGCTTGAAGATGACATCCCTCACTTTCTTTTGAAATTTTTCAAACTTACGGCTGATCGAACGGATTAAGAATAGAATGAACGAAAAAAACTTTTTTAAAGTTTCAAATGGGATAACATGCATTTTCGATGACATCTCACCAAGGTTATATGTGCCACAGTGACAAATCTTCAAATTCTAAGTTACACAGTTTAAAGGCAGTGAAGCCTGGTTAAGAAGACAAATGATTGAACTACCGCACAAAAAAAAGCTAGTGGGATCGAACCCAGACCATCTCGACACTAACCGGGAGCGCGTGTTACCATTACACCACGGGGATACATTGCTATTCCGTGCGATAGTGTTATATAAAAGGCTCATATGCCTTGTTCTCTTAGTCACGCATGCTTATCAAGCGATTGCACAGTGACATTTGAAAGCTTAGATTAACTTTTATAGAGCACATATGAAAGTGATATCTTTCATAGTATTTTAAATGACATCTCATATTTTGAATGACATTGGAGAACAAGTGTACGATTGGGGCAATTTACGAGCAGAATTGAAGTTTTTATAAGAGAAACTGAAGATATCGATGCCGTTTCTTGCTTTTATATATCAATCAATCATTCAATCTTTATTCCAGTTGTTATGTTTAAGACATAAAACGGATAACTGTCACTAAAACGCATAACTGTCACATCTTCATGAAGAGGCTTTCGCATTTGTGTTAGGAGTAGTATCTAGAACGGCTGTTCAGCAGGCGAACAAAAACCAAGTCATTGTATTTTTCTAATCAAATTTGTTTTATAAAGAGTCTTAGTAATTCTGAAGCTACTCATTCAGACCATTAAATGAGTACGTTAGGCTTCTAATTCCTGCAGCCTCAACTCGCCCACTTCGTCATCGCTCGTAGTAACCTGATTACGCAGGAACAAACAATGGAATCACCGAAGCGCATGTGAACGTGACAAATGTGAAATTCTATTATGCAGGCATCGAAACAAAATATTTTTCAACAAACAATTCTTTGATGGAAAATGGTACTGAAAGAGCCACTGCTAAAAAAATCTCCATCATGTTGCGTACCATATTATATGTAGTTATAAATGCATCGAAGTTATTCCTTAGAAAAACTTCTCTTTTTCTGAAATCCTCTCTGAAAACAAAGCCTCTACAACATAATTAGAATTAAGTTTACTATTGTAAAACACTATAATATCGTGAACGGTTCAAAGAAGCGCTTGGAGCAGTGGAGGCCGTGCTCCGCCGCACTCAATGCGCCTTATTGGTAAAACATCGACTTCTTCAGGGCAATTGACAAATGAAGGTGAGACGATTGCAAAATGCACGGAACTTTTTGAACTTTTTGTGTAGTGGAATTTATGTACGTTCCAGTTGTTTTACTGTTTGTTTTTTCCGCTCTGGTTTGGGTAAAAGTTACGCTGACAAGGCCGTACGGCTTAGGAACGAAACAGTGCAATATATGTATAATTCACCTTGAATTTGGTAATCGCCTCACCTTCATTTGTCAGTCATCTTTCATTCATGTTCCTTTTCCTTGTATTTTCACACAGAGGATGTTAGCAATGGCGAAAAGAATGGCATGTGAGAAAAGAATTTAAACGAGTTGAATTCACAGACATTAAATTGCTAAATTTTACACTAATTATAGTTTAGAACTGAAACAAAAATAAACAAGAAAGGGCATAAAAATGAGTCAATACAAGTAAAATGGCGCACTATAGTAGAAAAAAAGTTATGAGAGGTGTAGCTTTGAATTCAGAACAATCATTTTGAGCGGTAATTGAAGACTTGAAGGCATGAGAAGATGTAAGAGACACCATTTCAGATGGTAAAGAATCCCAAGTATCGATTGATACACTGGTGGAATGACAATTTGGTAGTTCAAAAGATAGAATAATTCTGAAAAAATGGGAGCTCCTATGAGTGTAAGCCGAAGGATGTGTTTTGAGAAGGTTAGTGTAATCAAGCGAAGTTTTACCATGCACAATTTTATGAACAAAACAGATCTCCAGAACATTTCTTCTATATTCTAAGGTTGTGAGTGACAGAGTACTTAAGCGAGAGAGATAGTCAGTGGAAGGAAAACCGGCTCTGGCAAATACCCGTCTGGAAAACATTCTATGTACTTTTTCAATTACATTAATGGGTCCTATGGCAGTAGGTGACCACAGCTCACATCCGTAATCAAGCAAAGGAAGAACATAAGTTTTGTGAGCTCTCAAAAACAAAGGAAAAGAATAGATCTTAAAGCTGCCAAAGAGAGTGTTCATGATCATGTTCGCTTTCAATATCGCTTGTTCTTACATGGTCGGAAAACGACAAGGAATTGGAGAACAAGATTCCCAAATATTTTACACTTTCAACTGACGGAAGCATTACATATGTTATCAATATATGAAGTATAGATTAAGAAGGTTTTTTCAATCGAGATCTTAAGATTAAACATTCCGTGTATGGTTAGAGCCCAATTAATCGAATAGCTATAAACATTATCAGCCCAATTAATCGAATAGCTATGAATATTATCGAGAGCTGTTTGAAGAAGGGTAGGAGATGCTAAAAAACTTTTAAATCATCGGCAAACAAAAATCAGTGAACACCTTCAGGAATATGTTCGACAGTGTCATCGATAAATACCGAGGAAAAGATGGGATCAAGGCAACTGCCTTGAAGAAATCCAATTCTGGAAGACTAATGGAGCGTTAGAATATTACTTTCCACTTTGCTAACTGATTTTTTTTCTGCTAACTGATTTTCTGCTATCTGGTTTTTTGAACGCTCTCTCGCTGCAAGAAAAAAGACATCGCTGCTCATGTCTCGAACGTTATATTTCTCTCACTAAGTGTACACATTTTAGGTTCTTTCTTTTTTACCGTAGTCATGTTTTCGTGGTGAGACATTGGAGCGTTCAAAAAAACCAGATAGCAGAAAATCAGTTAGCAGAAGAAAAAAATCAGTTAGCAAAGTGAAAAGTGATATTCTAACGCTCCATAAGAAGCAGATAGGCTATCATCAACTAAAACACGAAAGGATCTGTGTGAAAGAAAGGACTCAATCAGCGAAAGAAGGGAAGACTGAATGCCCATACAATGCAGCTTGTGAAGTATGTATCGACTCTATCGAATGCCTTAGAATAGTCAATCAGGCATATATGTTTAGGAACTTACTGTTAAAGTAGCGACAAGTATATGGAATGTGAGTGAATCAAGGAAGATACCGTAGAGCGTTTGACGCGGAAACCATTTTTGACAGATGCAGTAAAATTTTTCCTTTCGAGATGGTGATATATTACATTGAATATCAACTTCTCAAAAATTTTCTTAAGTGCGTGACATATGCCGAACGCTTCGAGCTTTTATTTTTAAAAACTCTATGCTTAATTATTCAATTTCAAATTCGAAAGCGGAATGAGGTGAATTTTTTACAATATCAGTTCGTTATAATGTAATTATATTTATAGTTATAGTTATAGTTATAATATAGTTCGTTATATCTTTTGTCTTGTGAACTTCTTGTGATCTTTCGCAAATTTTTGTCAAGTGCTTTGATGCATGGCTCACTGCTCAAAATTTTTTGAAGCATCAGAAATGAAAACGAAAAGTAATCGAGTTAATTTTACACTACAAAACGAAAAGTAATTGAGTTACTTTTACACTGCAAAAAAGAGGGCTAGCTACGTGAACCGTTTAGATGAGTGTCTTAAGCAGTAGGATAGTACTGGATAACATAAGTGGAGAATGAAAGCTGTTTCTTTTCCGACCAAATGCTGTTCCTAACCTAATTTTCTAATGTTATTTAATCTATACCCGTAGAGTACTGGATAACATAACTAGAGAATGAAAGCTGTTTCTTTTCCGACCAAATGCTGTTCCTAACCTAATTTTCTAATGTTATTTAATCTATACCCGTAGAGTACTGGATAACATAACTAGAGAATGAAAGCTGTTTCTTTTCCGACCAAATGCTGTTCCTAACCTAATTTTCTAATGTTATTTAATCTATACCCGTAGAGTACTGGATAACATAACTAGAGAATGAAAGCTGTTTCTTTTCCGACCAAATGCTGTTCCTAACCTAATTTTCTAATGTTATTTAATCTATACCCGTAGAGTACTGGATAACATAACTAGAGAATGAAAGCTGTTTCTTTTCCGACCAAATGCTGTTCCTAACCTAATTTTCTAATGTTATTTAATCTATACCCGTAGAGTACTGGATAACATAACTAGAGAATGAAAGCTGTTTCTTTTCCGACCAAATGCTGTTCCTAACCTAATTTTCTAATGTTATTTAATCTATACCCGTAGAGTACTGGATAACATAACTAGAGAATGAAAGCTGTTTCTTTTCCGACCAAATGCTGTTCCTAACCTAATTTTCTAATGTTATTTAATCTATACCCGTAGAGTACTGGATAACATAACTAGAGAATGAAAGCTGTTTCTTTTCCGACCAAATGCTGTTCCTAACCTAATTTTCTAATGTTATTTAATCTATACCCGTAGAGTACTGGATAACATAACTAGAGAATGAAAGCTGTTTCTTTTCCGACCAAATGCTGTTCCTAACCTAATTTTCTAATGTTATTTATTCTATACCCGTAGAGTACTGGATAACATAACTAGAGAATGAAAGCTGTTTCTTTTCCGACCAAATGCTGTTCCTAACCTAATTTTCTAATGTTATTTAATCTATACCCGTAGAGTACTGGATAACATAACTAGAGAATGAAAGCTGTTTCTTTTCCGACCAAATGCTGTTCCTAACCTAATTTTCTAATGTTATTTAATCTATACCCGTAGAGTACTGGATAACATAACTAGAGAATGAAAGCTGTTTCTTTTCCGACCAAATGCTGTTCCTAACCTAATTTTCTAATGTTATTTAATCTATACCCGTAGAGTACTGGATAACATAACTAGAGAATGAAAGCTGTTTCTTTTCCGACCAAATGCTGTTCCTAACCTAATTTTCTAATGTTATTTAATCTATACCCGTAGAGTACTGGATAACATAACTAGAGAATGAAAGCTGTTTCTTTTCCGACCAAATGCTGTTCCTAACCTAATTTTCTGATGTTATTTAATCTATACCCGTAGAGTACTGGATAACATAACTAGAGAATGAAAGCTGTTTCTTTTCCGACCAAATGCTGTTCCTAACCTAATTTTCTAATGTTATTTAATCTATACCCGTAGAGTACTGGATAACATAACTAGAGAATGAAAGCTGTTTCTTTTCCGACCAAATGCTGTTCCTAACCTAATTTTCTAATGTTATTTAATCTATACCCGTAGAGTACTGGATAACATAACTAGAGAATGAAAGCTGTTTCTTTTCCGACCAAATGCTGTTCCTAACCTAATTTTCTAATGTTATTTAATCTATACCCGTAGAGTACTGGATAACGTAACTAGAGAATGAAAGCTGTTTCTTTTCCGACCAAATGCTGTTCCTAACCTAATTTTCTAATGTTATTTAATCTATACCCGTAGAGTACTGGATAACATAACTAGAGAATGAAAGCTGTTTCTTTTCCGACCAAATGCTGTTCCTAACCTAATTTTCTAATGTTATTTAATCTATACCCGTAGAGTACTGGATAACATAACTAGAGAATGAAAGCTGTTTCTTTTCCGACCAAATGCTGTTCCTAACCTAATTTTCTAATGTTATTTATTCTATACCTGTAGAGTACTGGATAACATAACTAGAGAATGAAAGCTGTTTCTTTTCCGACCAAATGCTGTTCCTAATCTAATTTTCTAATGTTATTTAATCTATACCCGTAGAGTACTGGACAACATAACTAGAGAATGAAAGCTGTTTCTTTTCCGACCAAATGCTGTTCCTAACCTAATTTTCTAATGTTATTTAATCTATACCCGTAGAGTACTGGATAACATAATTAGAGAATGAAAGCTGTTTCTTTTCCGACCAAATGCTGTTCCTAACCTAATTTTCTAATGTTATTTAATCTATACCCGTAGAGTACTGGATAACATAACTAGAGAATGAAAGCTGTTTCTTTTCCGACCAAATGCTGTTCATAACCTAATTTTCTAATGTTATTTAATCTATACCCGTAGAGTACTGGACAACATAACTAGAGAATGAAAGCTGTTTCTTTTCCGACCAAATGCTGTTCCTAACCTAATTTTCTAATGTTATTTAATCTATACCCGTAGAGTACTGGATAACATAACTAGAGAATGAAAGCTGTTTCTTTTCCGACCAAATGCTGTTCCTAACCTAATTTTCTAATGTTATTTAATCTATACCCGTAGAGTACTGGATAACATAACTAGAGAATGAAAGCTGTTTCTTTTCCGACCAAATGCTGTTCATAACCTAATTTTCTAATGTTATTTAATCTATACCCGTAGAGTACTGGACAACATAACTAGAGAATGAAAGCTGTTTCTTTTCCGACCAAATGCTGTTCCTAACCTAATTTTCTAATGTTATTTAATCTATACCCGTAGAGTACTGGATAACATAACTAGAGAATGAAAGCTGTTTCTTTTCCGACCAAATGCTGTTCCTAACCTAATTTTCTAATGTTATTTAATCTATACCCGTAGAGCTCAAAAAGCACAGGTTGCCTTTAATTCAACAAGAGTCCATGTTTTTCATTAATACTAACTGGATATTATAACACAATCTAACTCGAATTCGCATTGGACAAAAAAGGTCTCACAGCAGATTTATATTTATATTGATTTACTAATTGTTGGGATTGTCTACTGAAAAAAGGGAGCTCTAGTTAATGGAATTTTGAATTTTGGATATTATGCGCTGGAGCTCATACAATTTCGGCTGGCAGTTTCGAAGTCCAAGGCAATTGCATAAACAATGACCTTGCAAGAGTTCCAGCCCTTTGTGAGTGTACAATCCGAATTCTATGCATATGAAATTCAAGCAACAATATAGTGAACTTACAATTTTTAACCAAGATTAGAAATAATAATTCTAAGTCCCATAATTGTAAGAATCGTAAATCATTCTGGTTGAGCGCGCATTACATTCGGCAAAGTTCGACTACACCAATTTTTTGGAGATTTTTTAAGTGAGAAAGTGAGAAAAAAGTGACATAAGAGTGAGAAAAACAACTAAGAAGCAAAATCAGGAAAGCTTTTAAAAAAACACCAAGAGTATTTTCAAATGTAGTATTCCGCTATAAAAATTTTTTTTAACCATCAACAGTAATCCAATCTTGCAAGATTTCCCTTTCACGAATACATTGGGGAAAAACGATTATTTAAGAGTTCCGCGTAATAAGTGAGTGAATACGGCTTTAAAATAATATATGTATATTGGAAAACTGGAGAAGTGAAAAAGTGTAGGAACATCTTAGAGATTTCGATAGCGTAAAGACTTGCTTTTCTTGATTATTGATTTTTTTTAGCGATTATTGATTTTTTAAACTCAGCACAAGTTCTTAATCGACTTGCATTTATATTTTCTCCGCAGTTCAACCCTGATTCCTTAACAGTTTTTTGCTATCCTTAAAAAATTATTGGAAAAAGCTCCGCATATTTGCTACAATAACTATATATTATACTTAAAATATATACTTTTCGATATAAAATTTCTAATCCACACTTTTCTCGAATAACCTGACTCAACATCCAGCATCTCTTTCCCCTTTCTTTAGATCTCTAGTTGTCTTCCGCAACTCAGGAACCATAGTGCCTTGCAATAAATCCGTTTCAATTCATCCTTTTCACTCAATTATCGCTAAACAATAATCAATAAATGATTTGTGAACTATCATTAGGACAGAAATTGTAGACGGGACTCAACTGAACCCAGCCATCTCTCTTGAATTGAGACCGGAAACAGAACCTGTAATTACGATACTCCCTAGGATACATTAGAGAGCATCGGGATAGTACTTTTATTGTTCACACTTGAAATGAGTGAATCGCATAGTTTTATAATTTTTATTTTTGGTTTTATTCAGAATTCGAACAATTGCTATTCAGGTTTTTTTGAAGTAAAGTTTGTTAATTGGGAACTTTTTAGTTTGATTATACGACTGCTAACTTTTCTTTTAAGTTAATCGACAAGATAGCATCCCCAAAAGAGTGGCTTTGCAACCGAAACTCAAACATACTATAAAGTATCATCAAGTACGGCGTTGGAATTCTCACGGTAAATTTGATAGCGACAATTGTTTTAGCTAAGCTTCAACTAATGAAAACTAATGACAACATTGAAAAAAAGAGGAAAAATTATACTAAACAAACAGAAGGAAAAGGTTGTGGAGAGGAATAGAGTCGGAAACATAAAACTAAATAGAAAGTTATAGGAATGAGAAGCAAAGCGAGGAAGAGGTAAAAAGAGACAAAGAAGAAGAGAGAAGAGGAAAGAGGAAGAGAAAGAAAGAGACAATCGAAGAGAAAGAGGAAATAAGAGAGCTGAAGAGAGGAGAGAGAGAGAGAGAGAGAGAGAGAGAGAGAGAGAGAGAGAGAGAGAGAGATAGAGAAAGAGTAACTATAAAAGGAGGTAAAGTGAGGGGGGTAAAGATTAAAACACACAAGCGATGATGGCGGGAATGGGCATACGTGTTCTGTCTGCGAAAACAATCCTGGGGAGAGATGAGAATGGGGAGCATTAAGGAGAAAGCTTTGGGAGACTAGGAGCCCTTTCCCTCTACACAAGTTTTAATTTATATAATAACATATAACACTTTCTTATACATATAACATATAACACAACATATAACACTTTTTTTCATTTAACACTTATAACATATAAAATATAATTTCTATAATATAATAACACACAGATTTCTATAATCATCGGTCAAGAAAAAATGTTCCAAGGTCGAAAATCGGTCAAGAGAATTTCTATGTATATCCCAATGAATAGGAGTGAAGCGTTTGAAAACAATATTTCACTAGAAAAAATCAAAGAAAATTGATAAAAATGAATGAATATTGAAAGAAAAAGAGGTGGAAAACACAGAAAAAACAAGTTGAGAAAAAAAGAATATATAAGATATGAGAGAAAATTTTGAACGTAAAACGTAAAACAGATAAAAGAAATATGAAGAAACAGAGGAGATAACGAAAAGAAATTAAAGAATGTAAATATGTTTCAAAAGAAAATGATAGAGAAGAGAACGGAAAAGGAAGAGAACAAAGAAAAATTAGATGATAAGTTTTGAATTGAAAAAAGAAAAAAAGAGTGGTGAGAAGAAAAAGATTCGAAAATGGTAGGAAAATATGAGACTGGGATCTGAAATGAATGTGAACGTCTTAAGTTAAGAGAGTTTTCTCAACGAGTTAAGTATAAGAGATTATTCGGTGAGTAAGTAAGTGTTCATGGACGAGTTGGAAGCAGAGATTCTTGAAGAGGATTTGCAACATAAAACATCCTCCGAATTATTCATCGTTATTCCATACATCTTTCGATCCATTTGAGAAACAATATTTTAGTTCAGACAACTTCTTCCAAAGCATTAATATATAAAAAATTTAAAATCTCAAACAACCATCCAAGCCTATGGCGCGCAATGACCTACGACATTGAATTAGTAAGGTGATAACATTGAGAATTGTATGAAATAAGTGTCAGTATCAATAACAACAAAATATAAAGTATTAAGATAATAAACATAAAGCGTAGGTACGATAAAAGTTCACGGAGTAATCAAGTTTAAAAGAAATGGATGAAAATAAGCAGACTAAACAATTCAAGCTTAAAGCTTTGAGCTTAATGTCTTTTAAACAAGATAAATAAACGGTCAGTCGAGTAGGACAGCCACCACATGAGTGCTGCGAAGCGGGAAGTAAACTAATAGAGTTTTTGAAATGGGAGGGAGGAGGGGGGGGGGTAAGGGCGGTGCAAAAGTTGGAGTTAGAGAGTAGGTTGTTCTGGTAGTTATAACTACCGCTTGATTATGTATATTGAGTCTGGCTGTCTGGGTTTGGTCAATCATTAAGCTAGCATCCAACTTACAATACAATGGAAAACTTACTTCTTTCACCGCAACTTAATTAACTTACAAAAAACAGGGGCATAAAAAGGGGCACAAAAACTGGCTCAGCTAAGAAGCATGGGTTAAGAGGGTTTTCACCTTGCTATCGCTCTTTTTTCTTCACCACCAGGTTTGGAACTAATAACACTGCAGTTATATTTAAAGACGAAATTCCGTGGAACAAAATAACATTCCAAATTTCAACAAAGCAAAGTTTAAATGTTATTTTGTAACAAAAACATTATGATATTCAAAAACATTATGATATTCATTTACATCCTCAAACGTTCTGGTAACGTGAAAATTTATGAAATGAAATTTATTTCGATTCTTCTTTTTGAGCTCTTATTAGCTGCAATCTCGATTTCTTCTGGATGAAACAACATAACCATTGACGGCTCTCTGGATCGAACATCTAACTTTTTTATATAATATGTTGGAGAATTATACATATACATACATCGATAGCGAAAAGTTTATAAATCTTGTCATTGGCCTCATTTCATATAAGAATATCAAAATACTTTTTTGAAAAGTCATGTTATCTAATTCTACAGAAGTTACTTCTAGAGAAGTTGTAGTTAGGGGCTCGAAGAAATAGGGAAAGTCAGGAAAAGACTAGTTAGTGGCTCGAAGAAATAGGGAAAGTCATGAAAAGACTAGTTAGGGGCTCGAAAAAATAGGGAAAGTCGTGAAAAGACTAGTTAGGGGCTCGAAGAAATAGGGAAAGTCATGAAAAGACTAGTTAGGGGCTCGAAGAAATAGGGAAAGTTCTGAAAAGACTTTGGTGTGTGACAGACATCAGTTCATTTGAACATTTTGGTTAAGGGAAGATCTTTATATACTTTTTGTTTTGAGCAGGAAGTTTGATCAAAAGATTTTTCGATTCACGCGTTTTTATTGTAAGACTAGTTAGGGGCTCAAGAAGTTAGGGGCTTGTATAATATGTATTCTGCACGTTTAAAACATAAAAATTAACATGAAAAATATGAAAGAGCCTTGGCGCCAGACTTTATTGTCTCTATTCTCTTTGTTTTGCTTCTTTACCGAGCATCAAATATCTTGAAGCAAGTTCAACTATTCCATCAATGTTCATGGAGAGCAGATGTCGGAGGTCTTCCTTCAAGTCTCATTTCTTTTCGAGAAAACATCTTTTTTGTTCCTCCATTCACAAAGAAGACTTGAGGGACGCTTCCATCCTACTCTCTGTATCTTCATCAACAAATCTAATCAAATTTGTGTTGACAAGGACTGAACAAATCGAAAAGTTTTTTGAAGGGCTGTATATAACCGACTTGAGAGGACTTTTCAAAGATTCACACGCAATTTGAAGCTTTTGCAGATTTGTCTTCCAACGAAGCATACAGTAGTTCTTCCTCTAGATAGCATAGAAGAGAGCTCAAAAAAACTCATTCCTCAAGAAAGGGAACGACGCTCAGAATACCCTGAGCGTTGAAGAATTTTTCGACCAGGAAATCGTTGCGTCAAATTTTCTTGAATGTTGCCAACGATTATTGCAAGGGTACGATAACAACGATTAATGCAAGGGTACGGTAACATCAAACAAGCTCATCCAAAGCGGAATTCTCCTGAACGCCGGTTAAATGAGAAACTTGTAAAGTTGAGCGGATGAGGTAGAATATTAGAGAAAGTCAAAAATCCACCGCTCGACAATGTTTTCTAGAAACATTGAAAAATAAATGACAGTGCAGTAACCAAGAAACACATCGTTTGAGAAAAATCTTTCAAACAAATTTCGAATGTGGTTACTATACTTTATACAAGCTAGAAATTCGGAAGTCCTTTTTTGAAAAAAAATTAATTTGATAGCTTCATCGCCGAAGGATAAACAGTTCGGAGTCATTGCTGACAGAATTGACATAGGAGAATATCTATTTTTGAAAATTCGTTTTCAATAATGATAAAAAGAGCTTGGCACTTTGCACTCTGCACTTCGCACTTTGCACCTAACATTGTAAAACCACTCAGCATTCCAACCTCATAATTATAGGATTCCTTCGAGTATTCGAGCCTGAGAGCGGTCGACTCACTTCTCGCTCTCAATTTCTATCCTTTCAACTTTTGATCTCTAGAAGGATTCGGAAACCTTGAGGCCGTATCGTTCAATACATGATCGACATTCCAGTCTACATTCTTCGTTCTCATAAATGAAGAAAGAGACAGAGTCGTCCGAATCAATGGCGCTTTATTCGTTCGACATCGAGAATAAAGCGTTTGAATTGAATTATACTAAATAAAATAAAAAGAGATCATAACCATAGGGCTGACTTACAGTTCTTTGAAACTTCACTTCTTCTCCAAGTCCCAATATGGCTTCATATCCAGAAGAAATATCTGTGAGTGGGAAATATCTCTTCAGAAACATCAAGCACTAGATGTTGTATATTTTGATTTCGCGAGGGCTTTCGACAAGGTCTCACATTCAGAGTTGATCAAAAAGCTTCATTACATGAGATTTCATGTTGCTCTAGCCCATCTTATTATCGCCCAATTAGTATAACTTCTCTCTTCTGTCGTATATTCGAAAAAATTTTATCTAAAGAAATTGATAATCACTGTAAAAGAAATGATATTCTTCATGATGACCAGTACGGCTTCCGTCGCAAGAGATCCATAGAACAACTTATGCTCTTATTTCTAGACGAATGTACATCAGAGATTGATAAGAAGAAATTTACAGATATAATTTACTTCGATTTTGAAAAGGCTTTTGATAAAGTTTCTCATATTAAACTTATCCATAAACTCAAAGAATATCAATTTCCAATTAAGATAGTTTCTTGGATAGAAGAATACTTAAGTAACAGAACCTATCAAGTTAGGGTTAGAGACGCACTTTCCGATAGCTTCACTGTGAGCAGTGGAGTCCCCCAGGGCAGTGTTCTCGGCCCATTACTTTTCATCATTTTCACTTCAGATATTGTTTCTAAAATTTCCTCTTCTTCTTGTAAAATAAAGGTCTTTGCCGACGAT
The DNA here is from genome assembly GCA_964056735.1 of Allodiplogaster pararmata. Taxonomy (NCBI): domain Eukaryota; kingdom Metazoa; phylum Nematoda; class Chromadorea; order Rhabditida; family Diplogasteridae; genus Allodiplogaster; species Allodiplogaster pararmata. The sequence goes on along the minus strand of OZ057408.1, from coordinate 35,178,713 downwards.
ATGAAAGTATATAAGCACTTGTCTTCCAATGACTCTCATACTCCTTTGCAAAACGCTATAGATTCTGTTCTTGATTGGTCAAAAGCTTGGCAATTACCGTTATCTCTTCCCAAATGTAAAGCTTTAAGAATAGGTCCACAACAACCCCCTCGTTATCCTTACTCATTGAACGGCTCCAACCTTGAATATTGTCATGAGATCCGTGATTTAGGTTTCATTGTAGATAATAGATTAACCTTCTCTTCTCATTGCTCTATGATCGCATCGAAAGCCAAACGTAAATGCTATCTCATTCTAAAAGTTCTCAAAAGTAAGAGCACGAAAGTGCTCATTGATGCCTATAACATTTATGTTAAATCTATTCTTCAACATTGTACCACTGTCTATTCCCCCCATTTCGTTAAAGATATTAGAAAATTGGAAAACGTCCAAAACTTTTTCACTCGCCGAGTTTTCTATCGCTGCTTCGGTACTGATTACATAAACATGCCAAACAGTCAAATTAGAAACAAAAAATTAGGCCTTCTTTCATTGGAAAGCATAAGAGAATCGAACGATTTGAGTTTACTTTTAAAACTAATAGGGGGAAAACAACTCTTTCAGACAGAAAACCCCATTTCTGTAATTTAAGACAATCCGCGACACGTGGATCTAACTTCAAATTACATTTTCGTGCCCCGAAAACAATTTGTCGTATAAATTCATTCGCAATAAGATCTGCTCGTCTGTTTACTGAATTAAATTCAAGTGTTTAGTATTTATAATATTGTTCCGCTCAATGTGTTCATGTGTTCAGTTGTAATGTTTATGATCTAATGTTTGGTTTGTTCCTTTAATGCTTATTATCTTCCAACTTGTTGGAATCACTATAACCCACATGATGTTTGTGTACTATCATTGTATATTATATGAACAACATGTAATAAATAAATAAATAAATAAATCAGCAAAAGTTTGTTGTGAGAAATTTTTTCAAACAGTCTCGTACCTAAGCCGTACGGCCTCGTAAGCGCAATCTTTAAACGAGAAAAAAAACACTTATAATATTTGAAAACTAACAAAATGTCGAGAGTATGTGCAAAGTGTCGGGTACAAAGTGTCGGGTACAAAGTGTCGGGTACAAAGTGTCGGGTACAAAGTATCACGGTCACAAAGTGTCGTGATACGCTACTATACATACTTCACGAAGATTTATCCAATTATGCCTTTGTCGTTGTTTTTTTGGTTGTCAAACCATTTCGTTTTATAATCATATTATAGTATTTTTTCTCCACTTTTTTTCCTGTTTCTGTAATAATTTCATGCCCTCCAACTTGATATCATTTCTAACAATGTATAAATGATATTAATTGTTTCGAACGACTCCATATGTATACATAGCTTACCATTACTGTTAGTAGGATTGAGAACGTTAATAAAATGTAGACTGGAGTGATCAATGAAATCATTATCTCACCCCCAGAGAGCAGGGGTTATTTAGTCATGTCCGGTCGCCTATCGGCGGGTGTCTGTCTTTTAATTCAAAGGGGGGAACCCTTATATGAAAATTTTTTTATCTCATAAGGGTTTAAATTTTTCAAAAACTTTTTTATCTCATAAAACTGGAACTTGAAAAATAATTCCAGATGTAAGGCAAGTGTCTACTGTATACAAAAATTTTCGCCTCCAGAAGGCGTCTGTAGGATTTTCAGACCAACTAAATAGAGCACGAAGCTCAACAATAAAAATGTTTTCTCTCTCTCGAAAGAAAAAAATATGATGCAGAAAGTCTAAACAATCATATTAGATCAAAATTTTTAACGCGGGCTTTTTGAAACTTGTTCGAGTTCGAACAGAAACTGAGAGACCTGTTTGCTGAAAACCACAAAAGCCGCAAAACAGGATCTCAAACGAAGGTGGTAAGTTTTTGATTCAGGGTGGCAGAAAAAATAGTAAATTACAAAATTGGTTACTTACGGTGTTTTCATAGTGCAAGGAAAATTTAGAAATAGGGTGAACACTTCGCTGAAGGCCCCTAGAAGTTAATTTCTATTCCAAAAAACCAAACCTTTGTTGAGTGGCAATAAAGGGACATGGAACCTTTCTTTATATGAGCCAAAACACTTTTCCCTGTTTTGATAAACTTGAAAGACATTGTAACTTTTTCTGTAATTTTTTCGAAACGTCTAGTTTGAAAGAAACTGTGAATTTCGTTCACTTGGTTTTTGAAAGTTTCTTCATAGTTTCGTTTAGTTCAATATCGCTCTTCAAATCAATTCTTGTTCAATAATCCTCATGAAAGCAAGTAAAAAAATTCAATTAATTTTTCTCTTCATTGTTCAACTTCCATCGAAAACAGGCAGGATTGTTATGGGCGTACTCGCTTGAAAATGGGCAGACTTATACAATATGTAGATGAGAATCATATATAAATGGAGAGGAGAGAGATAGATAGGGAGACAGAGAGAGAGAGACAATGGAGATGAGGAGAGAGCGAGACAGAGAGCAAAAAGAGAGAATGGTAGAGAGAAAAATACTAGATAAAAGAAAGCTATAATTTAAGAGAGAGTGGGACATAGAAAAAGGGTCGAAAGACCCTAAAGTAGAAAGATGAGTTTGACATAAAAAGTTGACCCTAAAGTTGACCCTAAATACCCTAAAGTAGAAAGATGAGTTCGACATAAAAAGTTTTGAAGTGAGAATAACAGTTTAGAAAAAAAACTTCTGAAAATATAATAGCAGGCGACTGCACTTTGGCACCTTTCCATTTTGGAAATATAACAAAAAATTGTGGGAAGATTAACCGAACTACATTGCCTAGAAAATTTTAAGTTCTTTGTTTCACAACTTCAATTTTTTTTGTTGTTTTTTATTCATTCATTCATTCATTAATCCATTCATTATTCACACACTCAATATGTTGTATGTATACCATTACTTCAAAGGTGAAAATATGAATAATCATGAATAGTTATTAATCTTCCTATCTGGAAGAATGAAAAGAATAAATATAAAACGATTTGGGCGAAAATCGAACCCGCGTCTGCGCTATTCGGGCGATGCTCATACCCAGTTGAGGTAGCAATGCATATATAACCTCTAACACTTTCTCAAACCCAAACCCTTAATTATATGTCTATGATGTTATAGTTTTCTATTCACTGCGTTTCCCGGTGTCACTCTATTCTCGTAGTTTTATTAGCGATCTACTACTATCGTGTCACCGAAATGGTCACCGTTCATTGTTTACGATTACTCACCTGCAGCTCCAACAAGCAAGAGATCCCTCTCGGCTCGAATTCTCATTTCTCACATTCATCATAATCTGCTCTCTCTCTCTCTCTCTCTCTCTCTCTCTCTCTCTCTCTCTCTCTCTCTCTCTCTCTCTCTCTCTCTCTCTCTCTCTCTCTTCTCTCTCTATCTCCTCTCTCTCTATCGCTCTCTTTCTCTCTAGCTCTTTATCTCCTTCTCTTGTTCTCTATCTCTTCTTCTCTGCTCTTCTTCTCTCTCTAACTTCCTCTATCATTGACAAAAATTCATCTTTTTTGTTAGGCTGTCTTTTGCTCTCTCTTATTCCACTCCATTCTCTCTGTTTTTAATTTCAAGTGATCTTTCATTCAAAGCGCATGTAAAGAGTATGTGTAGTAGAGCCTCTTCTATAAGATTCCTGATACTAAGATCTTTTCGCACTCCGAACGTAAACATTCTCATGAATCTTTTCAAGACTTACGTGAGACCAATACTGGAATATGCTTGCGAGATCTGGAACACTAGAAGCATAACCCAATCTAAGCAAATAGAAAAAATTCAGCAGAAATTTACTAGAGAAATTTTCAAACGTGCCTGTATGAATATCCCTTATAGTCAACGATTGAAATTATTAAGAAGCTTGAGCCTTAGAAAACGTCGACTGACAAACGATTTGATGATACTTTATAAAATAGTACATCACAACATAGACATTCCTATTGGCGAGATCCTTCCTCTTGCTCCTAGAAGTAGATTCACCCGTGGTCATACATGGAAACTTCGTATGCCTATTTGCCGTTTAAATCGATTTCAATCATTCTTTCTTTATAGGATAATTAGAGAGTGGAATGATCTTCCTGTTTGTTTTTTTAGCTTATCACTTCCCAAGGCCAGGAAGTTCTTAAATGAATTGAATTTTTGATTTTTTTCTCGTCAGTTGTTTAATTATTAGTAGCCCAGTTGCTACTTCTTATTTTGCCATTGTAAATTATATTTGTTTTCGATTTTTACTGTGCAATCAATTGTATAATCATGTAACGATGACAATAAAATTATTATTATTATTATTATTATAACTTCTATTTCTCTCTCTCTCGCGCTCTTTTACTTTTTATCTTTATCCTTCTCTCTTCCACTGCCTTTTTAAAAACTTTTTCTCTCTCTTTCCGTATTTCTGCGTCTTTTTTCTCGTCTAGCAGTCTCACATTCTAATTTCGGTTCTCATTGACTCTCGCGGTCGCTCTCTCGCTCTCTCTCTCTCTCTCTCTCGCTCTCTCTTTCTCTCTCTCTCACCCTCTCTTCTCTTTCCGAGAAGTTTTTTCACTCTAACTTCCTCTTTCATTGACTCTTTTCGACTCTCTCTTCTTGAAAGACGCTCCATGAAGCCTCTTCCTGCTTTCATGGTCTCTAACTGCAACTTAATCTACTTTAAATATTGGCCGTCACTCTCGGTCCTACCCATGCTAATTGAGCACTATAAACTCTCTCTCTTTTTTCTCTCTCTCTCTCTCTCTCTCTGTCTCTCTATATCTTTCAATATCTTACTTACTCTCTTTCTACATATCTCTTCATGTTTGTTTCTCTCTACATCTCTCTCCTTTTCCCTCTCTTCCTTTCTCTTTTTTACACACACACTCTCTCTCTCTCTTTCAATCTCTCTCTTACTCTCTTTCTCTCCCTCTGTTTGTTATTTGTTTTCTCTATAACTTTCTGATTCTCTCTCTCTTTCGCTTGCTCCCTCCTACTATTTCGTCTACTCATCTTCTTCCTTCTTACATAATCCTCTCTTTCTCTCTCTTTGCCACTCTATCACTCTCACTCCCCCCGTTCTTCCCTCTCCTTTCCTCACATTTGCCCTGAGGCATGCTTTGATTTATCATCGATTCCTCTTCGTGAGTTGTGGCAGACGAATATATATATTTTTGGAATTTCTAAACCGACTTTTTTTGGAATTCATTTCTTCGATTGACTTCACGGGACTTCCCCGATGACTCATGACGATCCAAGGTCATAAAAGCTCTTGAAAAAAAATTTGAAATTAAAAACTCGTAGACTTCAATTTTGCAGAGTTTTTTTTCACAAGTGTTCGAAATATTATAGTTTTTCACAATTGTTTATAAAATAATTTGAATCTGATAATGTTACCGCGTCCATTCATGATTACTTATTGATAGTAATATTTGTTATAAGATCAATAAAAAATAATAAAAGGCGACGTGTTTTTTTTACAAAAAAGTAAGGTTATGAAAAAAAGGTTTGCAACTTAGGCTTTAAAAAATGAATTCGTCACTCGATATTGCAATCAAAAAGAATCGCTCAAAGAATGACGTTTTATAAATTATTGCTATTCGGTAAAGGTTTATTTTTGTGAAAAAGTATGCAGTTTCGGTGCCCTGATGACATCAAATAGCATATAAATTTAATGCTGACAACATTTGAGAAAGATGCAATTGAAGCGACATTAAAATAGAATATTCAGGCGTGGGCGATCGAGCAAGTACATAGACCATTTTATCTTGTTATCTGACCATTTATCTTGACCATTTTATCATTCTATCTTGTTCGCCATGACTGGAGTGGTCGACTTTTCATCCGCTCTCTGCTCTAATCATTTCGTATAGTGGACAAGATGCAATCCGGCTTTAACGAGAAGGACCGATCAATCACTCGCAAGTTTTTTCCTGAATCAAGGTGGACCCCTTCGACCTCCTATGTTATCAACTTCTTAGACCTTATGTTTCCCCTCACATGCAATCCCCCTTCCTTATACCTTACCACGCATTTTTAGCGTAATAAACTCAAACTCAACCAGTTTTTTTTTTTAAAGCTTAAGCTTCTACGTTTTCATTTCTCATCAAATTCTTGCTCTTTTTTCTCTTTCCTTCTCTCTCTCAACCTCTTTCTCCCTTTCTGTATCTATCTCTCTCTCTACCCCATTCTCTTTCTCCCTACCTCTATCTTGCTTTCTCTCTCTTTCTTTCACTCTCTTAATCCTTTTCTCTCACTCTCTTACTCCCTTTCTCTCACTTTCTTTCACTCTCTTAATCCTTTTCTCTCACTCTCTTACTCCCTTTCTCTCACTCTACTCCCTTTCACTCACTCTACTCCCTTTCTCTCACTCTACTCCCTTTCTCTCACTCTACTCCCTTTCTCTCACTCTACTCCCTTTCTCTCACTCTACTCCCTTTCTCTCACTCTACTCCCTTTCTCTCACTCTACTCCCTTTCTCTCACTCTACTCCCTTTCTCTCACTCTACTCCCTTTCTCTCACTCTACTCCCTTTCTCTCACTCTACTCCCTTTCTCTCACTCTACTCCCTTTCTCTCACTCTACTCCCTTTCTCTCACTCTACTCCCTTTCTCTCACTCTACTCCCTTTCTCTCACTCTACTCCCTTTCACTCACTCTACTCCCTTTCTCTCACTCTACTCCCTTTCTCTCACTCTACTCCCTTTCTCTCACTCTAATCCCTTTCTCTAACTCTACTCCCTTTCACTCACTCTACTCCCTTTCTCTCACTCTACTCCCTTTCTCTCACTCTACTCCCTTTCACTCACTCTACTCCCTTTCTCTCACTCTACTCCCTTTCTCTCACTCTACTCCCTTTCTCTCACTCTACTCCCTTTCTCTCACTCTACTCCCTTTCTCTCACTCTACTCCCTTTCTCTCACTCTACTCCCTTTCTCTCACTCTACTCCCTTTCACTCACTCTACTCCCTTTCTCTCACTCTACTCCCTTTCTCTCACTCTACTCCCTTTCTCTCACTCTACTCCCTTTCTCTCACTCTACTCCCTTTCACTCACTCTACTCCCTTTCTCTCACTCTACTCCCTTTCTCTCACTCTACTCCCTTTCTCTCACTCTGCTCCCTTTCTCTCACTCTACTCCCTTTCACTCACTCTACTCCCTTTCTCTCACTCTACTCCCTTTCTCTCACTCTACTCCCTTTCTCTCACTCTACTCCCTTTCTCTCACTCTACTCCCTTTCTCTCACTCTACTCCCTTTCTCTCACTCTACTCCCTTTCTCTCACTCTACTCCCTTTCTCTCACTCTACTCCCTTTCACTCACTCTACTCCCTTTCTCTCACTCTACTCCCTTTCTCTCACTCTACTCCCTTTCTCTCACTCTACTCCCTTTCTCTCACTCTACTCCCTTTCTCTCACTCTACTCCCTTTCTCTCACTCTACTCCCTTTCTCTCACTCTACTCCCTTTCTCTCACTCTACTCCCTTTCTCTCACTCTACTCCCTTTCACTCACTCTACTCCCTTTCTCTCACTCTACTCCCTTTCTCTCACTCTACTCCCTTTCTCTCACTCTACTCCCTTTCACTCACTCTACTCCCTTTCTCTCACTCTACTCCCTTTCTCTCACTCTACTCCCTTTCTCTCACTCTACTCCCTTTCTCTCACTCTACTCCCTTTCTCCTACTCTACTCCCTTTCTCTCACTCTACTCCCTTTCACTCACTCTACTCCCTTTCTCTCACTCTACTCCCTTTCTCTCACTCTACTCCCTTTCTCTCACTCTACTCCCTTTCTCTCACTCTACTCCCTTTCTCTCACTCTACTCCCTTTCTCTCACTCTACTCCCTTTCTCTCACTCTACTCCCTTTCTCTCACTCTACTCCCTTTCTCTCACTCTACTCCCTTTCTCTCACTCTACTCCCTTTCTCTCACTCTACTCCCTTTCTCTCACTCTACTCCCTTTCTCTCACTCTACTCCCTTTCTCTCACTCTACTCCCTTTCACTCACTCTACTCCCTTTCTCTCACTCTACTCCCTTTCTCTCACTCTACTCCCTTTCTCTCACTCTACTCCCTTTCTCTCACTCTACTCCCTTTCTCTCACTCTACTCCCTTTCACTCACTCTACTCCCTTTCTCTCACTGTACTCCCTTTCTCTCACTCTACTCCCTTTCTCTCACTCTACTCCCTTTCTCTCACTCTACTCCCTTTCTCTCACTCTACTCCCTTTCTCTCACTCTACTCCCTTTCTCTCACTCTACTCCCTTTCTCTCACTCTACTCCCTTTCTCTCACTCTACTCCCTTTCTCTCACTCTACTCCCTTTCTCTCACTCTACTCCCTTTCTCTCACTCTACTCCCTTTCTCTCACTCTACTCCCTTTCTCTCACTCTACTCCCTTTCTCTCACTCTACTCCCTTTCTCTCACTCTACTCCCTTTCTCTCACTCTACTCCCTTTCTCTCACTCTACTCCCTTTCTCTCACTCTACTCCCTTTCTCTCACTCTACTCCCTTTCTCTCACTCTACTCCCTTTCTCTCACTCTACTCCCTTTCTCTCACTCTACTCCCTTTCTCTCACTCTACTCCCTTTCACTCACTCTACTCCCTTTCTCTCACTCTACTCCCTTTCTCTCACTCTACTCCCTTTCTCTCACTCTACTCCCTTTCACTCACGAGCTACTTTTTGTGTTCTTGTTTTCATCGAATGATACACTGTCTTTCTCGCGAATTGATCAGGCTTTCTTGTTTTTTGTTGTTGTTGTTTTTTAAACTCAATATTTCCCTGATCATATTGTTTGTTTTCTGTCGTATTACCAATTTCTTCATATTTTTTCTTCTCTGTATCCTTTTTTTCTATCTTATTCCTATACTTTTTTCTCATTTTTTTCAACCTTTTCTCTCACTTTAAATTTTATTCTTTTTGCTTGTTTCTCGTCTTTCTCTTATCTTCTCCCATCATTTTTTTCAAGTTTGCTGACGCGAAACCACTATCAGTTTTTTCTTCTTCTCTTGGTCTCTATCTCTCTTTCTCTCTCTCTCTCTTCTTCTTTTTATCTAATTCTTCTTGTGTATCCCTCTTTCCATTATTATCTTTCTCTCTATTTCTCTCCCTCTCTCTTCCTTTTTCTATCTTTCTCTTCCTCGAAATTTACCTCTTCCTATCTACCTTTTCTTCCTCTCAATATCTTTCTTTATCTATTTCACACGTTCATATCCAGCAGTGCAATGTTATCTTTATGAGCGAGTCCCGATGTGTTTGAAACAAGTTGACTCTTCTCTTGTCTTTCTTCTTTTTATTCCTTTTCCTGTCTGAGTACCCCTTTCTTCTTCTCTGTCTTTCTCTTTCTCTCCTTCTCTCTCTATATCTCTCTTGCTCTCTTTCTCTTTTTCTCTCTTGCTCTCTTTCTCTTTTTCTCTCTTGCTCTCTTTCTCTCTTTCTCTCTTTCTCTCTTTCTCTCTTTCTCTCTTTCTCTCTTTCTCTCTTTCTCTCTCTCTCCTTTTTTCGGCCTCTCTCTCTCTCCTTTTTTCGGCCTCTCTCTCTCTCCTTTTTTCGGCCTTTCTCTCACTCCATTTTTTTCTCCCTTCTAGTCTAGTTCACTCGCGCACTCTCTGATGATATACAACTTTTTATAATTTCTTCATCCCCCCCCGTTCGTGGTTCTTCTTCTTCTTCCTAAATCCATTTTTGTTTTGTGTTCTTTTTTCATCCTGCAATATCTTTCCACAATTTCGCCATTCTATATGCTTTTCAACTTTAGAAACTATTTCTCTCCCCCTTTCTCTCTTTCTCTCTATCTCTTTCTCACTTTTCTTGCTCTCTTTCTCTTCTTCTCTGCTCTCTCTCCACTTTCATCTCTCTAAGCAGCTTCATGTTTCATTCTTTCATCAACTTCCCATCCCACATTCCCTCAGCAGTTCCTTTGCCATAATCTTCCCATTCCCACATTACCTTCCCCTTTCTTCTGTTGACCCTCTGCTTTCTTCACACTATTCTGCTGCTTTTCTTAGAGAAACGACTACCTGCGTGAATCAATGTCCACATGCATTCCTTCCTTGCTTTCTTTTCATTCTTATACGGCGGCGAAACAGCGCTCGAAATGGTTGGGCTCTTTACAACCTCACTTTTTCAACTCTTTCTCTCTCTATCTCTCTTTCTCTCTCTCTCCCTTGCTCCCTCTCATCCGCTCTCTGTTTTTTTTTCCCTTTCTCACTCTTTTTCTCTTTCACTTCCTCTCTCTTTCTCTTTGTCTTTCTGTCTCCATATCTTTCTTTCACTCTCTCTTTCTCTCTTTCTTTCTTTTCCTCTCTCTAGTTTACTGCTTATTACTCTCATAACTCATCTTCTACGTCTCTTTTTTCTCATCGTTTGTACTATCTTACCGCTTCACCTGACCAACAAACTTATTTCTTCGATTTTTTTCAATATATATGTCATCACAAGACGAGATAAGCTTGAGTAAAAGCTTCATGTTTTCGTTTCACTTGCTCATTTTTTTACTATGACGAAATGTTAAAACAAGATGTTTGATACTCCAAACAAAAAACGGATGGGTGGTTTTTTGTTATCATGTGTTTTCCTTTGATCGATAGACGAATACCAATTCCAAGGAGGCGTCTTCAGTACAAAAGTGCTTATTTTTGAGAAAGGAGTGAGACCAGTAACTTTTTGCAATGAGAAGGGGCATTGTATTCAGTTATAACAGCTCCTTAATGGGAGAGAACATCATTTTTTTAAATCCTCAGATGTCGAGATTTTATCCCGTTTTTCCTGATAATTTTTGATGTACCGTATAATTGGTAACTCAAAAATTTACCCTTCGGTAATGATAAAGAAAATTAAATGGAAAAAAAAGTAAGTCCATTAAAACAATTTTGCGCGTTTGTAGATGAAACTTTACTCGATTTTGCCAAGGCAAAATTTCCTTTCTATTCTAGCTCTTTTTTTTAATCGAATATGCTTTATTCATTCATTCATTCATTCATTTATACGTTAGATATTGCATTTTCTTACAATTCAAAATGACTTAATTCTAATTTTTTTGTTGAATTCGTTTTCTGATCAATGATTCTCCAGTCTACTTTTTAAAACTTTCATTCCCCCTCTCTCTATTTACCTCTTCCTCTCTCTCTTGCTTTCTCTCTCTATCTCTCTTTCTCTCTGCCTCTGTTTCTCTCTTTCTCTCTTTCTCTCTCACTCTTTCTCTTTCTCTCTTTTTCGCTTTCTTTCTTTCTGGCTCTCTTTCTTTAACATTCTCTTCATCCCTCCTTTCCCCCTTTCCCTTTCCTTTCATCTCTCCATCTAGTATGTAATTACTTTCTTCTTTCAAACTTCCTCTGAGGCTCTATTCTGCTATTACTCAGCCAGCTCTGCTTCCGCTTCATTCGTGCTTCCAACAGCATATGTCATCGTTTTTCTTCTTCTTCAATTAGGCTGGCATCTCTCTCTCTCTCTCTCTCTCTCTCTCTCTCTCTCTCTCTCTCTCTCTCTCTCTCTCTCTCTCTCTCTCTCTCTCTCTCTCTCTCTCTGCTTCTCATTGACTGTACAATCAAGTTCACGTCTTCTTTCGTGTTTTTCATAGCTTCTCTTTTCCTTACTCTACTTTGTTTTCATGATTTTTCTTCTTTCTCTTTCTTTTTTATTTACTTCGTTCTGATCCAAGCTTCCACCATTGTCTGCATTGGATATTTCCTCCTATCATATCCATTACTCATTCTCAATAAGTATGTAAATTAGTAGTTGGCACATGTATGATCCATTAAGAAGAATTAAGGTTAATTTTTCAATGCTGTCAGCATATTATGAAGTATAATATAATGCGAGCACGGAGCTTTCTGAGAACAGAAGGGGAAAACAGAGTTTCAAAGAAGTAAATTATCTCAAGTTCAAATTATCATAAACGATAAATCTACAAAAGCTCAATTACGGTGTTTAAAGATTTGAAGTTTGAGGAAAACGAGATTAAATATATTGAGAAAAACAACATCGCAAACAAAAACGTTATACAAGAGAGGATCGAACCATTGATCTCTTTTTCTCTGACCGGGTGTGCGAGCGTGTAACCAGTCACACTTACCAAGGTAAAAAATCACTTAGTTTTGAATCAGAGTTTCATGGATTTTATGCGCATAAAATTTTGAATCATGAAAAAGCCGATAAGTGCGTGCGTATAGCGAACTGCATATGGACCAAGGTGGTACCAGAATGGCATCCCAGGAGGCTGAAATTTGAACGAGGAATTCGGGGACCAAAATACGACTTTATGCAGCTGAGTTCTTTAGAAAAGCAGGTAACTAATACTAATCGGAATCGAGCGGAAAGATGACGATTCATGTCCTATATATAAGACGATGCTGGGAATAATTTTCGCAAAAATGCTCAAAATGTTGTTCCTCAGCCAAAAACATTATTTTGCCAAGATTTCGAGTATGCGAACTTGGGAGAAGGAAATTCCGATATTATTCTTTTTTTAGCTGCCAAAATAGGGACGAAGAATCGGCCACTATTTCGCAGTGCCAAATGATGAATGACTCTGTGACCAAGTTTTGTTCCTGCCAAATCACGGACAATTTTGTTTTTTCCTTTGTGACATGTTTTGGCACTGCCAAACTCGGCTCTTTTTTTGAACACTTTTTGTCCGTTGAACACAGCTCTGCAACGACCACATATTATCCACTTCTAGCAACGTACCCCAACCGAGTTTAGTAAACTCGGTTGAGGTAAGTCGCTAGAAATGGTTAATATGTGGTCGTTGTAGCTGCTGGTATTGCAACTCGGCCTTTTGGATGAGATCAAAGTCTGGTATTGGCACTCCCCAAAGAGTTACTGAGAGCGATCCTCCATCATCCCAGGAATGAAGCTAAGGGGTTGCAGGGGCTACAAAAAAGCCCGATTGTGGCAGTGACAAAACAAAGCCCGATTGTGGCAGTGACAAAACAAGGACAAAAAACCCGATTATGGCAGTGACAAAACAAGGACAAAAAACCCGATTTTGGCAGTGACAAAACAAGGACAAACAAAAAACGGATTCTGGCAGTGACAAAACGAGGACAAAGTAGAAAGCTTGTTTTTTGACGGTTTTTCTTGGCAGGCCCGTCAAAACGCATGTTATTTGCTTCCATTTATCATGGCGCTTTTTTCCGTTTCTTGCCATGGAAAAGCTTGGTTTTTCAAGGGAAATCTGCCCGAGGAACAACATTTTGAGCATTTTGGCGAAAATTATTCCCAGCATCGTCTTATATATACTTTATCGCAATGGATTAAGTTTGGGTGTAAGGGGATATTGGATGCAGGTTGAAGGTGTTGACCCGAGCGTGTCCCTTTGAAAATTAAAGTGAGAAAAATAAAAACGGAGCACATTCGGAGGCTGATTGCGACCATGATGATCACGAGCCTTTTTATCTGCGCTGAACAGTACCCTTGAGCAATAAACTTGTCAAATATCATTTGAGACTTTAGTGAGCGTACTATCACTGCTTGTTGACAAGTTTTGAATACTTATTTTACAATTGTTAAGGTGATTGGTTTTTTAAAAAAAACAGCTATATATTAAGTAGATTGCAACTCAGTCAAATCAGCTTCCTGAACAAGTGGACTGATTCTGTTTTGAGCACATCGATACTTGGATTATTAAACGCGTCACAAACTCTTACCGGTAACAAATTAGAGTGAGAAACAGTATTCAGAAGCGGGACATTTAGTGCCCAACTATGGGACCTAGTACTGTAATGGTGCGCTCGCAGTTTGAAAATGGATTTAGGACTAAAAGGCGTCCTATTCTTGATTATTTTGAAAGTTATTATAAGGTCAGCTTGTTTACGTCGCTCCTCTAAGGAAATTAAATGTAACTGCTTTAAACGATCCTTATATTGCAAATATAAACCTGCTCTAGCGCATTCACGTTTTGTGAAAGACCTTTGAACTTTTTCAACAAGTTCTATGTGTTTCTTAAAGCAAGGATTCCAGAAAACCGAGCAGTACTCCAAGTGAGGTCGAACGTAGGTAGTGTAAAGCGTTCTGTACAAGTTGAGGTTCTTTGACTTGAAAGAACGTAATATGAACGAACTATTGGAGTTCGCTTTCTGACAAATGCTCTCTATGTGGCTACCGAATAGGAGCTTACTAGATAGAGTACGTGACGCCCAGATCCCTCACGGTATCCAACTCTGGTATAGCAACGTTATCGAGGAAAAATGAGTAGGAAGGATGCTTGTTCCCAAGACGGATAACCACTGTTTTTTCTGTCGATATGGTTAGTCCCCAAACTCAAGACCATGAAGCTACAGCAGATATTGCTTGTTCTAGAAGAAGAGGAATGTTCACCGTTGAGATCTTAACATCGTCCGCGTACATAGTAATACGAGAGGCTAATGTTGTCAAGATGAAATTTTTTTAATTTGAAAACAGTTCTCTTGTGCATTAGTAATATGGTGATGTTATGGGGAGTGTTGATAGATCATGACTATTGATAATTGTCTCGATTGTTTATAGTGATTTAAAGGTGAATTCGAGTGTAGTTTGTATTTTAATCGGAGTTATAGAACAATTGTTCGTTATATAGTGAGATAGAATTTAATTTCGTCTAAACTCATCTGTTATTATATTAGTTATATCAGTGTTATTAAGATTATATTTAAGTTTGATTTTAGGATTTTGGTTTTGATGATTCTGTTGAGTATTAAGATTTTGATGATTCTGTTGAGTATTATGTTATTAGGATAACCGTTTTCAAGAGATTTAGCGATAAGAATAGTAACTCTACTCAAAAATTCTTTAAATTGAGAACAGTTTTCTACAAATCTTAAAATTTCGGTGTATATTGTATTAAGACCTATATTGATGGGTATGTTAGAGGAGTAATGTGGATATTTCAGTATTTTGAAATTATAAGTGTCAGTTTTGTTGTATAGACTAAGTTTAACATTGCCATCATTTTCTATTTTGATTGTAAGGTCTAGAAAGTCAGCAAGTTTTTGGTTATTATCATTGGTTTGTTCTAATACAAGTGAATCATGATACATATCTCTAGTAATGGTGATGAAATCTTGGATTCTATCAGAAATATGTATCAAATCATCTATATAACGAAAGGTACAATTCAATGAATTTTTCAGACTGTGAGTTTATTGTATATGTTTTTTGATATAATTGAATTCCATCATGGCCAAAGTAAGATCTGCTATTTGTGGTGAAGCGTTATTACCTTGTGGAATGCCTTTATTTTGCCTGTATATTTTACTGTTGTATGTGACGTAACTGTTGTTTAGTATGAAAGTTAACATTTGATAAATTTGTATCGGTAAATAAGTTCGACTAGTAGATGTATCGTTGGTATAATAAGTATGATTGCCTTTGATAGATATGGCCTTGGAACCATTGTTTTTAAAGCAGGTTTTTATAACATTATCCATGTTTAATTTAACGACTTCATGTGGTAAGTTAGTGAATAATGAGGTAAGATCGGCACAGAATATATCTTTGTTCTTATTATCAAGGCTTTTAATTTTGTCTAGTAAAGGTTTCGTGTTAAATATAGAGAATAAGTTATTGGTACCATTTCTTTCACTTACTTGTTTGCAATAGTTTTTGAAGTGTTTTGTAAGATGTTTAAGTATAAGTTGTAATTCTATGGACATTGGTTTAAGACTGCTATTAGAGGCACCTGTTATGAATCTAAATTCAATTGGGTTTTGTGCATTTTTGGTAAACCGTATACCTGTGGTATTGTGAAGCTTTCTACTGTCTTCATGGGAATTTTGAACTCTTTAGTTCGTATTAGATGGTGGTTTATGATTTCAAGATAACTTAAATTTGTAATGTGTTGATATGTATTGAGATTGTTGTCATTAGTATTCATTTCGTCGTTCATGAATTTTAGATAAACTTTTTTTACATATAAATGCATAGTTATTAGATGCTTTATGAATAGGTGTTATTATGAAATCATCTCTGATTTTTTTATATCGTTGTGCATTGTTTTAGAACTTGTCTTATTTATGTAATAAAATCTTTCTAAATAGGGTTTTATGTCAGAAAGACAATTTCGAATGAGAATTTCTTGTATTTTGTTTTTGTAAGCGTTGTTTAATTTATATTTTCTTACAATTTTTAGAGTTGTATTTTTAATAGCTTCTTCGATTTCATTCATTATTATTTCTTTAGAGGTTTATTCTTCGTTGATACGGTATTTAGTTCCCTTGTTGAGTATTTCTCTGATAATCGGATTATTAGTAATTTTAGTATCACCTGTACAAATGTGATTTAGGTTGTTATCTATTAAGTGTGGATAATTATGACATGTACAAGGGTTGTTCCAAATCTCATCGAATTTACGATCATTAAGATTTTTGAGAAATTTGTTATAATTGAAACATTTTTTTACTAATAGGATCTTGTAGTTTGTAGATTATACGAAATTTGAATTTTTTATTGAGTGTTTCTTTTAAATCGGTGTCATTATGTTTTTTCAAGGCTTTGTTAAATATACGGTTTAGTGGAATGTTATCCATGTATTTTCCGTGAAATGTGAGTTTTACGTTGAATTTGTCAAATTCGTCTATACATATTTGGATTTTGTTTTTCCCAGAAATAATCACACTGGTTATCATAATTTTATGTGGGTTTTGAAGGTTATTAAATTCTTTGGTCAATATAAATTTAATTAGGTTATCTTTTTCTTTCACTTACAGTTTCTTGTATTCCAAATAAAGTTCTCTTCCAGTTTTTGTATTGTTTGATCAAGTTGGTGATATGTTGGTATTTATAGTGTGTTATGTATTATGTGTGAGGTATAGTTTGTTTGTTCATGTTACTGGAAGTGATTAAACTATAAAATACAAAAGATATTGGAACGATGATATTCGAAAATTGAAAGAAAAATTGTTTGGTTTGAATGTGTAAGTGTAAATGATTTGCTGCGAAGCAGCTAAGGGTGCTCCGGTCAGAGACCAGAGTTGCTGCAGAGCAGCTAAGATTATCCGGCAAGCCGGATCTGCTACTCGAGGTAGCTAATGAAAAGAAATTTAAAACTGAGAAAGCAGTGGTGAAGAGGAGATATTATAATGATTTACATATGTGCTTAAGTTTGTAAGGGTATATGTAAAGTATTAATATGAAAATGAAAACTGGAACAGTAGGATTTGAAGTATGAAAGTAATCTCGCCTCAAATGTGGAGTGGCACAAGAAGTACTCACGTCACATATCGAGACAAGAGAGAGATATTATGATTGTTTAAGAATGAAAGGATAGATATACAAGCACTATCACTATCGATCACTGTGATGACGCTAATCACAAGTCTGTTTCGCCCCCGCTCAGACAGACTTCTGTGCTCTCTGGGTGGAGCTGATCAGTGAGTGCGCAGAGAGTACACATATGATAAATTTTAACGATAATATAACATATGTTAAACAAACAAAAACAAAAACAAAACAAAACACACACAAAACAAAAAAAAATTAAAAATTAAAAATTTAAAAAAAACATTTAAAATAATTTTTAATAACTTGTTTAAAAAAAATTTTTTGTATTAGATAAAAAATGAAAGAAAAATGATCTTAGAGGTGGAAGGTGTCATGCAGATTGGCCTATAGTTTACCGGGTCAGTGTGACAACCTTTTCGCTCGTAGATGGGTTTGACGATAGCTGAGTGCCAAGAACTTGGGCATAGTAGATCTTCCTTGTACTAGATGGTTTGATTTGAACTGATTAGAACTGGATTAAGCCCACTTTTTTTGCACCGAAGTGGATTTCAGTGTCACATTTTCATAAGAAGCCTAGACAAAAGGTCAACTTTATCCTATTTTTGTAAGACTAAAGGCTTAATTTACTGCAACTTTTTTCGAAGTTCTTCAACTTTTCTCTATTTTAATACAAAAACCAGCTTGGATTAAACGTACGGTTTTTAAAACCTCAAAAAAAGAAAAAGGCTTAGTCAGAATATATTAGGTGCTCTTCACTGTTTTAATTTTCTAATCTTTTTGTTATAGTTTTCATCATTTGTTATAGTTTTTTGTTTGTTTGTAATGATCAAATCATCTTAAACTTTAGGCTTGAATAATAAATAAATAATGGTTTTTTGTTTGTTTTTGTTTCAAAGTCGATGAATGCGACATATTATTGACTGATTTTTCTATGTGTTTATGTATACAATATGTACATTTTATTATGTATTTTTTTATGATGTATATGTATATTTTATTACCAGATGTTCTTTGCTTTCATTACCTTTATTTGCTTTTAATTACGACCCAGTGTTTGCTTTATTACCACGTGTTCTCTGTATGTTTTGATGTACACTGCACGTAATAAAAAATAAACAAAAAACAAAAATTATAAATTCCGAGCCTACACGAAGACTGTCTCTTCTGTAGCAATCACTATTTCGTGTCGAAAAAGCGTAAATTATAGATCTGTTGTCACAGATGTTATGGCTTAAAACAGAACAACATTTCGGGAGAAGCCGCTAATAAGTACATAATTCGAATTTTTTTTATAACGAGGCGCGACGTGAAGTGCAATATCTTGCGTATCTTGAACTTTTTGTCCGAACTAGTATGAAAAGTTAATTGTTGACATAATTTCAAAAAAGTCCATCATGGTCGCATGTTAGACTTTTTCGTGATGAATTAATGGTCGGCTTGATAAGTGAAGCTCGGCTTGAAAAGTAAAGCTGTCATTAAGCACTATCGCGTGGAATAGCGATAAAAAATGGTAACGCACTTGCTCCCAGTTGGGAAAAAAATGGCTGGGTTCAATTTTGACTGGTGGACTAGCTTTTGTGCGATGGTTTAACCAATTGTCGTCTTTATCAGGCGTCACTGCCTTTAAACTGTGTAACTGAGCATTTGAAGATAAGTAATGCCTTTCAGATATCTTAATTCGCTTGAAACTTTTTCGTCGTTGGCATCTGGAGGGGTTACCTTTCAGTGACTCCGCTTAGAGTGTCTTGCTATGTGGAGGAGTCAGACGAACTCTCCTTCCGTCACGAGGGGTTCCACTCAGCAGCAGCAGCCTACTCGATCATCCTCCATATCTATACTGCCTTCTAACAAAGGTTCTCTGCTGCAGAGGGCCATCTCTTTACAGGTGATCGAGTTTTATCGATTTTTTTCCGATTCCTTAAAAATTGATTGATTTACTGACTGATTGAATGATTGAGTTAGAGATTTATTGACTAATTGAGGAAAATATGTAAGATCTTTGATGCTTTTGTTGAACAGCAAAGAAGATTTATTAAAATGTGTTAACAAATTAACAATAATAAAGGTTCCTGAACTTTAATACATTTATAAAAATAAAAAGTATTTTAATTAATTACTTCCAGTTCCTCAACAGAAGTCGAACCGAAAAAGAGGAAAGAGCTAAGATTCGTCTTCGCTACATGGATATCTCAAAGAAGATTATCTGGCCAACGCACCGATATTCACCGGATTTGGTCGCAAAACAGCCACAGGTGAGAGTTCGAATAAAAAGTAAATGTCACGACAAAATTTCTTTCTAATCATTTTTGCACCGTTCACTGGCTAGTACGCACGAGGAAGATTATTTTTTTTAAACACTTCTATTTCGAGTGCCGCGTGTATATTTGTTGTTAGCCTTATCCGGTTCTTCTATCCTATAATGCAGTAAATCTTCCTCGCGCTTGTTCCCGCCTCGTGGCAGGGTACGCGCTTCCCTGAGATGCAGGACAGACCTATCCTTGGTAGAACCAGTGGCTGCCTGCTAGATCACTGCTAGTGTGATTAGCAGCAGTGGGGAGAGTCAGATTCGTGCATGAGCACTACCAACATTTCTTAACCCCCTTGGTTTGGGTGGATCTGTCCGGAGTAGGAGTAGAACTCGGGACTCTTCGCACAATGGTCTATCACACTACCACTATGCCACGCCAGGACTTTATCCTATAATGCAGTACTCTCTGATATTTTCTCGTTTGTTTTAGGACTACAAAAAACAAATAAAAACACTTGAGAATTCATGTAAAAGTGTTGAGAGCGACAAAAAAATTTCCGAAGATAGCTAAGCAAACAGAAAAATTCGATTTTTTTTAATTTCTCTATTTTTTTCTGCTTGAGGATCACTTCACAAGAATTTAGAACTTGTAACTACTACGCAAGGTTATTGTCGAAATACAATTCAAATTCAATCTTCCTTTTATATATAAGCGAGTACAGACCATCGGGGTAAGCTTGTGCTCAGCTATTAAAAAATTTGAAAACGACCATTTCAAGCGGAAGGAGAGTTAGAGAATTATGTTTATTTTGAGTCATTTTCTCAACAATTACCGCTTTTTAGGTTTTTTTTCCATTCTTAGGCACACATTTTTTGTCGCGGTTAGCGCCGCTTGCACCGTTAGGCAAACGTGTTTTGGTTTTAAGTTTGCACCGCTGGCATTATTCAGCGAACGCCCTCTCATTCCAGTTGGCGCCGTTGGCGTTCTTGAGCGGGCGCATACCGGTTGCAGTTAGCGCTGGTAGCATTTTTATGCTAAAGCTTTCTGGTTATACATAGTTAGCACCGTTGAAGTTTTTGAACACACGCCTTCCCGTTGCAGTTAGTGCCGGAGGCATTCTTAGTGAGAATGCTTTTTGGTTTCAGTTAGCACCGCTGAGAATAACCGCTGAGAATTAGAAAATGCCCTCTGATTGTAGTTAGCACCATTGGCAGACATGATCGGGCAGCGGCAAATCCCGGTGAGACAGACGAATGTCGTCGTCGCCGCAGACATGGAGGACGAGCACTCTCCATATCTCACCTGCGCTATCAACCAAGTTCTCCGGTCGGATTCGGAGGATTCCAGCGATGAGATCGTGCACATGACCCGATTGTGATAGAAACCCGGGTTTTTCTTCAAGATTCTTTCGATAGCTACCACATACCGGGATTTCTGTTTGTAATTTTTTGAAAGTTCTAAATGTCCGAATTCTCGTTCTAGAATTTTTGTTAGATTTCAAATCCTAAATTTCTGCTCTGGACCTCAAATAAGCTCATCTCGGGTAACAGCTAAAATGGAAGCTGTGATTAGAGAAGGCTCACATGTACAGTTTTAAAACAGTAAAGTTGTTTTTTTATTGTTTTTTGTTGTTATCATTAGTTACGGTTTTTCGTTATCACCAATTAACAACTTTTTAGCTTGTCACTTACAAAAATTTCGAAAAAAGAAGAGAGTAAAAACCACAGAGATGTAATATTGAGACCAAATAATGAGATTTTACTTTTTATATAGTTCGAGTTAAAACGAAACCGCCAAGACAAAACTTAGTCCTTGGGACGTAATCGATCCAGTCGGCTTTCTCTACCATTTCAACCATTGTTGAAAATACTTTAAGTTTTTGTTCATTAAAATTATCATGTTACCATTTTTTTATCGATTAGACTCAGAGTCTAATCGAGAGCAATGAACAAAACAACTAGCAGTTTTGCCGCAAACTTCTCAATCAATTTATCCCAGGGTTTTTTTCTTTCTCATCATTCCTTTTCGAAGACGTGTTCCTCTTTATTTCTTGAAGAGAGTTTTTTCCTGCACATGATTCATCGCTGACATCAAAGCCATCAATTGGGTCTTTTTTGTTTGTACATAAATCTGTTAATGCATATTTGAGTTGACATTTACTACGAGTTGAATCGTTTAAGTTTGAAAATTTTTGGCAATGAAAGATGTTACATGAACTTCCTTTTCAAGTTCACGACATCTGTTGTATGGGCCTTAAAATGTGCATTATCAAGTGTGCGTGTGTAGCTCAGTGGGGAGAGCATTCGCCCGGAACGCGAAAGGTCACGGGTTCGGTTCCCGTCACACCACACGATTTTTGCACAAGTTTCTGCGAACAATCCGCTCCTCTGCTCGGTATAAAAATCCGTTGCTTGAGATCAACGAGGAGTGGGGAATACTCTTATTTACATGGGGCCGAACCGGGATCAGAAGAGAGGATAAAAAGAGGAAAAAAGGAGAAAAATAAATATTAAAAAAAGAGAAGAAGAAGAAAACCCGAGCATGAGCTAGTTCGCAGAAACATAGGCGCCTAGACCTCTGACCCTAGACCTCGAGAGACCTCGGTGTTGAGAGGGGGGCATGTTGTATGGGCCTTAAAATGTGCATTATCATGTGTGCGTGTGATCAACGAGGAGTAGGGAATACTCTAATTTAAACATCAGATACAAACGAAAAATTTAAAAACTTCTTCCATATAAAAGCGTTCGGACCAAATAAACCAAAAAGTCACCAAATAAACCAAAAATTCACCAAATAAACCAAAATGTCAAGTGAAAAATGATTTTTGCTCGAGGTAATTCTTGTTCAATGATGAGCTTCATTTAATCCTTTCCGGGTATTATGAACTCATTTGATCTTGCTCTCCTTACTTTTGCACGGTATACTAGCAGTGACCCATGGGTAAAAAAACCAAAACTACCGTACTCTAGGATGGATTGATGCGCGGGTTTTCATTTAAAGTCGAATATAGTTTGCAGTCTGCTGGAAGCGCAGCTAAACGAATGTTATAAACTTCATATAAGGCGGTTTTAACATTGGGAGGTGATTTGGCGGTTTTAACCGTTTCCAAAACTGCCTTATTTGACCGTTTTTTATATGTGCAGTGGACAGCCACTGGCTCCATCAAAATAGGTGTTTCCGTATCTCATCTCAGATGATCGCGTACCCTGCCGCGAGGCGGGAAGCGCGTGGAACATTATGTACAAACTTATTTTACATTTGAAACCTGACGATGAGATGGTGCTTAAAGGTCTGTAAGCCCTTGTGCATTCAACCCATGCAAAAACTTTTTGATCCCTGAGTATAAGATTTTTTCTGCTCTCATAGGGGCTCATTTTTAACATATCTGACCGTAAGTGGAGTACATCCCGAAATCGATCGAGCAACGCAAAAATACCTATCGAGAAAGGCAAAAAGCTCCTTTGCCCTTTCGCTCATAATTCTTTTCGTGTGTTATGGAGCGTTAAAATTCAAAAAAAATGAAAGATAAGTGGAGCGCCGAGTCTCACCACGATCTTCCGTAAAATGGCAATAGATTACGGTATTTTCTTATTGACTAATCTTGTTTAAAAGTGATTGCTCCGTTCGAAAAGTAGAAATATAAAAAAACACCGTATTCCATTTATCATTCACGGCAATTCGTGGCGAGGCTCAAGAAAGTACGGAATCGATGCTCCACTTATCTTTCACTTTTTCAAATCTTGTTGCTCCATAAGTCAACTATTATTAATCTTACCTTTCGTAAGGCTAAAAATATCGAGAATAAAAGTACACTGTCTATGAACTGCTAATAAACTTCTAAAAAAAAACGTGAAATTTGTGAGAAAATACTGACTGACTTCCAACTTGTTCTACTCAGCATATAGATTTTTGGGTACAACTGAAGGGGGTACAACTGAAGGGGGTACAACTGAAGGGGGTACAACTGAAGGGGGTACAACTGAAGGGGGTACAACTGAAGGGGGTACAACTGAAGGGCACAGCATTTGAAACATGCGAATTTCGGTAGTCAATATGCATCATTCTTCATTTGCTCAGATTGTTTGCTGCATAAAAATTTACCTGCTTTCTTTTGAGTGCAGAGAGTTTTTTTATAGTCTGGACTAGATCTGAAGCTTGCTCTTGGCCGTGGATGCGTTAAATTTTGGTTTTAATATGTATCTACCAGACACACTGATAAAAGTTAGCCTGTGAGGTGGTATTGAACCCAGTCATCTCTCTTTCTTTTACCGAAAGTGCAAGCGCTTCAATATGAACACTACATTGTGTTTACAGGAGCCCCAGCACCACATTCATCGAATTTTCAAATGCTCTTACTTCCATTGAAAACATATTCTTAGCGAACGACTGCGAACATGTTCTTGTCGGCGATTTCAACTGCCCAGAAATATCATGGCTCGATGGCTGGACTCCTCCTTCGCTCTCACTCGTTCATCACTCTCGCTATCTTTCTGGAGTCCTCTCGTACCACTCTCTCATACAACATGTCAGTTCTCCCACAAGACTCGGGAACACTCTTGACCTGCCGCACGTTCAATCTCTGTTTTAACTAGGTGGCCAGTCGTGGACCGGCCACCTAGCTCGTTGTCTGACACATGAACTTTTGTTTCTCTCAGTGTTAATAACACAGAAAAAGTGGGAAAGTCACTAAGAGAGCGTGAGCTCATTGTTTCGTTTACGAACTTTCTTTAAAACTGCGACATAAACAACGAGCGGTGCGAGAGAATGAAAAATAGACCATAAAGTTGAAGAAGTAGAGATTTCATAAGCTAGCCTACTTTTATAAAGATTAATATGCAATTTTTTACAGTCCGTTATTAGTAGCAATTCATACAATGGTAGAAGAAGTCAGAAGGCCGTTTGTTATTTGTACCAAACAAGAAACACACTTATAACACATTAATTTTCAATATAGCTGTCATTAACACTGAAAGTGTTGTCCATAGTGTTAAACAGTAAAACTGTGTTATGAGTGTGTTTCTTGTTTGGTTCAAATTCGACTTCCTCCCTTTGACAAATGCCGAATTTTCATCTTACACCAAATTGATGAAAAGAAAAACTGTGTAAGACTCTCAGGTCGATGATTTTCAAAACGGAACTACCACCTTTTTTCTCTGAGGTGACTATTGAGGTTGAACTTGCTGCTGATGTTTTCTTCTTCCCGTGGAGGAATATCAGACTGTTTCGTAGCTCCTCCTCCTCCATCATGTGACCACAACATATCTATGCAGTTCTATTCAGAATAGCCTTCCACTAAACCAGAAAAACTCAAATGTACAACTATAAGAGAGCCAATTCATCGCTCGCAAACTATCTGATGGAGAGGAATGACTAGTTTACTCTGTTCAACTCATGCAAAGATTCAAATGAGGTCTATGAGACATTTTCATCTACAATCCACAGAATCATATCAGAATGCGTTCCTCTTATTAATATGTCTAAATTTGTCGGTAAACCTCATATCATATATAAAATCAGTAGTCACGTGGCTAAATTTTATAAGAAAAGAGAAACTATTGGACTATCCCCCTATTCTCGTTATAACCCTTTCTCCGTATGAACCGTAAGCTGAGAAAAGCCTATGACGCTCATCGAAGAAATAAGGAGAAGGCTCTTCTAAAAAGTGGAAATCTGTAAAAACTGTATCGCTACACTGTTGTGAACATAAAGGAAGACACAGGGATTGGTCCCATAACTGAAGAAAATGGTGTTGTTATAACCGAAGATTCCAGAAAAAGCCTCTTATTTGCGAATTACTTTCATTCTCTATATGGAGGTGTGGAAGTTTTATCCAGACTTCCGATCCCATCCTATTCTATCGATTTTGTTCAAATACCCGCGCACCTGGTTTATCCTTATCCGAGGTGACTCAAATCGAGAAACAACACATCCCCTGACAATATTCCTTGTATATTCATCAAGTATACTGCTCTATCTATGTGTGTTCCTCTTTCACTCATGTTTAAACGTTTTCTACTTCATGGGGATAGCCCGTCAGTATGGCTAACGGCTACCGTCAAACCAGTATTCGAGACAAAAGGTGAGAAAACCGATGTCAAAAATTACAGACATATTTGCCTTACTCCTTCTATTTCAAAGATTATGTAGAAAATCATTGGCCATAAGCTATTAGAGTACCTCAATGCAAATCAGCTTATTCATATACATCAGTTTGGTTTCCGACCGAGGCACTCATGTGAACTTGCATTGCTATAAAAGGTTTGTGATTGGCACTCTAAGTTTGACCAGAAACATTTCATTAGCTGTGCATTGATAGATTTCTCCCGCGCCTTTGATGAGGTACTTATTGATCTATTAATGGAGAAAATTAGGTCCTTCGGTATAAATGGATGTCTTTTCAGGTTTTTGGACAGTTTTCCCAAAACCATGTACAAAGTGTCAGAATAGGGAACAGTGAATTCCCTAAATACTCCACTCCTACTGGGATTCCACAAGGGAGCTGCTTGGGCCCCATGCTTTTCATTCTGTACATAAATGACATTGCCAAACTTGTTCCAGCTGGGAGCCATGTTACTATGTACACCGATGACGTTAAACTCCACTCCATCGATGCCCCAGAATGCCTACAAGAGGGACTTAATCGAGTTTATGAGTGGTCGAAAAAGTGGAGACTTAGTATCTCTACCTCTAAAAACAGTTGTGATACGTCTTGGTTCAATTCATCCTGTCTTTCTCTTTACTCTTTCAGGAAAACGTTTGCCGGAATCCAACGTAGTACGTGACTTAGGCGTTGAATAATCCGACTCACTGGATTTCTCTCAACACATGAAAGAAGAAGAAGAAGAAGAAGAAGAAGAAGAAGAAGAAGAAGAAGAAGAAGACATGGAAACAATGTGTAAGAAAGCGAATGCCAGTAGTGGTTACATTCTGAGGACATTCAAATCTAGAGAACTTAACTTATAAAAAAAAACCATTCGTGTGTTATGTGAGACCTCTAGTGGAGTACTGTCCTGTAATATGGTCCCCCCACATGAAGAAGTACATTGAAATGGTTGAAAATGTTCAGCGCAAATTCACCAAGTGGATATTCAAAAGAACCAGTCAGGCCACGCTAAGTTATGAAAAACACCTACAATTTCTTGGTCTGCAGAAGCTCCTAATAAGAAGAAGAAACTTAGACCTTGTGATGACCTACAAAATACTCACCGGTAAAATGCCGCTTTCTGCAGACTCCATCTTCTGTTTATCCGCTCATAACTACCTAACTAGATTGAAATATCTACATCTCAGAGTTCCACATTTCCCTAAAGTTCATCATTCTAATACTATTGCTGCTCGAATTGTGGAATTTTGAAACGCATTACAATTGGAGGCGAAGAAAACCGCTAGAACTGAATCATTCAGAAATTTTTCTCAGTAGCTTAGATTGAAATCTAGATAATATTTCCGCTTTGTTTTAACGTTTTTAGTTTTACCTTTTCCTGTTCTTACCTTACTTCTGGTTGAGAACGAATATTCTTCTTTTAGCTTTTTTTTAAACCTCACTTTCCCGTAAAAGTGACATGCTTGTGACTTAGCTACATTGTGCAATGTACCTGATGCTATTTCACAGTGCAATAAAGATATATACAGAAGGCACATCGCTATTCCGTGTGATAGCTGTATGTACGCATGTATATGCATAAGTTTTGCTTTCCAAGTCTTTTTTATATTTCCTCAGTCAGGTGACTTCCTCAGTGTACTGTACTTACTGTACTGTAGTGTACTGTACTGTAGTGTAGTGTACTGTACTTATACCGTACTTCCTTAGTGAGGTGTATGGCCTCGAAATGTCTCAATTTTGGCGAGAATACCAGGAAGCTCTATGGAATTTTTTATTTCAAGACAAAAACTTATAGAAAATTGGTCAATTAAAAAGGAAAAGTAGTAGAGAGTTGGTCAATTAAAGAGCAGATTTGGAAACGATCGCTCGATGAAGCTACGGAATGAAGGGATTCTAACGTCTTTGAGTCATCGCGGGCGTATTTATTTTCAACTGATGAACATATCATTGTGGTCTCTTTTTAGCGTACTTATTTGTTACCTTTAAGCAGGAAGACGATGCGAAGGCTTGGCTACCCCTGAGCGTATAAAAGACGATGCGAAGGCTTGGCTACCCCTGAGCGTATAAAAATCCTTCTTTTTGCTCTAGGCGGAGATTTTCTCGGGAAAAAAAAACTATATACAAAAAGTTAAAGTTACTTTTTGGAGACTTTTTTGTGGCAAGTTACTCGTTGAATTGATGGTTTTCCCTAGAGTGTTTATATACATACATAGATACTATTTATACATATATATATATATATATATACATACATAGATACTATTTATACATACATAGATATATATATATATACATACATAGATACTATTTATACATACATATATATATATACACATACATAGATACTATTTATACATACATAGATATATATATATACATACATAGATACTATTTATACATACATATATATATATACACATACATAGATACTATTTATACATACATAGATATATATATATATACATACATAGATACTATTTATACATACATATATATATATATACACATACATAGATACTATTTATACATACATAGATATATATATATACATACATAGATACTATTTATACATACATATATATATATACACATACATAGATACTATTTATACATACATAGATATATATATATATATACATACATAGATACTATTTATACATACATAGATATATATATACATACATAGATACTATTTTAGATGCTGGTATAACTTTTTTTACTGTAATTTCGCTACGAATTGCCTAATCGTTCGTTTCATCTCAATTTTGTGTGAAGCTCATTTATATTGCTAGTTCTCTTTCCTTACTTTTGCGTCAAAGCAGAATGTCTTCTTTTAATAGATAAATGAGGACATACATATACACAAGGAACATGTAGTCCGGGAGTGGAGCACTGATTTGTAGCGCGTCTAACCAAATTAGTAGGAATGAGGCCAAAACCGCGAACCAAGTTGGCAAAGATTTTTTCTCGCTTAGACGATAATATGACAAATCTACATATTCACAAAGGCATGTGAATGCTCCGAGGAGTGTAGGATGTCTGTCGCTGCTTTTTAGCCGACCACCCATATATCTTGATTAATCCATATCATACTTCTATACAGATACTCCCATACTGGGCAATCACTGATGAGCCCCACCCAGAGAGCACATAGGTCTGTTTGAGTCGAAACAGAAACCATGTATTATAATTTATAGCGTTCTAAGTACTCGAAAAAATTTGTAATAAATAGCGCACTTGACTTTTCTCTTTGATTTAACATGTAATACTTATGTTTCTATCGGCTAAAGTTACACTGAAAAGACCGTTCAACGGTTCAGAAATAAAACATTTTCAAACAAACAATAACATAATGCATTTTTCAAAGGTTTCAATTGTTTGAAACAATGTTTGAAAGGTTTCAAACCCTTTTGAACAAATCCGCTTCTTTTTGCAAAAAAAAGTTTCGTTTTCAAGTGAGTTGTAATCGCCTAAAAGTTTTCCAGGCCGGAATTATAGTAGCGCCGGATGTTTTTATTCTTTCGCGATGATCTCTGCTATCCCTATACTATAATCTTTTCCACGTGCTTTGTAAGTCTTCTGCATCTATTTTTCTTCCTCTTCACTTTTTTCGAGAGCCTTCCTTTCTCTTTCAATTATTTGCCCACTATATACGAGCATTATTTTTTCATTATACTTCTGTTTTGCTTTATGTTTTTTTATACACTGATTTTTGAATTATAAAATTTTTATATCTTTAATTAGTTTTTTTGCTATTGTTTTCACTCAATATCTTTTTTTAATTTGAAAAAGAAAAATTCATCAAATTGTATCTCTCTGACTTAATGACTGTTATTTCTTTTTCCTCTCCCTCTTTTTTTCCAACCTATCAAATTCCACAACCTAACAGCACTCTTTATTTTAAACTATAAAAATTCCTTCAATATTGTCTCTCTCTCTCTCATTTCTACCAAGTATCACTATTCATTTCTTTGCATTTGCCACGACATAGTCTGATCCTTAAAATAGGACTTCCTCCTTGACCCGTCATTGTTGCTTCTACTAAACGATTCATTATTCCCCTCTTCCACGTAATAAGGCACTATGAAACAATAGATGCTCGTTTCTTGCCTATACTTTCCCGATGTATTATGTGATCGAAATTTGGAAAAAAATTTCTCTAAAAAATTTGATCGATTATATGTATTTCCTTTTTGTTACCGTTTCCGGAAATAAAAAAGTTTGCTTCGAACAGGAATTAGACGCCTTGCTTTGCTGTTCAGCTAGTATTCATCTTCCAATTCATGGACTGTCATAACTAAATCACAAGATACGAGAACAAAATTACAAAAAACCACTTGAATTAATGGAATTATTTTAACCAAGAATATAGCCCCCAAAAAAAAATTGCAAGTACATATGATTAACTTTTTTTTTCGGAAATAAGTTCCTTGATTTACATCAAGAACAATTTGGATAGTATTTCTGGGAGATTACGCGAAAATTTTAAAATTCTAAAGCAAAGTTTTTGTAAGCACTCCGAATGTTCTAATAATCGAAGGTTTAAACTCTATAATCAAGTATTTTAAAAAATAATAGAAATCAGGATAATTAACAACTTTTTGCAAAAACTTTCTAAACAAAAATCATGCTCTTGATTTTGAACGTTTTTTCACATGAGATATTCCTAGACACAAGAAGAGTATTATATTACCAAGATTTTGAATTTCGCAACATGGAAAAAACTCTAGCAAGTCATCTGCTCAAAAAATTGTGAAGTTTCAGAAACTAATATGTATATGCTTTATTTTTCATGAGTTTCACATCTCAGAATTAGAGGTATCTTAATCCAAGTCGATAATGTCAAAGTTTAATGCCTCGCGTTTTAATGCAGAATATCTCTAAGTACATCCCACTTTTTCTGCAACTCACTGCTTTTTTGTTTGTTTCTGTCATGTTTCTGTCTTAGGCTTAAACGAATAGTAGTTGAAAGAACAAATTTCGCTGGTGTACCCCACCCCGACTCTCACAGAGAAAGGTTCCGTAGTGCCGACCGCGGTTCCTACCCTACTCTTCATGTCCTTATACTTTTACATGACCCAATCGGTCAACTGCTTCGAAACAAAATGATCTCATAGTTCATGAGCAATAAGATCATGCGGTACTCTTTCGAAAGCCTTTTCCAAGTCGAGATAGGTCAAGGAGATTGTATGGTGCAACTTATCAACAAATTCGCCCGTTCAAAATCACTTACTGCATTTTTCCTGCAGCTTGTAAGAAGCGAAACTAAAGCTTCAAGTTTTTTCAGGTAAAGTTTCGAATTATACAAAGATCACAAGGTGAAGCGTTGCTAGAATTTGTTTAGTCGTTTGAAAAAGCTATTTACGGAACTAATTCAATTGGTTAATGACAATAAAAGCGTGAATAAGTGGTAATTACATCGGAAGCACATGGTTCTATTACGAATACGAAAGGCAGTGTAAAGAAAGCAGTAAAAAAACGTGATGGGTCAAAGTGACTCATGGAGTTATAAATGATCATAACAGTTAGGGCACTAGCGAAAATTACTATTCAGAGGGAAAAGGCTAGGTTAACGTAACTGTGAAATTAAGAGGCTTTAGTCCCCGAGCCCCTGAGCTCTTACCTCTCCCTTATTTCTTGTGAAGGGGCGATGGGGATTTTTATAGGTCCTGGTCATTGAGGCCAGAGTAATATCTTGACCTTATCATCAGATACTTGGTGACCAAGGGGCGAATACAGTTGTACAGAAAAATCATGAACTAAGTTAGTAAGTTGTCCAAAATTTACTGGATAGTAATATAGAATCACATACCTTCACAACAGTAACGCTATTCAGAGCAAATAATTCCAAACTGATTTCAAAACTGAAAATATTTGCTGAGACTATCGATATTGTTGTAAAAGTTCTCTGATTTCAATAACTCTGAGCAACAAGTTTTTTACAGAAGAATTTAAAAAGTTTTTTTGGTCAAGTTGTAGCCTAAAACATACATTTCCTATTGATATGTGAATCAGTTTTTGATTCTAAGTCGAAGGTCAACGCTTTGCCAAGGTTTTTGAATCTCTATTCATGATCTGGAAAGTTAAAAGTTTCATAATGGTTAACACGCTCGCTCCCGGATAGAGGAGAGATGGTTACATGGGTTCGAGTCCCGGTGACTCCCCCGGTGACTAGCTTTTTCCGTGCGGTGGTTTGATCAATTTGTAAAAGTTTCATATTTTGATGCGAGATTTCTCTGAGAACAGATCAAGCGCCATGTTTTTTTCCCCACCCATTGCATTTCTTTCTTTTTTTCATATTCCAGATGAATTTCATATTTTATTTACTTTTCTTCATTACTCTTTGTCTTCCTATCGCTCGTCTCAATGACTTTCTCAGCCCTAGTCATTACTCTTTGTCTTCCTATCGCTCGTCTCAATGACTTTCTCAGCCCTAGTCATTTTCGAAACGACGGGATCGAAATGCGGTATATCGAAGATATCAAGTAACACACATCAGTTGCTCTTTTCAGCATTTGTGTATGTAGAAGACGTCTCTGGCTAAAAATCCAGCGAAGGCTTTTAATTAATAAACTTCTTTACCCTGTTCCACCGGTTCCCTATTGCGACTAAAACGCGGCCTTCGACGAAATTATCATACTGACAAAGTAATAAAAGCGTACATTTATCGATATTCACATAGAGAACTCGGTATAATAGAGGCTTTCAAATTTTTTTTAAAGAGTTTTTTTTCTCTGTTCTAAATTAATAGAGAACATCACATTTTCATTCATTTACTAAGATATGACTCTAAAAGCTGAGCACTTAATTCAGTTTATTAACAATCATTTCCATATACCAAAAAAGGGGTTTTGAATTCCAGAAAATTCGAATTCCGTAGCAATCATTTCCGATTTCGAATCATTATCGGTTTTGTTGGTTCTGGATATTATCATACATGGATTCTTTCCAGACAAACTTTTTCTTTTTTTTCTCGTTAGCAAGTTTAGTTTTTTTTTCTCGCAACATGAGATTTTTTCATTATTTTCATTAGTTTTAGTTTTAGAACAGGATCTGCTCTCAAAATCATAGAAGTTATCAAATTTCACGTTCCCATGTCGTTCATTTCACACGTACATCTAATTAGGAATTTGATAATCTTCCGGGAAAATTCTTAGAAAAAAAGTTCATCAAACGATGTAAGAGAACGAAGACAAATTTGAAAATGTATCAATAAGTTAAAAGATCAATATAAATTCATTAAATTCAGTTTTTAACAAGTAGATCGGGTATAACTTTCTATTTTTTTATGTTCTTCTCATATTATATATATATATATATATATATATATATATATATATATATATATATATATATATATATATATATATATATATATATATATATATATATATATATATATATATATATATATATATATATATATATATATATATATATATATATATATATAATCTACACTTGTCAGTGCAAAAACAAACATTCAAAAACCACATATAACAATGGTGTCTTTAAGAAGTAAAGAAAAAAAAAGAAAAGAAGTCTAAGACAATTCTTGTAACAATTTATTACAGAGCGCGTCATAGTGTCTAATAAGTACATCCATATTATACTCTTTTCTTCTGTTAAAACTTAGAAAAAAACACATCAAAACTCTAGTTGTTCGGAAAACATGTGAAGAGTTTTTATTCACAGTCAAGTTCCTGAAATCGCTCATTTACCTATCGAAATTGATCAAGTTATATCTGACCGAGTGTCTCAGATCTTCGCAACACATTCGAAAAAATTTGTCGACTTTGTTTGAAAACCTTCTAAATTTTTTTCTCACGCTGAAAATATAGGCTTCTGTTCTCTAGCAAAATCTAAAAGTTTTGAGGCCGCATCATCTAAAACATGTTTGACACTGCATTCCACGTTCAATTTTTTTATAAATTTTATCATGAACCGGAGAACGGAGTCGTTTGAATCACTAGCGCTTCATGTTCCGTGGCTTCGAATGAAGCATTTGAACTCGAACTTGAATTTCCATTATATTCAAATGTTATATGTTATGCACCACACTCAATTTTTTTGCATTTAGTATAACTCTTCCTCCTTGAACTAAGCCTTTCACATAATCATAATAAGTTGCACTCTTCCGAAGACAAGCATGATAATATGTGATTAACTATGTCTGGGCAGCTTTTTCTTACTTCTATTTTGATTTATCTCTTTTCTGATTTCATTATCTCAGTCTTTCTTCTCATCTCTTTTTTTCTTTTTCCTTTGTTCCTTCTTTTTTTTATCTTTTAACTCTCTTAATTCTCATATTAATCTTTCTTCACACTTCTCTCACTTGATCTTCCTTATGAGGTTTTAAGGCAACATTTACTAGAGACATTCGCGTAACATGCACTGAAAGACTCAGCTTACATTCGTCTACGTCTTTTTGAAGTTATTTTTTCGTTCGAAGGCCTCGCTCCGCGAGCCATGAACCCTGGCACTGACTGGCACGCTCTCACTGGACGCACTCTGCTACGCAGTTCCGAGTGGAGCGGCGAGAGGGAGAGAGAGAAAAAGAGAGAAAGAGGCATATACAGAGAAAGAAATATAGTGTTAGAATAAGTGAGAGAAAGAGACATAGGCAGAGAAAAAATAGAGATGTGAATAAGAGAGAGAGATAGAGATAGAGAGAGAGAGAGAGAGAGAGAGAGAGAGAGAGAGAGAGAGAGAGAGAGAGAGAGAGAGAGAGAAAGAGAAAGAGAAAGAGGGGAAAAGGCGGTATTTCGAACGCAACACTAGAATAGCTCGGAAGAATAGAGATGAACTCACGAACTGGGAGAGGTAATGAGAGCTAAACACACACACACAGGAATTGAAAATAGAGAGGAAAAGAGGAAAAGGGAGAGATAGAAAGAAAGACCAAAGAGACAAAGAAAAGATAAGAAGAAAGATTGAATGAAAGAGAGAGACAGAAAGAGAAAGCGATTGAAAGGAAGAGAGTGAAAAAAGAAAAGAGAAATACACGAGAAAAGAAAAAGGGGAAAACGTGGAACAACAAAATATTTGGTATGAAGTTCAAGAATTTCAGAGAAGCGAAAATTAGAGACATAGCAAAGAATTTGTAGCGGATTTGACTAATGGTAACGAAAACGAGAGTATAAAAGATTGCCTGGGGCATTTAATTGAGAGAGTATAAGAGATTGCCTAGGGCATTTTAATTGAGAGAGTATACATACAATCCATGGCCCTGGAAGTACGACTTGGTTCATAGAGGTCTTAAACTCCACTTTTTCAATATGTAGAAAAAGTGACTAGTTTGGTTAAATGCTTCAAGAAGTTGTTCAATTGAAGAATCAGAGTCCAAGACCTTGTTGAAGCCGTACCATATTCCAAACACCTTGGCTCGTAAGGGTGCTTTTTTCAATCGAAATGCTACATGACATATTTTATACCTCCAATCCCATTAACATTAGCCAGTAGATTCAGCAGGTTTTAAAATGGTGAAGTGTAACATTTAATTTGACATGCAATTTTTTTGAAGGTGAAAGCATAGAATAAGTTAACGAGTAAAGTACTTGGGACCATTGTGAAAATTCTTTGTTTTCATCCTCCTGCAATTATAGTTGTGTTTCATGGTATACAACACTACAATGTAACTCGGAATTCTTGGGAAAACTCCCATTTTTCTTCTTCTATTTCTTATCTCTCTTTCGTTTCTGTTTCTCACTTAAATCCTTCATTGTTGCTCGTTTTCAATTTCTTTCTCTGTCAACTTTTTTTCTCCTTTCGCCATTCAATCTCATCTTTTATTCATTTCTTTGTTTTTCTTGCTTTCTCTTACCGTGTTCCTCTCTTTCTTAGTGTTTCTCTCTCTTCTTTCTCCCCCGTTTTCTCTCTACTTTTCTATCTTCATCTTTAATTCTCTTTTTGGCTGTTTCACTTCTCTATTCCTCTTCCCTTGCTCTATTTTACTCTCTTCCTTTTTTTCTTTTTTTCCCTACATATTTACCTTCCTTCGAGCTCTCCCTATGTCTGGCACGCGTCGCTATTGTTGCTTAATGGTTTGCTATTTTGAACGTCGAGTGCTTCCTTTCGTTCTTCCGTTCTTCAACTAAACTTATTTTTCTTTTCTCTCTCTTCCCCTCCTCGTTTCTAGTAGTATTCTCTCTTCTTTTTTTTTCTGTTCAACTCCTCGTTTCTAGTAGTATTCTCTCTTCTTTTTTTCTGTTCAACTCCTCGTTTCTAGTAGTATTCTCTCTTCTTTTTTTTCTGTTTAACTCCTCGTTTCTAGTAGTATCATCTATTTCTTAATCGGTCTCTCTCTCAGTTTTTCTCTCTCATTTCCTTTTTCCGTTCTTACTTTCATCGATTTTCCATCAAATTATTTTCCGTTGTTAATTATTTTCTTCCTCTATTTTTTTCTGCTTTTTACTTTCTAGTTATCTAGGGAGTGTTTTTTTTTTTGCAAAAGTAATAGCTGGAATTTATTCATCATGGAGTCTTATTTTTTACTCTGTGGTTAGAAAAAAATTATCAAAATATATGTTTACTGTCGAACTGATCAGAGCTTGTGTTTCTCTCAGAGTTTTCTATCAGTCTCGTGAACAGTTTGTGCTGAGTTAAACGCATTGGATGAAGAATCCAGTAGACGATACACTTTCAATCTGTGTCTTGCCTTGTGAGATGCGTTGTTATGTTGAAGAAAAAAGACGGATCGGACGTTTCGCTTTATCAAAGCATCATCAGCGAATGTTCGTCACCTTAAGACAATATGGATAGCACAGAGAAACACAATATGAAGTCTCGTGAACTTTAAAAAAAACATGAGAAATCTCTGGATTTAATGACAACGCGTTGTAAAATAATTTTAATCACAGTAGTAATGCCTGTTCATGTTACATCCGGCAACGATCACTGTCAAATTTCTGAGAAGACGATGTAATTAGACACTGTAAGATTCGTTGAAGATCTTTGTCAAATTGCAAAACTCTTGTCAAATGTCATTGTTGCAGATGTCACCAGAGTTGACGGCTTCTCATGCACCATCTGCCAACAGAGTCCACATTTCACATCATCAACTTTTGACCTTGGAAGAAGTTAGAAAATTTGAGGTTTTCTTCTGAGTAAATTACACATCGGGAACAGGGTTTCACCTTTTTTTAGTTTAATGGTTTTTTCCGGTTTTTTCGAAATTTTTTGAGAGAAATAAGTTTTTTGACTTTTTTTTTTGACGTTGACTTGACTGAGAGAAAGACTGAGAGAAATAAGTTGACTTGACTGACGTTATTTTTTTCATTTTTTTTTCCTCTGTTTTTTCGCTTTCTCTCTCGTTCCCTCGTTCCTCGTTTCTTTCGTTTTTCGATTTTTTTTGCTCAAAAAAAGTCGAAATTTTTTGACCAAGCCTGATCGGGAATATCATTATGAGATTCGTTCAGTAAAGACAGAGCCCAACATGGAGAAGTAGGAGATGGCGGGTTAGAGTAGCACGTCAGATAAAAGAAGCAAAACTCTTGAAAATTTTTTTTAAAAACTTTGAAATTTGAATTTTTTTTGTTAAAAATCCCTTTGAAACGACACAATGAGAATATAATTTACTGTCTTCACTAAAATTTAAAAAAAAACTTCAATGCGGATATTTTAATATACAAAACACATATGATTTGTGCTTCAGAGACACAAAAATTGCTGACGAATTTGTCTTGGGGTAAAAGAATCCACAGTAATCTGCCACTACACGGGTACAGTTTAAAAAAACCAGAGGGTCCGGAGCTTTGGGAATAAGCTGCAGTTGCATAATTCAGAGAAAAAAAACTAGTTTTTCAACAAAAAAGTGGAAATCCGAGCAACCACTTCAACAGATGACTCAAAGCGCTTTAACTTTTTTTTATGTGTAAGATAGTTTTTTAAGCCAACTGTTTTTTACGCGAGAAGATTAGAAAAATCTAAAAAGCAGTAATGAAAAAACTCGAACTCGGTCTTTTTTCATTTCAAAAGCCTTTTTACTTGATAGCTTCCACGATTATTTTTTTGACTACGATCCTTTAGACCAAAACTTTGACGTTTTTTCTGCCTACAAAAAATGGAGAAAAAAAATTGTGGCAGGCGATTACTCCTGAAATACACATTTCTTTCCGACAGAGGATCGCAATGTTCCTTTTTTAATCAGCGTATTGATATTAAACACAGTCATAAAAAAACGTAGAAAAATCTCAATTTTTAGAGAAGAAAAAACTTCACTTCGTGGAATGGTCTATTTCGTATGTATTTAAGAAGCGAAAGTTGAAGTGTGAGACGGAGGAGTACTCTATAGCATCGCCCTTGTATGCAACGTTGGCAGAGGAAAAGGTTCTTCTATCCTCGATTTTAATTTTCAATATTTTTTGATAAATTTAATTGCTTTAATATTGTATTTTGGCAATTGACCATTGAAACATACATATTAATAATAATATACCCATTGGAATAAACATATTAATACAAAATTTATTAATAATGTATAATAACATAAATTGAAATATACATATTAATAATATTTAAATTTACATTTTAATATAAAAGTTGTACGAAAGAACTTCGTCCAGGGCGGTTCTTACCACCCACAAAATTTTTCGAGCGTATAGGTTTTCCAAATTTTTTAAAGTTCGAAGTGTTTTTCGCAATGACTTATGAAATCCCCCGACGTCAGAACCGAGAAAAATCTCCGAGCGAATAGATTTGCTGTTTTTTTCCGCTGTTTTTGAAGAGCGCATGGACTTTTTTCACCCACAGTGCGGGTGAGAGAAACACCCTGACTTCGTCGCTCTCTAAATTTACTAGGATCCCAAACAGGCATCCAATTTTCGAGTCGAGCCGTTTTTTTGTGCGTATGTGTGTATGAGCGACTTTGGTCAAGCGGTGCAGTGGATTATGATTATCGTTCTAATTACTTTTTCTTCGACTTTTTTATTGAGAGTTTTCTTGGCGAAACTGTACATTAGACTGCAGATCATGCTGTGTTGTAAATGTAATTTAGACTCGTTGTAGTCGGGAGCACCGAATTATGATGAGTGTAGTAACTGGTGATGGGCTTGACTTTCCGCTGAAAAAAAAAGATGACTAGGTTTTTTTGCCCAAAAAATAGTTTTTTTTTTTCCATATACATAGTAGCTTAGTTTTTCCATGTAGTATGAATCTGATCACTTATGGCGTTTCATGTCTATGACATTGGTTATTAAGCGAATAAAAAAATAAATAGTAGCTTAGTCATTTTTTCATTATCAATACATCTTAAGCAGCCGTCATGGCCTTCTCTTGCAACTCAGCGATTTTTGATAAAACTTCACACCGAATAGATTTTGCAGGTTATATAGTTGCCAAAGTCCTATAGCGGCATTTTGACAACTTAAATTCAATCAATAACATTGCTTTTCTTAATCAATTACATAAATCAATAATTTGCTTTTATTTCTTTGAATTTAAATGACCCCGGGAATGAAAATTTTACTTTATGATAACTTCAATTCATGGTTACTCAATATTTGAACCATTCATTCCACTTCACAACTACACTACCGCTTTTTTTCTGATAGAAAAAGTGGGGTTTTAGGCTAATTCGTAAAGAAAAAGTGGGGTTTGAGGCTAATCCGTAAAGAAAAAGTTTGGTTTGAGGCTAATTCGTAAAGAAAAAGTGGGGTTTGAGGCTAATTCGTAAACAAGATATTTTCCAAACGGTATCCGCATTTTCGACCAATTTCAAATGGTTCCAAACTGAGTAACTAATTTTCTTGTGCTTACTCGAAAGTAAATTCAGAAATTTAATGGTTCAAAAACCAGAATTGCTCGCCTGCCAAAATTCTTTAACACTCGGCCAATAAACTTCTTTATAACTCAACAGTTATAGAGCATCAAAGGAACACACAAATCAGTTAACGAACCGTCCTTAATCGTCAGTAGTGTGGACGGTTCCGAAGCAGAGTCAAATATAGTTGACGTGATGAGTCACAACAAATAGAGTCGGAAGGGCGGTCCTCCAAGCCAATATAATCGAGAGTAGAGAGCAAGATCCTCTTTCAATAATGTGAGGCGAGGATATAATGATAAAGGAGCGAGAGGAGAGAGGTAGATCAAAATTATTGGATAAGTGGACAAAGATAAAAGGTAGTGAGAGACTTCACTACATGCTTTGTTGTGCCGGTGAGACGATGCGGAAAATACTGGTTTATTGTCGGACGTTTCGGTTTTTTAAATCAGCAATTACCCTCAAACTTAGGTAATTAAACCTGAATGAGTAACTAATCTTTTTTTCTTGAATGATACTTGCGTTGAGTTGAATGCATTGGTAGAAAAAAAACGCCTTGGATGAGTTAGGTATATAGTATATACATATATATATATATACACCAAAAAACCAACTTATATATAATTTTGATCTCTACTGTAAAGGAGAAAAGTAAAAGTATATAAGAAAAACTACGCTACAGTATATAAGAAAAACCATAAACAGTGAAACCACTATACGGATGCTCAGGCAATTTTTTTTTCTAGACTAAATGTACATACATAGAGTCATTCGCTGTGTCTTACCATGTTGAATTTGTTGTCGAAAAAACTAGGAAGACTGCAATAACTATTGTTTTCTAATTGAACTAAATAGTTTTTTTAAAAGCTGTTTTAGTTGTTAAGGATGATGGCCCGGTCTTGAAGAGTCTTCAGAGTATATGCTCAGATTCATATCGTGAATCACGCAAATAGTATTGGCAACATATAAGATAGTAATAAACACATGTGATCGTTATTTTGAAGTTTTAAAGCGTTTTAAGGTCCAGTTTTGTGTAGCACTGTGCGTTGAATACTGTGTGACGGGTCTCAAATCTGAAACTCCCACTCCCCCCCCCCTCTCGGCGGGTCTCAAATCTGAAACTCCCCCTCCCCCCTCTCGGCGGGTCTTAAATCTGAAACTCCCACTCCCCCCCCCTCGGGACCGTTTCACTCAAACTAAGCATTGTTGGTAACGCTAGCACGTCTCCATATCTTTGTCCTGCCAACCGAACCTACTAAGAGCTAACAAAAGAGGAGCCATTATTTTTATTAGGTAGCACATGCATTTCATCTAGAAGAGCGTATCCTGTTTCACGAGGCAAGAATAATTCCTAGGAAGGGTGGTCCTGACTAGAAAAAGATCGGGATCTACTTATTTTTCCGCCAGATGAGACCAATGGATATATTAGGTTGTGTTTAGTTGTTTGTTACGGTGTAGTTCTCAATGAGAACTTCTCGTGTATCATGACCTCATTTACGTGATTTATATTTAAGCCTAGTTGTAAGCAGAGATATAGAAAAATTTCCAAAATCTAATTTTTCAAGGC
Organism: Allodiplogaster pararmata; assembly: GCA_964056735.1. NCBI lineage: Eukaryota > Metazoa > Nematoda > Chromadorea > Rhabditida > Diplogasteridae > Allodiplogaster > Allodiplogaster pararmata. Next base: position 35,137,862 of record OZ057408.1, on the reverse strand, counting down.
ACATACAGCCTAATTGACGTTTATTGGAGGCACCAAAAAAAATGTTTTGCAATCTGAGCACCATGAGGACACTAAATTAATATTGATCGGCTTGGTTTTTCCTTTTCGGATAAACTCGAAGTTTCCTGTTGCTTTCGCTTTCGTATCCAACGGATTTCAATATCACTTACAAATTCATGAGTTGATGCAGAGTCAAGTAGTACATATGCTTGCAATCGGTAGACGACTCAACAATTCCATAGAGAAAATAAATGAGGTCTACATGATCGAAAGATAGCTAGAACAAATTCAAATACCTCTTTGGGACAATAACGATGGAAACACTGAAAATGGTTCTAAGCACCGGTTAATGTTTTCACATTTCTTTCTCGTCTGCCTCAATATTTTCAAAGGTTTTTCACAGCGAAATGTATGCGCTATAAGTGAGCTTCGTTTATACATATATATATATATATATATATATATATATACATATATATATAGTTTCCAATCATCATGTGTTGATTGAATCTTAAGTGCAATTCTGTAAAAGATCTATTCCTTTTTTCACTATACTACTTCACTCTTTCTCACTTGCAGTCTTTCTAAATCTCTAGCTCATTCTTATTATATTTGTTTTCTTTCCCCTTGTTTCCATTTTCATCTGGTTTTTTTCTGATTCTCTTCAAAATTGAATTTTCAGCCAGGTTTTTAATTAAATTTTTTTTTATTCTTCTCAGTTTTCTAATTAAAATCTATTCAAGTTCTATTTTCGTCTCACGGAAAACGTCTGAGAATTCACCTGGTCTCGACAAGAATTTTCAGTTCTATCAATATTTTGATTGAACCCTTCCTTTTTCATTAATCTTCGGAAATACCCTATGCCTTACTATTAGGTTTGAGAATTCAAACCTGAATCACATATTGCATCTTTTGTTGGCCAAAAGTTCGCATGATGAAAGGTGTTTTTTCATCAATCTATTTATAAAATACTTGTTGGTCTAAAACTTTTTGTTACTCATTGGCAATATTCAATTTGGGAAAGGTTGCTCAGTGACCTTTTTCTCCCTTCCCATTGAAAAGTGTCTTCAGATAGTTTGTTATGGTTTGCTCTTCTGAACAGTTTAAACAGAAAGGTCTTTCCCTTCGGCTAAATGAGTAGCGATTTCCTATCTCATAATACCAATTTTTTAAAAGAGCCATTGAAACTGTCGTCTCTTAATTGTGTTTTACATTTCTTCCCACCAAATAGCAGAATCAGTTGCATCAGTGATATTTTAGCTGAATGTATGCTATGGTTTCGATGATAAGAAAAAAGGAATTCAGAGTATATGTATCTTGTTTTCCTGTCGATATTCATTAATTCATTTATTCATTCGTTCTTTTATTCATAAAATTATTCATTTTATCATTCATACGTATAAGTTGAAATTTTATTTATCTATTCATACATCCATTCGTATAGATTGAAAGGAAACAGGAAGAGACTGGATTTTTCATTTATTCGTCATAAAACGAAATGCCTTTTTTGCAGATAGAATGTATCGATTCTGGGTTTAAAAACTTGTTTCGGTCAAGAATCCCTTCTCAGAAAAAAAGTTAGCTACACATCTTATACTCCCGTTTTTGATAGGTCAAGAATCCCTTCTCAGAAAAAAAGTTAGCTACACATCTTATACTCCCGTTTTTGATAGGTCAAGAATCCCTTCTCAGAAAAAAAGTTAGCTACACATCTTATACTCCCGTTTTTGATAGGTCAAGAATCCCTTCTCAGAAAAAAAGTTAGCTACACATCTTATACTCCCGTTTTTGATAGACAGACTTTTACGGAAGCTGACACTGTTACACCTCTTTGAAACAATCTAATTCTCAAATTTCCAAGGATTTCCCTATTTTGTTTGCTTAGGCTTCTCTAATATTAGTGGTACAGTTTTATTGACAGTTATCTCCATACCAAAAAAACATTTAAGTTCATAGTAACCACCCCGATGGCTTATCGCACCAAATTAACATTCTCGATGACTTTTCCATGCCAACCCACTTTTCTAAGAAGTTTTATTCCAATACACATGCTCGAAAGCTGCTGAGAACTCCCTCAAATTACCTAAAATTCTCAGATTTTTCTGGAATATCTGTTTGTCTCCAAATACGTAAATTTCCATACGAAATTTTCCTCAAAAGTTGGTTCTGATAATCGCTAGAGGGGAAGTTTTTACTGACTGATTAGAAGTCTCTCTCAAAGCATGAGGTACTTTTTCATCAGGACTGATTCAGTACTGCAGGACTCATATGATCAGACCTGTTTTGGAATCCTTGCAAAACTCCTTGAACTAAATTGAAACCATGGAATAGCAATTATGAGTAAGTCTGCAAACCCGAAAATTTTCTCCCATTCTCTTTCTTCTTCTTTTTCCCTCTCTCCTTTCTCTCTCTCACTCTGTCTCTCTCAGTCTCTCTATTTCTTTCTCTTTCACTTTTTCTCTCTCTTTTCTCTCTATTTCTCTCTCTCTCTCTAGCTCTCTGTCATACACTCATCTGACTTTGAAAGACCTTCATAAAAAAATTTTGCGGGAGTTCGAGACTTGCAAATGATAGAAATTTATATTTTTCTGGCGATACATTGATACTCAAGAAATTCTTATCTATAAGAAACGCTCTCATATTTTTTTTTACAAGCAAGACACAGGAGAGCCTGAAGCAAACTGCGATGAGGTTAGAATGTGTAGGTGTCACACCATTGAGGAGTGAGCGATTCAGTCATGCTGTTATCAGTGCAGGCTCTCTTACAAAGGGCATCGTTAGAGAAAAGACTTGTTGCAGTTATCTAAAGTAACCTTAATTAAAGATACGAAAGACTGTGTTTTTCCACAAAATTGCTATTGAAATTTTATGACCCTGCTGATTTTTAGACTGTATTTTTCATTTAAAAAAAACAATAGGAAAACTTCTGAACAACATCGAGCAGTTAACCCTGAATCTTTACATTTGCGATTTCAGAAATTTTCAAAATTTATAATAAAAAATAAGAATTTTTGTATTTTTATGTCTGGCTCCGAAGATATATAGATCTATGAATGTCTTCAAAATCAGTATATTTTGGGAGTCATCGCTAATTCAACAAATGTTAATATGGGTCAGCCTTGTGTCACTGATATGATTACACTATCGTACGGATAAAAGGTAGTTCCCAGGGCGGAATCAAACGTAGCCTTCTCTTTTTTACCCTGTACCTGTGTGTTATTACTACAAAACCAAGGTCATGGAAACGCGTAACTGGTCATTTGGTTAAGAAGTTCTATATTTGATCCTTCACTTTGCAGCCTCACTTACAGCGCCCGAAGGACTCGTCGGCACACTCTTCGCCTACTCTCCTTGCTTCTGTCATGTCTTTGTCTCCTTCCCAAGCTGGTTATCATCTTTCCATTATTTGACAAACCTGTTTACCATTTTTTTTCATGACTTGACCAAAACTGGTAACCATTTTTTCATGACTTGACAAAACCTGGTTATCATCTTTCCATGACTTGGAAAAAACTATCACCATTTATCATATTTTCATGTATTTATTTTGAGCATCTGCTTTATGAACATGCGTCACTAAGAGAAAAAAGCTTTTGAGTCTTACACGAACATAGCACTATCACAAGAAGTAGACGTGTGTCCTCGGAGATGTATTTGGTAACGCGCTTGCACTCCCGGTCACGAATAAATAGAAAGATGACTGGGTTCGATCCCGCCCCGGGGTCTAGTTTGTGTCCATGTTAAAGATTAATGCATTTTTATCTTCACATTAATTCAAAAGAGTGCTGACTGTTTATTTGAAAACCTGTGTATACATATATAGTATCGATCAGAAACAAGAGTATTTCGTTAATTTTGATAATCTTATCCAATCATCACCATTCATATTTATAGCTAGCGAGACCAGTAATCTACTAAGATAGGGAGCTCAATAGTCTCACTAGCTTAGCAGATTACTGTTTTAACTAGCTACAAGAATCAAGCTCGCGGGCAAGAAAATGAAAACAGCGAGCCATGGGTGCATTTTTAGAGCACAATGACGTAGTGAAAATGATGTTATAACATGTGTTCGTAATATAATACTCATAAACAATAAAGTAACTTTGCGCAAGAGAAAATTTTCTCGTATTTTCTGTCAACCCTCTTTGTGCTCTAAAAATGTCTCTTCGAGTTCGTTTTCTACTCCCTTTCTTCGAGAGCTATCATCAATTTTTCTATGCTTCACGGAGTCTTGTAATGAGTGATTCGATTGATTGAATGAATCAATCGATAATAATAATAAGATGTGTATGAATGACCGGCAAGGAAGCAAATAATAAACTGTTACAATCCAATTAACACATGCGTCACACTTTACTAACTTAAGTGAGAAAGAAAGAATCGCACTCGGAAGAAGTGACTTCTCTAGATCGCAGCGATGTAAGTCGTGAGCTCGCCTAAGCTTGCGATTCATTCTGATATAAGAAGAAAATCCGATTGTAGCTCTTTTTTGTAGAGACGAGAAACATGGCGTTGAATGCGGATCACCAAATTAGGCAGTCTTTTCGCTTTGTTGGAAACTTTCGATCTTGGAACACATTCTTCAATTATATCTTGAATAGTATCTGTAAAAATGCAATGAATGAATAAATGAATGAATGAATGAGTTGTAAATTAGAGTATTCCCTACTCCTCGTTGATCTCAAGCAACGGCTTTTTATACCGAGCAGAGGAGCGGATTGTCTGCAGAAACTTGTGCAAAAATCGTGTGGTGTGACGGGAACCGAACCCGTGACCTTTCGCGTTCCGGGCGAATGCTCTCCCGACTGAGCTACACACGCACACATGATAATGCACATTTTAAGGCCCATACAACATGCCCCCCTCTCAACACCGAGGTCTCTCGAGGTCTAGGGTCAGAGGTCTAGGCGCCTTTGTTTCTGCGAACTAGCTCATGCTCGGGTTTTCTTCTTTTTCTCTTTTCTCTTTTTATCCTCTCTTCTCATCCCGGTTCGGCCCCCATGTAAATTAGAGTGTTCCCTACTCCTCGTTGATCTCAAGCGACGGATTTTTATACCGAGCAGAAGAGCGGATTGTCCGCAGAAACTTGTGCAAAAATCGTCTGGTGTGACGGGAACCGAACCAGTGACCTTTCGCGTTCCGGGCGAATGCTCTCCCGACTGAGCTACACACGCACACATGATAATACACATTTTAAGGCCCATAAAACAGAGTTATCATATTGAATTGAGAAATCCTTGTTGAAATATAATTTAACTATCGAATCGACATAACTCCTAGTACACCATGTGGGCTTGAACCCAGCCTTCTCTTTTTACCAGAAACGAGCACTACACCACCGAAAACAATCGTTTTGTCTTGAGGAAGCTCCGGATCTCCGCCAGGTTGGGGAGAGGAAGAACCGGCGCGACTCCACTCACCCAGCAGCACCACAGAGACAGACTCCGCAGAAAATGTACGTCTTTTTGTTGCTGATTTCCCGCCTCGCAGTAGGGTAAGCGCTCCCCTGAGATGCGGGACAGAACTATCCTGGTAGTAGTAAATGCGGTCCGCTGGTTCACTGCTGCTGTGTGTAGCAGCAGCGGGGAGAGTCAGATCCGTGCCAGAGCATTACGAGCATTTCTTAACCTTCTTGGTTTGGGTGGATCTGTCCAGGGTGGAGGATTGAACTATGTAGGGATCCTTCGCACAATAGTCGCGCTCACTAACATTATGCCAAGCTTGGACCAGAAATGGAATGAAATAATATGTATAGCATAATACTTTACTAACTTCTGTCACTTTCGCTCAAATATGAAGAAGGGTGGATAAATACTTATTTTATGACGCCCCATATTCTACGTTAGGTTGAATGCGGAATCAGAGTGAATACTATTTAAGCACCATGCCTGTTCACCCATTCAAGCACCATAATTAAGCGCCAAGTCTGTTCCCCCATTTAATCACCATAATTAAGTACAATGTCTGTTCACCCAAGATATGTAGTAAAGTCGTATTTCGTAGAGATGATAAATGTTTTCCAATGCAGATGACGATTAAAAGATTATCCAATGAGTTCTCAAGGTAATAAAATCCTGCAAAAGATGTATCCCAGTATTACACTCGTACTGAGAAAAAAACAGTGTGAAAATTTTTTTCATTTTTGTATATGCAGCTCTTCGTTTGCAAGGCTTCACACGGGAAAAATCAAATATCATCTTTTGGTTGTTTTTAAAAAAAACTTAAACTTTATTGATACAACTTCATTTATACACCAGTGTTTCAAAGAATAAGACGGTAAAACTACTTCCGTTTAGAAAAAACTCAGTTATATATATAAATGTTCAAAATGTCTCTAAAATTTCAACAGCTTCCTCTCATCTTTCTGATTCAGGGAGATCATCGTAGACCCAAGAGCTGTAGGGTTTGCGGTGACCACGCAACTGGGTACAACTTCAATGTCATCACTTGTGAGTCATGCAAGGCCTTCTTCAGGAGGAACGCCCTCAGGCCAAAGGTCAGTGAATAAGAATTTTAAAAAAAAGAGGAAAAGAAGATTAAGAGGAAAAAATAAGAAAAAAAGGACCGATCGAAAGAGAATTTGAAAGGCAGAATAAGTAAGAACAAGTAAAAATGATAGAGGAAAATAATCAGATTAAATTATAAAACTATAAAATGACAATTATACAACTAGAAAAGAACACGAGAGAGAAAGGGAGAAAGCGAGATAGAAAGAGAGGGAGTGAGAGAGATAGATAAAATGTGTGAGAGAGAGCGAATTTCCTGTTCCGCTTTTTCCTGCTAACAGAGAAGCTCATCACATAATCCGAATTTTTTAAAGCGATATATGTAAATTGCATTTTTTTTCCTTCAAAAAAGTTCTTCAATATTAGTTTATGGCGTTTCCGAAGACTTCCTCTGATGTGCTTTAAATTTTTGGATATCCGTACACAGAATATTACGGAGATCAAAAAGGGCTGTCAGGACGCTGAGATATTTTTTTTTAGGTAGATGTAGTTTTCGGGAAGTTCACATAGTTGGATGGAGCTCCCATAAGTTTTCTTTTTTGCAGGAGTTCAAGTGTCCGTATGCAGAAGACTGCGAGGTCAACGCCGTTTCCAGACGCTTCTGCCAAAAGTGCCGGCTTCGAAGATGCTTAGCAGTTGGGATGAAGAAGGAGTGGATTTTGAATGAAGAACAGGTACAGAGCCAACAGCAATCTTGATTTTAACGCTGTCACTCCCGCGAAAAAAGAGCCGGATGGGTTTTATTCCAACTTGCATACTTGCTTTCCACCACGATCTTCCAGATATACATCACAAGCAAGGGTTTTATATATATTTATATTTTATCTACACTTGTCAGTGCAAAAACAAACATTCAAAAACCACAGATAACAATGGTGTCTTTAAGAAGCAAAGAAAAAAAAAAGAAAAGAAATCTAAGACAATTCTTGTAACAATTTATTACAGAGCGCGTCATATGTAGTGTCTAATAATTACATCCATATGTCTGCTGATTCGAAACGGAAAGACTAAAGTGTATCAATGATATTGATGACAGCTTTTTTAAAAACGTGTTCACTCGGAACATTCAACACATCTCTCGATAATCTAGTGAACATACGTGCTACCCTTAATGAGAAACAATGGAAACGGGCCGTATTCTGTGTTGCTTCGACATACAAACCGTTAACATTTGTCCGTGTAATCGGAACCCATTTGAAGAACTTTTCCTTCGCGACAATGGAACTATTGTTGTAAATTTTCCAACCCATCATAAGATCCGCGACTTTCCGCCTGTCTATCAAGGAAGAAAGACCTAGGTTAGCCAATCGACAAGAATAAGAAGGAAGTGCACGTGGATAATCAGGATTAGGAAAGCATCGGTAGTATACAATACGAGTAAAAGCTTCAAGTACCTTCTCGATAATTTTGCAGTCTTTTTTATAATATGGATTCCAGAAGCAAGATGCAAATTCTAGATGAGGAAGTATATATGTGGAAAAGCATTTGAGTAGAATAACTGGGTCGTTGATGGGAACAGCACGGAAGAGTGAATACATGGCTGCCGTTGCTTTGCTCACTCGATCTTCAACAGCTGGGCCTCTGCGCAATGATGAGACAACTTGTACTCCCAGGTCGCGAACTTGGTTGACACGTGATAACAGAACATGGCAGATTGAATAGGAGGCGATGAGAGATTGGTACCCTATATGCAGATGAAGAGTTTTACTGGGAGACAAGGAGAGTTGATTACATTCACACCAAACAGTAATAGCATCGAGTGCAAGTTGTAGTTCTTGACTTCGCTCTAAAAATGTATCTTTGTTATAAGACACATACACTTTAATATCATCGGCAAATGCTTGGAAATGCACATTAGGGAATTGAGCTAGTACATGGTTCAAATCAGTTATGTATAAGATGAATAGCAGAGGTCCAAGGACAGAACCCTGGGGAACCCCTGATGTCACATTAAATTGAGGAGAACGAGTCCTACCAATGCGAACTGAAAAAGTGCGATCTGTCAAGAAGGATTCCAGAAACAATAACAATTGAGATGGTATACCATAATGTCTACACTTGTAGAGAAGCTTAGGAATACTAATTGTATCGAAAGCTCGAGAAAAATCGAGATATATGACATCGGTGGAAAGTCCACTCCCTAGCGCTCTCGTCCAGTCTTCCTCACACATCAATAAATTGGTGACAACAGAAGCCTTCTTTCGAAAACCGTGCTGATAATTAGACAACACATCAAATCTTTCTAGATGCTCTATAATAGTCTTACGAAGTAGGCGCTCTATTGTCTTCGATGCAGGGGACAATATCGATATGTGCCTATAGGAAGAAGGAGACGAGGGTTCTTTGCCTTGTTTAGGAATTGCGGTCACAAAAGAATGCTTCCAAATAGCAGGAGTCGAAGATGTGATAAGACAGAAGTTGTATATGTGGGATAGAGGAACCGAAAGCGAAGAATGACACGTTTTGAACACAAGCTGAGGAATTCCATCGGCACCGGTACTACCCGTGTATTTCAATTTAGACAAAGCACGTGAAACAGTATACGGAAGAAAGATACTTAGATTAGCTTGTGGAAAAATGGGATCTCCAGCGGGGCGGGGTAACAAACCGTCATCATGGGTAAAGGAAGAGGCAAACTCAGCTGCTAGTAAGTCACATTTACTTTGAGAGTCAGTCAAAACAGAACCATTTCGATCAATGAGAAAACGAGGAGGATTGGGTTTGGGACGTGTGAGAGAAGAGATATGCCGGTACAAATTACGAGAGGATGTGAGCCTTTTCTTGAGGCAGTGCTTATTCCACTTGTTGATTTGTTTAAGTAGATCACAACTAGCTTTTTCATACAGTTTTCGAACAAGTGGGTAACGAATATTGCGAAATAGTGCATCTCGATAAGAGATCAAGCTACGAATATGGGGTGGATAGGCAGAGAAAGACGAGCGAGGGGCCTTCATTGGAACATACAAGGACAGAGCGTGGTGGAGGAATAGTAGGAAGCGAGAGTAAAGGTCATCTACACAAAAGAACATATCGAAAGCAGCTTCCCAATCTATAGAGGACAAGTAATCATTCAAAGCAGAAAAATCAGTTCGAGAATAGTCTGGAACATGTTCAACGTCGATACGGTCCAAGCATATATGTATATTGGTATCGAATCCTAAATGATCACAAGACGGAAATGAGGGAATAACACGGGACTCGGAGAAAAGAGAAGGATGAGATGTAACGAACCAGTCAAGTGATCGGTTTTGGCGCGTTGGGAGGCGGCACAGAAACGAGAGGTTGAAAGAGGAAATCAGAGAATGAATTATATTATCGGAAAGACTAACAGGAGGACTCAGGGAATCAGAATTGAAATCGCCCACCAGGAAGAAGGGATGATTAGATGTTGAGAAAAGGTCGGATAGAAAATCACAAAAAACTCTTGTCTGATCGGAACTATAACTGGGTGGACGGTAACACACAACAATTCGTAGAAAACAAATTGAAATAAGAACATCGATGGCTATGACTTCTGTACGAGAGAAATCTATTGCTGGCTTAGTAAAAGAGTATACATTACGAATAACAATGCAAACACCACCGCCTCTAGAGTCACGGTCCGTTCTCACAACAACATAAGGGAGATCTCCAACAATTTCACAATCCTTAATCCTACCATGGAGCCAAGTTTCGGACAACGCTACAATATCTAGCTGCTCAGCTTCTAGAAAAATTCGGAAGGCTGCTAGTTTATTACATATAGAGCGCATGTTAAAATATAAGAACTTGAGAGAATTCTTACCCGGACATGATCTTAGTTTGACGGGAAAGAAGATAAAGGTCTAACAGTTTGCAGCCTCGAACGACGAATAGCGTCGGCTTCTGCTCTTGGTATCACTTCTCCATTGTAGACAACGACGTCTTTCCCCTCGGACACTAGTCTTCTTTTCTCTTGCCGAAGCAAGAACTCCTTCTCTCGCATTTCTTTGGTCAGACTTGGCCGAATGAAAATGTTTCTGAAGCGGTTGTCATTCCGAAGTGAAGAGGCACGTGTGAGAAGTTGCCGCTGAAGTGACTTCGCTGGAAGAATGACCTTCAGCGGTCTGGAGGCCGGTCGCCCATTAGAGTTGTGATCGATACCCATCCGAAAATGGGCCAGTCCGTGAACAGCTACGCCAGCTGCGTCGAGTAGCGAGAGAACCAGAGCGTTGTCATGAGCTGTTTGTGAAGAAGGGAGAGCAGTAGGATCCGGATGTTCTGGAGCCTTTTCGATGACAATAGATCGGAGTCTTTTGTCCTCTTCAATTTCGTGCTGGATTAAGTCGACGGTGGGGGACTGAGTGGAATGTATATCTGATAGTTTCTTGATGACAACAGCGCACGTCTTCAGGAGTAGCAAGACGTGAGGAGGCAGGGAAGGCTTCTTTGCTTCTGATTCGGCAGAAATACAGCTGTCGAGTGCTGAAGTCAGAGCAGCAACTCCAGTAGGATCACAATCGTTGGAAGAAGTTTTTTCGGCTCGTCTTTTGGGAGGCATTTTGGGCAGTAAAGGCAGTAAGAGCACGGAAGAAATCGATACACAGAGCACTATGGACACTCACCGCTCGGTAGAGAGAACTGAGACGTTTTGAAGATAGAGGTCTAACAGATCCATCTGATTGATGAGTTTAAACAAATACTCGTCAAAACAATTTTCTTTTAAAAAAATTGATGACTCTATTCGCAACAGGCCTTAAAAAAAGTTAATCTTTCAAATCAAGACCTTACAATGATGATGTGATGTATTCAGAAACTTCAGGGTGTAAAAACTGGTCCCGGATCTTATTCTTCCAAGAATGAATACGGAAATCTGCTCTTCCGAGCACTGTAGCTTCAAGGTGTATGTCTCTTCAAGTTGAAAATACTCACTGAAATCCGATCTGCAGTTGCGAAGAAGGAAGAATTCTCGGCTCAACAATGTAGGTAACCAACCGAAGTCTCGACCGAATCCCAACGCTGTCACAGGTATGATCGAGAAGAATAACTATTTATACTTATTATTCAATCACACTTTTATTTATACGTTATTCCTGCATCTATAAAGGTTCATTTGTATAGTAAATGTATAGATGCGCATCGAAAAATCACGTAGACGGACACTTAAAAAAGAAATTTTACCAGCGGTGTAGTTTTGTTATGAAGATGTAAAAATAGTACTGAAATGGTCAAATTGCGTAAAAATGTACATTAGTGGTTAACTCAATACTGAAGCAGGGTATGCAAAAGAAAGTTTCTTTTGCGCGAAACATCCGATTCCCTCTCGTTCGGTACCTTTCTTGACTGTTTTTTGCCCTAGCCTGTGTAATACATACATAGTTCCAACTTTTCAGACAATATCCGAGAAATTCTTCGAGGTTCATGAACACAGGAATTCTCGAAGTTTTAGTCGAAACCTCACAGTATGTAAAAACATGAGTTATACAGTATGTTTATCAAGCTCCAAAGCCTTCGCTCCAAGACCAAGTAGCGCAGTCAATCAATTTCAAAACTCAAGAATTCATAGCACTCAATTTCCAACTTGCGCAATGTATTTTATCAGGTTTTTTTCAAAATCAGTTTTTTTTCATTATCTGAAACTTTTGAGTATTTAAGACTCCTCATACTCATTCTTACATGTGATTTGAATCACTTATCATGAAGTTGTTTTATGCATCCACTCGCATTAGCTTAGAGATCAGAAACACTGATTTGAAAGCTCAATTTGTATGGATCAAAAACCATTCAAAAATTGTCTACAGGTGCTCTTTAGAAAAGCGTGAAAGACAATACTCACTGTACTTAGAGGTTTATATGTAGTATCTTCCTCGCGCTTGTTCCCGCCTCGCGGCAGGGTACGCGCTCCCCTGAGATGCAGGACAGACCTATCCTGGTAGAACCAGTGGCTGCCTGCTAGATCACTGCTAGTGTGATTAGCAGCAGTGGGGATAGTCAGATTCGTGCATGAGCACTACCAACATTTCTTAACCCCCTTGGTTTGGGTGGATCTGTCCGGGGTGAGAGTCGAACTCGGGACTCTTCGCACAATGGTCTATCACACTACCACTATGCCACGCCCGAACTAGAGGTTTATATGTAGTAACAGTTGATTATTCATAGTAATTTTTAGAGCTTTTAGCTCAACGAACTTTCTTTTTTTAAATGTAAAATCTCCTTTTCGATACAGGCATGAAGAGAAATGTGCCCTTGTCTATTATCACGCCTGCTGACTCGACAACGACGTCAAGGAACAGCTTTCCTGAATCAGACTCGAACAATGCGTCAAGAAACAACTGCACTACTCTATCACCTCCCACAGTAGGTTTTCACCCCGTTGAAAAGGTCTTCAAGAGAAAAGAATAACTCCAAAACTAGACGGTTACGACCTTAGCAAAAAGGTGACACAACAAGCTGATAGTATGTATGAAATAATTCCATCACACGGGCGAAAATGGCACTCGGCTGGGACCAAACCTCCGTTGCCTGACCGGGGCTTGTAGAGTGTTACCAATACACCAACCGAGCACACATTGTCCCATGCGATTTCTTGCTATTTCTAAGGCACAATGACCGTTCTTTCTAGTCACGCATGCTCATGAAGCAATTGCGTCACGAAAGGAGTGTAACTCCACAATCCATGATAAAGACAGAAAGATGATGGTAGAGAGAAGATCAATTTTTGATCTATGTAAATCGTTTAAACAACGATGGGCTGAGAGAATAAGTATGAAAGAGAAGCTGGGTATTCCCAGTTGAAGGTGGGGTATTCCCAATAATTCAAGTCAGTTGACATAGACGAGCGAAGAATCGCAGCGATATGTGCATGGGTGGGAGATCGAATCGATGTTGAGGATATTGACCCGAGTGTACGACTTTGCACTTTCAATCTGTGTCTTTCCTTGTGAGATGCGTTGTTATGTTGAAGAAAAAAGACGGATCGAACGTTTCGCTTTATCAAAGCATCATCAGCGAATGTTTGATAAAGCGAAACGTCCGATCCGTCTTTCTTCAACGTAACAACGCATCTTACAAGGCAGGACACAGATTGAAAGTGTATCGTCTACTGGATTCTTCATCCAATGCGTTTAACTCAGCACAAACTCTGTACGACTTTGGCTTTCTGAGCGGATGTAAATTATCAGAAACTTCTATATTCAGTTCCTTTTGGCTTCGCCCTCAAATTCTTCGGCGTCAGAATCTTCGCCAGGATATCAAATGAAGCAGCTCTCCAGTCCAGAAAGAGTGAGTCACTCTTTCGTCTTTTCCTCTCTCTCTCTCTCTCTCTCTCTCTCTCTCTCTCTCTCTCTCTCTCTCTCTCTCTCTCTCTATCAGCTCAAAACTTCTCAAACTTTGCATTAAGTAATTATTATAAACTCGGTGGTTAAAATAGTGCTCAATTAGCTTCAAAAAAGCGCTTACATGGATTTCAAAAGCATTTCTATAACAATCACAAAAATTCGGAACAAGATACATTTTGAAAGATGTAACTTTGCATACCAAATAGCCAGTCAGATAGCACCATCGGATGAGTTACAATGTGTTCTCGGTTCTGTAGTACTAACGCTTTTGCTTTCGGCAAAAAATAGATGACTTGGTTCAATTCTTTCCTGTGGACTTGTCTGTGCAAATTTTTGGAGCTTTTTAATTTAATTCTATTGTTCGAAGAAATCATTCATAAACTGAGCAAAAACTTCGATTGGAGCTTTCTCTATCTCAAACACTAATAATTTGCAGCCTTATTCCACTGCAAAAGCGAATTCCCTTTTGCGACCTCCGCCGCGAGTTAGCGTCGACCATTCTAACAACCACGTGAGCATATACATAAAACTTTATAAAGTGTAGATACTAATACTTTATGATGTGTTGCTTTGTAATGTGTAGATACTCATACTTCAAACTTCATCCATGACGAACAGCACTTGATTTGTTGTGGATTCGTGGCTTCAGCATCTCTTTAAGCATCACATAATGAAACAGATAGAGTAGAGCATAAGACATGCACACAATTCAAATGAATTTGTCTCAAAAAACCTCCAAACTATGAAATGATCGAAAAATTTCAATTTTTCGTTTTATCTTGTGAGCCAATACCATTCAGCTTCTAAATGTTTTCTTGTTAATGCGCCGATTCGGAAAAAATCTCGACCTTTCTTGTCCAATGGTTAAAAACTGACTGGCTTATTCTTCAGCTATTAGTTCAACGATCAATACTTCCAGGTGGTCCTGAGTGTCGACGAGTACCACAGCCTCATCCAGATGGCACAGCAAAATCAGTCGCCTAGGGCTAGGAATACGGGAGCTGCCTTTACCCCGCAACTTCTTTCCTCAGTCCTTAATACTCTTTCCGACTGCCAACAACACAGTCCTCCAATTCTTCCCGAAGTCAAAAGTCCAGTCATTTCCATGCCATTCCTGGGTACTCGGAAAGAAGAAGTGGGCGAGAAATTCCGGCATTACGTGACCAGTACAGTGTGCGACGAGATGAAGCAGAACGAGATTAGGAATGCCAGTGCTGAAACGAATCTCAGTCAGCTGTCTCCCGCTGGAAACCGAAGAGTTGTAAAGAATGTCAAACAGCTGAATGCAGCTGTCACTCAGCGGTTTCCTGTTGACGATGAATGTACAGGAGCTCATGTCAATCGTCTGAACGGAAATTTCACTCAAAAGTCTTCGGCTACGAATGACAGAAGAGAAGTGAATGACATGAGTTTGAGCGCAGTATTCGGTTTGCACTCCCCCACTGTCAGTGCAAATTTCAGTTACTTTAATATGAAGATTGATGTACTATATAAGTCGAAATCTGAGAAGCAAAAAGGAAGACTTTTATTTGTATGGCGAGGTAACAACAAAAACTATTTATAAGCAAACATGTCTCTCTGGGTTTATATCGCTCTATCTCTCTCCTTACACCAAGAAGTGCAGAAGCCATTGAATTACATGAATTCAATTTAAAAATCATAGAAAAATTGAGTTGTTGTAAGATTGGGGAAGAAATTTTACGAGCCAGGACAGCGGTGAAATTAGTAAATCGCAGAAAATTTTGAAATTTCATGGGTTTAAAAAGACAGAGAAAGAGAGACACATGTTTGCTAAACGCTTGTTCATTTCAGAATGAACAACAAAGTAGACCGGATTTGCACGAACTCGACTACCATCTTACCGATGAAGAAGCGAAAGAAATCGATGAGGTTTGTGTTCAAATCTTAGAAATTCAACAATATTCCAGTGTCCTTTCTCCTATTTGTCTCTATTTGATTTTCTCGCCTATATATATTCTCTCCTTCTCTTGATTCTCTTGATTCTCTTGAACTCTTGATTCTCTTGAATGATTGATTCTCTTGATACTATATAAATTCTCTCCTATTTGAACCGAAAAAATCTAGATTATAAAACAATGTAAATACATAGTAAATATTGATTGAATAGTTACTGACTAAATACTGATTGATTAGGTACTAACTTAAAATTTATTAACCACACGGTGACTGGATAATAATTGATTAGGTACTTACTGAACATTATTGACATGATTTACAGCATAGAGTCTAGGAATAAAAAAGCTTGAACAGAGAATTAAGCAACAGCGGTGTTGCACTAATGAGTCTTGTGTCGAATTCCAGACTCATAATTTTGAATAGTCTGTCAAAGTAGAGAAAGTCGATCAATAACCGAGAGAAAATGGGCAAGCTGAAGTACTTAGTCGTTGAAAAAAATCCTACACATATGTGGCCGAATTTGATGTTCAGAGAAAGTAAATATGCTTAAACATCTAACGATAATGCGATGTTCAGCTGACGATCAGACAATGCTGTTTTTAGAACCGACGATAAAATTAGTTCTCTATATTGATCGCATGCCCGAACATTTATTACTTATACATTGATTGGAAATTTCTTGTTAAAATACTGACTGAATGTTTAATTTTGGGTAACTGATGAAGTTTTGAACGATCAAGTTCTAGCTAATCTTTAATTGAGCGGATACATAATGAATATCGATTGAATAGTTACTGACTGAATACTGATTGATTAGGTACTTACTGAACATTTATTGATCACACGCTGACTGAATATTGCTTGATTAGGTACCTATGCTGACTGAATATTAATTGAGCATAAGATGAATGAATAGGGATTGGAATAATACCGACTAAACAGTTGTTTCTCAGGTTCGTTCGGCGTTTGTTTTGATGAACGAGCCTCTAGACAGATGCAGGCAGCGAGACTCGTTCATGAAAACTGAGAAGGCGCCCTCTGACATCCTCAACATCATGGATGTGACCATGAGGAGAATTGTTCAAATGACGAAGAAGCTCTCCTCGTTCAATCAACTTTCTCATGAGGCCAAGTTCTACCTCCTCAAAGGTGTTTATCAGACATATAATCAAACTTCTGCACAGAAAAAGCTAGATAACGAGCGGGATCGAACCCGGAAGTCTCTATCTTGCCGGTAGTACAAGCGCGTTCTCACAAGAATATTGAGAACTCTTTACTTACAAATATGTATAAAACATGCGATGAAGCTATAGGAAAGTCTTGAAGGCTATTAATTATTTGTAATTTACAGATTAACTCTAATTGACAGCTCCGGGATTGACAGTCCTCTGGGAAGTCATGGGCCAGTAACACTTGTCATTGTGAAACAATGAGTCATGAGTTTGTATGTGACTGCAGGTGGTATGATCGAGCTAATTACGATCCGAGGAGTCGTACGCTTTGATGCTGTTAACAAAGCATGGAAGTCTCCAGTGGTTCCCGAACAGTATCAAGTTAGTATACTTCGAAACTGTTTACATTTTAAGACTCCGGTCACTTCATACTTCTAACCTATAGTCATATTCATATTAAATATAGTCATATTATATTCATATTCATTCTTCAAAACTATGGCCCTACTTTAAAACTCACCACTGTTAGAAGATAAGCTTGTTTGGAAAAACAAGGACTTAAGACTCTCAAAAATAATGACTCCTCGAGGTGTCTTTTTTTAGGTCTCATTTTAATTATGAAAAGGAAATCTAGGCCTTAATGCCTTGAAGGAAGGCGAGACTGAACATTGTAAAATGATGCACGGCTTCTTGCAGGTTCCTCTCAACATGTTCAGTCAGCTCAACATGGACTCCTGTCAGCACGAGAACAGATTCCTTCTGTTAGTTTGATTCGAATGTCGTTCAATTGATGTCATTTGTTATGTCAATCGAATTTCATTCAATCATCGTTTCGCTCGATGCTCATGACTGGCAGTCTTTCAAGCTCAGATTACAATGCTATACAGTACAATAGGAACGCTTTGTCGCAATGAACCTGTCAATATCTTGAAGCCCCATGAATCACGCTTACCCAATAGAGAGTAAAAAGCACGGTTAAACTAGGGTAGATATGCTAGAACGAAAAAAGGGACTTCTGAGTAGGATACAGGAAGATTTATTTATATACATTAGACAACTATGAATAATAATCAGATACGTCACTTTAAGAAGAGAAGAGTTGAATTAATTTGTTGAAAAAAATTACTCAGGACTAGAAGCTAAACAGCCAGAACATTTTCTTCATTTTCTAGTTGACAAAATAGATTTAATGTTACTGGTAATTTGAACCAAGTGAATTGATGAATGAATGAATTCATGGATGAATGAATGAATTGATGAATGAATAAATCGATGAATGAATGAACCAATGAGCGAAGGCACTAACAATGAATCTGAAAGTAAGGATTATTCATCATGATGTACACTGCTTTGTGGCAGTGGAAGTGGAAATAAAAACATAAGAATAGCGAGATTTGTTGCAGTTTGTTGGAATCTCTGCCGGAACAACTCCGTCAAGACGAGCTTGCCATGGACATCTTTCTTTTGATTGCCCTCTTCACTCCGAGAGAGTCCATCAAGAGTCCTTCTGATCTACTCCTCGTCGAGAAGTCGAAAATGCATTACAATCATCTTTTTCGCAGGTATAATACCTTCCCTCGCGCTTGTTCCCCGCCTTCGGCAGGGTACGCGGTCCTTGAAATGAGATGGAGACCTATTTGAGTACGACCAGTGCATGATCCCTGGGTCACTGATTGTGGGTTTAGCAAAGGTGATAGTAAGGTTCGTAAAAGGACTAAGGTGAATCTGTTTGCGGTGGAGGTTGGAGTAATTTTTTTACCGCTTAGCACTTAGCGCACCCAGACTAATCTTAATTGAAATTTTCTGTGTTAACGTATTTTTTCTTATATTTTTCTTACAATAAAGGCAAGAATTTTTTTCCAGATATCTCGAGTCCGTCTACGGAGCGGACGCGTACAAGCTAACGCACGGTCTGCCGCACTCTCTTAAGATCCTCAATGAGATAGGCAACTCAAGCATCGAACTCTTCATGGGAACCCTCAAGAACAGTGAAGAGGCTGAGGCTCTGCCTAAGGAGTTCTTCAAAGTTGCTTGATCGCCAGGCAGCTCCAAGACACAGAAAAGCACTCAATACCAATCGATATTCTTTATTTTCAGATAAATGTTTGAGGTCATTCGAGGTTTTACTCCGTGAAACCAATTATACATAACGAATGAGACAACTCCTCATAACTAAACACATATAAGCCTTGATTATGGTTTGAGGTTATTTAGACATGCTGTATTTGAAGAGCGTCACGCTGAAACGCAGCATATCGATGCACTTGGTAAAAAAAACTAGTTTTCATTTTTCATAAATACCACAATCGAAGGTAATCTTCCTTTTCTTCATATAACCATTTTCAATCATGACCAGATAATGAATAATGACCAGATAACCACAGACCAGATAATATAACATTTCCATTAAGCTGTTATGTGAAACGACACTTACTTAATGTATAAGCAGCTTTTTGCCTTGTAAAACGGAAAGTCCCTGAAGACAATTTGGAAAAAAGTTTGTTGTCTTTTCATCAAAAAAGGGCTACTACATAGCTCCTGACTAGTTTGTTAGCTTTTCTTCGTATCAAATTTCCTCGAAGCTCCTCGAAGTTCCTCGAAGCTCATTTTAGAAGATTAAGAGCGGATAAAAAGGCGAAATTACATTTGCGCTTTTTCGAATATGTTTTAAATAGCAATTCCGCTTACATTGTAGTCAAATATTCGTCTAGACCTCTCGAAGGAGCCTTTTTTGTAGTGATCTTGATTGAATTTTGTCATCAATCAAGTTCTTCTCGAAATAGTTAGTTTAATAAGCCTACCTCTATTTTTTGTTTTGTGCTACCTCCGAGCAATACATATTTGAATGACCGAACGAGTTCTATGCTAGGTAGAAGCTTGCCTTGCCGGCACACATTCATAGTGTGCTACATGCGCCCCGAGACCTCTCGACTTCAAACACCTCATCATTTCCGTTTTTATGGTTTTTTTTGAATTATGCTACTTCATGATTTTCGTTCCTCTTTTTTTTGTTTTTTTATGTGCTCCGTTGTCCGGCTCAGAATAATTTCAGCATCTTAAGTCAGAATTTTCTAAAAATAACTATAATTAGTCCATTTAAACTTTATGCTTAAGAGTCACGGGAAGAATGTCAATTTTGATTCAAATCCCAATAAATTTTTTATGCTATATATTTTCTTTTGTTTCGACTTGATCTTGAAATATAAAAACAAATGTGATTCAAATTTGACTTTAAAGTGTTTTCTTAGTTCGAGGACGCAGTTATCATATAATATACATGTATTATGTTCATAATTTTGTTATGTTCATGGAATATAACACAGAAGGAATAATTATGTTATGTTAATGTATTATGGCACTTCTTCACTTTAGTCACCCCCCCCCCCTCCCAGAAGTTCCATGGGTCATACTTCTGACTTATTCACATTTACAAAAAACTATTTTTATATTAAGAAATTTATTTTACATTAAAAAAAACGCTTAGGCTTAGGAAAAAGTTCACACTAACGAGGCCGTACGGCTTAGGCTAACGAGGGCCGTTACTAAAGCACGCCGCGCACGCCAAATCATTACTAATGCACGCCAACGCGCGGGAAAATTCTCAACTCCGCCCTATGTGCTTTATTTAAAACGTCGCCCTTCGTCAATGGTTTATTAAACATTCGCACGTATGCTGCTTGATATGGCATGATATTATTGGAGAAAATTCATATTTTTCGGAGGAAATTGATTATAGTGTGAAACACAATAGTGCGTCAAACACTCTTTCCCGCGCGTTGGCATGCATTAGTAATGATTTGGCGTGCATGGCGTGCTTCAGTGATGACGCTAACGAGACCGTATCAAAAAATGCCACTCTCATCTGATTCAATTGAATCTCTGGTACCCCCCCCCCCCGGTGTGACTAAAGTGAAGAAGTTCCTGTTCATAAAAGTTTTATTCAGATAGGTTACCCATCATATTACGGTAACAATTTTTTGATATTAGTTTTTCTACGAGGTTCCAAATATTCCCGACTTCGACTTTCGGTTTTTTATCACTAACCTCATCATCGCTTGATGCTTGAAAACTTGACTAATTTCTTATTAAACATCGACAGCGAGATTTTTTAAAAACTGGTTTTGCGATATAAAACCGGTTGTTTAGCAGTGTGCAACTTATTCTTCAAATGAATGCTGAGAGGTTGATCGAGTTTTTCGCTACCTCACCATACGGTGCATAATATAACAGTTTAAAAATAAAAAGTCTCATCTCTATTGTTGGGTCTACTTTACTTCGAGCCAGACCAGCCAGAGAGGCTGTCTGCGCTCTTCATTCATTCATTCTTTATTCCTTGCAAAGATATTTATACATACATTTACAATGGATGACTGTCGCGGGTGCAAGTTCAGTGGATAAAACAATGAAGCGGAGAAGGTATAATTCAATTGAGGCGTAGTTTGGAAGCGGTTATGATCATAGATACCGGAAGTTTAAATAGAGAGTTTTTGAACGATTTAGGGGAAGCAGATGATACAGTTTGGTAAGGAAGAGAATTCCATGTGTTAATAGTTCTGGAGACACATGTGCTATGAGAATGAGGAAGATTAAAAGGAAGGACAATCCTCAAATGGTGGGTTAAACGGTGGTTATATGGGGAAGGAAGAATCCTCAATAAAGATGTATGCTCGAGTTTAATTTGATTATGAACAGCTTTGTGAACAAAACATAGATCGGTAATGGCTCGTCGATATTCGAGTGTTTGCATTGATAGAAAACTCAAGCGTGACAAGTAATCAAGCTTGGGAACACCGGCTCGAGCAAGAAGTCGCCTGGCGAATGACCTTTGAACTCGTTCTAAATCATTAGTGAGGCCTATTGAAGTAGGTGACCAGGCTTCTGATCCATATTCAAGCAAGGTAAGAACATATGTTTTGTGAGCATGGAGAAGCACAGAGATTGACGAGGTTTTAAGAGAGCGGAAAATTATGTTCATACATTTGGAAGCTTGAGATACAGTTTTGGTTATATGGTTAGTGAATGAAAGGGAAGTATCGAAATGGATGCCAAGGTCTCGGGCGCTAGATTGCGTGGGTAGTATGTGGTTGCTGATATGGTACTGTTTACCCGCATTGTTCTTGCCACAATTGAGGGTGAGGCATTTTGAAAAAGAAATTGAAAGTGACCATTTGAAAGCGAAGTCTGCTATCAGATCGAGAGCTTTCGGTTCTTTTATACTCATGGGCATACTATGTAGACGCCGAACAAACAAACCTATCCACAGCGATTTGAACGACAAAAAAGAAGTTTAGTTCTGAATTCATGAGGAGAGGAGAGTAAATAGAACACTTTTTTTAATTGGGACTTAAAATATTTTATACTAAAAACCTAACGATTTCTATTTCTAAATGTTTTGTTGTTCATTGTGGTCCTCCAAATATCTCTCATACGTGCGCACTGAGTGGTTGCAATCGATATAGCTCTGTCTATATTATCTGACCCTGTCCAAAATACTCTCATCATGCCTCCTCCCTCTACAAGCGCTGTACTATCTCAACATTCTGCCGAAATCAAATTGTTGATTGAAACAATTAACCGCCAAAGTGACCAAATTACTCAACTTCTAACTGCCGTGAATTCAATGATGAACTCCTTCGCCACAATGGTTCCTCTTCTCTCTCAACCACAGTCGACTTTTCCAAATCCAGTTTTCGCTCCTGTTTCTCAACCTGATCTGATCGCCTACGATGCTGTGAGAAGAGTGCTCCAAGAAGACAGGCCCATACTCGAAGAAAAAGCTCATAACATCGTCTTCGTCGGTCTTTCTGAAAAAGAAAACGACATGGAAACGGATGCCTCTGATGGGAACTTCCTTGTCGCCCTCGTCTCCGAACTCGGACTTCCAACTCTCTCTGCTGCGCTCAAGGACAAGTCCATCACTCATCGCCGATATGGAAATCCAGACAGCAAACGGAGAATTCTGAAAGTGCACCTACCGGTCCCATCTCTTCGTACAGAAATGCTTCGGAAAATCAGATCTCTTCGTCCCAACACGCTCCGGCAACACCCTCGGGCCTACGCTCGCGAAGATTTGACTCGGGAAGGACTTCAGCTTGAAAGAGACTGCAAAAGGACCGTTCGAGAAAGAAACGACAAAGCTGGAGCAGTCGAATGGGGAGTCCAAGGTACTAGAATTGTTCATTTTTCTCATCCACGTCCTTTTCACATGCGTGAGAACAGTTCTTTGGGACGGGAAGACAAATAGGATATCGATGATGCTGGTGTTAGTGAGCCTTTAAAGTTCGATTTATCAGTACATTTGGTCAATGATCCTCTTCTATTTTATTACTGCAATTGTCGCTCTATTCGTAACAAATTGTACGAACTACAATTTCTTCTATCTTCTTCTCTGTACAAAAGTGTCTGTTTATCAGAGACTTGGATGCTTGATTCTGATTCCGATTTGCTATTACTCTCAGGTCAACCTTATTCCTTATTTAGATCAGATCGGAAATGTGCTGCCAGTAATAGAGGCGGTGGAGTAGCTATTCTATCAGCGTCCATTTTATGTCCATTTCTCGTATCTTCTTTCTCTTGTTATGAATGTGAAGCCGTTACTATTGAGCTTTCTGTTAATTCTCTCTACCCTCGAGTACGCCTAATGTGCGTTTACCGATCTCCGAGTGCTAGCGATTCAATTATAGCACCATTGATGGAATTTATCGCGTCTAATAAATGCTCGAACGTTCCTTTAATAGTTGTAGGGGACATGAACATGCCGTGTATCGACTGGGAAAACTTGACGTCTTCAAATGATTTATCAGCTTCTCAATTTCTCGCTTTTTCTTGTGATAATCATTTTATTCAATCGGTTCACTACCCGACACGTGGTAACAATATCCTTGATCTACTTCTATGTGATTACCCAGTTATTTCTTCGTGCAATGTCATAGCCCCGTTTACTCCAAGTTGTGACCACAATGCCATATCGTTTAGTATTTCACATTCTACAAATCCTGATCCCGAAAGTCAGCCAATTAGAATATTTTCTAAAGCTGATTGGTCTAGTATCGAAATGTCGATATATCTACATGACTGGACTCTCGCTCTATCTTGTTAAGCATATGACATTAATCATTAATCAAGCATATGCATATACGTGCGATTATCTTTGTAGTTTGATTGACCAATACGTTCTTAACGCATTGCCTGCCCCCCTGATAAGTCGTTATCCTTACCAACTACAGAAGCTGTTCAAGAAACAACAAGAAGTTTCTGCTAGAGCTCCTCACTCTGAATATTGTAGAAAGGTTTCGAAAGAATTTTCCGATAAATTATATGCCTTTGAGACATCTAAAGAAGCATCACTTGTGTTAAGAGAAAATCGCAATAAATTCTTTTCGTATTGTAAGAGCCGATTCAAAAATTTCGAAGAATCGTATAATGTTTCTGATAACAACAATGTAGCAATAACTGATACTTCAGTGAAAGCCGAGATGTTCTCCTCTTACTTTTCTTCCGTTTATTCCATTCCTTCACAAAATGTATTACCGGCTCCTTATGTTCGAAGCAATTTATCGAACCTCGATTCCATTGATGACTCCATGATACTGAAAGCTATTTCGCAACTCGAGAATAAGGCTAACACTTCTCCCGATCTTATTCCAAACATTTTTATCAAGAAATGTAAATTTGCTATTTTAGCGCCTCTCAGAATTATTTTCAATAACTGCATTACAACCGGACAAATACCTGATTCATGGAAGTTCGCGATTGTCAAACCCATTCCTAAAGTTAGAGGATCGTCGAGTCCTTCCAACTATAGACCCATTTCTCTAACGTGCTCTTTGTCCAAAGTTTTCGAAAAAATTATAGCGAATTTCTTATACATGTGTATTGAGAATAATGATCTACTGTCCCAATTCCAATGCGGGTTTCGATCTAAGCGTTCAACCATAACCTCACTCGCTGAATCACATTCCTTCATGATAAACCATCTAATTCAACGATCTCCTGTCGACGTTATATTTCTTGACATTTCCAAGGCTTTCGATTGCGTTGATCATAGATTTTTAACATATAAGCTTAAATGTTTAGGTATCAGCGAGTCCATTGTTAAATTGATTACTGGCTTTCTAGACAATCGTAAACAATCTGTATCTTTAAATGGCGTATATTCTCAACCCGCAGCAGTATCCAGTGGAGTTCCACAAGGCTCTTCTATTGGCCCTTTATTGTTTCTGCTGTTCATTGACGATATTAAAAAAGTTATTCCTACGACGATTCGATATAGCATTTTTGCCGACGATCTAAAGTTGTATGCCGAAGTTCCATCACGTCACAGTGACTTGCAGTTAGCCATTAACAACATTTGCGACTGGTGTATTGAATGGAACTTAACCTTATCTCCTACTAAATGTACTGTTTTGCACCTTGGTAAACAACCTGTTGAGCTCAATTATGAAATCAATAATTCTATCCTGAGCAAATCTTCTTCTGTTAAAGATTTAGGTATAACGATTGATGGTAATATGAGTTACAAGCTTCATATAGAGATTATCTGCAAAAAAGCTTCTTCTCTAGCTAATATGATCCTCAGAGCATTTAAATCTAAATCCCATTCTCTCCTCATGCAGTCATTCAATGTTTATGTTCGTCCGATACTCGAGTATGGTACGGAAATTTGGTCTCCTGTCTCCAAACAACTAGTCAATGATATTGAATATGTGCAGCGTAATTACACTAGAAGGGTTTTCTATAGATGTGGCCTTGGCAATGCTTCCTATCCCGAAAGATTGAAATTTCTCGGTACTGAATCGCTTGAACTCCGTCGCACTATAAGAGATCTTTGTTTTCTCCATAAGAGCCTTCATTCCAACTTATCCATAGACACCTCTCATTTGTATACACTTAATCCTCATCAGTACAATACACGGCATGGTCACCAATTGAACATTAGACTTCCCGCTCTCTATCCTGCTAGATTGTCTACTTTTGTATCTAGATCGATTTCTATATGGGAATGCCTTCCTAGTGAATTCAAGTCTTTGCAAAACTCAGCTCTATTTAAAGAAAAAATTAAACGTATTGTCACCAGCATCAGTGCTTAAGTTAATTTCCTTTCTGTTCGATTATATATCATAGTCCACGCTCTAATTTGTCGTATTGACTTCGTGATATTGTTTATAATGTTGCGTGGAACAATAAATGAAATGAAATAAATGAAATGAAATGAAATATCAACCTCCCTTACTACAGTGACGGAACAGCACTACGAATAGAAGATTCAGTAAAAGATTTGGGCATCATATTTGACAAATCGTTATCTTTCACCAAACATGTAGAAGCAACCACGAACAAATCTATGAAGCTTGTGAATTTGATCCTGTGAACATTTAAGACTTCCTCACTCACTTTTCTTACTCGTGTTTACAAGACTTATATTTTGCCACTACTCGAATATATCATACACGTCTCTTAACATACACGTCTCTTAACATACACGTCTCTTAACTCATACACGTCTCTTAACTCATAAGAAGCGGTAGAATTGATTTCTCAGTGCCAACTGGACAATTCAAAAATTTTCCTTTTCATTCCTATCTCAATTCATCTTCAACTATGACCAGCCACCGTCAATCAATGGACTCTTCTTCTCCTCAAGATGACGCCGAAGATCTCGCCAACGCCCTCCAGACTTGCATTCGAGCTGAAGAAGATCTGGACAAGTCCTCTTTACCGTCCCATATTCTTCTGCTTCTGAAGACATGCTCTACAGTGATGGTCAAAATCTTGGCAGAGTTACTCTCTGCCGAAGATTCACTGTTGAGACTATTCGTCATGAAATAGATGAAGACAAACGTCTCCGCTCCGTGGTGATTGAACGCGCCCCAGAACACTCGAATCCTTCTTCTTTACCCTCAGTCCGTGTTGCCCACGACGACGCCCTTGTAAGCTCTCTACTGGACGCGGCAGGAGTTGCTGTATCAGGGATCGCTCACTTCCGCATGGGCATCAGAAGAAACGATCATACCTATCCAAGACTTCTCAAAGTGATCTTCCCGACGAAAACCCACCAGAGACATTTCCTCAGCCAGACGACTTCGCTACGTCACAACCCTCGTTTCAAATCCATCTACATACGGCCAAGTCTAACTCGAGAGATGAGAGAGCAAGAGTACTTGCTTCGACAAGAGAAAAGAAAACTGATCGCTGAAGGAAAAGATGTCATCTTCGATGGAAGCCTGATGTCACGAGCGGAAGCGGATGCCCTACGAGTTTCTCGTCGGACCCGTACTACGACTGGACCTGTGTCCACACGATCAACTCGGCCATCTACAGCCACAGCCCCCCTCCGGTCAAACTGATAATATGTCCAGGTCCTATTTCTTCTCTCAAGTTTTTCTATTACAATATGCGTTCCGTTCGTAATAAGCTAGACGAATTTCGCCTAATTTAAAAAAAAATAGACAGCCAGATATTGTAGCTCTATCTGAGACGTGGCTGAGTTCTAGAATAGCTGACAGTGAAATAATTGGATCCTTCTTTCACCACTTCTCGGGATGAAATTACCGCAATTGACATTTTACTCTCAAATACCTTTTTCCGTTTAGTTGTTTGTTATCGGCCACCTCATTTTACAACCGAGCAAACCCGTTCCTTTTGTGATCTCTTGTCGGATATTTTCTCTTCCACTAATTACCCGTATGTTCTCGTAGGAGACTTCAATTGTGATGCTCTATCTCCCCCCAATACTCCCTCAGATCATGTTTTAAATGATATGGTTACTTCACTAGATTTGTCTTTTCTCTGTCGACAACCAACCCGAATTAATCGATGTATTGACTGGCTTATTACTTCTCAGACGTCTCTTTTCTCTAATTGTCGGGTAATCCCTTCGTTTCCGTCTTGTGACCACTCAGGACTTGAATGTTCAATTAATTCATCTGCTATGCTTCATTCTCCGACCCTTGTGCCTGACTATAGCAGAACTGATTTTGATGCTCTTAATGCACATCTTTCCGCTATTAATTGGGAAGCTTCTTTCGATCTTTTCCATTCAGTAGATGATCTTTATTCACGTTTCCTTTCCATCCTCAAAGAAGCCATCTCTATACTTGTTCCTAGTCGTTTTCCTCGCACTTCTAATTTTGTTTTTCCTCCCCATATATGTAGTTTTGAGCCAAAGGAAGAGCAATAGAAGAAGCACATTTCTTGAATATAAGTTGAGGAATATCATCTGCCTCATGGCTGCCAGAATATTTCAGTTTAGGAAGAAAACGTTCAACTGTGGAAGGGAGAAACAATAATATAATATATATGCTTATCGCCTATCGCGATGCTCTCTTTCGTAACATACGTATTCCTGCTGTTCGTTTACTCTATAACAAAGCAAGTTGTGGTTTATTGAAACAAATCAACAAGTGGAATAGAAGTTGCCAGAAGGCCAAATTATCTCGATCACAGAATCTCTATCAGCATATCGCCTCTCTGGCAAGACCTAAACCTTCCCCTCCGCTCCAACTCATTGACCAATCTGGTCACATATCAGTAGATTCTAGTAAGAAATGTGAAATTTTAGCATCCGAATTCGCATCTTCTTTCACTCATGATAATCACTTGCCTCCCCCTATGTATTGCCCTCGCATCACTCCTAAGATGTGTCCTTCATTGTTTCTCCCTTCCACAGTTGAACGTTTTCTTCCTAAACTGAAATATTCTGGCAGCCATGGGGCAGATGATATTCCTCAACTTATATTCAAGAAATGTGCTTCTTCTATTGCTCTTCCTTTGGCTCAAATCTATAATATTTGTATGGACACTGGTTCGACTCCCACTATCTGGAAATAGTCTTTAGTGACAGCCATTCCGAAACAAGGCAATAATGCATCTATACCCTCTTCATATAGACCTATTGCTATTCTCTCACCTGCTTCTAAAACGATGGAAAGATTAGTTAGATCAACTATTTTTGAGCACTTGAGTCGATACAACATTTTGCCTGTGAATCAACATGGTTTTAGAAAGAATGCCTCTGTAGTTAGCAATTTGCTAGCTTGTGAAGATGATTGGAGTCGTTCGCTTAGTGAGGGCTCTACTGTCGATGTTATCTATTTAGATTTTTCACGTGCGTTCGATACTGTCAGCATATTCAAACTTCTCTACAAATGTTCTCATTACGGCATATCCGATCCCTTACTCTCTTGGCTGGAATCTTCTCTCACTAATCGTACTTTTTCTGTCCGTATGGGAGACAAGATGTCCACTCCCCGTCCAGTCATATCAGGCGTTCCGCAAGGATCGGTTCTTGGTCCCGTTCTCTTTATTCTTTACATATCTGATCTAAAATCCGTTCTTGAACCATTTCCGAACGTGTGTTACCAAGCATACGCTGACGATGTTAAAATTTATGTTTCGTACAAGAAAGAAAACTTCGTTGAACGCTGTCATGAATTACAATTGGCTTTGAATGCTGTATATGATTGGTGCAATTCTAATGATCTCACTCTTTCTTCATCTAAGAGCACTCATCTGCACATAGGCTCTCGCACTCTCCACCCAGCCTACAAAATCAACGATGTTCCTCTGACCCCTTCCTCAGAAGTGCGGGATCTCGGAATCCAAATCGTACCGTCTCTCCGTCGAAACCAAGCAGTAACTGACAGGGTCTCCAAAGCAACGGCAGCAATGTATTCTCTGTTTCGAGCAGTTTCTATCGACGATTCCCAGATACTTGTCAAATGTTTTAAAACATATGTCTTACCTCACTTAGAATTTGCATCTAGCTTTTGGAACCCATATTTTGCCAAAGACATGAAATTGATTGAAAGAGTTCTGAAATCCTTTACACGCATTGTCTTCTATCGTTGTTTTCCCGACTCCAATTACCCACATTCTCTCCCATCATACAAAGATAGATTAGCTAGCCTCAATCTTTCACCCCTTTATTTGAGAAGAATTCAAGCTGACATGAAAATGGGTTGGAAAATTTATAATAACCTGTCAATAATCGAAAGAGACCGAATTTTTAAACATGTTAAACCAACGCGTACAAACCCTAGAGGCATTTTTGTAGAAAGTACGAAAAATGCGGCTCGTTTCCATTCTTTCACTCTTAGAGTTTCACGTATTATGAAAATTGATTGAGAAGATAGAAGGGAGAAAGCACGATAATAATCGATCACTGCGATGAAATTAATCCACAAAAGTCTGTTTCGCCCCTGCTCAGACAGACCTTTGTGCTCTCTGGGTGGGGCTCATCAGTGAGTGCCCAGAGAGTACACATATGATAAATTTTAACGTGAATATAACATATGTTAAACAAACAAAAACAAAACAAAACACAAACAAAACGAAAGAAATTAAAAATTAAAAATTAGAAAACATTTAAAATAATTTTTTAATAACTTGTTTAAAATTTTTTTAGTATTTGATAAAAAATGAAAGAAAATTTTTTTAAGAAATAAGATTAAAATATTTTTTTAAATAATAGTGATAATTGTAACTATAAGTGTAGAGGGTAAAAAAGGTAAAAGCGTAGTTGAAGTAATGAATTATAGTAGAAGTAGTTGTTATCCTGATGTTGTGTTATGAGGGAGTGTTTATAGATCATGTCTATCGATAGCTGACTTATTGTTTACAGTAAGATATTGGACTTATTGTTTATTTTATTATGTTCGCTCAATTACCTAGAGAAGCTTTGCTGAATACATCTTTCGCTGCCTTTAGAAGTTTTCTGGAGAAATCATCATTTTTAGAAAGTATGGCTGAGTTATTCAATATTCATATTGTTGATTAAAAGAAAATGTTCTTTCTTTTGAGAACTTCATTCTCCGCTGTTTGCATGATGTTCATCATGTCACGCTTTATGAGTTGTTAATTAATTCTCTGGAAACTGTTTTTGCATTGAAAAATGTAGATAAAAAATATATATATATGGAGCAGAACTTTGGTCGCCTCGTGATATTGGTAGCATTAATAAACTCGAACATATACAGAGAAGTTTTACTCGCCGTATATTATATAGATCTGGCTACTCACAACTCGATTATCCTACTCGTCTTAAAATCCTCTCGCTCCATACTCTAGAATATAGAAGAGCTATAGCTGACCTCTGTTTTATTCATAAGTGTATCTATGGTCACTTTGATTTAAACTTTTCTTCTCTTTTTATAGTTCAGCCCACTCACTACTGCCATAGAATTTCTCATTCTTTAAGGATAATTCTACCGTTCTCACTCTCTAACGCTCACAATACTTGTGCATCGCGAATGATTAGCCTACCGAATAAACTAGTCTCTAAATTTTCAAGTCAAGCCTTCAAAAATTCTCTATTACTTCTCCTCATATCTAAAATAGTGCCTAATTCTCGTATACGGCTATGAAAAAATGTATCCTCAATGATTATCATCATAATTTTCAACTCTTTGCCTTATTATAAATTGAACTCACATCCGTGACAATCATCCACTTTGTAGTGTTACCCTGACATGCAAAAATGGAATAAAGAATGAAAAATGAAAAAAAAGAAATTGCTTCAATATCGATGTAATAGAACATGATGTGCCATTGATACAAGCAATTCGCTTAAAATCTTCAGTAAGAGAACATTAGTTCACCACTGGAATACAGATTTCGAACGTGACGGCCCAAGTTGTCCAAATTTCACTAAAAACCGGTTTTTTTGTTCAAATTTTGTTGGCAGAAGTGAAGAGCGACTTGAAGGTAAAAGACAAGCGTTCGGGAGAAATTAATTAAAAAGTTAAATTTTCAGTATTTCAACTTCTTCTTCCTCGCGCTTGTTCCCGCCTCGCGGCAGGCTACGCGCTCCCCTGAGATGCAGGACATACCTATCCTGGTAGAACCAGTAGCTGCCTGCTAGATCACTGCTAGTGTGATTAGCAGCAGTGGGGAGAGTCAGATTCGTGCATGAGCACTCCCAACATTTCTTAACCCCCTTGGTTTGGGTGGATATTTTTTATTTCTTTATATTTATCTTTCAGTATTTCAACTATCAAGTATGAAAGGAAAACCGCATAAAACAGCCAAAACAGATAACAATAAAGTTGACAACTTTCAGAAATTCTTGATCACCCGATTGGCTGAATCTGATTGGCCGTGCATTTTTGTAGGGTTAAACCCAGGTTGAGATACGGTGGCGCCGCTCCAACCGGTAATCCACCCCACCCCCAGTGTCTTCGGTGGGACACCAGCATCAGATCAACTTCAACGTCGAGATTCTCAACGGTTTGGAGGAAGCGAAGTTGAACCCTTCTAAGATTGACATTCAGATCAACAGTTTGAAACAACGGATTGCTCTCCTGGCGGCTGCAGACGGAAATCCAGCTATCCTGGAAGCGGCAGACAAGGCTAAAGCTCTCTCAGCGTTAGCCGGGTCAGGAGGATTGGACCCTACTCTACTGGCGGCCGTTCTGGCACCGACAGCTACTAAGAGAAGACGTGAGGATTCCCCTCCACAGCCCTTTCGTGGGAGGGGCTCTCGGGCACAAGCCAGCCCGAGTCCCGCGGCGTTTCCGGCTCCTCATTCGAACAGCCACGTTACGGAGGACGCAACAACTTGCGTTGCTACGGCTGCAACCGATTTGGACATCAGCGTAAGGAGTGTCGCATCTCTATCAGGCAATAAGCAGAGTGCAGAAAGAAATGGAGAGTTTGTGGCGACACAAATACTCGAGTGGTTGAAATTGGGCGCGGTGGAGGAGAGTGGAGAGAAAACATTCCAATCGCCGTTGCTCGTTGCGGATAAAGGTAAGAAATTACGTCTAGTAATTGATTTGTCTCATTTGAATGGTTTTCTTGCCAAAACCCTCTTCAAATACGAAGATTTGTCTTATATGTGGTTTTTTCTCCCGGTTGGAGGTTTTATGGCGGTGTTCGATTTTGCTTCGGGTTTCCATCATGTGACCATTGCCCAGGAAGACGGGCATTACCTGGCATTTTCGTGGCATTACCACGGAGTTGAGAGGATTTTGCGGTTCGCTGCTCTCCCTTTTGGCCTAGCTCAGGCACCTTACGTATTTTCAAAGATGTTCCGACCATTAGTCGCGAAATGGAGAGGGCAAGGTATTACCTGTGCCCTGTACTTAGATGACGGTATTGTCATAGGGAGGACGGAGGAAGAGTGTACGCAATTCGTCCAGGTGGTTAGAAGAGACCTGGAGAGTGCCGGGGTTCAAATGGCAGAAGACAAGTGCTGTTGGAGTCCTAGTCAGCAGGCGGTGTGGCTAGGGTATGAAATAGACTTGTCCATAGCACGAGTCACGGTTTCTGATAGACGCAAAGGAAAGGCGTTGAAAAGAATTAATAGTTTGTTGGTCGAACAATCGCCCAGTATACACAAAAGACAAGTGTTCCTGGGCACCCTCCATTCATGTCATTTGGTTCTAGGGGACACGGCTGCTCGTCGATCCCGAGCGGTGTCGAACGTGGTGGAGAATGCGGTACGAGAGGGAACATGGACAGGTGCAGCGGTCGCACTCTCGCTGCAAGAAAGAGGTGAGTTGGAGTATTGGCGAAACGAGTTCGCGGTGGGTTGCGGGAGAGATTTGATAGAATCACAATGGAATCCGTCTGTTACAATAGACGCGGATGCGTCAGCAGAGGCATTAGGCGCAGTTCTTAGGTTAGAGAACAACTCTGTAACAGGTTTGAGGGTCCTGAGTCCAAAAGAGCGTGGTTTCTCCAGTACACATAGAGAGTTGTTGCCTATCCGGTTTGCTTTGTTTTCATTCCAAGAGACCGTGAAAAACTCCCAGGTCCTAGTTCGCTCCGATAGCCAAGCGGCGGTTCAGATTTTGAAACGAGGCTCAGCTAAACCACAACTCCATGAATTTTTAATGGAGTTAGAGGACTGGGCTAACATTTTTTTCTGTTTAACCTCGGTTTGTTTGGATTCCCAGAAAGGAGAATAAGGACGCAGACGAGGCTAGCAGATGGTTAGATAAGGATGATTGGGGAATTCAGCAGCAAATATTTTATACGTTTTCAGAAGACGATTGACAGTTATCGAAATAAATTCATTCGCTCTGTTTTCATTTATCAACACCGGGTGCGAAAAAAGAGAAATTGTGTTAGGATGTCAACCGCATCGTAATCAAAGTCATTAGGATTGTCATCAAGAATACATTTGAGAAGCCAGGTTTCTGACACCAAATCCTCCTGGGAAATTTAATAAAACACTAAAACTCTACGTTAGACTGCATTTTATCTATCAGAAGAAATGTCTCCCATAACCGTACCCTTAGCTTATCAGAACATGAACGATACTCAACAGTCGCACAGTAAACTATGACTGAAAAGTCAATATAAGACTGAAAGTCATTTCTACAATGGCTTCATCGTTTCGACAAGATGATATTTTTGACCTTGTGCCACAACAAAACCAAACTAAAACTAAATGACAAAAAACAACGGTTAAAATTTAATCACAGTAATGAAGGCTACAAGCTCTGAATTCGGATAAATAGTTGAAGAGTAAATAAAAGATGACAGCTTTCTAGAAGTAAGGAGTGAACAGGAGAGAGTGAGAAAAAGAAGTAGAAGTGAGATACGAACAGAAAAAGGGAAAGAGATAGGAAGAAAAAGAGAGACACGAAGAAATTGTGACAGAACCAGCGAGAACAGAAGAATGGGACGCCGTCTACAATGAGTAGACTACGACTCAACTAGACTGGACCTGAGCCCTCACGGAAGCCTAGTTAAAGTCACATCACCGTGCTTGATGAGTGACACAGCTCTCATGTCCTTTAGCTTGACAACTGTCAGAATGGCAGGACAGAAAAAACCTTATCTATCATTATAGGAGTTGAAAATTTCAGATGGCCGTAAGCGGATAAAATGAGATGAACAGAGGGTAACAAATGACGCCGAGTCACAAAAGATTAAACACATATCTCGGATAAAAGCAGCGAAAACTTCCTACTCTTTTAGAGTGACACTTTTATGTACACTGAACCAGCTCAAATCATAAATAAACTACATCACATTATTACGAAACACAGGCTCAATGTTTTCATACAAACTTCAAATCACGATGGGAACCCGCTAGTAAAGGTTTTCTATAACCGAACCCGCTAGGAGACCCGCTACCGTACTCTTTGACAGGTTGGTAGTTCTTCTGACACTAGAAGCCAGATCATAGTTTGCGTTCATATTCATAACTTATGTCTTCTGTATAGACACCGCGAATCGTCCTCCCCATCATCATGACATGTTCAAACCTGAAATCAAGTCAATGTTTTTTCTTCCACATGTTAAGCCCTAAAATCAAATAAAGAAAATCTTCATTACTCAATGTTCGGGCCTGGGTACAAGCCCAAGTTGATTGACTTTCACCCGCCTCACAAGCCTATCATCACTTGTTTAAACAGTTCGAGCCAACTGCAAACAAACTTAACAAAGAGTGAGTGCTGCTTATGAAGAAGGAAAAACACGCTCAGGAATGTTCAAGTGAACCAGGGTTTTTTTTCTCGATCAACCACATATACTTTATTTCCGATCATGGGTCATAATAACACTCTTAACCACGTGATTATCGGAACACACTGACAACAGTGGTCATTCGTGACTCTACAGCCTTAAGAGCCTGTCACAGATGGAGCCGGATCATCCAGTCCGGAATCTAGCGCGACCTCATGTGGCGGATAGAGGGACGCCTACCTACGAAGAATTCGTGCTGGGAGGCAGCGCGAGAAATCCCGCCGCGGACCAAAACTGGGTAGTATAGATCTTCAAAGGAGGGCGATGCTGGACCGGCCTGGGCAAGCCACCGGACAAAACATCAACCGATACTCCGCTTTACTTATCAATGGCGAGTCGAGGCGCCAGTCAAATAGCCTCTTGCCTATCTCCGGTCAACGACATGCGAGCTCGCCAACGGAGTCGCCTACACGATGGTGCGAGTGTCGACAGACGTCCCGGACGTTCTGGACGCAAAGGACTCCAAACTATACCTATCCCAAAGTGGTTTTTCTCCCGCAAGGGACACATCGAACAGCTCTCCCCCCAGCTGTCCAATCCTCTCGTTTTTTCTTTTTTTTTCTAAGGATCAGGGCCTTCCAGCGGCTCTGATCCTCGCCCTCCTCTTAATTGCTGGAATAGAAAGCAACCCGGGTCCTTTGCGATGGCCGTGTACTGTATGTCACAAAAGTGCTTCCAGCAATAGCGTTCGCTGTCAGAAGTGTCAGAAATGGACACATCTTAAATGTTCTGGTCTCTCCTCCTTAAATGCCTGGAACCCATCCTGGAGATGTGTCAGACCTCCCCCAAGAAGCTCACAAACTAAGATAGATACCCTCAAAATCATCCATTGGAATGCTAATGGAATTCGGGGCAGAATCGTAGAGCTTGAGGACTTACTCCACGAGGAAAATATCCACATAGCCTTAATCCAGGAGACCAAACTAGATGCCACAGCCGTATCGCCATCGATTAAAGGGTACTCACTAATAAGACAGGACCGAACCAGATCAGGAGGTGGCCTCGCAATGATCATAAGAGAGGACATCCAATATGTGCTAGCAGACTCAACTCACGGTGATAAGACAATAGAGACAATGACTATCGAGATCCCCTCTACACTCGGTAACCTGAGAATAACTAATCTCTATATCCCTCCACGCTCCTCATGTCCACTGGGTTATACCACAGACTTTGCCCACTTCCTCAAACATACAAAGACATGCGTTGTGGCTGGTGACGTGAACGCCCACAATGAGCTCTGGAGTATTGGTACCGAAGATGCCAGAGGAACTGCACTTTGTGAAGCTATCGAGCAGAGCAATTACATAGTCTTGAACTCTCCTCAGCAACACACACACGTAAGGAAGCCTCTCCGGACATTACGTCAGTCACAAACGACATTGCGACCAACTGTTCCTGGAGAACTCTCGGAAAGCTAAATTCTGACCACCTACCAGTCCTACTCGAGATAGAACTGAGAATCCCAACGATTAGGAAACGAAGATGCTACATGAACTTCAGAAAAGCAAAATGGCACGAATACGAAATAGAAGTGAACAAGAGACTCGGCGAATTTCCGTACGAAGGAAGCCCTCACAACATGCATTCCTTCCTGGTTAAAACTCTCAGAGAGGCGGCAAGAAAACATATACCACAAGGAAGATGCCCAGACTTCATACCCCGCCTGAGCGAAGAAGCCAAAGCACTCATCCGAAAAAGAGATCAGATGCGTAGAGCAAACCCGGCAGACCCATGTCTCCCTGAACTGATGACAAGGATTTCCTATAAGATCAATGACGATAAGCGCATTGCATGGGAAGATTTCGTGAACAACCTCAGACCCAACGAACCCACAAATCGTTTGTGGAACACAATCAAATCACTTGATGGTCGACCACACAAACCCTCCCACGCCGCTATTGTTCATAAGGGTTCACCTCTATCCAGCCTGGAAGCTACCAACCTTTTCGCCAAACAACTCGCCAAACAAGCCGTCAAGACCCCTGATCGATCTAACAGGAGAACTCACCGCTGGACCTCGAACCTTGAGCGTTCCGACGTCCCAGTCGTCACAGTTGACGAAGTGAAGACAGCAATGAAGAAAATGAGAAGCTCCAAGGCCATGGATCTCGACGAAATCTGTCCTCTTATGGTTAAAAAGGCTGGCGAACAGTGTGCAAGATGCTTTGCAATACTCTTTAATTGCTCACTCAGCACCGGCATCATACCTTCGGCCTGGAAGACGGCCAGAGTTATCACGATTCCGAAGCCAGGGAAGGACCTCACGTCGGTAAAAGGCTACAGACCGATCTCAATTCTATCCCCTGTGGTCAAACTCCTCGAGAGAATCATCCTCCCCCACATCACAGAAGAAGTTGAGTTGGAAAACTGGCAACATGGCTTCAGAAAAGGACGCTCGACCACGACAGCCTTGATGGAGATAACGGGCCACATAACCAACGGCTCCCCCCACATCGCACAGTGATGGTTGCACTCGACCTCACCTCGGCATATGATCTGGTCAACATTTCTCGCCTTTGTCACACTCTCGCCGAAACGTCCATCCCCAGAGGCCTCGTTAGATGGCTCTCCAGCTATCTACGAGGTACAGCCATCCGTGTGGACTTCAGAAACTGCCTCAGCCGCCAGCAAACCTGCTACGCAGGAGTTCCTCAGGGGGGAGTACTCAGCCCTTCCTTGTTCAACATATACTTGAATGGGCTGCCGAAGCCTCCCGAGACGATCAAACTGGTCGGGTATGCGGATGATCTGACAGTACTGGCCTCTCACCCTGACTGGAGAGTTGGAGCCGACAGACTGAACTCCTACCTCCCAGCCCTCACCAGCCATCTTGGGGAACTAAAGATGGACATCTCGGCAGCTAAATCCAGTGTAACGCTCTTCACCACCAACACAAAGGAATGTCGTGAAGTACCAGAAGTTGTGGTCAACGGTGAGCCACTCCCTCTAAGTAGAGCCCCCAAGATCCTTGGTGTCACCTTGGACCAGATGGGAACCTACCGTCAACACGCCGAAGGACTAAAGACAAGGGCAACAAAAAGATTGAATGTCCTCCGAGCAATCGCGGGAAGAAGGTGGGGACAGAAGACCGAGACAATGCTGAACACCTACAAAGCAACCACTAGAGCAGTCTTGTCTTACGCAGCACCCATCTACTCGCCCCAACTTGCCGAATCACATTGGACTTCCTTGCAAGCAGCACAAAACAAAGCCATTCGGATCGCAACTGGAAACCTTGCAATTGCGGACACTCAGCACCTGGCATACGAGAGCAAACTTCTTCCAGTCAAAGAACACAACCTCATGCTCAGCAAACAATTCACCGCCAAGGCCAGGCTTCAGCCCAACCATCCATCTCACCGCATCTGCACTGAAGCAAAACCTCCCAGGGCAATAAGAAAGCACGCCAAAGACATAGACATAGTACTAGGTGATACGGACTATAAATTGGCCCTCAGAAAAATACACACGGAGACAGTCAGAGACTTTCTTAGAAATAGTCGACCCAACCCAGTTCTGGGAACTAAACCTCCTAGAATACACAAGTCCACGTCCCAACTATCCAGAGAAAATCAGATAACTCTGTCTCATTTGCGAAGCGGCCACTCTAGTTTCCTTAACAGTTATCTCCACCGAATAGGGGCCAATGAATCTCCCCTCTGCCCACTGTGTAGGATAGAGCCGCATACTTCGAGACATATTTTTTCGTGTCGCTGTAACCCCACTTCACTTAGCCCTATCGACCTTTGGAATAGGCCGCACTCGGTTGTTGATTTCTTGTTCAATTAAATCTCTCCAAAAAAAAAAAGTGAAAGAGAAAGAGAAAAAAAAATAAATAAAGGAGAGTAAAAATAAATTTTTAAAAAAAGAGAGAGAGAGAGAGAGAGAGAGAGAGAGGAAAGAGAGTGTGGGCTTTAAAGAGATTGTTCATAACCAAAAATCTTCGATGCACTCTGCTTGCCGGCAACAACAACAACAAAAACCACGTGATTTACCCTTCCCGTTCAGTTGGTGGAAGGATTAGGGATTTCGAAAAAAACAACGTATTTTTAATGCAGTATACTTTCAATCGAGAAATAGGGAAGGGGGAAAAGAGGGTTGGAGGCAGGGGTTAAATAGTGACCGGATCGGCCCCGTCGGCGGATACATGTAAACACACTATTGACAAAAAACTCCCTCTCCTTTCTTACCCTTTTCCTTCATCCCCTTTTCTTTTTTCCTCCAAACTTTGAGCGGCGGATACATGTAAACCCAAATTGGGCGGCTCCATTTAACTCCTGGTTGGAGGATAACTGAATGGTTAGAAAGGTAGAGAGAACGGGATTAGAGGGGATACTATACTTGAAATTTGAAATTCTTTATTACCATAGGATAGCTTGTAAGGCCATCGCTTATATGGAATCATGAAATAGGAAGGGAAATAATGGGTTTGCGTTCCGAGCCAACTCTGACCGGAATTCCTCTTTGTCGTCGGGCGCTTGACTCCGGGCGGCGGAAGCGCCTCCGCGATCTCGGGCGGTGGTGAGCGTCCCTCGTTCGAGCCGCCAGAGGAGTAGTACAGCTGCTGACCAGATTGCGAACGGTGCCTCGAGAAGCCGTCCAATCTGAAAGAAAATTCAAAGGTTACAACAGCACAAGCCACCAACTTGAATGAGACACACTCTAATCTGACACTGACGTATCCATCCATATAAGACGGTGCTGGGAATTTAGTTCGGCAATTCGTGTTGTTTCGGTGTCTGTGGCAAGTTTATCGTAAAATTCATCGGAATTTCTCGCCATTTCTTTGTGAATTCGTGGAATCCAAATTTTCTTTTATTTCATCACTTCTGGCACAATAAACAATCAAATATGAAACACAAGAGTAAGCAGATAGCGAATCTTGCCTGACGGAACTCGAACTGTTCGAATTTCGTCATGTATTATTGCTCATCACTTGACGGATTTCGAATGGTTCGGATTTCGTCATGCTACAATACTCATCACATGGCGAAATTCGAATGGTTCGAATTTCGTCACGTTACGATGCTCAGCACTTGACGAATTTCGAACTGTTCGAATTTCGTCATGTATTATTGCTCATCACTTGACGGATTTCGAATGGTTCGGATTTCGTCATGCTACAATACTCATCACATGGCGAAATTCGAATGGTTCGAATTTCGTCACGTTACGATGCTCAGCACTTGACGAATTTCGAACTGTTCGAATTTCGTCATGTATTATTGCTCATCACTTGACGGATTTCGAATGGTTCGGATTTCGTCATGCTACAATACTCATCACATGGCGAAATTCGAATGGTTCGAATTTCGTCACGTTACGATGCTCAGCACTTGACGAATTTCGCACTGTTCGAATTTCGTCATGTATTGTTGCTCATCACTTGACGGATTTCCAATGGTTCGGATTTCGTCATGTTACAATACCCATCACATGGCGAATTTCGTCATGTTACGATGCTCGCTTTCTAAATCTCACATTCTCCCCGCACTCTCGCAATTTCGCACTCTCCGGCTATTCAGCAGATTTATATAGTACGAACAAAACGATCAACCTATACAGACCGGGTTTGCACGAATGCTATACTATTCTCTTTTCGCGACACAGAAAAAGAAAATAGTATAGCGTTCGTGCAAACCCGGTCTGTATAGGTTGCTCGTTTTGTTCATACTATATAAGTCTGATCTTATTTTGCTGAATAGCCTTGTACTAATCATCAATCGATGACGAAATTCGAACCGTTCTAAATTTGCCTTGTAATGATCATCAACCTGTGACGATTTTCGAACCGTTCTAAATTTGCCTTGTAATGATCATCAACCGGTGACGATATTCGAACAGTTCTAAATTCGCCAACTCTTATGTCTTTGACACTCAGTGCTTTTGTTTCTTATTTATCTTGCTAAAGCAAAAATCTGTATATTAAATATGACACGTGTTTCTTTTTCAAATCCTCTGTGCAATTTACGGATAAACGAGTTTTTTTACCGCCATGTTTCAAAACTCGCCACAGACACCGAAACAACACGAATTGCCGAACTAAATTCCCAGCACCGTCTTATATCATGTCTGCATCTGGTACTGTTTGAAAAATTATTGTCTCGTCGAATTCGATGTTTGAACTAATGAATGTATATATGAACTAACGCTCGCATCCCGTAAGCGTCATAAGCCGGCGGGATGTTGTACGTCGGTTGGCCGTGGTACTGCGCCAGATTTGTCGTGTGGCGGCCGTGTGATCGCGAGCGACGCCGATGACCGGGGGCCGAAGCCATCGAAGGCGCATTCAGCAGATCGTTCTGAGCAAAGTTGGGCAATTTGAGATCGGAAGACCACTCTGACAACAGGAGAAGAAGCTGAGTTTAAGAGATATGTGTGAAACAAGGAGAAGACCCCCTCATCTCTCAAAAAATGAGGAAAACTTCTCAAAAAAGGAAATTCCAAAGAAAATGTGTAATCTTTGATTACAGGAATGTTGTAAGTAAGGCTCGCTGTTTTCTGAGCCACAAACAAGGAGACCTCGACCCCCTCACCTCGCTGGAAATCTCCAACTTGCTAATCACAATCATAACAAGTAGAGCACTCCTGATCACTCCGTTGCTCGCTTCTCATTATTCTAAGCCCTCGGCTCACTGAGCGGTCGTTTCTTCCATCAATCGACGAGCTCAGATGACCATTGACCATGAGGACACGGACTGACCTTGGATAATCTGCGGTCTGACTCGAGGTGACTGCTTTCGATAGGATATAGCGATATTGGTCTGTCTGACCTGCGACCCCTTCTCTTTTGCGGGCCGCCCAATCCATCCGGTAGAGGACCGTTTCTTAATCTTTTTTTTTTAAATCTCATGTTTTAGTTAAACTTTTTATTCCCGGGTGTGGAAAATTGCAGTGTGCGCTGATTTTCGTGCGAAGGGTCACATATTCAAACCCCACTTTCAAACAAACCACAACCTAGGGAAATACGAATTTCGGTAGTGCTCGCTCGACTCTTAGTCCATTTAACTCGGTAGAAATTACTGAGGTCAGGTCCTTATTTCAAATGAGGGGAGCGCGCATCCTGCTGCGAAATTCAAATGACTTTGATTCAAGATCTTTTTTACTCTTTAAATATAAATAGAAACATGAACAAGTAATAGAGCGGCCCTTGATCGCACACCCTGCTGCAGGGTTTGAGATACAGGTACAGGGACGTGGAAAAGGGTAGCCAATTGCCGCTTCCTGCTTCACTGCTAATCATAGCAGGAGAGAAGCAAAAGAGCACTATCGGAGCCGAGAGTTCTTGACCTCTTGGTTGATGCAAATCTGCCTAAACAGGGGGTTCGAACTCTGACTCATAAAACAACCTTAATGTAAAACTGAATGGAAACAGGACTGACAATGGCAAATGAGCCTTGATCTCGGCATCGCTTGGCTCGTCCCATATGAGTCCCCCGGATCCATTCTCGCTTTGCATTCTGCTTCGCGATACCGCTGGCTCACCCAGAGAGGAGCCCGAACGGTTTGTTTCGCCACCCGACAGAGGTACGTTTACAGGGGACATCTGAAAATAGGAAAAAAATTTCTTATAAATCGTGTTTTAAGCTTCCTGATGTGACAGAGGTCACTATGCAAGACAGAGAGAGAAGTAGAGATAAACTCATAGAGAGAAAGAAATAAAGAAAGAGGAAGAAAGGGATAAGAGGGAAAATAGAGAGAGAGAGAGAGAGAGAGAGAGAGAGAGAGAGTCAATGCAATAGTTGGAAAGCGAACAGCGGCCTTTTCTGAGAGCTTATTAACAATCAAGAAGAAAAACATGTTATTACATGTACAGTCATGAGTCTCTGCTGCATTTCTCTCGTCTCATGGAAGTACTTCGTCTGCAGCCGATTCAGATCCGCCCGCTCCCTTCGCAGTTCTTCTTCGACCACCTAAATGCGACCCTTCACATACATAACTTTAGTGTTTCCTTGTAGTAAAGAATACGGTAGAAAATAAAGCACTCAGTATAAATTATATCATAACTCTATTTTTTTCAAATCTCAATCAATTTTCCCATCTATTTCAATCAAATTATTGTCTGTTCTTCCACGGCCCTCGAAAATGTCGTTCATCTTTCCTGAATGTCTAACAGGGTGGTTCTCTGACCCGCGGTGCGGGTCAAAAAATCTATGCGCTCTTCAAAAACGCCGAAAAACATTGAAATCTATGCGCTAAAAATGTTTTCTCGCTTTTTTCGTAGGGAAAGTCCAAATCATTAGAAAAAAAAGTAAAAGTAAACTATGAAATTTTAAAATCTATGCGCTCGAAAAAAAGTTGCGCGGATGCTAAGAAAGAAACACCCTGTTGTCTAACTTGAAGTTGAATTTGAAACTGACTTTTTCCCTCACAAATTCTACACTTCTCAACTTGAATGAACTCGCTAACATATGTTATTCTAATTGTATCCGTTTGTTTCTGAATAACGTCAAAGGTTCCATGACGGCAAAGTTGAACAACGATAAGATCATCTCGATGGGTATCCTACAGTAATCGCAAAAGTACAGTGATCAATCACAGGTCCGGTAAGACATACTCTTGACAGAACCGCCGCAATGGGTAACCTTGAGACGGTCCTCCTTGGTTCGCTTCACTTCTTCCACTGCGCGCAGTTCATCGCGTAACTTTTTGATGATCTGCAAACGGCAAGGCAGTTCTCTTGATCGATGTGAAAAAACAACAACAACAGAGCAGTCTCTGATCACATTACGAGATCAGAACTTTACGTGAACCCCATATTCTTTGGACAAAACTACCTGTTATTGCCATCTTCGGGTGTCTCTTCAGGCTAATTTTCATCTTTGGTGGGCCTCTGTGTCCTTTACGGACAAAATAGGAAACCTATGTTTTAATGTAACAACCCCCCTCCCCCTAAGGACCAGAATGCATATTGATACCAACATATCTCTTCCGCTTGCCCCAAAAAGGAACGTGAAAGATCCCAAAAAACATC
Source organism: Allodiplogaster pararmata (assembly GCA_964056735.1). NCBI lineage: Eukaryota > Metazoa > Nematoda > Chromadorea > Rhabditida > Diplogasteridae > Allodiplogaster > Allodiplogaster pararmata. The sequence goes on along the minus strand of OZ057408.1, from coordinate 35,093,518 downwards.
ATGAGCTGGAAAACAAGTGCTAACAACCAATCGAAAATATTCGCGCAAAACGTCAGAGCCCGAGACAAAAAAGTTACTGAACAGTTACCCAACCCTGAAGATACGAATATCTGCATACATGTATAGTAAGGATAAGGTGCCCAACCCAGTTTGGGTTGCAAACCCAGGAAAACACGTTGAGACCCCTATTTCAATAGAGGTAATCCGTTGAGACCCCTATTTCTATAACAGGTAATCCGTTGAGATCCCTATTCCAGTAGTAGTAATCCGTTGATAACCCTATTCCAGTAGTAGTAATCCGTTGATAACCCTATTTCAATAGTGGTAATCCGTTGAGAACCCTATTTCAATAGTGGTAATCCGTTGAGAACCCTATTCCAGTAGTAGTAATCCGTTGAGAACCCTATTCCAGTAGTAGTAATCCGTTGAGAACCCTATTTCAATATTGGTAATCCGTTGAGAACCCTATTTCAATAGTGGTAATCCGTTGAGAACCTATTTCAATAGTGGTAATCCGTTGAGAATCCTATTTCAATAGTGGTAATCCGTTGAGACTCCTATTTCAATAGCGGTAATCCGTTGAAACCCCTATTTCAATAGGGGTAATCCGTTGATACCCCTATTCCAGTATTGGTAATCCGTTGATACCCCTATTCCAGTAGTGGTAATCCGTTGAGAACCCTATTCCAGTAGTGGTAATCCTATGAGACCCCTACCTCGATGGTGGTAATCCGTTGAGACCCCTATTTCAATTGTGGTAATCCGAAAAGTACCTCTTCCAGATCTTCGTTCTTCGTGTTCACCTTCTTCAGCATTGCAAAACATTCGTCAGCCTGAAGCAACATTATTTACTTCTCAAACCTTTCTTGCAACCCGTAAGTCAAAAGCGGTCAACTCCGCTTTTTTTGCTCTTTTCACTTAAATTGCTCATATTTGCACGAAAAACGTCTGAAAAAATTTCTTCAGATTTTTAAATAATGTTTCAAATTTCTCTCACTCAGTCTAATAAACTTGTTATCATTTCAACTTATCTCTTAACTTTCTTCGAACTTTTGATCTTTCTCTCTCTCTCTTTCTTTCTCTCTCTCTCTCTGTTTGTCTCTGTCTCCACCCTACCAACCCTTTCTCTCTCCTTGCTCCTCTCTCTTTCCTTCTCTTCCAATTCCTTTCTCTTCCTCTCCAACTCGCTTTTAGATGCTAGCGCCTCTTCCTTGACTAGAGTGTGCTCCATTTCCTTCAATCCGAGTTCTTTCCTGAAAAATTGACTTCAGACTTTCTTTTTGGAACTGAAACTTGTACCAATCGTAGGAGTAAATCTACCGCACAGGCAAAACCTTGCTCATTGCGCGGAATCGAACCTAGTCGTCTCTCCCTTACCGCGAGTTAGCGCGTGACTCTTAATTGAGCATACGCTGTTACCATAATCTTTCTCTAACCTGTCATGCGGAATGAATCTATGCGCAAATGTGTGCACTTCCCAAACGCCAACGGAGTCGCCTACACGATGGTGCGAGTGTCGACAGACGTCCCGGACGTTCTGGACGCAAAGGACTCCAAACTATACCTATCCCAAAGTGGTTTTTCTCCCGCAAGGGACACATCGAACAGCTCTCCCCCCATCTGTCCAATCCTCTCGTTTTTTCTATTAAGGATCAGGGCCTTCCAGCGGCTCTGATCCTCGCCCTCCTCTTAATTGCTGGAATAGAAAGCAACCCGGGTCCTTTGCGATGGCCGTGTACCGTATGTCACAAAAGTGCTTCCAGCAATAGCGTTCGCTGTCAGAAGTGTCAGAAATGGACACATCTTAAATGTTCTGGTCTCTCCTCCTTCAATGCCTGGAACCCATCCTGGAGATGTCATAGCTGTGTCAGACCTCCCCCAAGAAGCTCACAAACTAAGATAGATGCCCTCAAGATCATCCATTGGAATGCTAATGGAATTCGGGGCAGAATCGTAGAGCTAGAGGACTTACTCCACGAGGAAAATATCCACATAGCTTTAATCCAGGAGACCAAACTAGACGCCACAGCCGTATCGCCATCGATTAAAGGGTACTCACTATTAAGACAGGACCGAACCAGATCAGGAGGTGGCCTCGCAATGATCATAAGAGAGGACATCCAATATGTGCTAGCAGACTCAACTCACGGTGATAAGACAATAGAGACAATGACTATCGAGATCCCCTCTACACTCGGTAATCTGAGAATAACTAATCTCTATATCCCTCCACGCTCCTCATGTCCACCGGGTTATAACACAGACTTTACCCACTTCCTCAAACATACAAAGACATGCGTTGTGGCTGGTGACGTGAACGCCCACAATGAGCTCTGGAGTACTGGTACCGAAGATGCCAGAGGAACTGCACTCTGTGAAGCTATCGAGCAGAGCAATTACATAGTCTTGAACTCTCCTCAGCAACACACACGTAAGGAAGCCTCTCCGGACATTACGTCAGTCACAAATGACATTGCGACCAACTGTTCCTGGAGAACTCTCGGAAAGCTGAATTCTGACCACCTACCAGTCCTACTCGAGATAGAACTGAGAATCTCAACGATTGGGAAACGAAGATGCTACATGAACTTCAGAAAAGCAAAATGGCACGAATACGAAATAGAAGTGAACAAGAGACTCAGCGAATTTCCTTACGAAGGAAACCCTCACAACATGCATTCCTTCCTGGTTGAAACTCTCAGAGAGGCGGCAAGAAAACACATACCACAAGGAAGATGCCCAGACTTCATACCCCGCCTGAGCGAAGAAGCCAAAGCACTCATCCGAAAAAGAGATCAGATGCGTAGAGCAAACCCGGCAGACCCATGTCTCCCTGAACTGATGACAAGGATTTCCTATAAGATCAATGACGATAAGCGCATTGCATGGGAAGATTTCGTAAACAACCTCAGACCCAACGAACCCACAAATCGTTTGTGGAACACAATCAAATCACTTGATGGTCGAGCACACAAACCCTCCCCCGCCGCTATTGTCCATAAGGGTTCACCTCTATCCAGCCTGGAAGCTACCAACCTTTTCGCCAAACAACTCGCCAAACAAGCCGTCAAGACCCCTGATCGATCTAACAGGAGAACGCACCGCTGGACCTCGAACCTTGAGCGTTCCGACGTCCCAGTCGTCACAGTTGACGAAGTGAAGACAGCAATGAAGAAAATGAGAAGCTCCAAGGCCATGGATCTCGACGAAATCTGTCCTCTTATGGTTAAAAAGGCTGGCGAACAGTGTGCAAGATGCTTTGCAATACTCTTCAATTGCTCACTCAGCACCGGCATCATACCTTCGGCCTGGAAGACGGCCAGAGTTATCACGATTCCGAAGCCAGGGAAGGACCTCACGTCGGTTAAAGGCTACAGACCGATCTCAATTCTGTCCCCTGTGGTCAAACTCCTCGAGAGAATCATCCTCCCCCACATCACAGAAGAAGTTGAGTTGGAAAACTGGCAACATGGTTTCAGAAAAGGACGCTCGACCACGACAGCCTTGATGGAGATAACGGGCCACATAACCAATGGTATCAACCAACGGCTCCCTCCACATCGCACAGTGATGGTTGCGCTCGACCTCACCTCGGCATATGACCTGGTCAACATTTCTCGCCTGTGTCACACTCTCGCCGAAACGTCCATCACCAGAGGCCTCGTTAGATGGCTCTCCAGCTATCTACGAGGGAGAGCCATCCGTGTGGACTTCAGAAACTGCCTCAGCCGCCAGCAAACCTGCTACGCAGGAGTTCCTCAGGGGGGAGTACTCAGCCCTTCCTTGTTCAACATATACTTGAATGGGCTGCCGAAACCTCCCGAGACGATCAAACTGGTCGGGTATGCGGATGATCTGACAATACTGGCCTCTCACCCTGACTGGAGAGTTGGAGCTGATAGACTGAACACCTACCTCCCAGCCCTCACCAGCCATCTTGGGGAACTAAAGATGGACATCTCGGCAGCTAAATCCAGTGTAACGCTCTTCACCACCAAACACAAAGGAATGTCGTGAAGTACCAGAAGTTGTGGTCAACGGTGAGCCACTTCCTCCAAGTAGAACCCCCAAAATCCTTGGTGTCACCTTGGACCAGATGGGAACCTACCGTCAACACGCCGAAGGACTAAAGACAAGGGCAACAAAAAGATTGAATGTCCTCCGAGCAATCACAGGAAGAAAATGGGGACAGAATACCGAAACAATGCTGAACACCTACAAAGCAACTACAAGAGCAGTCTTGTCTTACGCAGCACCCATCTACTCGCCCCAACTTGCCGAATCACATTGGACTTCCTTGCAAGCAGCACAAAACAAAGCCATTCGAATCGCAACTGGAAACCTTGCAATTGCGGACACTCAGCACCTGGCATACGAGGGCAAACTTCTTCCAGTCAAAGAACACAACATGATGCTCAGCAAACAATTCACCGCCAAGGCCAGGCTTCAGTCTAACCATCCATCTCACCGCATCTGCACTGAAGCAAAACCTCCCAGGGCAGTCAGAAAGCATGCCAAAGACATAGACATAGTATTAGGTGACACGGACTATATAAAGTGGCCCTCAGAAAAATACACACGGAGACAGTCAGAGATTTTCTTAGAAATAGTCGACCCAACCCAGTTCTGGGAACTAAACTTCCTAGAATACATAAGTCCACGTCCCAACTATCAAGAGAAAATCAGATAACTCTGTCTCAATTGCGAAGCGGCCACTCTAGTTTCCTTAACAGTTACCTCCACCGAATAGGGGCCAATGAATCTCCCCTCTGCCCACTGTGTAGCATAGAGCCGCATACTTCGAGACATATTTTTTCGTGTCGCTGTAACCCCACTTCACTTAGCCCTATCGACCTTTGGAATAGGCCGCACTCGGTTGTTGATTTCTTGTTCAATTAAATCTCTCCAAAAAAAAAAGTGAAAGAAAGAAAAAAAAAAACAAATTAAGAGAGAGAGGAAAGAGAGTGTGGGCTTATAACGCTGGAGGGTCGAGAGCTTCAACGACTTCCTCCAGTGTCTCGCGAAGGAAGATCTACCCGTTGGGCAAGACAACAACAACAACAGCATACGCTGTTACCATAATCTTTCTCTAACCTGTCATGCGGAATGAATCTATGCGCAAATGTGTGCACTTCCCAAACGAAATGTTCAATACGTGTCCCTAGCTATTTTGTTGCTTGTTTTGTTTGTATGACATTATCTATTTTCCATCACATGCTCTCGGTCTTGCTTCAGAGCGTAACGTTCCCTCAGATATATGTAGGATCATGATCCACATGCTTCTTTCCGATGTGTTTAGAACCACTTGGCGAAAACTGGTTCACTATAACCTTTCTTTCTAGTAAAACTTAAAATGACATTATGAAAATTCTTGTCAAACCACAAACCTGACGCTGTCAAGATCACTCTCTAATTTGGTGATCGTTGATCGCAGTTTTGCCAATTCGCGAATGTCACCATTCACTGGCGCACTGGTTTCTCGTATTTCCTGCAACAGTATACGGTGATCGTTTCGTTGGAGAATGCGTTATGGGACCGAACTCTGGCTCAACTCGCGACATATAAAATGTTCTCTATATTCAAAATGATGAGTTTCATCTCGCATCTTACAACCTCGATCTTCATACTTCCAAAACATTCAGAACTTAGCAAGGTTCACGGACAGATACGCTTTCGCTTTCATTCTCTCTTCCGATAAGTACCCATTCGATTGATACCCTTCTGTTCTCGGGGTCTTCCTCGAGGTCGCTCCATCCTCCACTTCCATTCCCGCTGCTGCCCTTGCCCTCGGCCTTCTTATCTCCCCAATCCGCTCCCCAACCAGCATCCTCCTCTGGTCGCACTGGCTACAATTCACCAACTATGGGATGGGTATAAGACTTTTCAGAGTCCTGAGGGGGAAGGTGTGAGATTCTCTCACGCCATACTCACTCATCAAAGACAACTTTTTCGGGAAAGTAATTACCATCATTTCAATGAGCACCTCTCTTGTCAACGAGTCTCTCTTTCTTTTCTCAACTGTCTAGATCTACCCACTATCAGTAAGAAAATATTAACAATTGATACGTTAATCCTAATTAAGAGTCATCTCAATCATTTTTGACCTTATCAATGGGTTAAGGGTTAAAACGCCCCTCCCCTCCCCCTTCCCACATTAATCCTAAAAACCTAGCCGCTTAAAAATAACTTTAATTTAGCCTTTAAAAAATTATAAAGAAATTTACCAAGGTGTTCTTATAGGAACTTGCCGCTTCATAACAAATTCCCCCGATTATTCTCCTGAGAACTTACTTTTCTGGTCCGCTTGATAACAAATTCCCCCGATTATTCTCATGAGAACTTACTTTTTTGTTCCGTGTCATAACAAATTCCCCCGATTATTCTCCGGAGAACTTACTTTTTGTTCCGCTTCATAACAAATTCCCCCGACTATTCTCTTGAGAACTCACTTTTTTGGTCCGCTTCATAACAAATTCCCCCGATCATTCTCCTGAGAACTTACTTTTTTGGTTCGCTTCATAACAAATTCCCCCGATCATTCTCCTGAGAACTTACTTTTTCGGTCCGCTTCATAACAAATTCCCCCGATTATTCTCCTGAGAACTTACTTTTTGGTCCGCTTCAAAACAAATTCTTCCGACTATTCTCCTGAAAACTTACTTTTTTGGTGTTCTCTTGCTCGATCAGTTTGAGCAGCTCGTTGTACTCCAATTGGAGCTGTGTCTTCGCTTCTGATCCCTCCTTTATCGACTTTTCCAACTCCTGCCAAATTGCAGATGAAAAAAGGCCAATCAGCCTAACAGAGCCACATCGCACAGATTTCAAATGCGCCCCAGGTAATGTTTTGTCCGCTTCACGTGAAAAAAGAACAGTTGGGTTCAGTGCCGCCCTTCCGCCCCGTGGGGCTGTTTCTCTCTCTCTCTCTCTCTCTCTCTCTCTTTCACTTCTCCCTCTCTCTTTTTATGTCTCCCTCTCTTTCTCTCTCTCTCTCCTTTTCTTCCCCTCTCTCTCTCTCTCTCTCTTATACCACTGTCTCTCTTGTCCTTTTTTATGTGACTGAGCAATTGCTGACAATAGCCATTTACTGCCGTTTCTGAACTTCGCATGACGCTATCACGAATGCTCTCTTCACTAAAGAAACATTTGATATGATTAATAGGGCAGAATGGAGATAACGAGCTCCCGAAAATTAATTCTAATTTATAGATTCAAACGAACCTGTGTCCGGGCGGGGCATAATGGTAGTGTGTTCGACTATTGTGCGAAAAGTCCCGAGTTCGACTCCCACCCCGGACAGATTCACCCAAACCAAGGGGGTTAAGAAATGTTGGTAGTGCTCATGCACGAATCTGACTCTCCTCACTGCTGCTATTCACACTAGCAGTGATCTAGCGAGCAGCCACTGCTTCTACCAGGATAGCTCTGACCTGCATCTCAGGGGAGCGCGTACCCTTCCGCGAGGCGGGAACATCTCAGGGGAGCGCGTACCCTTCCGCGAGGCGGGAACATACGCGAGGAAGATTATAAGATTGAAACGGACCTGTAACCTCTCCTCCCATCTCTCGCTTTCTTCCCTGAACTTCTCCAACTCTTCTTCCGCGTCCCGCCGTGATTCTGCCTCTTCTACAATTCAATTCATTAGAGTGAGAAGTTCTTGTTGTTCGCCTAGTGACATCTTCATCATTTCGAAAACTGACATTTCTTTTAACTGGAATGTCTAGATTTATGAATAAAGCTCTCTCTCTTCTTTGTAAATAAGAGTATATCCTACTTCTCGTTGATCGCAAACAACGGATTTTTATACCGAGCAGAGGAGCGGATTGTTCGTAGAAACTCTTGCAAAAATCGTTTGGTGTGACATGAACCGAACCCGCGACCTTTCGCATTCTGGGCGAATTACCCACTGAGCTACACACACACAAATTATAATGCACATTTGAAGGCACATACAACATCTCTCCTCTTCCCCTGTGGCTTCGCGCTATTCCAGACTTCCCTGCTCCAACAGCAGTCGGTTTTTCACTTTTTCAACAATCGCAAAGGATCTCTGTCGAGCTGGTCCGTTCAAATAAAGTCTTTAAGGATAGCTCGGCGCGGACCTTTTCGAGTCCGAATAAACTCTACATCGTCTACACTCGGACCACAATTGGTGATCGATAGAGTTTAACCATTATGAGTCCATTATTCTCTTTTGTATCTCAAAAAACTCTCTAATTGCAATGTGTCTTCTAAGAAAAGGAATACACTAAGCTACTGAAAAATCGAATCGACTTAACTAGGATCGCGAAAACTGGTAACCTTCTAGGAGTTTCTCAAAGCGCTCTTTCTCGAAGGTCATTTCGTTCAGGGATTCCTTCACCTCTCGGTAGTTTTCTTGAAGTTCCTGCAGTCAAACCTATGCATGAATTGAGAATATTGTATACATGAATACACTAATAATTCATCACTTCCATCTCCATGTCCAAATCTTTCATTAACCAAAAAACAGAAATTTTAACATTTTAGCAACATTATAGTTGTTGGCACAACTCCCTCCCACGATAGTAACAAAATCTTTTTCTTGGTGGTCTTATTCAGTCTCGATGAGTACTCACCCCTGATAAAACCAACCAGTGTTTCTTTAAAACACCCTGTCGGTTTACTAAAGCGCTTTTTTTTTTGAAAAAAGGTAGTTGTTCAAGTTTTCTGCATCCTCTATTTTATCTCTCTGCCGTTACTTCATGATTTGTCTTCTAGATCTATAAGCTTCAGTTTCCTTTTGTGGGAAACAGCCTGATGCTAGCTTCTCCTTTAGAAACACGGTGTTTCTCTAGCCCGCACTAGGGGTCAAATCTATGCACATTCCACAGAAGCTCTGATACATATGATCCGTTTGTATGCGTTCTGTAAATTTTATTGTACCCGCTCGTACTCTCCAACCTCGGCCGTTCCCTCACGATTAGTCTATTTGATCTACTACCTCCTTCTGCGTGTTTGCATTCTGTGAACAGCCTGCTTTGCATTCCGGAACCCTCACCTGAAGTTCCCTACGTACGTCCATCTCTCTCTGCTGCGCGTCCACGGTCGCATCAACTGCTCGGTTCAGCTTGGTCGCATTCTCGTCTCTCTCTGCTGCCAGTGCACGGCACTCCGTCGTCGCTCGAACCAACCTCAAAGCAGCGAACTCGATATTGAAGACTCTTTTCACGAGAGAAAAAAACATCGCGCTAGACGAAACTCGAATCTGCGACCTTTGGCTCTTGAAGAAAGTTTACCATTGAGCTATCATGGAACCAAATTGCCGGCACGGCAGATGCTCTTTCAAATATTTCTTTGTGTCTCACTGTCTCTCTTTCTTTCTCTTCCACCCTTCCTCTCTCTCTCTCTCTCTCCCTCTCTCTGCTTTAAAGCCACCAACTGACTGTGACTGCAGTTGATTGAGCATCTGCGTCATCTCGTCGATGCGCCCCTGCGCTTCCGCGCTGATCCCTCGTCCCGCAATCCCCTCCTTCTCCAGCTGGCTGATCTTGGCTTGAGCAGCCCGGAAGGCTGTCGCAAGGTTGTGCGCAGCCCTTAAATTTGTTTACTATGTCACGAGTAGCTGCCAAAAAGGGTGAATTCATTTTCTATGTACGGAACCGAGCGTCCGAATGTAGAATAATGATTGTTGTGGAATCAATCCAAGATAAACGCCCTTATCTCTCTGGGAAGATCCAATCCAACCAAGCAAGGGAAGAAAGGTCGTGGTTGCCTTGCTCTTACCCCCCCCCCTCTCTCTCTCTCTCTCTTTCTCTCTTACCCATGCTATAGACAGTAGACGAGGCCCAACCCAGAAAATAGACACTGATCTAACAAGGTCTCAAAGATACGCTCAACTCTCTCAACGCGAGATTGAGCCAAAACAAGACCAATCACTCCCACCCTAAGAAAAAACGTACACCCACTTCTTGTCATAATTGTGACTGTCGCCAATGTCGCCGAAGATCTTCGACATTGCTGAGGCTACGAAAGCAGCAAGGACAAAGGCAAAGTTGATGAAGAGCGCTATCGATGCATCTGAGAGCGAGCCAAAGATGGAGGGGAGTAGAGCGCGGAGTAGTGAGATGGGGTAAATGGAAGCTCCTCCCCCTGGAGCGTCCTGAGGCGCCTTTTCCGGAGCAGATGTTGGACACTCATCCTTACCGTAGCAGAACCCCTGACAAACATCAATCTTTCTGATGCTCCGGAAAAGGTTTAACACGACTTGTCAATAGTTCAAAGTTATGAATTAATTTTACTCAGGGTTCAAATTGTCATGTCAGACCTTCTGTTGGAGCCTCTATTTTTCAAAATCTTTAAGATTTTGAAAAAGAAAAATTTTTTTCGCGGGCCTTTGTTTTTTTTATCATAAGGGGGGACCCTTGTGTAAAAAAATTTTCGCTTCTGGCGGGCGTCTGTACCTTTCTCTTGCACACTAAAAAACCCCTGCTTCTACTTTTTTGAGTTCTAGTCTACTGGTTTGGTTCTCATGCTCACTATCAAGATTCCGAGAAAGGCTTAATCCCGCTACATGTTCCAAGGCTTCGATAATAAAGCTTGTACACTTGAAATTGAACTGATCCAATCTCCAAGTTTCTTCCTGTATTCTTGGACAGAAACGAGAGGTTTGACTCAGAAAAAAACGAGTCTTTTGGCCGAAAATTCCTTTAAACTCAATTGCTAGCTCTTGCCTCTTAGCATAGCGAGCTACCTTGCTAAAAAAAATGAGTAGTGAGCGAAAAGTGAGTACCGAAATATAAAACAGATAAAGCAATATACGGCATGAAGACTAGCTCGCTTCCCATTATTCTAGGCTCTACACTCGGAAGAGCGGAGGGCTTCTGACAATGTGGATAACCAATGGATAATTATCACTTATGACAGTAGTTCGACCTGGGCATATACCCGAATCGGAACGCATAAGTTGAAAAATAAATAAAATGAAGGAGTTTTCGAAATTCACATCTTCTGCTACTTTTATTGGTTCGGCTTGCGGCTGTTTCGGGTCACCGGTAGTTGGAAAAAGATCGCTCGGAGCCGGGTCCTCAGGAATCCGAGAAGAGTCGCTCGCCGGAGCAACGTCATCTTTAAAAATCAAAACCAATTATTGATTAAAAGTTTTAAAAAAAGAAGTTTTTTTTCGATCCAACTATCATGGATAAAATCCAGTTTACTAACAGGATTCGAACCCAGTCCTTTACTTCTTTTACCGCCAGTGCTAGCTCGTAACCTGTTTTGCGAGTGCGTTGCTAAAAAAATCATTGATAGTACTATCAAATTTTGTTGTACCGCATAAATCACCTGTACTTGTCTTGTAATGGAAGAAAAACTACCGCAATTCAAAACACCTGTCTTCTCTATTCAGTAATAAGCATTCTTAGGACAAAGCTCGCTGAAACAGATCTTTTAAAACGTTTTCATCGTTTATTGTTCATAGGCAGGGGTTGAATGAGACCGGTCTAAGGCATGTTTGTACGCGCCGAGCGAGTTGGATAAGGGATGGGGAGAGGAAAAAGAGTTGAATGAGAAGTAGAGGAAAAGTGAAATAGAACGGAAGGAGAAGAGAATGTGGATCATTTTCGGCGCAAACATGTAAGTGCCAAAATAGCTGGTCCGATAACTATTCAACTCCTGTTCATATGACTTTTTTTTCCAGGCGACTTGGAGGTAGAGATCCAATGGAATTTACTTCTTTCCTAATCTAAGAGAAAACTATGAGTACATCGAGGGGTCGAGGCAAGAATTGAATGCGACATGTCAAAATAGATGTTTACACGCGCCGAGCGAATTGGAAAAATAATGGAGAGTGCTGAAAAGAAGGATGGGGATGTGGAGATGAACGGAAGAAGAAGAGGATTGAAGGCATACCCTCATCCTGGTTCAGTCTCATTCAAGGCCTGGTTGGAGGCATACCATCATCCTGGACCAGTCTCATTCAAGGCCTGGTTGGACCGGTACCAGTCTCATTTAAGGGCTGATTGAAGGCATACCTTCATCCTGGTCCGGTATCATTCATGACCTGGTTGGAGTCATACTCTTATACCGGTACCAGTCTCATTTAAGGGCTGATTGAAGGCATACCTTCATCCTGGTCCAGTATCATTCATGACCTGGTTGGAGTCATACTCTTATACCGGTACCAGTCTCATTTAAGGGCTGATTGAAGGCATACCTTCATCCTGGTCCGGTATCATTCATGACCTGGTTGGAGTCATACTCTATACCGGTACCAGTCTCATTTAAAGGCTGATTGAAGGCATACCTTCATCCTGGTCCGGTATCATTTATGACCTGGTTGGAGTCATACTCTTATACCGGTACCAGTCTCATTTAAGGGCTGATTGAAGGCATACCTTCATCCTGGTCCGGTATCATTCATGACCTGGTTGGAGTCATACTCTATACCGGTACCAGTCTCATTTAAGGGCTGATTGAAGGCATACCTTCATCCTGGTCCGGTATCATTTATGACCTGGTTGGAGTCATACTCTTATACCGGTACCAGTCTCATTTAAGGGCTGATTGAAGGCATACCTTCATCCTGGTCCGGTATCATTCATGACCTGGTTGGAGTCATACTCTATACCGGTACCAGTCTCATTTAAGGGCTGATTGAAGGCATACCTTCATCCTGGTCCGGTATCATTTATGACCTGGTTGGAGTCATACTCTTATACCGGTACCAGTCTCATTTAAGGGCTGATTGAAGGCATACCTTCATCTTGGTCCGGTATCATTCATTTATTTATTTATTCAATACATAATTATATATGTGACATCAGGTTGGCGGATATGACGTGGAGTTAAAACTGAGACAGGAAAAATATAGAAGAAAAAATTATTAAATAATCATGACCTGGTTGGAGTCATACTCTTATACCGGGACCAGTCTCATTCAAGGCCTGATTGAAGTCATACCCTTATCCTGAGTCAGCAAAGAAGCCGAGATTCCCTCTTTCCCTTCGACTTCCTCCGCTTTCTCTGATGAGTCAGAGCTTCTGCCGAATCTTTGATGAGAGTGAGGCATCTTCTCACCTTAACAACTTCTCCAATTTCCACTGCCTCGGCATCTTATGGATAATGGATAATCCGCTACTAATTTCAATTGCCCAGTCATTCCTCCCATTACAAGATGAAAATGTTAGTAATGTTATTATTATTATTATTAACAATACAACTCAAACAACAATACAACACAAAACCGCACGACTTGAAATAGTCTTACGTTCGTCGTCGTTCCATTTTGCTTCCTTCTGAGCTTCGTTTGACGCTTTTAGAACAGGAATCTCTTGATAGGACGCAGATGCTGGGAGAGAAGTACCCGGTAGAAGATCTTGTTGAGAAGGTGCTGGGAGAGAAGTACCAGATAGAATATCTTGTTGAGAAAGTCTTGGGAGATAATCATTGGGTTGGTTTCCATGTCGAGAAGCTGCTGAGAAAGGTGTATCATCACCTAAATTGTGCTTAACTGCATCAACGTGAACGTTATTCGAAAGAATCTCTTGAGGAGAAGCCGCATCTGAGAGAGGGTCAACAGGATTCTCCTGTTCAGTAGTAGGTGCTGGGGGAAGAGCAACTTTAAGAGTCTCCTGTTTAACTGCAGCTGCTGGAAGAGTATTAGTAGCTGCTGGTAGAGGAGTAATTGCATCATTGACCACAGGGGCCGGTGTCGGCGGAGGAGAAGTGCGTATTGCTGGAAGATTATTTCTTTGAAGAATTAGAGAAGGTGTTAGTATGCAAAGTGCTCCCAGACTGTGAAAACTCCCAAAGAAGGAGTGTGTATAGATCAAGTTTTCATGCGTAGATGATAAAAGAAAACTTATATTTCCTAATAAGTGAAAACTTATAGTTCTTCACCTGAGGACACGACTTAATTCTGGTAGGCAAGCCATTGGACACGAGTCCTTACACAAAAATACCTAGCATTCGTGAAAAGCGTTCACAATATCAAGAAGCATCTTCTTTAAAGACCTGGACTTTTCCACTTACTTTTCTCGATAGGCGGTGGAGAACGCGTTACCATTCCTACGGTAGGTGAAGCAGCCTCTGTTGGGGGTATTGTGGGGCTTTCCACATTCGGCGGTGGTGTAGCATTGGTGAGAATTGGCGCCTCTTCTTTAGATGACTCCTCCACAGAAAAAGCTGTAAACATTCCAGTCTTACGGTGTCTCAGCTTCAGGGACTAGACAGCTGTGCCCGACAATAGTCTGCGCCCCGCTGTTTCGACCTGTCGCGGGAATATGTTTTACACTTGAAACGGCGCATTACTGTGAAGGAGTCCGAAATTCCCAGGAGTTCGCCACAAGAGCCTAAGTACATGCTTTGACTGCTAATCTTGGTGTGTATCTTATTCGCAAATATTTTTTCACCAAGTCTTAGGGAAAAACCATTTATTGACGATCCTCTGCTTTGATGTCGGTTTGTCTCCGTTCAAACTTCAAATCCACACCTTTTCAATGAAACTCTAAACCCTTCAAAAAATGTTATGCACTGGACGGGTCCCGTTTCCGACCTATTCCAGCTTACTGAGACCCCAAAGGTCACAGCAATGCTGAAAATAACGAAAAAGCTACCGTACTTTAAGCGATGTAGTCTAGAACAATGACTAGTTATCTCATACGGCTCTTTACCTTCCGCTCGTTTCTCATCATTCCAGACTCCTCCACTTGGAGAGCGGTTGTTCCTTAGATTTTCTAGAGTTACACTAGACCTTAGGTGAACTATGACTGAAAGACTCGGTGTCTTTCTTGGAAGCACTATGAAACCACTGGTCGAGACCGGTTCTCAAGAGATAACAATAACAACAACAACAACAAGAGATCTCACGAACTCTTCTCTCCCTGGTCTGGAGGGGTTTTCTTCTCTACAATTTCAGGCTGCGGTTCGAGATCAGGAAGCAGCGAGGATAGGTCAAGGGTATCCATCTCTTGCTGTTTCGCTCTATCTGCTGCCTCCATTTCTTTGATTTTTCTATTCAACTCTTCCTGAAAAATCAGAGATTTAGTAATGGAAAAAGAAATACGAAGCAGTTTGCGATATCTTAAAAAAGATCGCCGGAGGCAACTAAACTTAATTCGATCAGAATACAAGTGATTGTTTTCATATTAGCGTCAACCTTTTCCATGAAAAATTCTCACTAGAGCAGGGGTTGAACTGTTATGTCAGACCTTCTGTAGGCGTGCCTCTGTTGTTCCAAATCATAAGGAATCACCCTTATGTGAAACAAAACAATTTTTTGCGGGCCTCTTTTTATCATAAGGGAGGGACTCTTATGTGAAAATTTTTTTCCGCTCTCGGCGGGCGTCTGTACCTTCTCTTGCAAGCTAGAGTTGGAAACAGAGGGTCGTCAACTGTTCACTTAACAAATATTTTTTTATAATTTCTTTGTTTCTTGAAAAATAGAACTTAGCAGAACTATAACGTGTGTGTGAGAGAGCGGAGACATGTTTGCTGGGCCCTGTTCCTTTTGTTGTTGCCCGCAGTTGCAACGAGTAGTTTTAATAGAAATTGCTATATGAGAGACCGAGGCATGAGGCCACGATCTCTGGATCTCTCCTTAGGTCCTCAGGTAGTAGAGCACGGGCAGCGCGGCTTGCGTAGGCTGCTCCGCCGTTTGTCGTTTGTTTGCGGACCTGTCGGTTGCGGGAGGGAGGATAGGAACCATTTGCAGCAGCGAACTTGCAACGCTGTTGTCTGCTGCACCGCGTGAGTGTGGGGTCAACCCGGCCTAGCATCGTTTTGAGTGCGAGTAGAGACGTCTCACCTGTCGTTGACCGGAGATAGGCAAGAGGCTATTTGACTGCGCCTCGACTCGCCGTATCGGCTGATGTTTGGTCCGGTGGCATGCCCAGGCCGGTCCGGCATCCCCCTCCTTTGACGAGCTATACTACCCAGTTTTGGTCCACGGCGGGATTTCTCCCGCTACCTCCCAGCACGAATTTTCCGTAGGAAGGCGTCCCTTCACCCGCTACCTGAGGTCGCGCTCGATTCCGGACTGGATGATCCGGCTCCATCCGTGACAGGCTGTAGAGTCAGGGATGGCCACCCTTGCCAGTGTGTTTCGGCCCTGTTCCTCTAACTCATTATGGGATGATAAGAACATCATCTTCATAGGTCACTTGCACAAATGAAAAAATAATTCACTTTCCTCGTTTCTCGAGTGGACAATCGGAAAGATCAAGATTTTCCTATTTACATTCCTTTTTCTTTCTTTCTCACTTTTCATCATTCTCGACCCATCCGCTCGGGAAGCGGTCCTTTCTCGAAATTTGCCTCTAAGTTTAAGAGAGCTTTGTTGAGCTATGATCTTCCTATGCAAATCTATGGCACACTCCTACTCCTCAAACTTTAAATTAAAAATTTTTGAAAGACTTCACCTCACTAAAAAACTTCTTTTGCGTTGGGTTCTCATCGCCCCCGCCAGTTGTCGAAGGAGATGTAGGTGTCGTTGGAACCGCTTCCAGACGTGGTTGTGGTATTTCCTCAAGAAGCTGAACTACTATCTCACAGGGGTGTAATATTGTAGTAACCGGATCAGGCGCATACATGTCTCTTGCATAGTTCCACAAAGGTAACTTGCAAATATTGAGAGGGAAGAAACACAGCTTTTCGAGCTTGGATAATGAATAATGAGAAGTGAGCTACAAGTCAAGGGCAGAGAAGAGCGAGTTTTTCTCAATTATAAAATGTTCCGCTCTGAAAACGAATTGTTTTTTTTCAAATTCTCAACATTGCTGGTGACCCATAATTGCTTGCTCATTCGCCCACTCTTTTTCGTTCCATCTTCAACTACTTTCCAATAACGCGGTTTTCTGCCTTTTTTAGGGGGCTCTTCTGTTGAGAAGGTTCGCCTTATCAATATAAGAGCCCCCATATCCTTTCTTCCCCAACCCTAAAATAATTTTGAATTTGAGTACAGGTAGCGTTAATAGTCAGTCAATGGTAGGTTAGCCTATTCGACAACATATATATACTTTTGAAAAGAAGGATATCGTGAAATCTGAAACCTTTACTGGTAAAGGTGTGGTGGTCACTGGAGGAGGCAGGGCTTCTTGAGCTGACGCTTGCGTTTTCGACACTTGAGGCGGGGCTTCTTGAATTGGCGGTTGAGGAGGCGGAACTTCTTGAACTGGCGCTTGAGAAGGCTGGGCTTCTTGAGATGGCGCTTGAAGAGACGGGGCTTCTTGAACTGGCGCTTGGAAAGGGTGGGCTTCTTGAACTGGCGCTTGAGAAGGCTGGGCTTCTTGAACTGGCGCTTGAGGAGACGGGGCTTCTTGAACTGGCGCTTGAGGAGACGGGGCTTCTTGAACTGGCGCTTGAGGAGACGAGGCTTCTTGAACTGGCGCTTGAGAAGGCTGGGCTTCTTGAAATGGCGCTTGAGGAGACGGGGCTTCTTGAACTGGCGCTTGAGAAGGCTGGGCTTCTTGAGCTGGCGCTTGAGGAGAGGGGGCTTCTTGCACTGGCGGTTTAGGAGGCGGGGCTTCTTGCACTGGCGGTTTAGGAGGCGGGGCTTCTTGGTTTGACGCTTGAGAAGGCTGGGCTTCTTGAGCTGGCGCTTGAGGAGGCGGGGCTTCTTGAACTGGCGTTTGAGAAGGCTGTGCTTCTTGAGCTGGCGCTTGTGTATTTGGCACTGGAGCTGGCGTAGCGCTGACTTCTTCTTTCACTCGAGGAGCTTCGTGTGAATGACCTCAAACCTGACTTTCTTAATACACCACACAAGAGTCAATTGACTACTCAATATCTCGAACATAATTGCGAATATTACTTTTGTTGTATGGGCTTCAAACTGTGCATTATATTGTGAGCGTGTGTGAATGTGTATTATATTGTGAGCGTGTATTGTGAGAGTATTGCTCGGAAAGCGAAGGTCGCGTTTCGATTCACGCCATACCACACAAATTTTGCACATGTTTCTCCGAATAGTCCGCTTCACTGTTCGGCATGGATATCCAATGCTCATAAACAGCGAGGAGTAGGGTATACTCCTATTTGAACTTTCAAAAAACTATCGAAATTCGAAACCAAACCATGTCCGTCTTCATGACTATGTCCTTCCTGAGCGCCGCCATGACTATGGCCGTGCCCTCCATGGCTGTGACCATGCCCCTAAAGAAGAGAACATGAATAATAAAAAAATAAAAAGATAAATGAATGAATAAATATATGAACAAATAAGAACACGTTACCTTGGATGGCCGCTCAGGCACAGGCAACAACTGAGGCGTCGGCTTTCCTTTCTCTTTCGCATCCTCGGATAAATTCACGTTGAAGTCTCGCACCAGATCATAATGAGCTTCGATCTTCTCTGGAAAACGTATTTGCTCATTTATTCTGAGAGAGAGGGTGTTCTTCTCATACATCTCATTTATTCTGAGAGAGAGGGTGTTCTTCTCATACATCTCATTTATTCTGAGAGAGAGGGTGTTCTTCTCATACATCTCATTTATTCTGAGAGAGAGAGGGTGTTCTTCTCATACATCTTTCGAAATCTCAATGAAACATATACAAAATCAATCTACAAAGTTAAATGAAACCCGTCTAATACATGTTTGTACGCGCCGAGCGAGTTTAAAAAGGGATGTGGAAAGGCAAAAAATAGTGAAGAAAGAACTAGAGAAAAATTAGAATATAATGGAAAGAGCAGATAATGTAGATCATTCTCGGCGCGAACATGTATGCGTCTACATAGCTTGACCGGTAACTATTTAACCCCTGCTCATAATTGATTTTTTATACGGTCGCTCTAACAGCGGGGGAGTCTGCAACAATGAGAAGCAATCTAGAAGCAAAGGATAGAGGATAGAAAAAGCTTCTCATTATTTTAGACTCCATTGTTCAAATAAGGGTAGTTTTTTATCCAATTACAAGCAGAGCTTATCAACCCATGGAGCATCCACCATGCGTTTCTCGCTCTTTCTCTTTCATTCAGCGTCTCAATCTCGTTATTCCTCTATCTCTCTTTTACTCTCATTCTCTTGCTTTCTATCTCATTTTCATACCTCACCTGCCAAAGTCTGAAAACTAAAAAAGTAGACCAATCATCCGAGCGGGGGCATATAGCAATGAAAAACAAGGATAGAATCGGCAGAGAAAGGATAGATTCTTTGATTTAGGCCTTCCGCTTGATTGAACGGTCGTTTCTGAATTTTCTTTAAACAATATCTGGTGAGCTATGCTCTCTCTCTATCTCTCTCTCCCCCCTCGTTTTCTTAACTTCTCTGTTTTCTCTCGTTCTCTTGCTTTCTATCTCACTTGAAATCTCTCTTGGTCCTTTTTTTCCTTGATTTCTCTATCTATTGCTAAGTTCGTCTTCAAATCTCTTTTTTTCGTCTTCTCACCTTTTCTCTCTCTCTCTCTTTCAATCAGTAGTTATCTCTGTCTTTATATCTCTCACTCTCGCTTTCCTTCTCGTTTCCCTCTCTTTTACTCGATCTTTCACTAAACTTCTCCTTTTTGCCCTCTTTTATTGTCTCTCCCGTTTCCGCTCAATGCAAACCCTAACCGTGGACCTTCTTGATGGGCGAGTCTGACTGTACGACAGCATACAGCACCAACTTGTTGTCGATGGCCTTTCTTAGGAAAATCAAATAATCCTGCCGGTCTATGCTCGATATGTAGAGAAGGCCTCGCTTATCACCGCTCTGAATGACATTCAAATCATTATCATATAACTCGTTTTACCTTTGTGTTTCCAGGGTGTTTCTTAGCACCCGCACAAATTTTTTGTTGTTACCAGGGTGTTTCTTAGCACCCGCACAACTTTTTTGAGTGAGATTTTTTTCTCCCATAGATTGTTTTTTTTTCAAACGCATAGATTTCCATGTTTTTGGAAAGCGCATAGATTTTTTATCCGCAGTGCAGGTCAGAGAAACACCCTGTTTTATACCAGACTCTTTCTCTGCCCCGCACTGAGACTACAAAAAAGATAAGTGATACAGAATTTCATCCTCGTACACTACAAAAAGTCAATCTACAGAGAGCCAACCCCGTTCGTTTTAAAAAGTCTACATCGTCCAATAAAGCGTCAATCTCGTATACTTCAGAAACTCAACCTCGTCCAAATCATAAAGTTAACCTCTTCCATTACACGAATTCAATCTCGTCCACTACAGAAAGTCACATTTGTCTGATACAGAATGTCAACCTCGTCTACTACAGAAAAGAAACCTCGTCTAAGACAGTGATTAAACCTCGTCAACTATAGAAAGTCTAAAACCGAACCGGGTGTTTCTACCAAGAATTCTCTCTAATGTGCACTGCGGGTGAAATCTATACGCAAATCTATGCACTGTGCACAAAGGATTGTGATTCGAGCTCCTTCTTCGTAACCGTCAGGGTGTTTCTTAACCCGCATAATATTTTGGAGCGCATAGATTTACATGATTTAAAAGAGTTTGGATTTTTTTTCTCCAAAGATTTGGAATTTTCCTAGGTGAAAATCGAAACTTGCTTCTTTCGAGTGCATAGATTTGAATGTTTTTCGGACATTTTGAAGAGCGCATAGATGTTTTTCACCCGCGATGCCGTTCCCTCATTACTCTTTTTTTTTGGCAAGCGGTAACAAAAAGTCTACTTTCTACTTCATCTCTCCAAAGCTTGTTAATAATAATAAATTTTAGTCTTCCTGAACTACATTTTTCTTTCATGGTTAAAAAGCAACAACAGAACTCATTTCCTACTGCTCAAAAAACAAGCGTGTTGATCGAGAAGCCTGAGCATAATGAATCGATCAATAAAATCTCCAAACAATAACTCCTACCTTCCCTTCCATGATATCGGGCCGGTCACTGAATTTGATGGCTGTTATTTCGACCTGAGTTTGCAGTGGCAACAGGAGAAAACCATCGTAACGAAACTCTTTGGTGAACATTGTTTTGAAGAGTGTCTCTGCAATCAGAACAATGCACCCTACATCATACACTTGAAAACATAGTTTGCCAAGGGGTACAAAAAACTACCCGGAAAATAACAATTCTGAGGGAACGAAGTCTACGCAAAAAAAGAGAGATAATATCTTTGAATTATTTTGATCGCCCGAGTAGGGTTTCAACCAGGCGTTAAATGAGACCCGTCTAAGGCATGTTTGTACGCGCCGAGCGAGTGGAAAAAGGAATGGGGAAAGAAAATAAGAGTGGAAAAAGAAGTAGATAAAAAGTGAATTAGAACGGAAGGAGAAGAGAATGTAGATCATTCTCGGCGCGAACATGTATGCGCCAACATAGCTGATCCGGTAACCATTTAACCCTTGGTTTCAACTTTAAACTTCGATGTAAACTTGAAAAAGTGTGTTTGATCTGAGTTATGGCTAATGAAACTTCATTGTACGTAGAAAATCAATTGTAAACTAATTGACTCTGAAAAAATATCTTCTAGTTCAGTAAGGGAGGGGGTCGATAGGTCCGTCGCAGGGTGTTTCTCAGCACCCGCACCATTTTTTTCGAGCACATAGATTTTTTTAAATTTCAGTGTTCAACATTCAATTTCTCCAATGATTTGGACCTTTCCTTAGAAAATCCGAGAAAAAATTTTCCAAGCGCGTAGATTTCAATTTTTTTTCGGGGTTTTTGGAAAGCGCATAGATTTTTTTCTATCCGCAGTGCGGGTCAGAGAAACATCCTGGTCCGTCGCCCTAGAAAAGAAGTTAGCCACTATCGCAGTTCACCTATAATAGACAATCTCACACAGATAACATTGGTTCTCTCTGCTCTTGAAGAGAGTGGTACGCTTACTCATCGCTCCCATATTGATTTATCAGTACACCTTATCAACCGTCTCACCGACCAATGTCTCTAGCTAGCGAAGCTCTTCTCAATTCTCTCGACGAATGTATCATCAAAGAAGAGGAGGCGACGGATCCCAATATTCCGAATCACATACTTCTTTTGCTGAAGACATGTTCTTTAGTAATAAAGCAGATGATTTCGGAATCTACAAACAACTGCAATGTCATTGAAACTGTGAAGAATGAAATGGAGGAAGAAAAAAGGCTACGTTCAGTGGTAATAGAACGCGCACCAGAGATTGCCGACAAGAAAGCTTCAGCTTCAGCTCAAATAGCCCACGATTCAGGCATAATTCATACTCTACTCGACGCTTTTGATCTACCGGTCGCAGGAGTCGCTCACTACCGCATGGGAATTAGGAAGAATGATTCAAACGATGCACGTGTTCTCAAGCTCACCTTCCCGACTAAAACGCATCAGAGACAGTTTCTCGCTAAATCGAGCTCTCTCCGCCAGAACCCTCTCTTGAGGAATATATTCGTCCGCCCGAGCTTAACGAAGTTTCAACGCGAACAGGAATATCAACTTCGTCAGGAGAAAAGAAAGCTGGTAGCTGCGGGTCAAGATGTCGTTATATACAATGGCCGACTTATGCCCCGTCGCGAGGTCGACGCTCTTCGTCAATCATATACCAATCGACCCTCTTCCCATCAACGAACGTTCCAAGGAAGTCAGAACATCACTGTGAGATCAACGAAGTCGACTGGGTCATCAGCAAGAAACGTCCAAGTCCTCCGCTCGTCAGAAGTCACCGTTCCTCGACAATCTATTCATCCGACAGTCCACGCAGCCTTGCCGTCAAACTAGCGAAATGTCCAGGTCATGTTTCATCACACCGTTCTATATATTCGAATCCTAGTTCTGTCCGTACTCGTAATTTTCACTCCACTGATATTTTCTTGAAAGTATCGTATTATAATATTCGTTCTCTATGCAATAAACTTTCTGTTTTTCGAATGTATTTAGAGAATGAAAAACCTGATATAGTCTTGCTAACGGAAACTTGGTTGAAGAAAAGTATTCCCGATCATGAAATAATAGGCATATTACCATATGTAATAGTTCGTTGTGATCGTAATAGTAGAGGAGGTGGTGTTGCCTTAATTATACGTGATCACCTTTCGTTCATTGAATCTAGCATCTCCTTTCATCCGAACGAGATATTATTTATTGATCCCCTAGTCACCAAATCAATAGTTCGTCTAGTTCTTTTCTATCGCCCTCCCGATTACAGCACTGCTCAAACAGAATCTTTCTGTGACTCACTCTCGGATATATTTTCTTTCAATGATCATCCACTGCTTGTGATAGGTGATATGAACTGTGATGCCTTTGTGGTTGACAACTCATTTAATCACAAGAAGACTCATGAAATAATTTCCGCTTTTGATTTAGTGTTTCTATGTCGTGAGCCAACTCGTGCTGGTCGCTGTTTAGACTGGATTTTTAGTTCTTCACCAGAAATGTTCACAAATGTGAAAATAATTCCTGCATTTCCCTCTTGTGACCATAGTGGTATTTCTTTCCATATAGCTACATCCGCTTCGTCAACAATCTCTACACCCATTCGTGATTATTCAAGAGCAAACTACGACCTCATAAATCGATTTTTCAGTACCATCAACTGGGAGTACGAGTTCGATAGTTTTACCTCTTGTGATGATTTATACTCCCGTTTCACGACTATTGTTACCAGTGCTATATCTCGTTTCGTTCCTTTACGCACCCCACGAGATTTTCATTGTTCTTATCCTCTGCATATCATGAAATTGATTGCTTATAGAAATAGACTGTTCGGTCGCTGGCTCTTTATAAAAAGGCAAGTGTGAAACTCCTTCATAAGATGCGTAGATGGAAACAGTATTCCGAAAAAACCAAATTGAAGCGATCTCGTGATCTTTATAGACATATTTCATCTCTCACTAAACCGAAGCCAAGACCACCGAGATTTTTAACCGATATTACTGGTACTATGGTAACGGATACAATTGAAAAGTGTGATATGCTTGCAAGTGAATTTGCCTCTTCTTTCATAACGGCTGACACAGTTACTCCTTCTTTCCTTGATAGGCCTTTCCCTCCTCTTTCGAATTTAGAAGTTTTCTTACCGCATGTTGTTCTTAGGCAACTTATGAAACTTAAATCTACTGGTAGTACAGGTAGTGATGATATTCCTCAGATAATGTTTAAGAAATGTGCCTCATCACTGTGTCTCCCCCTGACGCACATTTATAACATGTGCATCATGCTCCAATCTACTCCCAAAATATGGAAGCATTCCTTCATTTCTGCAATTCCGAAACCTGGTAAAGATCCTAGTTTTTCTTCATCTTATCGTCCCATTTCCATTCTTTCTCCAGCCTCTAAAACTATGGAACGCCTAGTTCGAGACATTCTTGTTGATCATTGCACGAAAAACAACATAATCCCTAGTAACCAACATGGATTCAGAGTAGGTGCATCTGTTGTCACTAATCTCTTAGTTTGTGACGATGATTGGACTAATGCTTTATCAATCGGCCAGTGTACGGATGTTATTTATTTAGACTTTTCTAGGGCATTCGATTCCATAAGTATTCCGAAACTCCTCCACAAATGCAAAAATTACGGCATCAACGATCCATTGCTTTCCTGGTTACAATCATTTCTGACGGAGCGTAGTTTTTCGGTTCGAATAGGTAAATCGTTTTCGAAATCACTGCCAGTGAACTCCGGAGTTCCTCAAGGCTCTGTACTAGGTCCTTTTCTGTTTACTTTATATATCGCCGACATTAATGATGTTCTGATTGTTTTCCGAATGTGAAGTACCAGGCTTATGTCGATGATATTAAATTATATGTCTCTTATAACAAGGGAGATATGAACGAGAAAAAAGAACTACAAGAAGCTCTTGACTGTGTTCATAACTGGTGCCTTTCCAATCAGTTGACTCTTTCACCGTCTAAGTCCTTCCATTTACATATTGGTTCCAGTAATCCGTCTACTACATATGTCATCAATCAGATATCGATCGACAGAGTACCACAAGTGCGTGATTTGGGCATCCAATTGGCCGCATCCCTACGTCGTAATGACACTGTACTTGATAGGGTGGCCAAAGCTCGAAAGGCTATGTTCTCATTTCTTAGAGCCATCTCTGTCCACGATTCATCTATATTGGTCAAATGTTTTAAAATTTATGTAATGCCTCACCTAGACTTTGCTTCGACGCTTTGGAATCCTCACTACTCGAAAGATTCGACAACGGTAGAAAATGTTCAGAGAATTTTTACACGCATTGTATATTATCGTTGTTTTCCGAACAAAATGTACCCTCAGGCTCTTCCGTCTTATGAAACTAGGCTAAGATGTCTAGGCCTAACAAAATTGGCCGATAGGAGATATCAAAACGACGTTGTCATGGGTTGGAAGATTATGCAGAACCAGTCCATAATTGATAGAAACCGCATATTTAAAGAAGGACGTTGTACAAGAACTAATCCTAGTGGTATTCAAGTTGAAAAAACTCGTAACACTGCTAGGTACTACAGCTTCTCTTTGCGAGTTTCTCGAATATTTAGCAAGTTACCTATTGATCTTCTTCGGGAAAAGTCTCTCAAAGCTTTCCGTAAAAAATTGTCTGTAAATAGAATAGTGTTTCGCATTTAATGAAGTATCTAGCCTTCATATGCCATAGCTCTCAATTGTCTTTTTTTTTCTTCAAACAAATTTATTGTCTATGATGTTCGATTACCAATGCGCATTCTCGGATGCAGATAAAATATATATATAACTCGTAGCATAACTTTTTTTATTATAAGATAATGCATAGATATCATCCTCAGTAAATGTAAATGATAAAATATATATAAATAAAAATAAATATAAATAAATATATATCCTCAGTAAATAAATATA
Organism: Allodiplogaster pararmata; assembly: GCA_964056735.1. Taxonomy (NCBI): domain Eukaryota; kingdom Metazoa; phylum Nematoda; class Chromadorea; order Rhabditida; family Diplogasteridae; genus Allodiplogaster; species Allodiplogaster pararmata. Next base: position 35,067,842 of record OZ057408.1, on the reverse strand, counting down.
AAATATCATCCTCAGTAAAAAAAAATAATCATCCTCAGTAAATAATGCATAGATATCATCCGCAGCGGCACGCCAAAGAGTAAATGCAGCTTGGATGAAATGGAGAGAAGCTGCAGGTGTCCTCTGTGATAGGAATATCACAGCTGGCATACGCGGAAAGATGTATAAAACAGCAATCCGTCCCGTGCTTCTCTATTCGACGGAGACCTGGCCTACAACGCGTATAACCGAGAACATTATCCACACGAATGAGATGAAAATGTTACGCTGGACACTAGGAATGACTCGCCTAGATTGTGTGCGTAACACGATTGTGAGAGGGAGACTCGGCGTTGCCTCAATACAAGACAAGATGCGAGAAGGGAGAGTTAGATGGTACGGACACGTGATGCGAAGAGACGCGACCCACATCGCAAGACACGCCCTTGACATGGAAGTACCAGGCAAACGCCCTCGAGGCAAACCGAAGACAAAATATATGGATACGCTCAACCAAGACCTGCGCCTTGCAAGACTCCACTCGGAAGACGCAACGGACAGATGTTTCTGGAGAGCTAGAAGCCGTACAGCGGACCCTACTCCGACCTCGGCCGGCTCGGGACAACGCTAAGAAGAAGAAGCATAGATATCATCCTCAGTGCGCGCTATATAATTACTACGACCTCAGCTATCACGCATTTTTAACACGACCGCTCTTCGATAAAAGTCCCCAACAATTGTAACTGTGTGAGGTTCGTTGTAGTTTTTAACCATCAAAAGTCAAAATTTAACCATTTTTCCCTTTTCTCAGTGAGCAGTCGTCATGTAACAACTCTCCCTACTTCTCGTAATTTTCCCTTTTTTCGTCATCCTGAGCGGCTGGTTTGCCGTGATTCTTTCCATTCTTGAGTTCCTAACTCGGATTCCTCTAAAGTGACTTCCATCGGAAAACAACTTTGAATTCTAAAATTCTCTTCTCCCCTATGCCCCAGAAACCCTCTATAATCCATCTGACTGCTATGCATTTTACACGTGCCGTTTCAAAATAATTTGCGTAATAAAACTTCAAAATCTCAGTAACTCTCTTATCCCTTTTCTCGATCGCATACGTAAACAACAAACAAAGGTAAACTGCAAACTGGCAAAAAAATTTCTAGGGCGAGGGCGACCCTCTCCCTCACCCTACCCACCCTCTCCCTCACTCGAAATGGATGTATCAGAGTTTTCACAGCTTAAATTTGAAGAAAAATTCTTCATTCTTCCACATTAATAATAATAATAATCTTAGTCCGGGCGTGGCATAATGGTTAGTGTGTTAGACAATTGTGCGAAGAGTCCCGAGTTCGACTCCCACCCCGGACAGATCCACCCAAACCAAGGGGGTTAAGAAATGTTGGTAGTGCTCATGCACGAATCTGACTCTCCCCACTGCTGCTAATCACACTAGCAGTGATCCAGCAGGCAGCCACTGGTTCTACCAGGATAGTTCTGTCCTGTATCTCAGGGAGCGCGTACCCTGCCGCGAGGCGGGAACAAGCGCGAGGAAGATTATTATTCTTCCACATTAAGACAACGTTTAATTAGCTACAGATGGTTTCTCTATGCGCTCTTGAAAAAAAAATCTATGCGCTCTTCAAAATGTCCGAAAAACATTCAAATCTATGCACTCGAAAGAAGAAATTTTCTATTTTTACCTATGAAAATTCAAAATCTTTCAAGAAAACAATTCCAAACTCTCTAAAATTCTGAAAATCTATGCGCTCGAGAAAAATTATGCGGGTGGTAAGAAAAACCCTGATTAGCTAAGAACTCAGCCTCAGTCAGTTTCGTGAAGTTAAAAGTAAAACTTTCAACCTACTCTAGCGAACGACCCATTGAAAAATCAAGACATATTTTACATATGACAACAACCTAGAAAACAATTTTGATCTATGCTTTTCCTAACTTTTGATTCCGAAAAGAATTTCAAAAAAAAGGTATCTCAAAAGTCAAAACAGGAAAATTATAATTAATGATTATGTTTTTCAACAATTTTTAATTATCCAAAACTCAAGTTAGCTTGAAATATTATAATCCTTTCAACCTACTTTAAGGATTGACGTATTAATAAATCAATCAATAGTTTTCCTTTGATCGATAAAGAGTATACAACTATTTGAGAAATTAATAATATAGGAATCTAACGAGAGCAAAGTTCATCTGCGCAGAGTTTCGTCTTCTCATGTGCAATCACGGATTGGAGAATCGCCAAGAAGAATGAGATCTGCATCAGAGAACGATCGTAGAAAATAACAAAAACTAACAATTTTTTTATTTAAAGAAGTAATCTTAATTTGACATCGCAAATGGATTCTCAGGTAGACAAAAAACTCTCAAATTTAAAACATTTTATTAGCCATGATTCAGCTCAAAAGATATCTTTTAGTATTGAAAAATAAACACTGAAGAAATAATGGAACTGAACTAACCCAAAGAACTGGCATCCGGATCATTATAAATTATGGCGAGTGGAGCAGGTTTCGCTTTACCCGCTACTCGACACGTTTTAAAACTAAATCTGAATTAAATGGTGGAACTTTTCCAGGAATTACGAGGTTTTCAGGTATGTTGTAAATAAACAACAATAAGAATGTGAAGGTTTGTAACCTGTTATACTTGGTTCCGAAAAAAAAAAGAAAAGGGCACTAGTTGAGCATGTACGGCCTCCGTGATCAAAAAGAGTTGAAAGTTTCAAAGAGCAAAATAAATATTTAATTCAGTGGTATTAATTCACTAAACCGATTGATTGATCACAGCGGAGTGAAACGTGTCCCTTTCGGACTGTCAACACCGGAACGAAAAATTAATGACACTGTGAAAAAGAATTGTATTCTCAAAACATGTTTTAGAGGTTAATGAGTTAGAATAATCAAGTTGAATAGTCTGAAAGCTTTCTCATTACAACTGTCTTCTAGAATAATTCTCAATTCTCATCATCTTAAGTTATTCTAACCGGAAATAAAGTTGGTGAGTTCCAATGTTTTCAGAGCCGACTTATTCTGTTTACCGGACTATTCGAATTGTTTTCAAAAAACATAAGTTTCGGCCTCCTCTTAGCTGAGATCTTAGCTATCAAGTTCCCTTTGTTATGATGACCTATTTATTACTTAAATAAACCGTTGTTTTAAGTAGTTTGATAAAAATTTCAGTTCCAAGTCCTTTTGCAGATGGCCATCACAGAGAATAAAGATGAGAACTTCGACCTGCAGAAGATGTCAGACGCTGCACAGGACATTCAAAGCGTTTCGAAAAAACCGAAGCAAGATATTGTTCTGGTTAATTTTTTCCATAATTTGTCGAAATTATTTGTTCAAGCGATGCGATTTGGCAATTTTTTTGAGATTTGTTGTCATGATAAACAGTTCTCCAATACTAGTCTCCTAATTTGATGAACAAGAAGTGAATTTGAATGTTTCTTTCTCGTCTCGTTTAATGCTTGAACCACTTTTTTTCAGAAATTAAACTTCATTTATAATGTTTTCATTCGGTTTGGTCTATATTCGTTTTATTTTCGTGAGCTCCTAGAAAAAAAATATACCAATAAGAATCGTATGTACTTTTTCAGCTGTATAAAACGAGTTTTGTTCGCTCAGGAAGATGGCGATCTGCCTTACGAGGAAGACATTCTTAAAAATCCAACTTCACTCCGCAGCTGGCAACGCTACATCGATCACAAGAAAAAGAGCAAGGCACCGATGAAACAAATTTGTCAGGTATTTCTTTGCTGATTTGTTCTTCCTACGCACATCTTTCCTTACACTGAAAAGCTTAATAAAATCCTGGGGTCATTGTTTTCTACTTTCAAGTCTGACCTTAAAATAGATCAATTTCATGAACACACATTTGGAAAGTTTTTTACAGAGTCGAGAATATATAATAGTTTGATATCCTAGGCGCAGCTCAACAAACCTATGAAATTTCTCCCGGTCGCCCGCCTAATATCCGAGTAAAAAATATATATTTAGCTCAACTCAAGTTACTGAAAACCGGCTTACTCCCTTTGCGTCTGTGTGATGCTTATAAAATGCCCATGTAAGGCCGAATTATAACTTCGCGTGCATGATTACCATATTTTTTATCTGTTCAAAAATTTTTATCAACGGCCAAAAAAGTGAGAAATACTTTTTGAGCCAGAAAAGGAACGGAGCAAAAACTTTGTCGTCGGCCTCTCTCCCTCAACCCCCCCCCCTCTCCCCTTCCCCCTTTATTTCGGGTCGTCCGGTCGCCCGGCTCGAAATAGTTTTTTCAACACATCCTGGTGAGCTATGGTCCTGGGATGTTGTGTTATTTCGAGTTACTCTTCTTTTAAACTCAAACTACGTATATATTTTTTTAAAATTTGTAATTAAATTAATTAATCAGCATTATATGACTCGTGTTTTTGATTCATCGGGTAAATTTTCAATTCCCATAGTTAATAGCTTGATATACTGAAAAAGCGAGTAGAACAAAAGATCATCATCAGGATAAAGCAATCTTTCGAAAGAAGCCGAGTTCATGCAAAATAATAGGTATTTGTAAAAATTGCTTTTAGGAAAGTAAACAGATAATTTTAAAACTATTTTCGGTGAAAAATCACCCTGAGTACCAGGCGTGGTGCGTGCGGGTTTGGGGAGAAACCTTGTAGCAGATTTACGCTCACACTCTCTATTACCTTCTCACTCTCTCTCTATCATTAAACCATTCTTCTTGTAAGCAGTGAATTTCTGTTCAATCTGATACTCAATATATCATATCAGCCCTGAATACCAACTTCTATCGAGCTTCAAAGTGAAGCTAATTATTTGTAAAACACAACTGTTCCTTTTCCAGGTGTACGAGCGCGCACTGAAAGTGTTCGAGAGAAGCTACAAGCTCTGGTACAATTACCTGCGTTTTCGGCGGAGGTTGATTGCCCACAAGTGTCCTACCGACAATGCATTCCAGCACCTTGCTGATGCGTATGAAAGATGCCTCGTCTATTTACACAAGGTTGGTCTTGAACCACACTTATGAAAGATGCCTCGTCTATTTACACAAGGTTGGTCTTGAACCACACTTATGAAAGATGCCTCGTTTATTTACACAAGGTTGGTCTTGAATCACACTTATGTTGTTGTTGTTGCCGGCAAGCAGCCCGCATCGAAGACTTTTGGTTATGAACACTCTCTTTAATGAGAGAAGTTCTCGTGTTCTTCGGACAAGATGCGTCCTGAGAAGGGTTTTGATGTCCTTTGCAGTCCTGAGACTGTCATGCTGCACCTTGTGAAGGCGGACATCGTTGTAGTAACCTGTTCATGCTATAGGCCTTGTGAGTGGGTGGTCAACCCGGCCTAGCATCGTTTTGGGTGGGAGTAGAGACGTCTCGCCTGTGGTTGACCGGAGATAGGCAAGAGGCTATTTGACTGGCGCCTCGACTCGCCATTAATAAGTATAGCGGAGTATCGGCTGATGTTTGGTCCGGTGGCTTGCCCAGGCCGGTCCGGCATCGCCCTCCTTTGAAGAGCTATACTACCCAGTTTTGGTCCGCGGCGGGATTTCTCCCGCTACCTCCCAGCACGAATTCTTCGTAGGGAAACGTCCCTCTATCCGCCACCTGAGGTCGCGCTCGATTCTGGACTGGATGATCCGGCTCCATCCTTGACAGGCTCTTAGGCTGTAGAGTCACGAATGGCCACTGTTGCCAGTGTGTTTCGAGAATCACACTTATGAAAGATGCCTCGTTTATTTACACAAGGTTGGTCTTGAACCACACTTATGAAAGATGCCTCGTCTATTTACACTAGGTTGGTCTTGAACCACACTTATGAAAGATGCCTCGTCTATTTACACAAGGTTAGTCTTGAACCACACTTATGAAAGATGCCTTGTCTATTTACACAAGGTTGGTCTTGAACCACACTTATGAAAGATGCCTTGTCTATTTAAACAAGGTTTATCTTTAACCACACTTATGAAAGATGCCTCGCCTATTTAACCACACTTATGAAAGATGCCTCGCACATCCGGCAACAACAACAACAACAACCCCACTTATGAAAGATGCCTTGTCTATTTACACAAGGTTGATCTTTAACCACACTTTTACACACGAGTGATTGGTGTTTTAAATGACCCAATCAAGTTAAGAATATTCTTCAGGTCATTGTCAACGCGAACTTATCAAAACACTATTTTACGGCCTCCGGAAAAGGACACCTCTTTGTGCGCTGTGCTTGTAGTTCTCATGACCCTAAGTCTAACCAGGGGTTATATGATGCGGAATCAATTTTTCTGAAAGTTAAGTGTAATAGAAATGAGAATCTCTATCAGTGTGTTTCCGGAACCCGCATTGCAGGGTTAAATCTATGCACTTTCAAAGAAAGCTAGTGATACAAATGCTCTGATCATCTGCATCCTCTCTTTTATATCACACGTTCTTGCGCTCTCTCAAAGGCCGATCATTCCCTGATGATTAGTCATCTTGGAAAACAGCCAGCTCTCTATTTTTAGTTTGTAAGAAGTTCAGACCACCACTTGAGATTTTGCAGATGCCAAGAATCTGGCTGGACTACTGCGAGTTGATGATGAAGCGTCAGCTGCTGACTGAGACGCGGAGAGTTTTCGACAGAGCACTCAGAGCCCTCCCGGTATCCCAGCACATGAGGATATGGCCACTCTACATCCAGTTCCTCACCTCCCACGACATTGCCGAGACGACCATCAGATGCTATCGAAGGTTGATCCGGACTTTTTTTAAAGAGCTGTCGTCAGGATGTTTCAACTCTTACGAAAAAGTGTGTACATAAATGAAAAAAGACTAATTATAAAAGAACGACACTCATCAAAAAGTGGGTGCTTCTCGTGGAGAATAGAGAAGGCTATAAAAAATATACTGTAAAATCGTTACGTTTTTTGAGAAGTGCATTTGTCCGTTGTTTGGGCCCAGGAATATTATGTGTCGTTCCAAATGGGTGTATGTACGTATCCGCCACTCAACCCGGAAAAAAAACTGAACTCGAGAATGAACTAAAACTGAATCCCTGAAAAAGAAGAAAATCTCACAGAACAGAAGGTCCATAAAAGCATCAAAAATTCACAGCAGAAAGGCTTCTGTTATCACACAGAAGAGTAGAGTGTATGTGTGTTCTAGCTCATGATACTGTACCTGTTCAAACTGGTCACATTCATGTCAGTGTTTAAGAAAAGTGAGAGGAACCATGCGCGAACATGTTTTTCCACTTGAGAAAACGCAGCAAAAAATTTTGTACATGACATTGTTGTTGTTGTAGATTGCCCGCCGTAGGTCTCCGGCTGGGTAGACGAGGTCTTCTTTGACATGGCTCAGAAAACAATAACCTTACTTACATCATTTATTTAATTACATTTATTTCTCTTTCTCTCTCGGGGTTTATTTGGTTTTTTTGTGTTTTTTCCCTTCATTTATTTATATTTTTTTTTGAGAGAGAGAAAAGAATCACTGGTATTAGAACTTAACAACAGACGTCGGGCTATTCCACAAATCTATACTTCTTAAAAGTGTGTGGTCACAACGACACGAGAATAAATGACTAGTTGTATGTGGCTCTTCTAAACATTTTGGGCAAAGAGGGGATTGGGCAGCTCCTATTCTGTGTAGGTAGCTGTTAAGGGAACTTGCATAGCCACTACGTAGTTGCGATAATGTTATTTGTTGTTCCCTGGGAAGTTGATTGGTTGATTTATGGATTCTGGGAGGTTTCTTACCTAGAACTGGGTTAGGGGAACAGGAGCTAATGAAATTTCTAACAGTCTCAGTATGTATTCTTTTAAGTGCGGCTTTCTGATCACTGTCTACTAACATCATTTCTAAGTCCTTGGCATGTTTACGAAGAGTTCTAGGTGGTTTGGGTTCCATGCATCGACGATGGGAGGGGTGGTTTGGGAGGAGTCTTGCTCTTGCAACGAATTGCTTGGTAAGCATCGTGTTGTGCTCCTTTATGGGTAACATTTCGTTTTCTAGAGCTAAGTGCTCTGTACCGGCCATTGCTAGGTTTCCTGTTGCTATCCGTATTGCTTTATTTTGGTTTGCCTGTAGTTTTTTCCAGTTCGTCTCGGCCAATTGAGGGGAGTAAATTGGTGCGGCGTAGTTGAGAACGGATCTGGTCATTGTTTTGTAGGTTGCAAGAAGGGTGTTTTTCTGTTGGCCCCATGTTCTTCCTCCGAGGGCACGTAGTATATTCAGTCTTTTGGCCGTTCTCTGTTTAAGGTATTCTGCGTGTTGTCGAAAGGTGCCGAGTTGGTCTAAGACGACACCTAGTATTTTGGGTGTTTTAGTTGTCGGCAAAAGGGTTCCATGGATTTCTACCTTGGGTTCTTTTTTACATTCGCCTGTATGGGTTGTGAAAAGATTGACCGTTGTCTTTTCCTTGGATATGATCATTTTTCGTTGTTCCAATTCTTCTACGAGTTTCGGTAGGAAGTGGTTGATCTGATCTTCACAGGTTTCAATACAGGGGCTTGAGGAGAGAATTGAGATGTCGTCGGCGTAGGCTGTCATCTGCGTGTTTCCTGTGGGTTGCGGGAGGTTGTTTATGTAGAGATTGAATAAGAGGGGACTGAGCACTGCTCCTTGTGGGACACCAGATCTGCATGTGAGACGTCGACTGCTTTTTCGCGACGGAGGTCACCTACACGCGGTGCGACTGTGGACGACGCTACAAGGCGTCGGACCCAATGGACCTCCAAAACAATTCTTCTTACATGACATTGTAGCACGCTGATGCAATAGTCTAACGGAACGTTTGCGCGCACGTGGCAATTTGAAATGACATCAGAAGTGACATTTCTTTTGTCCTCCCAAAAAGTCAATCGCGCGAACGCGCATTCGAGCTTCAAACTCACTGTAGCAGTGTGTGATTTTTTATTTCATAGTTTATTTTTTTCCGAAGAGATAGCACGTTTGAGCCGAGATATTTTTTGTGAAGAAATAGGTTTATTTTAAGAACGCAGGCTACGATTTTTTGAAGAAAAAACACCGAACTGATTGTTGTTTTTTTCAGTCCGAGTACTTTCTTTTTCCAAAATTTTCCCTGTGTGCACGTATCCGCCGCATAGGAGTGGTAGGTCACTATATTATACCTGTTTGGGCCATATTAATACCCTTGTTACCAGTCTGTTACTTATCACCAGCAGAAAAGTGTGTGAGTCACAAAAAAAAACTCTTTGTTAGAATGTTGCTCACTAAGACGAGAAATAGAGATGATGAGCGAAAAAAGTGTCAATATAATGGTAGATCTATCACCAGCCTGTTTCAGTAGAGTGCTTAGGTTTGACCCGCAGTACCAATGATATAAATTCGTTCCACGACGTCATTTTATACAAAAAGTTTTTTTGTAAAAATGTTTTTTAAAGTTGTTTATTGCACACTATATGTGCAAAAGGTTCTTGCAGTTGAGCTCCTTTTTTGCAGATACTTGAAACTGAATCCTCTGGCTCGCGAAGACTTTGTCGAGTACTTGAAGAAGGTAGATCATCTGGACGAGGCGGCAAGGCAGCTAGCCACGCTCGTCAACGAGGACCGACCAGTCAGCGAGAAGGTTGCCTTTAGCGAATCTTGCTTTATCCCGCTTCTTTAAAATATGCATTAGAAGTGAAAAGTTGTGCTTTTTATAGTCATGAGACCCTTTTTATAGTCATGAGACCCGTTTTGTAGTCATGAGACCCTTTTTGTAGTCATTAGACCTTTTTATAGTCATGAGACCCTGATGTACAATACAAATGCGGGTTCTTTTCTTACCTCTTAACCTCACTCTTTCTTACTTTCTTTCATTCTCTCTCTCTTTCATAGGTAAAATATGTCTTGATTTTTCAGTGGGTTAAAAGTTTAACTTTTTAACTTAAAGAAACTGGTTAAGGCTGAGTTATGGCTAATGAAACGTTCTAATTATGTAGAGTAATGAAGTTTTTTTCCTTTCAATTTTATCTGGCAAAACTCTGATACGTTCATTTCCAATTTTAGCTGGGAAAACATTGATGTTGTTGTTGTTGCCGGCAAGCATCCCGCATCGAAGAGACTTGGTTATGAACACTCTCTTTAATGAGAGAAGTTCTCGTGTTCTTCGGACAAGATGCGTCCGGAGAAGGGTTTTGATGTCCTTTGCAGTCCTGAGACTGTCATGCTGCACCTTGTGAAGGCGGACATCGTTGTAGCAACCTGTTCATGCTATAGGCCTTGTGAGTGGGTGGTCAAGCCGGCCTAGCATCGTTTTGGGTGGGAGTAGAGACGTCTCGCCTGTCGTTGACCGGAGATAGGCAAGAGGCTATTTGACTGGCGCCTCGATTCGCCATTGAAGAGTATAGCGGAGTATCGGCTGATGTTTTGTCCGGTGGCATGCCCAGGCCGGTCCGGCATCGCCCTCCTTTGACGAGCTATACTACCCAGTTGTGGTCCGCGGCGGGATTTCTCCCGCTACCTCCCAGCACGAATAATTCGTAGGGAGGCATTCCTCTATCCGCCACCTGAGGTCGCGCTCGATTCTGGACTGGATGATCCGGCTCCATCCGTGACAGGCTCTTAAGGCTGTAGAGTCACGAATGGCCACTGTTGCCAGTGTGTTTCGAGGGGAAAACATTGATACATTCATTCCGAGTGAAAGAGAGGGTCGCCCTAGAATTTTTTTTGCCGCAGAAAGAGCGTCTCTATCAAGATGACTGATCATGAGGGAACGGCAAGCCTTTGAGAGAGCGCGAAAGCGTGTGATGTGGAAGAGAGGATGCAAACGATCATAGCTTTTTTATCACCATCTTTCTTGGGTAGCGCATAGATTCACAGGCGCATAGATTCCACAGGCAGTGCGCGTTAGAGAAACACACTGTTTTTACTGTTCAATTTACAGGGTAAAACGGCGCATCAACTGTGGAGTGAGTTGTGTGAACTTATCTCGAGGAATCCGACCAAAGTGACATCTCTGAATGTTGAGGCTATTATGAGGCAAGGCATAAAGAGATATTCGGACCAGGTGAGATCATGAGACAGGGTAGAAAGAGATATTCGGACCAGGTGAGATCATGAGACAGGGTATAAAGAGATATTCGGACCAGGTGAGATCATGAGACAGGGTATAAAGAGATATTCTAACCAGGTGAGATCATGAGACAGGGCATAAAGAGATATTCGGACCAAGTGAGATCATGAGACAGGGCATAAAGAGATATTCGGACCAGGTGAGATCATGAGACAGGGCATAAAGAGATATTCGGACCAGGTGAGATCATGAGACAGGGCATAAAGAGATATTCGGACCAAGTGAGATCATGAGACAGGGCATAAAGAGATATTCAGACCAAGTGAGATCATGAGACAGGGCATAAAGAGATATTCGGACCAAGTGAGATCATGAGACAGGTCATAAAGAGATATTCGGACCAAGTGAGATCATGAGACAGGGCATAAAGAGATATTCGGACCAGGTGAGATCATGAGACAGGGCATAAAGAGATATTCGGACCAGGTGAGATCATGAGACAGGGCATAAAGAGATATTCGGACCAAGTGAGATCATGAGACAGGGCATAAAGAGATATTCGGACCACGTGAGATCATGAGACAGGGCATAAAGAGATATTCGGACAAAGTGAGATCATGAGACAGGGCATAAAGAGATATTCGGACCAAGTGAGATCATGAGACAGGGCATAAAGAGATATTCGGACTAAGTGAGATCATGAGACAGGGCATAAAGATATATTCGGACCAGGTGAGATCATGAGACAGGGCATAAAGAGATATTCGGACCAAGTGAGATCATGAGACAGGGCATAAAGAGATATTCGGACCAGGTGAGATCATGAGACAGGGCATAAAGAGATATTCGGACCAAGTGAGATCATGAGACAGGGCATAAAGAGATATTCGGACCAGGTGAGATCATGAGACAGGGCATAAAGAGATATTCGGACCAAGTGAGATCATGAGACAGGACATAAAGAGATATTCCGACCAAGTGAGATCATGAGACAGGGCATAAAGAGATATTCGGACCAAGTGAGATCATGAGACAGGGCATAAAGAGATATTCGGACCAGGTGAGATCATAAGACAGGGCATAAAGAGATATTCGGACCAAGTGAGATCATGAGACAGGGCATAAAGAGATATTCGGACCAAGTGAGATCATGAGACATGGCATAAAGAGATATTCGGACCAAGTGAGATCATGAGACAGGGCATAAAGAGATATTCGGACCAAGTGAGATCATGAGACAGGGCATAAAGAGATATTCGGACCAAGTGAGATCATGAGACAGGGCATAAAGAGATATTCGGACCAGGTGAGATCATGAGACAGGGCATAAAGAGATATTCGGACCAAGTGAGATCATGAGACAGGGCATAAAGAGATATTCGGACCAAGTGAGATCATGAGACAGGGCATAAAGAGATATTCGGACCAGGTGAGATCATGAGACAGGGTAGAAAGAGATATTCGGACCAGGTGAGATCATGAGACAGGGCATAAAGAGATATTCGGACCAGGTGAGATCATGAGACAGGGCGTAAAGAGATATTCGGACCACGTGAGATCATGAGACAGGGCATAAAGAGATATTCGGACCAGGTGAGATCATGAGACAGGGTAGAAAGAGATATTCGGACCAAGTGAGATCATGAGACAGGGCATAAAGAGATATTC
>OZ057408.1:34991951-35054992 GCA_964056735.1 Allodiplogaster pararmata | reverse complement strand
GAATTGAGATGTCGTCGGCGTAGGCTGTCATCTGCGTGTTTCCTGTGGGTTGCGGGAGGTTGTTTATGTAGAGATTGAATAAGAGGGGACTGAGCACTGCTCCTTGTGGGACACCAGATCTGCATGTGAGACGTCGACTGCTTTTTCGCGACGGAGGTCACCTACACGCGGTGCGACTGTGGACGACGCTACAAGGCGTCGGACCCAATGGACCTCCAAAACAATTCTTCTTACATGACATTGTAGCACGCTGATGCAATAGTCTAACGGAACGTTTGCGCGCACGTGGCAATTTGAAATGACATCAGAAGTGACATTTCTTTTGTCCTCCCAAAAAGTCAATCGCGCGAACGCGCATTCGAGCTTCAAACTCACTGTAGCAGTGTGTGATTTTTTATTTCATAGTTTATTTTTTTCCGAAGAGATAGCACGTTTGAGCCGAGATATTTTTTGTGAAGAAATAGGTTTATTTTAAGAACGCAGGCTACGATTTTTTGAAGAAAAAACACCGAACTGATTGTTGTTTTTTTCAGTCCGAGTACTTTCTTTTTCCAAAATTTTCCCTGTGTGCACGTATCCGCCGCATAGGAGTGGTAGGTCACTATATTATACCTGTTTGGGCCATATTAATACCCTTGTTACCAGTCTGTTACTTATCACCAGCAGAAAAGTGTGTGAGTCACAAAAAAAAACTCTTTGTTAGAATGTTGCTCACTAAGACGAGAAATAGAGATGATGAGCGAAAAAAGTGTCAATATAATGGTAGATCTATCACCAGCCTGTTTCAGTAGAGTGCTTAGGTTTGACCCGCAGTACCAATGATATAAATTCGTTCCACGACGTCATTTTATACAAAAAGTTTTTTTGTAAAAATGTTTTTTAAAGTTGTTTATTGCACACTATATGTGCAAAAGGTTCTTGCAGTTGAGCTCCTTTTTTGCAGATACTTGAAACTGAATCCTCTGGCTCGCGAAGACTTTGTCGAGTACTTGAAGAAGGTAGATCATCTGGACGAGGCGGCAAGGCAGCTAGCCACGCTCGTCAACGAGGACCGACCAGTCAGCGAGAAGGTTGCCTTTAGCGAATCTTGCTTTATCCCGCTTCTTTAAAATATGCATTAGAAGTGAAAAGTTGTGCTTTTTATAGTCATGAGACCCTTTTTATAGTCATGAGACCCGTTTTGTAGTCATGAGACCCTTTTTGTAGTCATTAGACCTTTTTATAGTCATGAGACCCTGATGTACAATACAAATGCGGGTTCTTTTCTTACCTCTTAACCTCACTCTTTCTTACTTTCTTTCATTCTCTCTCTCTTTCATAGGTAAAATATGTCTTGATTTTTCAGTGGGTTAAAAGTTTAACTTTTTAACTTAAAGAAACTGGTTAAGGCTGAGTTATGGCTAATGAAACGTTCTAATTATGTAGAGTAATGAAGTTTTTTTCCTTTCAATTTTATCTGGCAAAACTCTGATACGTTCATTTCCAATTTTAGCTGGGAAAACATTGATGTTGTTGTTGTTGCCGGCAAGCATCCCGCATCGAAGAGACTTGGTTATGAACACTCTCTTTAATGAGAGAAGTTCTCGTGTTCTTCGGACAAGATGCGTCCGGAGAAGGGTTTTGATGTCCTTTGCAGTCCTGAGACTGTCATGCTGCACCTTGTGAAGGCGGACATCGTTGTAGCAACCTGTTCATGCTATAGGCCTTGTGAGTGGGTGGTCAAGCCGGCCTAGCATCGTTTTGGGTGGGAGTAGAGACGTCTCGCCTGTCGTTGACCGGAGATAGGCAAGAGGCTATTTGACTGGCGCCTCGATTCGCCATTGAAGAGTATAGCGGAGTATCGGCTGATGTTTTGTCCGGTGGCATGCCCAGGCCGGTCCGGCATCGCCCTCCTTTGACGAGCTATACTACCCAGTTGTGGTCCGCGGCGGGATTTCTCCCGCTACCTCCCAGCACGAATAATTCGTAGGGAGGCATTCCTCTATCCGCCACCTGAGGTCGCGCTCGGTTCTGGACTGGATGATCCGGCTCCATCCGTGACAGGCTCTTAAGGCTGTAGAGTCACGAATGGCCACTGTTGCCAGTGTGTTTCGAGGGGAAAACATTGATACATTCATTCCGAGTGAAAGAGAGGGTCGCCCTAGAATTTTTTTTGCCGCAGAAAGAGCGTCTCTATCAAGATGACTGATCATGAGGGAACGGCAAGCCTTTGAGAGAGCGCGAAAGCGTGTGATGTGGAAGAGAGGATGCAAACGATCATAGCTTTTTTATCACCATCTTTCTTGGGTAGCGCATAGATTCACAGGCGCATAGATTCCACAGGCAGTGCGCGTTAGAGAAACACACTGTTTTTACTGTTCAATTTACAGGGTAAAACGGCGCATCAACTGTGGAGTGAGTTGTGTGAACTTATCTCGAGGAATCCGACCAAAGTGACATCTCTGAATGTTGAGGCTATTATGAGGCAAGGCATAAAGAGATATTCGGACCAGGTGAGATCATGAGACAGGGTAGAAAGAGATATTCGGACCAGGTGAGATCATGAGACAGGGTATAAAGAGATATTCGGACCAGGTGAGATCATGAGACAGGGTATAAAGAGATATTCTAACCAGGTGAGATCATGAGACAGGGCATAAAGAGATATTCGGACCAAGTGAGATCATGAGACAGGGCATAAAGAGATATTCGGACCAGGTGAGATCATGAGACAGGGCATGAAGAGATATTCGGACCAGGTGAGATCATGAGACAGGGCATAAAGAGATATTCGGACCAAGTGAGATCATGAGACAGGGCATAAAGAGATATTCAGACCAAGTGAGATCATGAGACAGGGCATAAAGAGATATTCGGACCAAGTGAGATCATGAGACAGGTCATAAAGAGATATTCGGACCAAGTGAGATCATGAGACAGGGCATAAAGAGATATTCGGACCAGGTGAGATCATGAGACAGGGCATAAAGAGATATTCGGACCAGGTGAGATCATGAGACAGGGCATAAAGAGATATTCGGACCAAGTGAGATCATGAGACAGGGCATAAAGAGATATTCGGACCAGGTGAGATCATGAGACAGGGTAGAAAGAGATATTCGGACCAAGTGAGATCATGAGACAGGGCATAAAGAGATATTCGGACCAGGTGAGATCATGAGACAGGGTAGAAAGAGATATTCGGACCAAGTGAGATCATGAGACAGGGCATAAAGAGATATTCGGACCAGGTGAGATCATGAGACAGGGCATAAAGAGATATTCGGACCAAGTGAGATCATGAGACAGGACATAAAGAGATATTCCGACCAAGTGAGATCATGAGACAGGGCATAAAGAGATATTCGGACCAAGTGAGATCATGAGACAGGGCATAAAGAGATATTCGGACCAGGTGAGATCATAAGACAGGGCATAAAGAGATATTCGGACCAAGTGAGATCATGAGACAGGGCATAAAGAGATATTCGGACCAAGTGAGATCATGAGACATGGCATAAAGAGATATTCGGACCAAGTGAGATCATGAGACAGGGCATAAAGAGATATTCGGACCAAGTGAGATCATGAGACAGGGCATAAAGAGATATTCGGACCAAGTGAGATCATGAGACAGGGCATAAAGAGATATTCGGACCAGGTGAGATCATGAGACAGGGCATAAAGAGATATTCGGACCAAGTGAGATCATGAGACAGGGCATAAAGAGATATTCGGACCAAGTGAGATCATGAGACAGGGCATAAAGAGATATTCGGACCAGGTGAGATCATGAGACAGGGTAGAAAGAGATATTCGGACCAGGTGAGATCATGAGACAGGGCATAAAGATATATTCGGACCAGGTGAGATCATGAGACAGGGCGTAAAGAGATATTCGGACCAAGTGAGATCATGAGACAGGGCATAAAGAGATATTCGGACCAGGTGAGATCATGAGACAGGGTAGAAAGAGATATTCGGACCAAGTGAGATCATGAGACAGGGCATAAAGAGATATTCGGACCAACTGAGATCATGAGACAGGGCATAAAGAGATATTCGGACCAAGTGAGATCATGAGACAGGGCATAAAGAGATATTCGGACCAGGTGAGATCATGAGACAGGGCATAAAGAGATATTCTAACCAGGTGAGATCATGAGACAGGGTATAAAGAGATACATGTCATTTCAGTATCTGGAAAGTAGTCCGGGCGTATTATTGATTTTTATTATTCTTCAGCAATTGGAAAGTAGCTGTGAAAGTGTTATTTTTGATATAGAGGCGTTTATTAGTTACATGAGAAAGAACAATTATTTGCTTATGTGTTTAAATCGAGCTCGAAATGGGCTTTTATGAATGTAGAGGCTTAATCTATCTAGGACATGATTACGGTATGAAAACGGTATAAAATGAGCCTACGTTATAAAATGAGTATTTGTGATGCAGGTTGGTGTACTGTGGTGTTCGCTGGCAGAGTATTATATCAGAGCAGCACACTTTGAAAAGGTTACAAAGCGACATTTGGCTTTATTTTTATTTCAAATAAGAAAGATTGATTTTAAAAGTTTTAGTCCGTTCTAGAGCTCATGATATACTTAATGTCTATATTATTGTGGACTATTTCGTTTCACAATTTTGTTATGGAATTTTTATTTTCTATTTACTCATCTTTCTCTTTCTAATAACTTTATTCACCAAAGGATGAGTTGCAGGGGTTAAATAGTGACCGGATCGGTCCCGTCGGCGGATACATGTACACACACTATTGACAAAAAACTCCCTCTCTTTTCTTACCCTTTTCCTTCATCCCCTCTTTTTTTCCTCCAAACTTTTAGCGGCGGATAAATGTAAACCCAAATTGGGCGACTTCATTTAACCCCTGATGAGTTGTCAAGACTCATCTACTCACAAGGGGAGTACACAGCAAGCTTTTGTTCATTTTCGAGATTAAAAAACAACACAAAAACAGTCCGACGAGACTTGATCATCAGAGTGGGAGAGAAACGAGTATGGGTTAGCCGGATAAACTGCATGGCGCCAGTCTGATTACTATATCGGTGCGGGACGTTACAACAAAAGAGGCGGCCTTCTTGGGAGAGTGAGAATTAGAAGCATCTTTTTCCCCCTTCCTCTGCTATATGTCTTTCTTAGATCCACTTTCTGTTGAATACTGGAGTTTTATAGTCCGTTCGAAACGGACACAGAGGCCCCTAAAAAAATCTTGAACAGAGAGAGACTTGTAAGTAGATAATAATCTTCCTCGCGCTTGTTCCCGCCTCGCGGCAGGGTACGCGCTCCCCTGAGATGTTCCCGCCTCGCGGGATGGTACGCGCTCCCCTGAGATGTTCCCGCCTCGCGGAAGGGTACGCGCTCCCCTGAGATGCAGGACAGACCTATCCTGGTAGAAGCAGTGGCTGCCCGCTAGATCACTGCTAGTGTGAATAGCAGCAGTGGGAGAGTCAGATTCGTGCATGAGCACTACCAACATTTCTTAACCCCCTTGGTTTGGGTGGATCTGTCCGGGGTGGGAGTCGAACTCGGGACTCTTTGCACAATAGTCGATCACACTACCATTATCCCACACCACCCCCGGACAGAGAGAGAGACTTGTAAGTAGATAAATTTTATAGTTCTATGGAAGGAGAAGTCATTTTAATGTTAAGCTACGCGTTTGGAATGAAACAGATAGCCGCCGGAAGTCGGAAGAGAGGCGTTCCGAGGGATGATCGGACTTGAGTATTCAAGCCGTGATTGAGTGTAGTATAATTCTCCCTCTCACTGCTTTCGAATGTTTTGTATCTAACAAGGTGTTTCTTACCACCCGCATAATTTTTTTTAGAGTGCATAGATTTTAAGAATTTAAAAGAGTTTGGAATTTTTTCTTCAATAATTTGGAATTTTCTTAGGTAAAAAGCGAAAATTTCTTCTTTCGAGTGCATAGACTTGAATGTTTTTCGGACTTTTTCAAGAGCGCATAGATCATAGAGGCGCATAGATCATAGAGACGCATAGCGCATAGACCTGGAGTGCGGGTGAAAGAAACACCCTGGTATCTAACAATTAATGGTTGAGGCTCGAGATGTGTACGAAGAAGCCATGACAACTGTGAAGACCGTCCGAGACTTCACGCAAATCTTCGACGCCTACGCTAAGTTGGAAGAAAGAGAAGCTGCGGCTAGGGTTTGTCTCTCATTGTAACTCTCTGTTATGATTCTCGTAGCACCTATGGCAATGATTGAACTATAACATGGCAATGATTAAACTGTAACATGGCAATGATTAAACTGTAACATGATAATGATTCAATCAACTATAACATGACGATGGTTGAACTATAATTTTATTTTATTTGGTTTTTTCTGTTAATGATACGAACTTCGGTTTAGTCGATAATAATTGGAAAGAAAAAATATGAGTTTCCGCAGAGTGGAAAAACAGAGAATGTTATATGAGAATGATTGAATTAAAACCAGGCGGTAAATGAGGCCAGTCTAAGGCATGTTTGTACGCGCAGGGGTTAAATGGAGCCGCCCAATTTGGGTTTACATGTATACGCCGCTCAAAAATTGGAGTAAAAAGGTAGAGGGGATAAAGGAAAAGGGTAAGAAAAGAGAGGGAGTTTTTTGTCAATAGTGTGTGTACATGTATCCGCCGACGGAACCGATCCGGTCACTATTTAACCCCTGTGTACGCTCCGAGCGAGTGGAAAAAGGAATGGGAAAAACAAAAACAGTGAAAAGAGAAGTAGAGAAAATGTGAAACAGAACGGAAGGAGAATAGAAAGTAGATCATTCTCGGCGCGAACACGTATGCGCCAACATAGCTGGTCCGGTAACCATTTAACTCCTGATTAATACATGACAATAATTTGTATATTTTATCTGCATCCGAAAATGATCACTGATGATCATATATATACAATACATCAATTATAATATAAGAGACGCGACCAAAATCGCAAGACACGCCCTTGACATGGAAGTACAAGGCAAACGCCCGCGAAGCAAACCGAAGACAAGGTATATGGACACGCTCAACCAAGACCTGCACCTTGCAAGACTGGAGAGCTAGAAGCCGTACAGCGGACCCTACTCCGACCTCGGCCGGCGCGGGACAACGCTAAGAAGAAGAAGACAATAAATCAATTATAATGCAAACAAACAAAATACAATTCGATAATCAACTTTACGCCCACTTTGAACAGAGCAAACAACAACAAAAACACAATAGAGGCAGTGAAAATGCTACTCTTTATCTTATTGTTGTTTTGTCACTTGTATTAATATTCAATTGCTGAAATAAAGCTTGGATATTTGGTATCGGAAGGTTTTCAGTGATTTTTGTTCGGTTAAAGTGATGGGTAATTTGGCGAAATACCTAGACACTCGTAATGAGAAGGAGTGGTACCTCGCCATAATACCTAGAGACTCGTAATGAGAAGGAGTGGTACTTCGCCATAATACCTAGAGACTCGTAATGAGAAGGAGTGGTACCTCGCCATAATACCTAGAGACTCGTAATGAGAAGGAGTGGTACCTCGCCATAATACCTAGAGACTCGTAATGAGAAGGAGTGGTACCTCGCCATAATACCTAGAGACTCGTAATGAGAAGGAGTGGTACCTCGCCATAATACCTAGAGACTCGTAATGAGAAGGAGTGGTACCTCGCCATAATACCTAGAGACTCGTAATGAGAAGGTGTGGTACCTCGCCATAATACCTAGAGACTCGTAATGAGAAGGAGTGGTACCTCGCCATAATACCTAGAGACTCGTAATGAGAAGGAGTGGTACCTCGCCATAATACCTAGAGACTCGTAATGAGAAGGAGTGGTACCTCGCCATAATACCTAGAGACTCGTAATGAGAAGGAGTGGTACCTCGCCATAATACCTAGAGACTCGTAATGAGAAGGAGTGGTACCTCGCCATAATACCTAGAGACTCTTAATGAGAAGGAGTGGTACCTCGCCATAACACGTGTACCACTTTTGAACTTTTGAACTTTGAACTTTTTATTACGCGAAAAGAATCACGTGGTGGATATATGTATATATTATACAAAAACAAATGAAAAACAAAATGAAACTGAAACAAAGAACACAAATGAAACTGAACAATGAATCCGAGCGTCTATAAATACAATCGAGCGGATCTTATAGCGAAACTAAACTTCCTACAATTAGTGCGAGGAGTTTTATATTGGATTTTTAATTTTGAGCCTCGAGTCGTGGAAACATTTAATTTATAAAAATGTCGTCTTTTTTGAGAAAGAATTACTCTACCAGATATAAGCTTGTTTAAAAGATGAAAATCATTCGTTTCCCTCCTACTACTTAAGGTCTGAAGTCTAAGCTTAGAGTTTCTTACTCTATTAGAAGGCATGTGACTGTAGGGGGTATTGAAGCAACGATTGTATACTCGGCGAGTATAATAGTTCTGTACCTTTTCTAATGCCTTAATATCTTTCTTGAGATATGGGGAGAAAACTGGTGTACAGTTCTCAAGAATCGATCGTATGTATATAGAATAAGCTCTAGTTAAAACATCAGCGTTTTTTTGATTTCAAAACTTTAAGTGTGAGATAAGCTTTAGTAAAAGCTTTTTTAGCTATAGAAGAACAATGCTTGCTGAAAGATAGCTTTGGATCAATTAAGAAACCGAGATCGCGAACGCTATAAACATAAGGTATTGGGATACAATTGAGGAAGTACGGATAGTGAGGGCTTCTGATGTAACCAATTCTTAAGCATGAACATTTCTTAGGGGCTAAACTGAGCTGCCAAGTGTTCGACCATTCGTTCACAAAGTCTATGGCGAGCTGTAAGGTTTGATGATTGTCTGATTTCTTGAAAGATCTGAAGATTTTCATATCATCTGCGTACAACATTATTTGACAATCTAACATTATTTGACAATCTACATTATTTGACAATCTATAATTATTTGACAATCTAATATTATTTGACAATCTAATTATTTGACAATCTATATTATTTGACAATCTATTTGGATTAATTCTTGTGCAAAGTGAACACTCTTTGTCTTTCGATTATGGATCTGTCATGCATTATATTCCATATCATAACAAGGTAGGATCTTCGTTCTGCGAGATCAATAAGACCTAGATTAGAAAGCCTAGTTTTCTAGGGTGAGAGTGCTGTAAGTTTGAATGTATTTTGAATGTAACCAGGCTGTTTTTTACCACCAACTAAAGCAAGTGTGTAGATCAAAAATAGACTATTTACCACCAGCCAAAGCAAGTGTGTAGATCAAAAATAGACTATTTACCACCAGCCAAAGCAAGTGTGTAGATCAAAAATAGACTATTTACCACCAGCCAAAGCAAGTGTGTAGATCAAAAATAGACTATTTACCACCAGCCAAAGCAAGTGTTTAGATCAAAAATAGACTATTTACCACCAGCCAAAGCAAGTGTTTAGATCAAAAATAGACTATTTACCACCAGCCAAAGCAAGTGTTTAGATCAAAAATAGACTATTTACCACCAGCCAAAGCAAGTGTGTAGATCAAAAATAGACTATTTACCACCAGCCAAAGCAAGTGTGTAGATCAAAAATAGACTATTTACGACCAGCCAAAGCAAGTGTGTAGATCAAAAATAGACTATTTACCACCAGCCAAAGCAAGTGTGTAGATCAAAAATAGACTATTTACCACCAGCCAAAGCAAGTGTGTAGATCAAAAATAGACTATTTACCACCAGCCAAAGCAAGTGTTTAGATCAAAAATAGACTATTTACCACCAGCCAAAGCAAGTGTTTAGATCAAAAATAGACTATTTACCACCAGCCAAAGCAAGTGTGTAGATCAAAAATAGACTATTTACCACCAGCCAAAGCAAGTGTGTAGATCAAAAATAGACTATTTACGACCAGCCAAAGCAAGTGTGTAGATCAAAAATAGACTATTTACCACCAGCCAAAGCAAGTGTGTAGATCAAAAATAGACTATTTACCACCAGCCAAAGCAAGTGTGTAGATCAAAAATAGACTATTTACCACCAGCCAAAGCAAGTGTTTAGATCAAAAATAGACTATTTACCACCAGCCAAAGCAAGTGTGTAGATCAAAAATAGACTATTTACCACCAGCCAAAGCAAGTGTGTAGATCAAAAATAGACTATTTACCACCAGCCAAAGCAAGTGTTTAGATCAAAAATAGACTATTTACCACCAGCCAAAGCAAGTGTGTAGATCAAAAATAGACTATTTACCACCAGCCAAAGCAAGTGTGTAGATCAAAAATAGACTATTTACCACCAGCCAAAGCAAGTGTGTAGATCAAAAATAGACTATTTACCACCAGCCAAAGCAAGTGTTTAGATCAAAAATAGACTATTTACCACCAGCCAAAGCAAGTGTGTAGATCAAAAATAGACTATTTACCACCATCCAAAGCAAGTGTGTAGATCAAAAATAGACTATTTACCACCAGCCAAAGCAAGTGTGTAGATCAAAAATAGACTATTTACCACCAGCCAAAGCAAGTGTGTAGATCAAAAATAGACTATTTACCACCAGCCAAAGCAAGTGTGTAGATCAAAAATAGACTATTTACCACCAGCCAAAGCAAGTGTGTAGATCAAAAATAGACTATTTACCACCAGCCAAAGCAAGTGTGTAGATCAAAAATAGACTATTTACCACCAGCCAAAGCAAGTGTGTAGATCAAAAATAGACTATTTACCACCAGCCAAAGCAAGTGTGTAGATCAAAAATAGACTATTTACCACCAGCCAAAGCAAGTGTGTAGATCAAAAATAGACTATTTACGACCAGCCAAAGCAAGTGTGTAGATCAAAAATAGACTATTTACCACCAGCCAAAGCAAGTGTGTAGATCAAAAATAGACTATTTACCACCAGCCAAAGCAAGTGTGTAGATCAAAAATAGACTATTTACCACCAGCCAAAGCAAGTGTGTAGATCAAAAATAGACTATTTACCACCAGCCAAAGCAAGTGTGTAGATCAAAAATAGACTATTTACCACCAGCCAAAGCAAGTGTTTAGATCAAAAATAGACTATTTACCACCAGCCAAAGCAAGTGTGTAGATCAAAAATAGACTATTTACCACCAGCCAAAGCAAGTGTGTAGATCAAAAATAGACTATTTACCACCAGCCAAAGCAAGTGTGTAGATCAAAAATAGACTATTTACCACCAGCCAAAGCAAGTGTTTAGATCAAAAATAGACTATTTACCACCAACCAAAGCAAGTGTGTAGATCAAAAATAGACTATTTACCACCAGCCAAAGCAAGTGTGTAGATCAAAAATAGACTTTTCCGCCAGCCAAAGCAAGTGTGTAGATCAAAAAAGACTTTTCCGCCAGTCAAAGCAAGTGTGTAGATCAAAAATAGACTATTTACCACCAGCCAAAGCAAGTGTGTAGATCAAAAATAGACTATTTACCACCAGCCAAAGCAAGTGTGTAGATCAAAAATAGACTATTTACCACCAGCCAAAGCAAGTGTGTAGATCAAAAATAGACTATTTACCACCAGCCAAAGCAAGTGTGTAGATCAAAAAAAGACTTTTCCGCCAGCCAAAGCAAGTGTGTAGATCAAAAATAGACTATTTACCACCAGCCAAAGCAAGTGTGTAGATCAAAAATAGACTATTTACCACCAGCCAAAGCAAGTGTGTAGATCAAAAATAGACTATTTACCACCAGCCAAAGCAAGTGTGTAGATCAAAAATAGACTATTTACCACCAGCCAAAGCAAGTGTTTAGATCAAAAAAAGAGTATTTACCACCAGCCAAAGCAAGTGTGTAGATCAAAAATAGACTATTTACCACCAGCCAAAGCAAGTGTGTAGATCAAAAATAGACTATTTACCACCAGCCAAAGCAAGTGTTTAGATCAAAAATAGACTATTTACCACCAACCAAAGCAAGTGTGTAGATCAAAAATAGACTATTTACCACCAGCCAAAGCAAGTGTGTAGATCAAAAATAGACTTTTCCGCCAGCCAAAGCAAGTGTGTAGATCAAAAAAAAGACTTTTCCGCCAGTCAAAGCAAGTGTGTAGATCAAAAATAGACTATTTACCACCAGCCAAAGCAAGTGTGTAGATCAAAAATAGACTATTTACCACCAGCCAAAGCAAGTGTGTAGATCAAAAATAGACTATTTACCACCAGTCAAAGCAAGTGTGTAGATCAAAAATAGACTATTTACCACCAGCCAAAGCAAGTGTGTAGATCAAAAAAAGACTTTTCCGCCAGCCAAAGCAAGTGTGTAGATCAAAAATAGACTATTTACCACCAGCCAAAGCAAGTGTGTAGATCAAAAATAGACTATTTACCACCAGCCAAAGCAAGTGTGTAGATCAAAAATAGACTATTTACCACCAGCCAAAGCAAGTGTGTAGATCAAAAAAAGAGTATTTACCACCAGCCAAAGCAAGTGTTTAGATCAAAAATAGACTATTTACCACCAGCCAAAGCAAGTGTGTTGATCAAAAAAAGAGTATTTACCACCAGCCAAAGCAAGTGTGTAGATCAAAAATAGACTGTTTACCACCAGCCAAAGCAAGTGTGTAGATCAAAAATAGACTATTTACCACCAGCCAAAGCAAGTGTGTAGATCAAAAATAGACTATTTACCACCAGCCAAAGCAAGTGTGTAGATCAAAAATAGACTATTTACCACCAGCCAAAGCAAGTGTGTAGATCAAAAATAGACTATTTACCACCAGCCAAAGCAAGTGTGTAGATCAAAAATAGACTATTTACCACCAGCCAAAGCAAGTGTGTAGATCAAAAAAAGACTTTTCCGCCAGCCAAAGCAAGTGTGTAGATCAAAAATAGACTATTTACCACCAGCCAAAGCAAGTGTGTAGATCAAAAATAGACTATTTACCACCAGCCAAAGCAAGTGTGTAGATCAAAAATAGACTATTTACCACCAGCCAAAGCAAGTGTGTAGATCAAAAAAAGAGTATTTACCACCAGCCAAAGCAAGTGTTTAGATCAAAAATAGACTATTTACCACCAGCCAAAGCAAGTGTGTTGATCAAAAAAAGAGTATTTACCACCAGCCAAAGCAAGTGTGTAGATCAAAAATAGACTATTTACCACCAGCCAAAGCAAGTGTGTAGATCAAAAATAGACTATTTACCACCAGCCAAAGCAAGTGTGTAGATCAAAAATAGACTATTTACCACCAGCCAAAGCAAGTGTGTAGATCAAAAATAGACTATTTACCACCAGCCAAAGCAAGTGTTTAGATCAAAAATAGACTATTTACCACCAGCCAAAGCAAGTGTGTAGATCAAAAAAAGACTTTTCCGCCAGCCAAAGCAAGTGTGTAGATCAAAAATAGACTATTTACCACCAGCCAAAGCAATCGTGTAGATCAAAAATAGACTATTTACCACCAGCCAAAGCAAGTGTGTAGATCAAAAATAGACTATTTACCACCAGCCAAAGCAAGTGTGTAGATCAAAAATAGACTATTTACCACCAGCCAAAGCAAGTGTGTAGATCAAAAATAGACTATTTACCACCAGCCAAAGCAAGTGTGTAGATCAAAAATAGACTATTTACCACCAGCCAAAGCAAGTGTTTAGATCAAAAATAGACTATTTACCACCAGCCAAAGCAAGTGTGTAGATCAAAAATAGACTATTTACCACCAGCCAAAGCAAGTGTGTAGATCAAAAATAGACTATTTACCACCAGCCAAAGCAAGTGTGTAGATCAAAAAAAGACTTTTCCGCCAGCCAAAGCAAGTGTGTAGATCAAAAATAGACTATTTACCACCAGCCAAAGCAAGTGTGTAGATCAAAAATAGACTATTTACCACCAGCCAAAGCAAGTGTGTAGATCAAAAATAGACTATTTACCACCAGCCAAAGCAAGTGTGTAGATCAAAAATAGACTATTTACCACCAGCCAAAGCAAGTGTGTAGATCAAAAAAAGAGTATTTACCACCAGCCAAAGCAAGTGTGTAGATCAAAAATAGACTATTTACCACCAGCCAAAGCAAGTGTGTAGATCAAAAATAGACTATTTACCACCAGCCAAAGCAAGTGTGTAGATCAAAAATAGACTATTTACCACCAGCCAAAGCAAGTGTGTAGATCAAAAATAGACTATTTACCACCAGCCAAAGCAAGTGTGTAGATCAAAAATAGACTATTTACCACCAGCCAAAGCAAGTGTTTAGATCAAAAATAGACTATTTACCACCAGCCAAAGCAAGTGTGTAGATCAAAAAAAGACTTTTCCGCCAGCCAAAGCAAGTGTGTAGATCAAAAATAGACTATTTACCACCAGCCAAAGCAATCGTGTAGATCAAAAATAGACTATTTACCACCAGCCAAAGCAAGTGTGTAGATCAAAAATAGACTATTTACCACCAGCCAAAGCAAGTGTGTAGATCAAAAATAGACTATTTACCACCAGCCAAAGCAAGTGTGTAGATCAAAAATAGACTATTTACCACCAGCCAAAGCAAGTGTGTAGATCAAAAATAGACTATTTACCACCAGCCAAAGCAAGTGTTTAGATCAAAAATAGACTATTTACCACCAGCCAAAGCAAGTGTTTAGATCAAAAATAGACTATTTACCACCAGCCAAAGCAAGTGTGTAGATCAAAAATAGACTATTTACCACCAGCCAAAGCAAGTGTGTAGATCAAAAATAGACTATTCATGAGGGAACGACAGACTATGAAGAGAGACCGAGAACTTGCGATGAAAAGCATACGAACAGAGAATTCATATTACTAGTTTTTACCCGCAGTGTAGGTTGAAGAAACATGAATACAATACCATGGCAAGGTTTCAACTATGGTTTAAGGTGGAAGAACTTGACGAAGAAGAACCGACAGATGAAGAAGAATTGGAGTTGGAGTGGTTATTTGCGAGGTGAGTCACTTGTAGTAGAGTCCAAATTTGTGGAATCGATTGAGTCATAGAGTAATTGGCATCTTGCCAGCTGATGAATGCCCCTCAATGCCTACCTATCTTGAACAGAAGCGTTAAACTTGGTTCTCCTATGTTGCTAGATACGAGCACCTGCTAGAAAGACGGCCTCTGTTGCTGAACAGTGTTCTCCTCCGACAGAATCCACACAACGTTCATGAGTGGCTGAATCGAGTGGAGTTGTACGAAGGACAACCTGAGAAAGTCAGTGGCAAAGTTCAACTTCTTCTTCTTCTTCTTCCTCGCGCTTTTTCCCGCCTCGTGGCAGGGTACGCGCTCCCCTGAGATGCAGGACAGACCTATCCTGGTAGAACCAGTGGCTGCCTGCTAGATCACTGCTAGTGTGATTAGCAGCAGTGGGGAGAGTCAGATTCGTGCATGAGCACTACCAACATTTCTTAACCCCCTTGGTTTGGGTGGATCTGTCCGGGGTAGGAGTCGAACTCGGGACTCTTCGCACAATGGTCTATCACACTACCACTATGCCACGCCCGGCAAAGTTCAACTATGGTCTCTTTTTTTTGAAAAGTAAAAAAACGGCCACATTTCCAGCGGAAGAGTCTGTGATAAGGATAAATGAGCTGAAGGTAAAGAGCAGAGAAAAAGGGCTATTACTGAAGCACGCCTCTCACGTCCTTCACGCCCGTTCATTACTAATCCAGGCAACTGCACGGGAAAATTCTTAACTTCGCCCCATGCGCTTTATTTAGTTTTCATGTTTTTTTCTGTTTAGGCAAAAGTTTTCTGCTTAGGCAACGCTAACGAGACAGTATCAAAAATATATACATAGTGCGTCAAACACTCTTTCTCTCTTTTCCGCGCAGTGGCGTGGATTAGTAATGAACGGACGTGAAGAACGTGGGGGGCGTGGTTTTGTAATGGCCGATAAAAGAGAGCTTCTTATTATTCTAGAATTCCCCGCTCAGCGGACCGTTTTTTTCTCGAGAGGTAATGGTGAACTATGGTCAGCGGCAGATGGAAAATGCAAGACTTCAGAAAAGTATATTACTATTACTTCTATTTACTCCAAAAGTTTCATATCAATGTCGAAGATGTGGAGCGCTAGGAATCGAAAATTTTCAGGGCTTCAGACTGTACGATTCCTGCTAGAAGCTAATTTTGATCCGGTTGATCGATAAAAAAATGAGAAAGCACAAGAAACATAGATGATCAGCAGCTCATCGAAAACTTTTAGAAGAGAAATGGAAGTGTCTATTTTGGTCCCCATTCTCAGAAGCTCACAGTGATTATTATATGAATAAATTTGGAAACTCCATTTGGGGCCACATCAGTGGTGTATGACTAAATGACTGAATAAGTGAATGTATAAATTGGATTGCAGCAAATCGAAACATACCTTGAAGCTGTCAAGACGGTGAATCCCAAGATGCAAGTCGGCAAATTGTCTGCCATATGGATCTCCTTTGCCAAGTTTTATGAGACAAACGAGCAAGTCAATGACGTCAGTTCACAATTTTTTGGCTTTTCTGGACGCTTTAGAGTATAAATATGATGTATGATTGTGTTACAGTCTCGAAGCATCTTCGAGAAGGCGGTTGAGGCACCTTATGCAAAGGTGGACGAGTTGGCGAGTGTATGGTGTGAGTATGCAGAGATGGAGTTGAGGCAGAAGTTGGTGCAGTTCACAAACTAATTAAGATCAATTTTTTATTCATAAGCTCGTTCATTCAGCGAAATAACTGGATAGAGGGCTTATTGTTCGAAACAGAAAACATTTAAGTATCGAAGTGTTGCAGGTCACCCGAAAGAGCAATTGCAGTCCTGAAAAGGGCTTGCGCTCCACCGCCGAGGAAGACCTCTTTCTTCGATGAAACAGAAACTGTGCAGGTAGGGAGGGACTTTTGAGGGGTTAGGCTCCACCGAGAGAACGGAACAGAAGAACAGAAACTGTGCAAGGCGCGAGATTGGGTGTGAGTGAGACTGAAGGCGTAGGGCCTCAATATTTGAGGTGGAAAGGGCTCTAAAGAATGTATAAGACGCATCAGAATACGGCTTAGAGATTGGGTCTAAATTGAAAATCAATGATACCAGCTGGGTCGGGGAATGTGTTTTTGTCTGTAAGAGGTAGTAAAGGTGGGAAGAGGTTAAAAATTAGAAATGATGGAGAGGGGGAAAGAGAGAGAGAGGAAGAAGAGAGAAAGATAGAGGGGAAGAAAGATAAAGCGGGGAGAAGGGAAAGTGAGAGAGAGAGCGGAAGAGAAAGACATATGTATAGGAGGAATACAGAGCGAGGGATAGAGAGAGGAAGGGATTCCGGTGAACAGTACGATGTAGAGGATAAATGACTAAGGGAGAAGATGAAAAGGTGAAATTGCAGGCTCGAGTGCACAAATCTCTGCGAGTGTGGAGTATGTACGCGGACTTGGAAGAAAGCTTCGGAACGGTGAATTTATGGCCTCCGACTTTTATTTTGGCATCCAAACTCGATCGAATTGCTTGAACGTTGAGCATTTAGGTGTTATCCCTGTTATCTAGTTTCTAGAAAATGTTGGCCAAACATTTTCGCAGTAATCTTCAGGGTGTTTCTCTTACCGGTACTGCGGGTAAAAACAATCTATGCGCTCTCCAAAAACCCCGAAAAACATTAAAATCTATGCGCTTGGAAAACTTTTTTTCTCAAATTTTTCGTAGGGAAATTCCAAATCAATGGAAAAATTGAATGTTGAACTCTGAAATTTTAAAAAATCTCTGCGCTCCAAAAAAATTTTGCGGGTGCTAAGAAAAAAAAAATAACACCCTGGTATTATTGCGAAACCTCGGTTTGAATGAGGTAAGTTTTGAAATTCGGAAAAGTTTGAAAAATTGAGGTTGATGAAACTGGGAGCAGAGACTACAAAGAATTATCAAGATGATTTTTACAACTTAAAAAAAAACCTATCGAGTTTTTATTGTTATGGATCTTTATGTTGTTAGCGGCAAAACCAACAGATTGTTGAAGTTGCCCTTCGAACTCGTGTTTGTAGGTAGAGAAATGCCGCGCAGTATACGAGCGGATTCTGGATCTAAGAATAGCGACGCCGCAAATTGTCATCAACTATGCCATCTTTCTCGAGGAACACAACTACTTCGAACACGCATTCAAGGTCGGGAAAAGTTCCTAAACACACATTTTTTTTCTTCAGTTTTTTTGGTCGGTAGTTGAACTGAACCTTTTAACTTCTTTTTATTCTAACAAGGGGACCTCTTTCTACACAGAAGTTTGTGTTATAGTTCAATTCTTTTAGGATTGAACTATCGCACAGAAAAAAGCTAGTCCACCGGGTGGGATCGAACGCAACCATCTCGACTCAAACCGGGAGCGCGTGTTACCATCAGGGTTTTTTTTTAGTGTGCAAGAAAAAGGTACAGACGCCCACCTTATGCAAAAAGGGGGGCATAAGGGTCCCCCTTACAATTTTTCAAACAGGCGGCGAAAATTTTTTCTTGTTTTGCATAAGAGTTCCCTTGTGATTTAGAAAAGTAGAGGCCCGCCGACAGAAGGTCTGACATGACTATTTAACCCCTGGTTAAAATTACACTCTTAACTAGGCGTCACTGCCTTTAAACTGTTAAACTTGGCATTTAAAGACTTACCAATTCTTTTAAGAGAACCATAAGTCTCCTCTTTTGGAATTAAAGAACGATCAGAAGGGACCCGTAGTAATGTAAACAGGCTGCCAAAGAAAGTTGTAGATCAAGAAGACTAATCTTGAGAGGACGACAGACTTGAGAGAACGAACAAACGCGTTCGAAAAAAACGCTACAACCAGAGCATTCATATCAGGGTGTTTCTTAGCACCCGCACAACTTTTTTCAAGCGCATAGATTCTTAAAATTTCAGGTTCAACTTTCAATTTTTCCAATGATTTGGACTTTCCTTACGAAAAAAACGAGAAAATATCCCCCCAAGCGCATAGATTTCAATGTTTTTCGGGGTTTTTGGAAAGCGCTTAGATTTTTTTCCCGCAGTGTGGGTCAGAGAAAAATCCCCTGATTCAAATCACTAGCTAGCTATCTTTGAATAGTGCATAGATTTGACCCGCAGTGCGTGTTAGAGAAAACCCCTGAATGTAAGGCGTTGTATTGCAGGCATATGAGCGCGGGATTTCTTTGTTCAAATGGCCGAATGTGTACGACATCTGGAATCTATATCTAACCAAATTTATCAAGAGATATGTGAGTTTTTTTTGTTCAATTAATTTAGCGCATTGAAAGGAAGGAAGCCGCTGATAGGGTCTGTAGCTGAAATATAACATTCCGTTCTTATTGGAAGTTATAGCTTTGAGAAAGTTTGACAACTGTGGTTGAACGATATCCAGGATATATATAATGCGTGTTATGGAATAAATTCAAAGATTAAATTTTAAAATAAAGGATTAAATTAAATGTCGGTGCAAATCTCATGGTACCGGAGAGTTTGCTAGATTCGAGCGTCGTTTTTACAAGCGAGACCAAATTGGAAACCAAGTAAGAGAGAAATTTATGAAAAAGAAGAGCTTAAGAGAAGGGAGTCTTTTTTTGAAGATACTTTGAAAGATGGTATTTTATTTGCCAGGGTGGAGAAAAGTTGGAAAGAGCTCGTGACCTCTTTGAGCAATGTCTCGACGGATGTCCGCCCAAGTTTGCCAAAAGTCAGCTTACCCAATAACTCAAATTCTCACAATCGAGTTTTTCTTGACTACTTGTTCGACATACATATTAACAATGATTTTGTGTTGCCGAAGATCTTTCCTTTGCACGCGGAAATCAGATTACATTCGAATCAGCAATGGAAGATTAGTGAGGAGAGCTTAACCGGGTTTGAGACCCTGATTAGCTATTATCATGAATCAGCTATTATCAAGTAGTTGACAGACAGAGAATCAGCAATTGTGGATGAGGAAGATGAATAGTGATCGGGTCTTGAGTGTTTTCAGAAGTGAACTTGAAACGAGAGGTTGGGTTCGTGGACGAAAACTCGGCTCGCCTCAATTAAAAAAAAAAACAACAATTTTTCCAAGAAAAAGTTTCGAGTGGGTAGCTTTGAAATCAAAAACAGATCAGTGGTTTTTCTCATCATTTGTTTTGTCTCCTCTCTGTTTTCTTTTTTTCTCGTGTTTTTCTCATCTTCATCAAGATCTCGGGTATCCCTAGATCTTCCAACATCATGCATATGGTTTTGTTGTTGTTGTTGTAGTTTTCCCATAGGTCCTGTCGAGGGAAGTCCTTTGGGATAGGTTGGTGAGGATTCTTTTGAGTCCGGAGAAATTTTCTCCGTCTACACTCGCACCGCAGTCGGCGATCCTCTTCGCGAGACCCATTCGTTAACCGGAGAAGGGCAAGAGGTTATTTTATTGGCGCCTCGACTCGCCATTACAAAGTATAGGGGAGTATCGGCTGATGTTTTTTCCGGTGGCATGCCCAGGCCAGTCCGGCATCGCCCTCCTCTGACGAACTATGCTATCCAACTTTGGTCCGCGACGGGCAAGCCATCCCGCTATCTCCAATGCACTTGTGCAAAGAGACATCTCTCTATCCGCCACCTGAGGACGCGCTCGATACCGTTCAGGATGAACCGGTTCCTTGCGATGGTGTGAACTTGTTGGCTGTAGCACCATCGAAGGTGAGAAGCTGTTTCTTAGCACCCGCCAAACGAGAGTGTAGATCAACACGACTAATCATGAAGACTCGAGCAACCTGAACGGCTATAGACCAATATCAATATTATCACCTATAGCCAAGACATTCGAACGGGTCTTATTACCATTCCTGGCGGAAGGCTTTCAAATCGCTGACTGGCAACATGGATTCCGCAAAGAGCACTCGACCACTACCGCACTCCTGGAAATAACCGGGAAAATAACAAACGGCTTCAATCGGAAACCACCCCCGGACCGCACTCTCATGGTCGCCCTTGACCTCACTGCAGCATATGACTTAGTGAACATATCCCTTCTCTGCAAGAAATTCACTGAAACGAATATGCCAAGAGCCATCGTCCGATGGATGTCCAGCTATCTAAGAGGCCGTACAATCAAGGTAGATTTCCAAGGAAAAAGCAGTCGACGTCTCACATGCAGATCTGGTGTCCCACAAGGAGCAGTGCTCAGTCCCCTCTTATTCAATCTCTACATAAACAATCTCCCGCAACCCACAGGAAACACGCAGATGACAGCCTACGCCGACGACATCTCAATTCTCTCCTCAAGCTCCTGTATTGAAACCTGTGAAGATCAGATCAACCACTTCCTACCCAAACTCGTAGAAGAATTGGAAAAACGAAAAATGATTATATCCATGGAAAAGACAACGATCACTCTTTTCACAACCCATACAGGCGAATGTAAAAAAGAACCCAAGGTTTTGCCGACAACTAAAACACCCAAAATACTCGGTGTCGTCTTAGACCAACTCGGCACCTTTCGACAACACACAGAATACTTTAAACAGAGAACGGCCAAAAGACTGAATATACTACGTGCCCTCGGAGGAAGAACATGGGGCCAACAGAAAAACACCCTTCTTGCAACCTACAAAACAATGACCAGATCCGTTCTCAACTGCGCCGCACCAATTTACTCCCCTCAATTGGCCGAGACGAACTGGAAAAAACTACAGGCGAACCAAAATAAAGCAATACGGATAGCAACAGGAAACCTAGCAATGGCCGGCACAGAGCACTTAGCTCTAGAAAGCAAAATGTTACCCATAAAGGAGCACAACACGATGCTTACCAAGCAATTCGTTGCAAGAGCAAGACTCCTCCCAAACCACTCCTCCCATCGTCGATGCATGGAACCCAAACCACCTAGAACTATTCGTAAACATGCCAAGGACTTAGAAATGATGATATTAGACAGTGATCAGAAAGCCGCACTTTAAAGAATACATACTGAGACTGTTAGAAATTTCATTAGCTCCTATTCCCCTAACCCAGTTCTAGGTAAGAAAACTCCCAGAATCCATAAATCAACGAATCAACTTCCCAGGGAACAACAAATAACATTATCGCAACTACGTAGTGGCTATGCAAGTTCCCTTAACAGCTACCTACACAGAATAGGAGCTGCCCAATCCCCTCTTTGCCCAAAATGTTTAGAAGAGCCACATACAACTAGTCATTTATTCTCGTGTCGTTGTGACCACACACTTTTAAGAAGTATAGATTTGTGGAATAGCCCGACATCTGTTGTTAAGTTCTTATACCAGTGATTCCTTTCTCTCTCAAAAAAAAATAAATAAATAAATAAAAATATATAAAAAATGAAAGGGGAAAAAAACCAAATAAACCCCGAGAGAAAAAGAGAAATAAATGTAATTAGATGAATGATGTAAGTAAGGTTATTGTTTTCTGAGCCATGTCAAAGAAGACCTCGTCTACCCAGCCGGAGACCTACGGCGGGCAATCTACAACAACAACTAATCATGAAGGAACGATTGACTTCGGAGAAAAACCGAAAGTGTAGGCAAAAAATTGGAGAACGCATACGAAACTCGCATCACAAGCCTTTTTTGGATAGCGCATAGATTTCAATCGCCACTCTGGTCACCATTCAATCCAGTTTCATCGTTGGACATGTTTCAGACATCTTCCTTCTGTATGCGCAGCTGGAAGAGAAGCATGGCCTCGCTCGTCACGCCATGTCCATCTACAACAGGGCGACCAGCGCAGTCGACAGAGACGATCAATATGCCGTTAGTGCCTTGGTTTGGTGGAATTTCGTTATTTATTGATCAATTAGTCGCCTAAGAACATCTTGTTCTTAGGTGTCTATAACTTGTCAAGAAAGCACCCAATTATTCGTTAATGGCCTAGAATACGGAGTAGCGAGCGAGTCTTCGAAGTCTTGACCCCTTATAAAGCTCAATTTGACGCCCTATCTCGCGCTCGCTTCACATCAATCGTCATAGAGAATTTCCGATTTGATGTTTCTCATCGTTCCTTATTGAAACCTGTTCTCTTAAGATGTTCAACATCTACATAAAGCGAGCGTCAGAAGACTTCGGCCTCCCGCACACTAGGCCGATCTACGAGAGCGCCATCTCTTCTCTGCCCGAGAACAAAAGCCGGTTTGTAGTTTGTAGTCGGATGATCGCTCACTCAGTGAAGCATTGACGGCCTGGTTAAAGAAATAGAATAAAGAACCCATGTTTTGCCGCAGGTTCTATATAGTTGAGCTGAAACAGACTTCTGCTACATTATAGCCTGTTGTTGTTGTTTTTTGCCCATAGGTCCTGTCGGGGGTAGTCCTTTGGGAAAGGTTGGTGAGGATCCTTTTGAGTCCGGAGAAATTTTCTCCGTCTACACTCGCACCGCAGTCGGCGATATTCTTCGCGAGACCCAGTCATTAACCGGAGAAGGGCAAAGAGGTTATTTTATTGGCGCCTCGACTCGCCATTACAAAGTATAGGGGAGTATCGGCTGATGTTTTATCCGGTGGCATGCCCAGGCCAGTCCGGCATCGCCCTCCTTCGACAAACATTATAGCCTTTGCAGTAATATCAAAATT
Organism: Allodiplogaster pararmata; assembly: GCA_964056735.1. Lineage (NCBI taxonomy): Eukaryota > Metazoa > Nematoda > Chromadorea > Rhabditida > Diplogasteridae > Allodiplogaster > Allodiplogaster pararmata. The sequence goes on along the minus strand of OZ057408.1, from coordinate 35,031,559 downwards.
GTGAATTAAATTTATGCCTCTTTTACCATTTTTACATAGTGATACACGTTTGCGCCGATGTGGCTTATCCGGTGGTTGTTTTACCTAAGAGTTAAAGCGCCGAGATGTGAGTCAAGCTTTTTCGTGATTATCGAAAAGTTAGTGAATGGTGTTTCAAATGGTAAAAAAACAAAGTGAAATTAACTAACAACTTTGCTTTCACAGAACAAAGAAGTAAGAATGTAGCAAAGTTATTGAATCTTTTCTCTAGAACTGATCAAAGAGAGTTTTATCAAAGCTGACAAAGGTCCTGATCAGATTGACAAAGGCCCTGATCAGATTGTTAGAGGCCTTGATTATATTGACAAATGCCCTGATCAGATTGACAAAGGCTCTAATCAGATAGTCAGATTGACAAAGGCCCTGATCATATGAAAAAAGGCCCTGATCATATGAAAAAAGGCCTTGATCAGATGGACAAAGGCCCTAATCAGATTGAAAAAGGCCCTGATCAGAAGGACAAAGGCCCTGATCAGATTGACAAAGGCCCTGATCAGATTGACAAAGGCCCTGATCAGGTTGACAAAGGCCGTGATCAGATTTACAAAGGCCCTAATCAAAGCAGCTTCAATCACAAATGATTAAAGTAATTCATTTGAGGTCATCAATAATTATGTACTGGGTTGGTATTAAAAGTGTTTCATAACCCGCACAATAGGTAAAATCTATGCGCTATTCAAGAAGGCTAGTGATTCGAGTTCTCTTTTCGTTTAAGTCCTCGGTCTCTCTCCAATGTCTTTCGTTCCCTCTTGATTAATCCTGTTGGTCAACACACTCTTCTGGCGGATGGTAAGCCGGCTATTTCTCAGCACCCGCCAAATGAGAGTCTAGATGAAGAAGACTGATCATAAGAGTTTTCAGACTTCAAATAGAGACCGGATGCGTGCGATGAAAAATGAAGAACAGAGAGTTTTTAGCGCATAGATCTTACCGGCAGTGCGGGTTAGTCGAATATTGTAGTGGTAAGAAACATTCTGGTTCGGGTTTTCAGTGTTCTCTTGCAGAGATATGAGTATGAGATACGCGGCCATGGAACGGGCACTGGGCGAGATTGACCGAGCGAGGGCCATCTACTCACATGCCTCTGAAATATGCGATCCCAGGGTTGGTGTTTGTTCTCGGTTTTATACCTTGAAAGAGTCAAATGTGATTCTTTATATCAATCTTCCATTCATTCATCCATACGTAATAAAGTCCGTTGTCTTATTGAGCATCTTTGTGATGCAAACGCGTAACGTTTAGGTCTCGGAAACGCTTAGACAACGCCTCAGCCTTAAGCGTCTGCCTCCGAAAAATGCTTGAGTCAATCATTCCAGAAGTCCCTAAAGTTGAAAACTGTATTTTACGACGATTTTGGCTGGCGAGATAAAATTTTGAGAACAATAAGATTCAATTATATCGCACGCAGTAGCAATGTGTCACCGTGGTGTAATGGTAACGCGCTTGCTTCCGGTTAGAGAAGAGTAGGCTGGGTTCGACACCGACGAATGGACTAGCTGTTTGCCGTGCAATGGTTTTAAATAAGATTTATTCACGTGTAATGAAAGTACATTTGAATAAACTTTGATGAACATTTTGTTTGATTTGCTCAATCCGTTAAGTTTTTTATCAGAAAAATACAACAAACCTGGACTTTTGTCGCACCCTGTAACTATCCAGCGACTTTGAAGGTGCACGCTCAATTCTGGGATAGCTGGAAAGAGTTCGAGGTGAAGCATGGAAACGAGGACACCGTCAGGGAGATGCTCCGCATCAAGAGATCCGTCCAGGCGACCTACAACACGAATGTCAACTACATGACGGCGCAGATGATTGCCGCCGGAGCACCCAAGGTATGAGGGGTTGGATGCATTGAGAAAGGGTACAAAATCTCTTAGAGATTGAGTTTTTCTTTCTCTATTTCGACCCGTTTTTCTCATCCATTCGCTTTTCGATTTTTTCTATTATACGTTGAAGTGAATCGTTTGAGCATACGACGGTCAATTCTGTCAAGCGTTTGAAATTTCAATCACAAAAGCCTACGGTATTTGAAGAAATAGGGCATATGGTGTTTAGATGCCGGGAGAGCAATCGGCGGGTGACTCTATGGCGATGTTGGAAGCGAGGGCGCAGCAAGTGAAGGAGCAGCACAAGAACACTGGTGACTTTTTGGATTTTGTTGATTCATTAATCGAATTATCAAGGCAACATAGATTTGTTTATTTGTTTTGTGGCTGCTTGTTCAGTTTATTACGCATGGAAATTGCGTGGTAAGGTATAAGAGGGGGTCTTCCATGTGAGGGGAAACATGAGTTCGAAAGAGTTGATAACATATGAGTTCGAAGGGGTCCACGTTGATTACGGAAAGAACTTGTGAGTGATTGGTCGGTCCTACTCCAGTGGTAGCATTGTGTGGGAGGGCGTGAGGGACTAGGACGATACAGCTTCAAGGTGTCCAATTCCTCGTTGAAGCCGGATTGCATCTTGTACACTAGACGAAATGAATAGAGCAGAGAGCCAATGGAAAGTCGACCACTACAGACATGGCAAACAAGATAGAATGATTTAATCTACCTAGATTTAGCGAAAAAGCGAAGAAACATCCTGGGATTCTTATTTAAAAAACTAGTTTCAGGAGGAAACATTTCTTTCGTGCGTGGCGCAGGCAAAACAACGACGGAAGCGACGACAGATAATCCAGATGAAATAAACATCGGGGACGACGAAGAAGAAGAAGAGGAGGATGCAGAAGGAGAAGAAGATGACCAGATTGGTAAGCAGAATACTACTGTAACCCGCACTGCGGGTAGAATATATGCGCAAATCTATGCGCTATCCAAGAATGCTGGGAATACATATGCTCGTCTGCATCCTCTCTTTCACGTCATTTACTCAGAGGCCTGCCGTTTTCTCTTGATTAGGGATCTTGATATAAACGCTTTATCTGCGGGTGCAAAAAAACATCCTTCTGGTTAAACTTCATGTTTTAATAATTGCTCATTCGCTTTATTATCGACAAAGACATGAAAAATCTACAAATTCTCACTATTATTTAAGTCTTTGATGAAGTTTGAGCAAGAAATTTCAAATAAGGTAGAGTATAGAGTGTCGAATATGGTTTTTGTACCAGTGTGTTTCTTTAACTCCCATTGCATTTGAAATTTTTTGAAAGATGTATCCAGAAACCAAATTTTTTTAGTGATATTTTTTAGTGACGCATGAAAATTTTAATTTTTTGAAACAGGGTTTGCGATTTAGCAAAAGGTTCTCATAACTTAAATACTTTCTGATTTTTTTCAAATTTGCGCGTAAAATTCTAATTTTTTTCGCCTAATTTTTTTTTCGGCGCCTAAGACTTTGGCGCCGAAAAACGGAAAATTTTTCGCACGCATAGATTTGAAACTTTAGGAGTGCGCATAGATTTATCTTATTCCGCCGCACGGGTGAGAGAGAAACCCTTGTATTAAATAAATGCACAAACCTATGCGCTATCCAAAAAGGCTTGTTATACAAATGCGCTGTTCGTCTGATGTAAACTCTCTTTACATCACACTCTCTTCTCCTCTCTCGAGGCCTTTAGTTCCCTTATTATTAGAGATATTGACATACATAGTATATATGTATATCTGCTGTTAGGAAGAAATAGCCTGGTCTGTACACCGCACTCTAAAAATTAACCAATTTCTGCTAGAAACCTAGCGCTGTATTCTATTAACCATCCACCAGACCTAGTGTACACATAGATAAATTATGAGCGAGTGGTCATTTCTGTTGTGTTTGGTCAAAAGGACCCGTCGAGGGTTGTTCTATAAGATACTTCGGTGAGGATTCAAAGGTGAATATGCTCGCCCGTTAATCGATAGCTATTCACTTCGTTTCCTTGATATATGTAGCTATCTATTCATTCATTCATTCATTCTTTTATTCCAGTTAAACACGAAACAACATGTTATGGTTGAATAAGTTAATAACCGAATGAGAATTGAGCAGCTCTAAATTTCAAGTAAATTAACAAAAAATTGAATGTGTTTCTTGTGATTCCTGTGATTCTGAGTTTGTGAAGTATCAGAATTAAAAGTAAAAGACCTCCGAGAGCGAAAGTGTGAGGTGAGGTAACCGTTAAAATTGTGAAGGTTTTAATTTTATAGACATAATATTAGTGTTTTTTAACATTATAATAGTTAATTGGAATAAATGGAATACATGAATGAATGTTCAATGTTTTCCTTGCAGAATTGCAAACAAATGCTATTCCGGACGCCGTTTTTGGCGGATTGGCGAAGCCTGACGAGGAAGAGCATTAGAAACTGGCGGAATTGCCAGAATCAGACGATACCCATAGGTCACTCAAGCACTCTTGATAATTTTAACAACAAAAAAACAACGGTTCTTTGAGCGAGGGGATCTAGAATAATGAGAAGCTCTCCCTTCTCGTCCCTCTAGCTGAGGTAGACCACCTCTAGCTTGCTTCTCATGATTCCAGACTCGCTTCTCATTATTCCAGACTGTCCCGCTCGAAGAACGGCCGTGTTTTTAAATCTCCAAAAAAAGTCATGAGTCCTCTGTTGAACTATGAAGAAGATACCTGAGAACCGAGAACAACTAGGACAGAATGAAAATAGATTCTGTTGGAGAAATTAGTACGTGATTATTTGAATGGAAGTTGTGCTTTTTCGAGTATTTCTATGAAATTATGCGAAGTTTGATAGCTAGGGACTCAGGTTTTTCTGAAAGTTTTTTGTGAAGTAGAAGTCTGGCAAACTAAAAGAAGTCGGGCAGATTTCGAAGATTGCCGTCCGTCACCGAATAAGACTAATATAAATAGGTGAAATGATGTTGGTTGTTCCACTTTTCCAATCAATCCGTTGTTCCTGTTTTAATAAATACGTCGCTAATTAACGACAAAACTGTATTCTCATTCTTGCATTCGTTGGAACTTTTAACTTGGAAGCTGTAAATCTACGTGTAAAAGTTGTTTATCGAAACAGTTGTTCATTCAACACTGTGCATCGCATAATTGAAGTTATATTTTTGATGTTTCAGTAGATAAATTATGTTTTTCAGGTAAATAAAAACATCAGAGGCAAGTTTACAATAATGCTTTCTCAAAGCAATTCATAGCATTAATTAAATTTGCCGACACTAAGGATGGTCTTCCTTTTTTTGCTTTAGATTTTCACAACCCAGCGGTTGAGGTACATGGCTTCTGGCATCTTGTTGTATAGGCCTAAAAATGTGCACTATATTGTGTAGGTGTGTAGCTCAGTGGGTAAGAGCATCGCCCGGAAAGCGAAGGTCGCGGGTTCGGATCCCGTCACACCCCCGATTTTTGCACAAGTTTCTGCAAAGAATGCGCTCCTCTACTCGGTATAAAAGTCCGTTGCTTGAGATCAACGAGGAGTAGGGAAAACTCTTATTTACAATCTTTCTTCAAGGGCGCATGCTCTCTTCTCATCTAATTTGGTCTTGAAATGCTTCAATGGAGCGCTACAATTCCTTATTCCTCTAGCGATTCTGAGCAAACCCGCGTTTTTTGAGCAAACTTCTGACATCATATCTTCGCCGAGAGAAAACTTTTTGAATTTTCTATATGGGTCTAAACTACGTTCCCTTGTTAGATCTGAAGCTATCATTCAATAGTGTGAGACATCTATTCGGGTATACCGGTTTTTAAGATCACACTCTCACCAACTGGTGTTCAATCTGGTTAACTTAATTCATCTTTTGTTATCAACTCACACCAAGTTCGGGAAAACTATTGTGTCTCAAGCACATGAACAATTTATTTTTATCACTTTAGTATGAGACCTTCGCAGAGACTGTCAGTGTAGAAGATATAGTTGTTTGGGAATCTTACTTTGAGAAAAAGACTATCACAAGTGTTTCTATGTACAGTGCTGGACATAATGATAAGACACCCCTGATTTTTGATGATATCAGCCGAACGATAAAGGTAAATGGAAAATTATGATTATCATATTTTTTTCGCCTTCGAAAACCATAGTAGCCGTAGTTTAAAAAAACAAAATTTCTTAGTTCTCGAGAAAAACCAATTTTTAAGGATTTTGACCTGGACATAATGATAAGACAATCAACAGCTTTATCAATAAATCTTTATTTGATATTTCTTGTCAACAAAAACGATTCAATAATTGATAGCACGACCTTTCTTCAAAAGAATGTCAGAAATCCGATTTGGCATGCTTCTATATAACGCAGAAATTACATGTGGCTCTATTCCATCCCACTCCTTGGTTATCGCAGCTTTAAGCTCGGCTGTAGTGGCGTATTGTTTGTTATTTTTCGACGAACCAAGAGTCCCCAGAGAATTTCCATCGGATTCAAGTCCGGAGAACGAGCCGGCCAAGGTAGCAGAGAGACGTTCTTAGCCAACAACCATGACTTGGTGGAGGCGCTGGCGTGAATAGGAGCGTTGTCTTGCTGGTAGAAAAGCTGACGACTGTGGTGACTTCTCATGAATGGAATGAGAGTTGTTTCCAGCACCGCCTGGTACTCTGCCGAGTTCATCCTAGATGACGGGAAGGAGATTGGCAGCTTTCCGAACGATGAGAAAGCTCCCCAACACATGACTGATCCGCCCCCAAAGTTGCGCCGACTGAAGTAGCGGGGCTCTTTGCGGAGATCCCTCCAATAACACTTGGAGCCAACTGGACCGTCCAGATTAAACTTCTTCTCATCCGAGAAAATGATCTGAATTGTCTAAGTTATTTTAAATAATTATTTCTTAAGTTATAAAAAAGAGCCAAAATTTACCTTTGTCCAATCACGTGCCATGTTGTTTTTCGCGAAGTCCGTGCGTCGCTGATGATGAACAGTGGTGAGATTCAGAATCTTCGTCATTTTCTGACGTGTGATGTGAGGATTACGGCGAATAGCGCGTTGAATCGTTCTGCGAGAGACATTCAAGTTGAGCTCTGCCTTAATGTCCATTACGGAGGCGGTCGAATTCGGAGCTTTTCTGGCGATTTGCCGCTCTTCTCGTTCCGTGAGCTTGCGTGGACGTCCTCCAGAGGTTTTCGATCCATATCCAAGAGGGTCGGCGAGGTAGTTGGTAATGACAGTACGCGAACGGCCCAGTGTCTTAAGTGTGTCTTATCATTATGTCCAGGTCAAAATCCTTTAAAAAATTGTTTTTCTCGAGAACTAAGAAATTTTGTTTCTTTAAACTACGGCTACTATGGTTTTCGAAGGCGAAAAAATATGATAATCATCATTTTCCATTTACCTTTACCGTTCGGCTGATATCATCAAAAATCAGGGGTGTCTTATCATTATGTCCAGCACTGTATGTATTTAAATTTATCACAGGTGAAGTTTCAAGAAAAAAGTTTCTACAGAATGTATGTTTCAAATGGAGTTTTTTTTACAGCTTACACATAGAGAAAAATGGATAATAGATGAAAAGGATTCACGAATATTGATCACATTTGGAACACTTTTGGTCGCGCTGAGAACGCGGGAACTGAACAATATACATATATGTAAAGTGATGTTTAGTTATCAGTATGTTTTCCCTTTCATGAGCCTTGTTTTGAACGAAGGAAGTTCTTATTATAGGAGATGAAACTAGAGTCAGAAAAGTAAAGCAAGGGAAGAGTCTATTCACACCGAGGACATATGCTGTGTCAAGCGCTGATTTTGCGAGGGAGAACGATACTGATCGAATAAGACTTCTGATTCGAATACGGTGAGAAAAAGCTGGGGAATATTTGAGGGATCGACATTCCTTTCATTGTAGATCTAGTATATAAAGCATAATCAAGAACATACCTTCCAAGATACTCGATTACTCTTAAAGTAAACCATTTCAAACTATCCTAAGAAATTTCTTCAATTTGTTGGTGTTGATAGTGAGTGGTCTACTCACTTCTCCTGCGGTCTTGAGCAGGTTTTGGAAACCTCGAGACCGTAACGTTTAAGCCATGATTAACTCTCCAGTCTACATTATCGTCCTTCACACAGAAGAAAAACGGTCATATAAGGCGGTTTTGAAAACGATTGTAACCGCCGGATCACCTCCTAACGACAAAACCGCTCTATATGACGTTTAGAACATCAATGTATCTGCGCAACCAGCAGACTACAAACTATATTTGAGTTCAAATGAAAAACCTGCACATCAAACGATTACTGTCAATAACCGCAGTATCAGATGGAATCGTCTGAATCAATGGTGCCCCATGACATCCAGGATGAACCGTTTGAATTGAATCGAACTGAATTGAAAAAATGAAGCAATTGTTTAGTACCAAACCTCCGATTCACAAGCGTCAAAGAGCTACTAAATGATCATAGAACATCAAGGTTTTGAAACTAGACTTTTGACTGTTTGAAGGACATAGGAGATAGAAACGCTTCTTTCTGTCTCGTCGTAAGACATGTTTATGAAAGTGTTCTCCGTTCGCACTAATCTCCCAGAAAAAGAACGTCCGGGTTGCCGAAAGCAGGGTCTCCAAAACTTCAAAATTTTGATTCCTGTTTCACACGCACATTTTTTTCGATTTCTGAAGGCTTGACTAGCAGGACTTGTTGAATACCAAAGAAATCAGGGAGTTTGAAGGAAAACGGAAAAGGTTGTGAAGAAATGAATGTTAATCATCTAGAGATAAGACCTTTTTTGATAGGAAATCTCGTAGAATAATGAATGCATCTATGCGCGCAGATGATTTTAGAATTGAAAATTCAGGAATTTGAAGATTTTTTTACTTAAGGAAATTTAAATTGAAGAATTCGCACTGAGAAAATTAAAAATTGAACTCTGACAAAACATCAAACTTTTTCAACAAAAATAAGCTCTTTGGTCTGTGTACGCTACAAATTTAACGCAATATATATATATTTTATCTACATTTCGAAAAATGCAATTGTAGGGTAGTTTGGGAGCTAGGGAGCCTTGGGTGCCCAACGATTTCCAGAGTTCAAGATCGATGAGAGAACATGCGGTTGACGAATCCGCGTGTTTGAGTTTTTTGATAGCGGTGGACCAGGCCGTGATTGGATCGGGAGGAGTACAGAAGGATAGCTTTGGCGAGTGATTTGAGAGCGGCTACCTTGAGCGGTACTTGGTTTGACTGAGTAGGCATCAGCAGTGGAGGAGCTGCTCCTCACCGAACAAGTCCCCCGGTTCACAACGGCTGCCCTTGGCAAAGACATTAATAATTGATGATTTGGACTTTTTGGGTGGGATGAACAAGGGTATCTTCGATGATGATTGGAAATATATGTCTCCGTGAAGAACTTCAAGATCTCGACTTTGGATAAACGTATGATGAACAGAAGCGAGATTTCGTTTCAAGAGAGAAAACTATTGCTGTTGCGTCGTCTGTTGTTCAAAAATCGCAAAAGGCTGTAATCAGTCAACTTTGTTCGTAATGGCAAGGTTTTTCATCACATTATTATTTTTAAGCAGTTCTACGAACATTTTGAAAGAAGTTATGTCAAGAATTTCTGGTACACGAGAAAACCAACGGGCTACTCTCAGACTAAATGAATTGTACCTAGCACTGTTCTTCGTTACTTCTATTGAAACTACTTTAGCCGTCCAAAGATTTTTTTTCTTAGAAAGAGATTTTATTCATGAAAACTCCCTTCCCCCCTTTCTCCTTAGCGCCCCCTTTCCCCCCTTTAGGCCCCCCTTTCCCCTCCCCCCTAGGGCCCTACTTCCCCCCACCCGCTTAGGTAGGGCCCTCTTCCTCCCCCTTCCCCCTTTAGGTTATATCACAAATATAAGTTATATCACAAAAAAAATTTTTATTCTTCATGAACTACCACAGCACAGCATCATTAAGAATTTGCAGATGACTCATGCTGAATGAAGAATTATTCGTAGAAGGTGAGTTGCATTGTTCGGTATCTGTTAATAATTACATTGTATTCTTTCGATTAGAACTGCTTTCAATTCTAGTTTTATTTTATTTTTCTCACGTGTTATATGTATGTCTTTCGATGTATATTCCACGTAATAAGCATATCTTTATCATGTATCTCCATCAGCAGCTCGAAAGAAAAGTCCCTCCTTCTCAATGTAAAGATAAAGTCTGCACAATCAAAACGGAGTCCTCACAGCCATCTTCGATTCATGCATCAATTACTTGCGTATCAAACATATGGTACTCACATTACTTCTTCAATGGAGCTGCCAAAGTGAAATCAAGTCTTTATTGACTTTTTGACTGATTCACCGCATTCAGCAGAAGGTTTTGTCAGGCGCAAGATAGTTTTTTTTGTCACTTGTTCATTTATTGAATAAATCACTTTTTATTGAGAGTTCAAAAATTTCGTCACGAAAATCTTCTCTATTTGAAAAATACTTATAGTGCTGCTTTCTTGGAGAATGATATGAGAAAGCGGGAGAACGTTCGTGAAAGCAATTTCCTCTGCGTCCTAATTCGAGTGTTCCAATATTTTCGCGTTTACCTTCCTTTTGCTTGACTTTTTTTTTCTCCTTTTTTTTATTATTTTTTCTTCGCACTAACTCTTTCTTTTTTATTTTTCGTTCTCTTTCTCTCTCTTTTTATCCATGTTCTCTCTCTAATTTCCGACTTCTTCCGCTCTCTCTCTCTTTCTCTCTCTCTCCTACCATTCTCTCTTTTCCTCACTTTCTCTCTATATCTCTCTCTCTCTCTCTCCTGCTATTCTTTCTATTCCTCCCTTCCTTTCTTACTCTTACTCTCAATCTCTCATCATTTTCAGGTGGTTCAGCATTTGCCCCATGTAATTTTAAAGCTTTAAGTTCGCGTAAGTACCCACTATGAGATTTGATGCTTTTTGAGTTTTGAAATTTCTAACAAAAATAAGAGTTTTAAAATTTCTAACAAATGTTCAACAAATTGACTATGGGAAAATCTTATTGAAAGCTTTGATAGACAAAGCTCAAAAAGTAGGGAAGCTATCAAAACTGGAGTTAGTTTTTTTTCTCACTTATTCATATGATACACCCGTAAATTGTGACAACATATTGAATACCGTTGTAGAGTTATTTTGTTTTTAAAAGTACTCAAGAAGGGAATCTAGTAAACTTTGCAGTTTATTCAACACCTCATAACCCCGCTAATACTAGCTTGACAGATTCCTGGTTTCAAAAAAGCAGGCATAACTTTAATTATGAAAACAAAACGGTATAACACAGAAAGAAAAAGAGTGACAGCGAGAGAGATAGAGGGAGATCAAATATGAAGAATGTGAGATGATTCGAGAAACAAGAAGAGAAATACACTTTAAAATGGGGAAGAAAAACGGGGACGGAGAGAGGGAAGATATTTTAGAAGGCAACATATCTTGTCCCATCCTTGGCCCAATCTCTGTCCCCCCACTTATTCATCCAAAGGAGTAAAAGGACATAGCTTTGCCCCGAGGGATCCCTATTGTTTCAAATAATTGTCCCCTTTCTCGGCGAGTGTCTTTTTGGGGAGTAGATGGAGGCGTGACCCAAGAGCCAGGGCAGATATTCCCAAGACCTCGCATCTACACTAAACCACACTAAAAATCAATCTCTGGGACACTTCTTTTTGCGTGTGTTTTGCTTCCTTTTCCTCCTGAAGGAGAGGACAGCGCGAACTTCTTAGAGAGCATTTCGAGCCAACAAAAAAACAAGGCCTGAACAGGGAGAAGGCTAGAGAGAGAGTAGAGAGATTGAGAAAGAGTGGGAAAGAACAGCACTGAGGACGGACTGATTGTCAGAAGGACATGCTTACGTGTCAGGAGATAGCCCATTCACTTCAATTTGATATGGCTTAGTAGGCTTGACCTTAAGTGGTCATGCAGACCGAAATGTAAGCAGCAAAGTGGAGAAAACAGAGCGGAGCAATTGGGAACATGGGGGAAGGGCTCCACCCACTTCTGAGGTTCAAGTAAAGAGAACAAGAAGAAAAACACTCTTCCTTGTAGCGGCCGATTGCCTTTCTCACAATACTGGAAGTGTACAACAACACCATCGTCGCCTTTGAATGAAAAAGGGCTCAAACTCAATCTAATTATGAGAGTCCACCGCCTCTTTCGACACCTACAATGCACCAAATAATCGGTTTATCATCACACAAATATCGGTGGCGGGGCGGTGAGAAGGAGCGTGCGAAACGCAGAGAATCCCGACGGAGCAGGAGAAGAACCAGCCGGGCCTTGAGTAGACTGCGACGGCTTGGAGCATTATCTCTTTCTCCTGAGCCCATCTGGTACGGTTGGTGACCTTTGGAAGGAAGTACGGTAGCGGAGCCGAGGAGTAGGGCGAGGAGCGCAGTGGCATGGGATCAACTGGCGCTGGAGCTACTTATCAGGTTCATCACTACTTACTACGTACAGTACCTACCAATATTACATTATTTTTCGGGTTTGAGCTATAATTTTGTTTTTTTAAGTCAAGCGATTTTTCGCAGCGGAATCATGATTTTTCTAGGCATAATAGTTTGGAAACGGGAAAAGCAATCATTTTGAGCCATAGTTTTTCGTTTTTTGAAGTTATGATGCAAAAACGAAAGAGCTTTGGCAGATTAATGCACCTTATTTGACAATTTTTTTTCGCGTTTCCCACCTTGAATTTTTCTCGCGTTTCTCATTGATTGGAAGATCTGAAAAACATTACCTGCTCAATTTCTTAAACAATTTTTAGGAACTTTTTTGTAGACATCAATTTATTTTTTCATTTAAAAAGTTGAACAAATCATATTGTCATTCGTAAGTATGACCTTATGTTACTCCGAAACAGCATGATTTTGACTTAGTCCCCTCGGACCAGTCCTTCTACCGGGCTCTGAAAGAGTGTAAATTGAATTAATTGTAAAATTTCAGAACTAGGGTCCCTTTTAATGACATATTTTTATTAGAAAGAAGTTCCAAAATGATTGGTTAAAGACACTTTTGTGTCTCTCTTTGTGGACAACTTTGGGTCTTTTTGTGACCGATCCGTTAATGAAAGACGACTTTTTGACATAAAAATTTTGAATTCTAAAGAGAAGGTTTGTTGTAGACTGTCTTGCTTTAAAGGTGTATGGCCAGCTGATTCGGAACCCGTCCATCCATCCGCTCATCCGTTCTCCTTCCTTGCACCCCAACGCTGAGCGGAGACGCACAGACGCGGAGAGCGGTTCGTTTACGCTTTTCTGCTCGAGACCAATGAGCCTTCCACATAGCACCTTACTCGGATCTCTTTGTTCTCGGTTGTTTAGTGGTAGCGTTCCATCTCCGGGTGAAAGAGATAAGGCCGAGCCTAATAACTATTCGGGAACTGGCTTTTATTCGATCAATTTTCCTTTTTTTAGCTTCAGCTGTAAGTTTTTAGTATTATAAAATCCATATGCGCGATGTTCGAACCTATTTCTCAAGATTATTCGTTAATGTGTCAAAAGGTCTCAAAATACAGGGTGTCCCATCATAAACTGTGGATCGAATTTCGTTAATAACTTTTCGCAGAGTTGACCGAATGGGATGAAATTTCCAGAAGCACCTACACTCAAGATAGGACGCATGATTCTGAAGTTTCAGAAAATTTGCATAACTTTGAATACTCTTAAAAACCTTGAGCCAATTTTGGAGATATACGTAATTTTTTTCTAAATTTTTTTACCAGAAATGTTTTTCAAGTAGCCCTTAACATGACCTCTTTCTCAGTTTTTTTTCAAGTTTCAAAGCAGTTCAATGCAGTTTAAAACGAGTGATTTTGTCACTTTTTTCACCGCTCACTGTGAGGACAGAACGAAAGAATGCAAGTTTTTGGAAAGATTGCCCGATTTGCATATCAAATAAGTCAGAGAACGCATTCGATATCGACGAATTTGCATATCCGCATTTAAAAAAGTGACAAAATCACTCGTTTTAACTGCATTAAACTGATTTTAAAAAATGGAAAACAATAAAACTGAAAAAGAGCTCATGTTAAGGGTTACTTGAAAAGATTTATGGTGAAAAAAATTAGAATTTATTTTCATGTTTATCTCCAAAATTGGCTCAAAGTTTTGAAGGGTATTCAAATTTTTGCAAATTTTCTGAAACTTAAGAATCATGCGTCCTATCCTGAGTGTAGGTGTTTCTGAGAATTTCATCCCATTCGGTCAACTCTGCGAAAAGTTATTAACGAAATTGGATCCTCAATTTATGATGGGACACCCTGTACAATAGGATTGTTTTTCTCTTAAATAATTTTAGAGCCAAAAGATTGTAAACTTCAGGACTCAAATTTTACTCGTAGCAACTGTTGTTCAGTGTCGTTTTTTTGAAAACTCTAATTAGGGTATACTAAATCAACCGGAACAATCGAAGTTAGGAATCGCTTCGAGCATTCGCATTAGGTACAGGATCCGGGCATGAGTTCTATTCAATCCGGAAATCTTTTTTGTGTGTTTTTTTTGCATCGACAGTTCGACTTAAACACTTATTTCAAATTCGTTTTTAATACCAGTTGTAAGACGGTTTTCAATCGTTCGACATACAATCGTTCAACATTATACTTGTTCAAACTATAACTTGATATTTAACAAACTATAACTATACTTGTTCAAACTATAACTTGATGAAATGTTTCAACTTCAAGACTCGAGATTTTCAGAAACCGAACGTCTAAACTGCGAAAACTTTGAAAATGTTTTTAACCACTTTATTCTGAATAATAATTATGCTATTTCTCACTGTCGTTTCTGCCGATTTCTACTCACGAACCGTTAAAAAAATTTTATGGGCGTGAGTTTTTTTAGGATTACATACTAGAATTTCAACGTACACAAAAGATTTACCTCAATGAAAATAGAATATCTAGAAAGTTCTCAAAAATATCTAGAAAGTTCTCAGATTTACCTCAATGAAAATAGAATATCTAGAAAGTTCTCAAAAATATCTAGAAAGTTCTCAGATTTACCTCAATGAAAATAGAATATCTAGAAAGTTCTCAAAAATATCTAGAAAGTTCTCAGATTTACCTCAATGAAAATAGAATATCTAGAAAGTTCTCAAAAATATCTAGAAAGTTCTCAGATTTACCTCAATGAAAATAGAATATCTAGAAAGTTCTCAAAAATATCTAGAAAGTTCTCAGATTTACCTCAATGAAAATAGAATATCTAGAAAGTTCTCAAAAATATCTAGAAAGTTCTCAGATTTACCTCAATGAAAATAGAATATCTAGAAAGTTCTCAAAAATATCTAGAAAGTTCTCAGATTTACCTCAATGAAAATAGAATATCTAGAAAGTTCTCAAAAATATCTAGAAAGTTCTCAGATTTACCTCAATGAAAATAGAATATCTAGAAAGTTCTCAAAAATATCTAGAAAGTTCTCAGATTTACCTCAATGAAAATAGAATATCTAGAAAGTTCTCAAAATTATCTAGAAAGTTCTCAGATTTACCTCAATGAAAATAGAATATCTAGAAAGTTCTCAAAAATATCTAGAAAGTTCTCAGATTTACCTCAATGAAAATAGAATATCTAGAAAGTTCTCAAAAATATCTAGAAAGTTCTCAGATTTACCTCAATGAAAATAGAATATCTAGAAAGTTCTCAAAAATATCTAGAAAGTTCTCAGATTTACCTCAATGAAAATAGAATATCTAGAAAGTTCTCAAAAATATCTAGAAAGTTCTCAGATTTACCTCAATGAAAATAGAATATCTAGAAAGTTCTCAAAAATATCTAGAAAGTTCTCAGATTTACCTCAATGAAAATAGAATATCTAGAAAGTTCTCAAAAATATCTAGAAAGTTCTCAGATTTACCTCAATGAAAATAGAATATCTAGAAAGTTCTCAAAAATATCTAGAAAGTTCTCAGATTTACCTCAATGAAAATAGAATTTCTAGAAAGTTCTCAAAAATATCTAGAAAGTTCTCAGATTTACCTCAATGAAAATAGAATATCTAGAAAGTTCTCAAAAATATCTAGAAAGTTCTCAGATTTACCTCAATGAAAATAGAATATCTAGAAAGTTCTCAAAAATATCTAGAAAGTTCTCAGATTTACCTCAATGAAAATAGAATATCTAGAAAGTTCTCAAAAATATCTAGAAAGTTCTCAGATTTACCTCAATGAAAATAGAATATCTAGAAAGTTCTCAAAAATATCTAGAAAGTTCTCAGATTTACCTCAATGAAAATAGAATATCTAGAAAGTTCTCAAAAATATCTAGAAAGTTCTCAGATTTACCTCAATGAAAATAGAATATCTAGAAAGTTCTCAAAAATATCTAGAAAGTTCTCAGATTTACCTCAATGAAAATAGAATATCTAGAAAGTTCTCAAAAATATCTGGAAAGTTCTCAGATTTACCTCAATGAAAATAGAATATCTAGAAAGTTCTCAGATTTACCTCAATGAAAATAGAATATCTAGAAAGTTCTCAAAAATATCTAGAAAGTTCTCAGATTTACCTCAATGAAAATAGAATATCTAGAAAGTTCTCAAAAATATCTGGAAAGTTCTCAGATTTACCTCAATGAAAATAGAATATCTAGAAAGTTCTCAAAAATATCTAGAAAGTTCTCAGATTTACCTCAATGAAAATAGAATATCTAGAAAGTTCTCAAAAATATCTAGAAAGTTCTCAGATTTACCTCAATGAAAATAGAATATCTAGAAAGTTCTCAAAAATATCTAGAAAGTTCTCAGATTTACCTCAATGAAAATAGAATATCTAGAAAGTTCTCAAAAATATCTAGAAAGTTCTCAGATTTACCTCAATGAAAATAGAATATCTAGAAAGTTCTCAAAAATATCTAGAAAGTTCTCAGATTTACCTCAATGAAAATAGAATATCTAGAAAGTTCTCAAAAATATCTAGAAAGTTCTCAGATTTACCTCAATGAAAATAGAATATCTAGAAAGTTCTCAAAAATATCTAGAAAGTTCTCAGATTTACCTCAATGAAAATAGAATATCTAGAAAGTTCTCAAAAATATCTAGAAAGTTCTCAGATTTACCTCAATGAAAATAGAATATCTAGAAAGTTCTCAAAAATATCTAGAAAGTTCTCAGATTTACCTCAATGAAAATAGAATATCTAGAAAGTTCTCAAAAATATCTAGAAAGTTCTCAGATTTACCTCAATGAAAATAGAATATCTAGAAAGTTCTCAAAAATATCTAGAAAGTTCTCAGATTTACCTCAATGAAAATAGAATATCTAGAAAGTTCTCAAAAATATCTAGAAAGTTCTCAGATTTACCTCAATGAAAATAGAATATCTAGAAAGTTCTCAAAAATATCTAGAAAGTTCTCAGATTTACCTCAATGAAAATAGAATATCTAGAAAGTTCTCAAAAATATCTAGAAAGTTCTCAGATTTACCTCAATGAAAATAGAATATCTAGAAAGTTCTCAAAAATATCTAGAAAGTTCTCAGATTTACCTCAATGAAAATAGAATATCTAGAAAGTTCTCAAAAATATCTAGAAAGTTCTCAGATTTACCTCAATGAAAATAGAATATCTAGAAAGTTCTCAAAAATATCTAGAAAGTTCTCAGATTTACCTCAATGAAAATAGAATATGTAGAAAGTTCTCAAAAATATCTAGAAAGTTCTCAGATTTACCTCAATGAAAATAGAATATCTAGAAAGTTCTCAAAAATATCTAGAAAGTTCTCAGATTTACCTCAATGAAAATAGAATATCTAGAAAGTTCTCAAAAATATCTAGAAAGTTCTCAGATTTACCTCAATGAAAATAGAATATCTAGAAAGTTCTCAAAAATATCTAGAAAGTTCTCAGATTTACCTCAATGAAAATAGAATATCTAGAAAGTTCTCAAAAATATCTAGAAAGTTCTCAGATTTACCTCAATGAAAATAGAATATCTAGAAAGTTCTCAAAAATTACAAGGATTCTCTATAAAAGTTATTGCAAGTTCACGCTCATGAGAACATACGAGAAAGAGCTTCGAAAAAGATTCTTTAGGCGGGAGAAGTCAGCTAAACAGAAAAGATGACGCAAATAAGAGGTGAGCCTTAACGAATTGGGGCTGAAGCTTTAGGTTGTTAAAAGGTGCCTCGAATATATTTCCCTGCTCAAGGCTTTCAACTGGGATTTTACATTGTTTATATTCATCAGACTGCATACAAAGACAATTCTTCAATGTATTAGTCAGCAAGACATTTTTTTCATCCTTTTTGTGGAATTTTTTTTGATTGCCAGTTTCAACACTCCACCAGGTTTTTCCTTGATGTCAGAAGCTTTATGTCTATGTGTCTTTCTATCTTTCTCTTTCTGTTCCCTTCTCTTTCAGGCTCTCTTTTTCCTGTTTTATTTCTCTTTCTGTTTATTCTTCTATGTTGTTAGCTCAAGTTTTCATCTTTTCATCTTTATTATCTCTGTTTCAGTTTTCTATTGTTTTTTTCAAGTCTTTACTTTCCCTATTTATTCAATGTAATTTTTTTCATATTTCTATAATCCTGACCTCTTTCTACTTCTCTCTATTAGTCATTCCTCTGCTTCCTTAGCATATCCCTTTCCTTCGTCCTTTTATGTTCGCTCACATTCAACTCAAAACTAACGGGCAAATACATATAAAAATCAGAAGACTCACGGCATTGTCGAATTCACTACTGGATACCTTACGAAGTAGTAGAGTGTTCAGTTATAGTTATATCTGGTTGATATCGTAGAAAGAGAAAGAGATAGGAAGAAAAGAAAAAGAGGAGAATCGAAAATAGAGAAATAAGTAGTAAGGAGGAAGTCAGATTAAACAGAGAAAGGAAAAAGTTCATGAAAAACTAAGGCAGAGAATCAAATAAGCAGCAGAGGAGAATAAAAGTTCTTTTTGCCATGATGATTACGAGATGCAGAAACAAAGAGAATCACTTGAAAAGAGAGAGAGAGAGAGAGGGCGAGAGATGCAGAGAGAAAGAGAAAGAGATAGAAAGAGTGAGGTATATGAAAAAAGAGAGCGAGTTATAGAGAGGTAGAGATAGAGGGATAGAGAACCAATGAGAGAGAAAGACAGAGAGAGGGGAATGGGCGGGGAGGGGGGGGGGGCTAGTAGCAACAAGCAATATATACAAACAAGAAGGAAGTCTAGCGAGTAGCTGCTGTGAAGTTCTGGTCATCACGCAAAGATCGGGAAAGAATGCTTCTCCATTTACAGCAGCACAAATGCATGATTTCTCTACCACAGGAGAAACAAGTCTAGACCGTGAAGGTTTAAGAAACAACTAAAATGGAAGTTCAATACAAATCGAGGGAGAGATAGTAAAGAGAGATCTAGAGAGTAAGAGAGATGAAAAACGTGAAACTTGAAAGAGAAGGGAGGTGAGCAAAAATAATAGAATACATGAATATTTGAAAAAAAAAGAAGATATTTTGTGTTTCTTGAAGATTTTTCCAAGAAAACAAACACATATCACGACTGTTTTTGCTTTCGATTGCAATATTCTTCCGAGTATCAATTAAGCTCAAATGTGTTTAATTTACAAATCAATATAGCTCGGAGGAGAAGTTAGTTAAAAGGGTAACTCATAAAAAGAAATAAATTGCCTTACCGCGAAAATCCGCCCTTTGATTGCCGCGAAGTGCTCGGGAAGATCTTGAGCGATTAGCATGGATTGTAAAATATAAGAGGAAAAACTGAAGTAAAAAGGGAAACTGAATCGTAGTGTGGGGTACATGCAAAAAGAGCAAGAGGTAATGAGAGATAGAGTGAGATAGAGAGAGAAAGAGATAGAGATGAAGAGAGAGAGAGAGATTAAGAGAGAGAGATGAAGAGAGATACAATGACAGAGAGATAAAGAAAGAGTAGAGAGTAGAGAAATAGATAAAGATAGAGAAAGGGATAAATGAAGATAGAGACAGAGGGAGAGAGAAAGAAAACGAGTAGTAAAAGATACACGAGAGAGAGAGAATAGAAAAGTTAAGAAGCCACTGAAACACATATTCTCAGCAGATGCCGATGAAAAAGATCACGATAAATGCTTGTAATGAAGGGTAGCTACAGAGCTAGCTGAAGAGAGAGAAACCTACGGAATAAGAGAGACTCTGAACTTGCGAAGGTTCAAAAGTAGAAGTTAACCCTGTTAGTAACAAAGAAATCAAGAAAACCGAGGAAAAGAAACAGAGGAAGAGAAAGAGGTTAAAAGATTTCTGAGGTGAAAAGAGGTGAAAAGAAAGATTTCTGAAAAATCTGAACAAGAAGGCAAAAACGGACAGAATTGGAGAGAAAGAGAAAAAAGATACGAAGAGACAGACAATTGAGAAACTCCGGTGTGATCACTAAAACTCGTAGACGTGGAAAGGCGATGTACAAAGGTCAGTTCAGATTTTTAAGGTCAAACTGAGTTTTTTTCACTGTGGTTCTCAAGATAACTCAAAACATTGTCATGATATAAGAAAAGAAAAATACGGCAGCAAAATTGACAGGAATTAACTTGTATTTTTGGTTCTTTTCGATTATGAAGAATCAACAATAACATTTACAGATTTAACGAGGGGGTCTTTTGTTTTGAACTTTGAAAGAGTTCTTTATTTTATTTTCTAAATGAAGTCGCGGGTGATAAATTTTCCAACTTCTGAGTTGATGAAGCAAAGGAGTGGATAAATACGTTTTTTCCAACGCATAGAATACATTATTATTTCTTTGCGGCTCTATTCTCTTATGGCCTGAGCGCGTGAACTTTGGCTGTCTGTCTGCGCTCTGGCAGCTTTGCTTTTTACCACATCTCTGCTTAGCCTTGATTGAAAATTGCTTTAACGTGACCATACGGCAATGGAATGTATCAAATAAATATCCACAATATCCGTTTACGTCTGATCTAGCCGAAAGAGAAGATAAATCGTCCTATGCAAAGCGATTGGCTGCAAGAGCTGCAAGAGGGATGGTTTAAATTGTAGTTGTGTGACCGAAAGTTCGTCTTTATTTTCTCTTGATATGTACACATAACATTGGAAGATCTTTTCTTTCTCAATTATCTGACTTTGTTTGTGTTTACGATCGGCCTTTCTGACAATATTAACTCTCACGTGTTTCATTAGGTTCGAGAAAGAGAATGATGGAATGTGTCCGAGGAGAGAAAAGAAGGAGAAAAACATACCGTACCATTTTTAACATACCGTACCATTTTTAACATACCGTACCATTTTCAACATACCGTACCATTTTTAACATACCGTACCATTTTTAACATACCGTGCCACCATCGGAGTTAATTGATTTTGATTGATTCTCAATTATACTGCCCCGGATATACCGTAATATGCGTGTTACCATCAAAAGGGATGTTTATCAATTCAGATGTGCACTAGGTTACATCGAAAATCGGAGACTCTTTTCGAGTGTTTGGACTCGTTTCGAGTGAAACTTAAGGCCTCGTTATTTTTGATTTTGTTTTTTTAATACTTAGTAATACTTAAATATTATGTAAATTCTCGCGTATGTGAATTTTTGCATGCTATCAACAGAATGTGATGAAGAGCATCTGAATAATTATGGTATATTGAAAGAAAAAGTGAGTAAGCATAGAAAGAGCCATAGCTTCTGTAATATTAGGTTCTTAGTTTTTGCCTAATTTGTGTAGATAAATAAATTTGATAATTTTCCTAGTACATGTAGTTGAATACATTTCAGAAGCGATGGGCAGGCTACCGAGTTGTTTGTTTTGAACCAAAATATCATGTTTTTGCTGTGTTTTCGCGGTCCTTTGTTGCGTTGTTTGCAGACAAATGGCCAAAAGAGGGTGGAGAGAAGACCTCTAACTGAACATTGATAGCAATGTGACACGAAACTATGCACAATGAGGTCCTGTTAGGAGACGAAAATGAAGGATTAGGGCTTTCAGGAATTATCCATTTCGCTCCTCTCCTTTTTCTATCGCTTTTCGTAGCTCTGGTTTGCTTTGGTCTATATCTCCTTGTTATCTCTGCAAGAGCGCAGTTTTTTCCTCTCTCTAACTTTTTCAGGCTTCATTAACCCTTTACTTTTCCTCCTCCGTCTTCCTCTCTCTTTCTTTCTTTCTCTTTCTTTCTTTCTTTCTTTCCCATCTAACTACTCTCCTCTTTTTCTTTTTTTTTCTCTTTTCATCTCTCCTTTTTTTCCCGTGAGCCCATAAAGAGACATGCTTTCCTTTCATATTTTTGATTCATCGAATAGTTTTTTCCTTCGTGATTCCCAATAATTTCCATGGCCGTATTCATTCTGTCAAGTCATGTTTTTTGACTTGACAGAGTTTTTCAAGTCCTTGTTTCTGTCAAGTCCTTGTTTCTGTCAAGTCCTTGTTTCTGTCAAGTCCTTGTTTCTGTCAAGTCCTTGTTTCTGTCAAGTCCTTGTTTCTGTCAAGTCCTTGTTTCTGTCAAGTCCTTGTTTCTGTCAAGTCCTTGTTTCTGTCAAGTCCTTGTTTCTGTCAAGTCCTTGTTTCTGTCAAGTCCTTGTTTCTGTCAAGTCCTTGTTTCTGTCAAGTCCTTGTTTCTGTCAAGTCCTTGTTTCTGTCAAGTCCTTGTTTCTGTCAAGTCCTTGTTTCTGTCAAGTCCTTGTTTCTGTCAAGTCCTTGTTTCTGTCAAGTCCTTGTTTCTGTCAAGTCCTTGTTTCTGTCAAGTCCTTGTTTCTGTCAAGTCCTTGTTTCTGTCAAGTCCTTGTTTCTGTCAAGTCCTTGTTTCTGTCAAGTCCTTGTTTCTGTCAAGTCCTTGTTTCTGTCAAGTCCTTGTTTCTGTCAAGTCCTTGTTTCTGTCAAGTCCTTGTTTCTGTCAAGTCCTTGTTTCTGTCAAGTCCTTGTTTCTGTCGAGTCTTTGTTTCTGTCAAGTCCTTGTTTCTGTCAAGTCCTTGTTTCTGTCAAGTCCTTGTTTCTGTCAAGTCCTTGTTTCTGTCGAGTCTTTGTTTCTGTTGAGTCCTTGTTTTTTGAAGCGAGTGAGAATATGTTTTTCAACATGTTTTATAACAGGGTTTTTATGAAACAGTAAAAAGTAGTCAATTTGATTCCTTTTAGATCGGATTACGAAAGGTAGATTTGATCTTCATCAAAACTTAATTTTTTATGATAAGAAATTTTTTAACTAGTTTTATCGACATTTTACAATGCAGAAATGTCAAAGTTAGTTTGTAAAGAAGGTCAACTTCAATGAAGAATTACGATAAATACATAATTCAAAAGATTAAAAAAAAATATTTCAGTGACTTTATACTAGTCAATCACATGACTGTTTCACTTCCATGTTTTCTGTTTTTTTTTTCTAGAAAGCTGACGATATATGTAAGACATTCTTACGATGCTTTTGTCATTTTCCTGTTCAACAATAACAATACATGGTTTACTTCCCGGTTTATTTGTTACAGCGAGTTTTTCTGAGGAATGACCATTTTGAGCTCCGCTTTTGGCAAGCTGTGTCTTTACAAGTCAAGCTTTTGTCTTTGATCAGATTCATCTACATCATGGACGCTTCATTCACGATAATAGCTACTCAACTTAGTTTAAATAAAAGCTTGTTTTTATTCTTTGGCATATGAGGTGCCATAGTTACGAATTCTCTGTTTAGTGACGTTCGAAAGAGAAGATAGGACGTTGTTTGAACGATTCGGCTTACAGGTGTCCAACCCTTTTTGAGACCACTTTTTACGTTGAACATACGGGTCCAAATCTTTTTAATTTTTGTCACACTGGGTCTGACTTAGAGACAACCGTTTATTGACTCGACAGAATCGAAGAATCGGGTGGACGAAGATGCAAAAAGTTTTCTTCGAGACCACAGAGAACTCCAATCAACAACCAAGAGTACTAGTCTCTTTGCTTTTCTCTTCCGAGGCGAAAAATGTGATTGAGCCTTCACCAGTATCCTTAAAGAGGACAGACTTGATGATCGAGAATAGGGGAACAGGGAGTAAGATAGAGAGACACAAAGAGAGAGAGGGGTAAAGGAGAGCAAGAGAAGAAGAGAAAGAGTTTGTAGAAGAAGTAGATAAAGAAAAAAGAGTGTGATGTAAAGAGAGATAGACAAGAGAAAAAGAAAGCAAAAGAGAAAAAAATATCACTTAGATTCTCATCAGAAAAAAATAAGAGTAAATATAGTGAGAAAGTACATTTTGGTTGTACTAAAAAACGGGATAATGGTTTGGAGAAGAAGAAGAATGAGTAGAAGTGAAGAGTGGAAGCTAATTCAAATGACAGAACACATAGTGAATATCTCAGGGATACTTACTACATGTATGCATTCTGCAAGATAAATGTTTGGCTTGAGATATTCTCTGTCTTTTGAGAAGAGACAGGAATATTTTCTTGTCCCAGCATATCTGATTACTTTCCTGCTCGTTTGGAAGTCATTAGAGTCATTCCTTCTCGTTTAGAAGTCATTAAAGTCATTCGTGCTCGTTTGGAAGTCATTGGAGTCCTTTTCTCTTGCATATAAACCAGATTCTTAATTATTAGGATTGGAATTTCGTGCTTTTGAGTGAGTAGCGTTGCGTGAGTAGTAAGCGCTGCGATATATTTTATAGACGGAATGAATATGAAGCGTCAAAAGGAACGCCAAATCCGAGGATAAGTTGAATTGCTCTATTCACCAAAGGCCAGTTCTCTCTCACCGTCACTAGCATGAGAAGAAGGGAAGGAGAATGAGGATCGAAACTAGTGAAGAATAGCCATTGATAAAGATTTCATACTTTCATAAAGATTTCATACTTTACCTCATACTTTCATAAAGATTTCATACTTTACCTCATACTTTCATAAAGATTTCATACTTTACCTCATACTTTCATAAAGATTTCATACTTTACCTCATACTTTCATAAAGATTTCATACTTTACCTCATACTTTCATAAAGATTTCATACTTTACCTCATACTTTCATAAAGATTTCATACTTTACCTCATACTTTCATAAAGATTTCATACTTTACCTCATACTTTCATAAAGATTTCATACTTTACCTCATACTTTCATAAAGATTTCATACTTTACCTCATACTTTCATAAAGATTTCATACTTTACCTCATACTTTCATAAAGATTTCATACTTTACCTCATACTTTCATAAAGATTTCATACTTTACCTCATACTTTCATAAAGATTTCATAATTTACCTCATACTTTCAAAAGTGTCATCGAAACCCCAAAGACGAAGAGGATGTGTCGTTGATTGAGAAGGCTCGAAAGTCATTGGAACACAACATGTCTGGACAAAACCATCTCTGAAACTCGAAGACGAGAACAATGAAGTTGATTGGTAAAAAAGACGTGTTGTGATTCGAAAGGTGCAGTGAACTGGTATCACAGCGGAAGACGGAACAAGCGGAACGACGCAGCTGAAAACGTGAAACAGAACGGCGTGGGATCGGAAGGCTATAGGTATGCAAGGTTGAGTGATCAGTCTTCAGAGGTGACGCAGAAGCCCGCGTGACGCTAACGGAATGAAAGCGAACACAGGGCGCGGAATGCAGACTTGATGAAGTCAGAAGCGTTTTGAAATCTAAAGAAAAGTTCATAAAATTCGAAGAGAAAACTTATTCATCTTGACGATAGGAGTGGGATGGTGGAAACGGAATCACAGTGATAACAAGCGGAAGCGGAAGCGGATGGGCTTGACAAAAGCCTCAACTGGCTTTTTCATGAATGGCACCAACTGCTAAAGGTTTTCAAGAGTAAACCAACAAGCGAAGCGGATTGTCGTTGAAGTGAATGTAAAAGATGGACCGATAGCAAAATTACAAGAGGCCGGTGTGAAAATGTATGCTGACTGAGATGGAGCGAATGAAATGTAAATCTAACGTGGACTGAAGTCAAGATTTGATCGTTACGGGGAAAGCGGACAGATCTCCGAGAACAAAGAGATTAAACGTTAAAAAGTAATTTGAAGACTGTTTAAGGTAGCATAGACTAATTTGAAGACTGTTTAAGGTAGCATAGACTAATTTGAAGACTGTTTAAGGTAGCATAGACTAATTTGAAGACTGTTTAAGGTAGCATAGACTAATTTGAAGACTGTTTAAGGTAGCATAGACTTACATCTGAATTTTAATCATTCATATCGCCAAAGGATAAGGTGTTTAGTGTTATCCCTAACATGGTGGACAGAGTGTGTTTAGAGGAAACTCGTGAAGAGGAGTAAGTAACTGTGGCATTGCGCTGAAGAGTGACAATAAGACCGTTCAACTCGAAGAATCTTGTTATTCGAAGTAGAAGTAGAAGACAAGTAACTTTGTAAGTAGACGAGAACAGACGAGTCAAGGAGTTTGTGAGAAAAAGTCGTGGACGTGACCGACTTGCTTGGAGATGGGAATAATGAAAATCCATGCAAACCTTGGCTCGCTGTGGTCGAAAGTGGCGTGGATGTTTAAAGGAACTGGATCGACATCGTGCGTGGCGCGAATAGAAATCACCCCAAAAAGTGAATCGCTTTCAGAGGTGAGCCTCAGTCGAATGATGTGACATAATAAGTCACAAAGTCAATCGAAGATAGATCATAAGGTCAGAAGATTGGGTATAGCTGAAGTTGTCCGGCATCCTTTGAGAAGTTTCGAGTGTGTCCCGAACTTCTTGCATCCATTCGTAGTATTCATATAGAAACATATTCACTCTGAGGTTCAAGTTTCAAGCGTACGATTGCATAGAAAATAACATTCCTTGCTAGAAAAATAACAAGTCCGGGATATAAATACAATGAAAAAACCCAGAGATGAAGTGAAGTTAAGAGAAAGAAACAAGAAAGGAAGGAAAAAAAGGAAAGAGAAAGAGGAAAAGGAATAGAAAGAGGTAAGGAAAGAGGAAAAAGCAAGTTCATGCATGTAGAGGACGCATTAATCTCCAAGAAACACGGACACGAGAAAAGAAACAAAACAACCAGATAACTCTTAAAAGTACAGCTGTTTCTGGTAGGAGTTTTATAGTTGTATGAGTGTTTTGAACTTTAGTTAATTCCTGCATTCATCTGGCATTGAAATGTACTTAATTTTCCCTATATGTACTTAATTTTTCCTTTTATGTTCTTAATTTTCCCTTTTATGTACTTAATTTTTCCTTTTATCAAAATTTACTTAATTTGTGAAACTTAGTCTCTTATTTTCTATTTTTCATTTCTTTTTTACTCTTCCTCTATCTTTCAATGTAATTTTCAGCATACACGATTCAGATTTCTCTCTCAAGTATTCGAAAATAAAGGGGGGAAGGGGGGGGGAAGGAAAGAGACTTGTTGTCTTTAATAATAATTATATAACTTAAAATATGACAGAAAAAACTTCAACTTCGAAATAGGGCATTTTGTCAGAAATGATCTTAACATGAATGAATATGGTTTTCAAGTTTCTGACTTGCCTTCCTCTTCGATGCTCGAGATATTCGATCAAAGTGAACCCTTTCTCGTTGTCTTACGGGTTTTTGTGGCATTTATTCACCTAAACCGTCTATATATATTTTCTAACATGCATTCATACATAATCTTTTCTCTTTTCATACATTTACACACATTGTTTTCATAATGTGAGGCGTATTTTGATGCATTCATACATTTATACATCTCTTTTCATACATTCACGCAGCGAATCGTTTGCACAAAAGTCACATTTTTCAATTCATCGTTTTATTATCTTACTGAAACCTTGGTTCAAATGGATCCTGGTTGTCTGCTTTACTTATTTATCTCATTTTCTTTCGTTCTTAACATTTACTTCGTGTTGCATACACTAGTTCTCTTTGTTTTTCTGCAATTTCATGACCTTTTTTAATATAAATTTTATGCAAGACACATTTTCTCTCGAGCTTTTCATGCGCATAGTGATACAAAAAATTTCGGTCATAACTAGCCACGATCTCACCTTGTAAGCAACCTTCGGATACAGTAACTTACGATTCAAGTATGTCTTAGCACGTAGACCTGGGTTACTGTAGCGAGGATGTTCTCCGAGTGGGCAACCAACACGAGAGCTGGCCGCATGCCAGCTTCTCTGGCACTCCTGCCCTTCGCCGCCGTCCAACCTCAGCCTTTTAACCTAAGAAAGTCATCCGAAAAATCGTCCAGAAGGGGTTAGAACTCAATTTTTGCTGCAAGTTAACCTTACGTTGTGAAATATTCAATTAGCAAAATACAGTAGCATTTGATTCAGCTTTTGACTTTTTTCTCGAGGTTATATGTATATCAAGTGATGTGAGATCGGAGACTTCGCTCTGTTCCGCCCTTTAATCAGGGTTTTGAGAAAGTTCTGAGGTTCATGTATGTACAGTAATGCAAAAAATCAGGGTTTTTCAATGCTTTTGAGACTGTGACAGAGGCCCGCCGAAAGCTGAGAGAGAAATTCATCCAGACAGAATGGGTTTCCATCTAAGTTTGCAGAAAGAAACCCCAAAGACCAGCTAAAGTTCGAAACTGAAGCCCGTTATCAAATTCAAACTTATTGTAGACTACAATAACTTAGTGATGGCAAACTTTTCTATCGCAACAATCCATCGAGCCGATATGCTTTATGTGAGTCTTCGGCGTAAAATTAAACCTCTAACTTTGGCAAAAGATCGTGAGCTCACTCTGACTGTCTGGTCTAAGGAAATTATCGTGAGCGGACTATGATTGTAAGATGAAAGAAAATTATCATGAGCTCTTTATGATTCTAACATCAAAGGAGATTATCGTAAGCTCATTCTGATTGTAAGATCAAAATAAACATACTGGTAGTTTTTTTCAGTATACCAAATTGTCACTGGTAGTTTGTTCAGTATACCATTGTCATCAGGACTATCAACTCTGGTTTCAAACAAAAAACTGCCTCCATCCCAAACTCAACAAATGATTGATGTAATTACTATTGAATTGAAATCTTGAGAACAATTTTGACTTAATCGGCCAAAGAATGGAAAAAAATAGAAGAACGAGAATAGCGGTTTGAAAGAGAGAGAGAGAGAGAGAGAGAGAGAGAGAGAGAGAGAGAGAGAGAGAGAGAGAGAGAGAGAGAGAGAGAGAGAGATAAAGATGAATACGTTTATATAGAAGCAGAGAACAAAGTGAAAAGCAGAGGAAGAGACCAAGAGATAGAGAGAGAAAGACAGAGAGAGGCGAAGAGAGTGTGCGCGAAGAGGACAAGAGTAAGCTTCAAAGAATAAGTGGGAACATTGTGGAAAATGAAGAACATGGAAAAAGCAACCATTGACTTTCAATTAGTATGTGTGTTTTGTGTGGTAATTCTGGATGAGATGGCGAAATAAATGATGAGCTTGTGTGAGAACATCCACTATCTGTCAGGGGACTCCATCCACGCTCACCCACATTTCCCCCTCCCTTCAAGACACTCAATTCTCTCTCTCTCTCTCTCTCTCTCTCTCTCTCTCTCTCTCTTTCTCTATCTCTATCTCTTCCTCTTTCATTCACTATATCTCTCTCTATTTCTCTCTATCTATTCATCTGTCTCCCAACATTCTGTATCGCTCTAACTTTCTCTCTTCCGTTTCCCGTTTCATACTTACACTCTCCTCTTTCTCACTCTTTCTCTCTTCCTCGCTTGCTTTCTCTCGATCTCTCTTTTTTCACTTTCTCGTCATTCCATTCCTTATCTTTTCGGTATTATGCTTCTGTTCATACGTCTCCTTTATCTATCATTTCTACTTTCCCTCCATTTTCTCTTCCTCCTCTACTTTTCAACCGTCTTACTTTTCTCTCTGGTCTGTGATCCCGTCTCGTATGATCTCATGCAATCTTGTACTCTTTTTTCCTCTGCCTCAAGCAGTCTTCTATTCTCTTTTCTCTGCCTCTTGAAATCTTCTATTCTCTTTTCTCTGCCTCTTGAAATCTTCTACTTTCTTTTCTCTTTCTCTCTTCACTCAAACTGGAAATTTTTCATCGTAGTTCTTTCGAATTTCACTTCCTCTCTTCTTTTTCTACACTATCAGAGGTTTTTTGAAGAATTTGACGCCTTCCATCAACGGAGAAGCCATCCCGCTTGTTTTCTCTAAGGCCTGTCACACCACACCTATTCACCTTTATCTATCTCTAACTTTCTTTAATTCTCCACTTTTCTATTTCTCTCTTTGAATCTGTATTTCTCTAATTCTCTCTATACCTCATTCTTCGTCTTCCTACATCTCTCTCCTTCTTTCTCTCCCTCTCCTTGTCTTTCTCTCTCTCTCGTTTTTCAATCGTCTCCCTGTTCATAGCTATCTCTGGATCTCTTTTATAAGTTGTCTCAAGCCTTCTCTCGCTCCTTAGTCTTTCCGAAGTCCGATCTCTTTACTTCTCCTGGTTTTCGGCTACTTACAGGATTACCTATTGACAGCTTATTGCTGGATCTCGGAGATCATCTTTCGCCTGCTCTCTGTCTCTTCCTCAGTTGTTTTTTTTCTCTCGTTTTCTCTCCTTTTTGATCTTTCTATTGTCTTTCTCTTCCCTTCTCCCTCTATCTCTCTCTCTCGCTATCTATTCTAATCACTCTATTAACCCTTCTTATTCTACAGCTATCTGACCTTCTTCCTGCTCTCATGCTCTCTTCCTATTCTTATTCTTATTCATCTATCTCGCTCATACTGAAATACTAATCTTCTCTGGTTTTACTTTCGTTGTTCAGAAATCATCTTTTTGGCACTCTCTGCCTTTGTCTATGCGTTGCTCTCTCTCTCTCTCTCTCTCTTTCTCTCTCTCTCTCTCTCTCTCTCTTTCTCTTTCTCTCTCTCTCTCTCTCTCTCTCTCTCTTTCTCTTTCTCTTTCTCTCTCTCTATCTCTCTCTCTCTCTTTTGTTATAAGCAGTCAATGGGTAATCCTGCTTAGATCAGAGAGTGGACTTCGTGAGAGAGTACTGGAATGGGCACCACAGCAGCCGCCTTCTCCTACCGCCGTCTCACCCTTTCGCACATCGGCATCATCCATCCCCACCGGCGCGAATCCGTCACCGCCTCGAAAAAGTTCTCCATAGCCTCCACTCAGACGAGCAGCTTGCCTCGTCTGCCCCTGGAGCTTCCGTGTGATCCCTCGCATCCGCCTTCGAGGCAGCCATCTGAGCCACCACCCTGTACATCTTCGAGACCCTGTTCCCAAAGACTCTCGAATGAACCTTTATTCTCTGTTGCGAAACAAAAAGCCACTAGAGAGTCATCGCCATTCATTGGTTGGTTTCTGTTGGGATGAGTTTGATTTTACATCAGCGTGTTTCTCCAACCCGCACTGCGGGTGAAGTCTATGGGCTATTCAGAAAAAAGCTTTTAATGGATTATTAGCTTGTGGATTAGCTTTTTTCTGTGCGTTAGTTCAATCATTCGAAAACTTTTCACTGTTTGTAATATGTTTTGTTTCTGTATTATCCGTTCATATGCTCACTAAATATGTGCCTAGTGGTGAAGTAACGTACTCAACACTTAATTTCACTCAAAGCGGAAGTTTAATTGAATAACTGGGTGAAAATCGAATAGGAGGAAAGGTTCCTCGAAAACCGTTCTTTTATATGATTGGTGCAAAGTTCGTAGAATGTTTATTTAACGCCTTTTTCCCACGAAAAGTGTTCTGGGTGCTTTGTCAACCTACTTTTTTTTTTTATAAAAGAAGACAACATGTCTCCTTCAAAGGAGTACCGAAGAGTAATATTTCATGTTCTTGGTGGTTTCGAACTTTGTTACTTTTTCCCGCAAAAAACTCGGCAAAAATGACTCGGCAAAAAATTATCGCCTGATTTATGGGAGTTCGGTGCACCGCAAGCACTGAGTTTTTCGGTAGGAAAAGAACCGAAAGGGTTTCAAAAGATATGGAATTGTTTTTTGAAGACGCTTATAATTTAATAGCTTTTGGTGGGGATATTGGTTAAGACTCTCAGAGTATACTGTTGAAGCTGGAATTATTTGCGCTCTACTCCCTGTAAACATAGGTTTTTGCAAAGAAATTTGTAAGAAATAAAGCTAAGAAATAAAGCTGGAAGGTAAGTAGACAAGTGGAAGTAAAGATATAAAGAGGGAGGAAAGAAGAGAGAGATTGAAAGAGAAAGAGAATGAGAGAGATTGAAAGAGAGATAATGAGAGAGAGTGAAAGAGAGAGAGATTGAGAATTTAATCATGTAATCAAATTTATAAAGACAAAGGAGAGTTTATACTGAGTTAAACGCATTGGATGAGTTATCGAGTAGACAGTACACAACACAGAACAGTTATCGAGTAGACAGTACACAACACAGAACAAAAGGGTAAAGACAAAGGGTTCCAGAATAAATTCCACAGAATTAACTTTAAAATATGAAAATTGCTTTCAAAGATCACACAGACTTTTTTCATTTAGTCGTGAAGCAGATAAAAGAGAGATGTTGAAAAAGAAAGAGAGTGAGAGGCTGAGGCAGAGAAAGATAATCAGGTAAAAAGGGGAAGAAGAGAGAGGTTGAAAGAGAGTGCGAGAGATACACAAATAACGATAGTGAGAGAGAGAAAGATAGATAGAGAGATAGCGAGGCGAGAGAGACATCTGTATGGAAGAGAGCAGAGGTCGATTTGTGAATTTGATCGAAAAACGAATGGGAAAATCAATATGTAATATTGATATGGTTTTTGAAATTTGATCAAATTTTATTATAACGTTTCAAGAGAATATCCATCCCAATCAGTTCTGATCTCGTCTCATCTTCCATTGAAGAGATATTCGATTGAACGTCATTCTGTATAGCTCAAGGCGTTAAAATTGTGCCATCATCAATCAAACATTTTGGAGTTTGACAGCTTGAGAAAGAGAGCCTAGGGGGTTCTAGACGATCAACTGCCTGCTGAAGAAAGAACTCTACCATGCTTCGAGGTTGAAAGTATTTCATATAGTTCCCCAGCTTCGAGTAGATGTTTGAAGTAATAATTTGTTGAAGATTACGCAAACCCTTAGGGTTAGAATACTCGCTGGTACCCGAGCCCTAACCAAAGTTGATACCAAGTCAGTCCTTGTATCTCCTATTAAAATTGTTATTGCAGAGAAGAAAATACGAGAATTTTTAGCAGAAAATACAATGTTTCTACGCTACTCACGAAAGTCTGTTTTGCCCCAGACAGACTTTTGTGCTCTCCGGGTCTCTGGGTGGGGCTCATCAGTGAGTGCCCAAAGGAGCATGTAGAAAGAATCAAGCTCACTCAAGGCGGAATTTCACTTTCAAATAAGTTACTCATTTGATGTGAAAATCTACACTTCATTTTTCTACATTTCATTCGAAATTCTACATTTTCAAATTCTTAAGTTTCTTATTTGAAGATAAAATGGTATTTATGCACATTCTTCATAATATTCGAAGCGAATTCTTCTTTTATATCCTGTTTTTTTTTCCTTTTTCCGAAATATTTTTTTCCGAAAAAATGGAAGAGAAAGTGAGGGAAGCAGGAGTATTTGATAGGATGAGACAAGATCATATTTCATTTCACTAGCATACTCGTGAGTGTGAAAAGAAGTCTCATGAGCTCGTGAGTGTGAAAAGAAGTCTCATGAGCGAGTTTCGTTGTGTGAAACTTTTGTTCTTTTTTCACTTACTTTTTCAGTATGAGTAAATAATATAAAGTTTCACTGTATGTATAAATTTTTCCGTAAAGAATATACAAAATTAGAACGTCAGAAATGTTCTTGTGGTTGTGAATCGTAAGTTCACAGCACCGAGAACCACTTTTATTATCGTTAATGGAAAAATCTTATGTGATATAACTCCTGAATTGTATACAGTGCTCAAACGATCTACTTCTTCTTCTTCTTCCTCGCGCTTGTTCCCGCCTCGCGGCAGGGTACGCGCTCCCCTGAGATGCAGGACATACCTATCCTGGTAGAACCAGTGGCTGCCTGCTAGATCACTGCTAGTGTGATTAGCAGCAGTGGGGAGAGTCAGATTCGTGCATGAGCACTACCAACATTTCTTAACCCCCTTGGTTTGGGTGGATCTGTCCGGGGTGAGAGTCGAACTCGGGACTCTTCGCACAATGGTCTATCACACTACCACTATGCCACGCCCGGACTATGCTCAAACGATGACTAGTAAAAATCTTTTTTGCCTCTGCTCAGACAAACTTTTACTCTCTCGGGCTTTTCAATATGTTTGTGTTAGTTCTTGATCATTTGAACTTTGATGCTTCAAACATCGTAGTTTTTGAATGTGTTTTTGAACGGAATATAATTACTTGATAACTATTTTCTTTATTAGTTCTTCTTTCTCGAGTAATCCCTACCAGGGATTCTCTAGCAAAAAACCTTCTCATATAATTTAAATTTTAATTAATTTAATTTAAAAGTAATTCAAATAAAGATCCGATCAAGTTATTACCGTCTATGATGATTTTTCCGTAATTTCTACCCCTATTCATCAACCAAAATCGTTTTTCGTAACTTTGAGAACTGATGTTACTCTCGGAAAATTTTGGGACCATTTACGAAACTGAAGATAAACAAGCGAATTTTCTCACGCTTCGGTTTTTCGGAGGAAGTTATTGAATCCGTTGAAGAGGTTGGAAGTTGTGAGAACATCGTGAGAGAAAGCTGATGAAAAGTAAAGCGGGTTGAAACAGGAAGAGAGAGGGCCGTATTTGTATGAGAAGATGAAAAAAGAGTGTAACGATAGTGTGTGTGAGAGAGAGAAAAAAGAGAGGGAAATAGAGATAAAGAGAAAAAGAGAGATAAAGGTAGAGAGTCAAAAAGAGAGACGGAGAGATAGAGAGATAGATAAAGAGAGAGAGAAAGAGAGAGAGAACGAGAAAGAGAGACAGATAGAAGCTGAGATAGACGAAGATGGAAAAGTATTAAAAGGAAAGATTTGGAGATACGAAGATACAGATGTAAAGAGATACAGAGAGAGAGAGAGAGAGAGAGAGAGAGAGAGAGAGAGAGAGAGAGAGAGAGAGAGAGAGAGAAATCGAAAGTTAAACTGTTTGATTAAAGAGAAAGAGGTAAGAGCATAAATGAAAGATGAGATATGTATATAAAAAGAGAGATAGAGGAAACGAAAGGTCAAAAAAAGCTTTTAAAAAAAAGAAACAGTGTAAAGAGATTGGGGAGAGAACCAAACTGAGATAGAAAATGAGACAGAGAGAGAGAGAGAGAGAGAGAGAGAGAGAGAGAGAGAGAGAGAGAGAAAGAAAAACAGGAAAAAAGACCGAGAAAAAAGAGAGAGATAGAGATAAAAAGAGAGAGAGAGGAAAATAATTGAGATTGCTAGAGCGAGAAAGAGGTAGAGAAGTGAGAAAAAGACTATCTCTGAAAGACTTCAGAGAACGAGAGATAAAGAGAGAGAGAGAGAGAGAGAGAGAGAGAGAGAGAGAGAGAGAGAGAGAGAGAGAAGCGATGCGGACAAGCTACAAAACAATTTATATATGTAGTTGGCTGTAATGCACTCCCTGGGCGTCCGTAACCTCTTGCAAACTGCCCGCAAACAATCTTTACCCTTTCCGTTCTTCGCTTCGGCTCTAATTCTGAATACAGGTGTAGTTAAACTGTTCCGAGCTTGGTAGTGTTTTGGTAACTTCAATCTCGGTAGAAAAGATATGGCAGGTTTAATGTCGCTCCGCACTACTTTTTTTGCCCAAAGCGAAAGCATAATACTATATTCAGATATATCTATACATATATATATATATATATCTAGCTGCTACTCTGAACTTTTTAAAAGGTTCTATGAAACAAAACTAGTGTTTAAAGTTTCCGCAAAGTTTCAGTTTTGATAAAAAGAAGGTTAAAATACTAAAAATCGGAAAAGTTGAACCATGAACTACTCAAGCGCTAAATTTGTCATTATTTTAAGACAATGAGGTCATTGAAAAAATCTTTTAAAATAATTGCATGACGTAGCAGTGTGTCCTCGGTAATGTTGTGGTAACAGGCTCGCTCTTAATAAGAGACATATGGCCGGGTTCGATCCCGCCTCGTGCAATAGTTCAATCATATCTGCTCAAATGTCAAGACATTTTACTCTTAAATAAACTTCTAATGAAAATATTCGGATTTCTCCAGAACTTTTTATCAAAACTGAAACTTTGCGAAAACTTCAAAAACTTCAAACATAATATTGAGAGAAAAATTGCTGGGAAAGGATTGAAAACTTCATTCAACCTGTCATCAAAAAACTGTTTTTAAGAAACAAACGGAAGAGTCAAATGGGAAGAGCGCGGGAAAGTGGAAGAGGCTGTAGAAGATATACCTCAAGAGCCTATTTGGAAAAGGCTGGTTAAGGTGAGTACATTTTAACCCAGATTCCTGATTTTGTTTCAAATGTTTCCTTAGGTTTTTTCAAAAACAAGCAGTGGCTATTATTCATCGATAGACTATTATAAGTACTCACAGCATATTTGTGACGATTTGTAGGCTCAAAACACTGCGTGATATCAACATCGCGCCGATGATCTCATCGTTTAGAGATTAATGTCGTGGCAGATAAGTTCAGATTCTTCAAGCGCGTGGTTGAAATAGTCTTAAAACAAAAATTCAGCTGAGCTCGTAGCCAGGAAGCTCTTATCTTAGACCTCAAAGTCATGTGAGCGCTCATAATCATCGCACCGATGATCTCATCGTTTAGAGATTAATGTCGCGGCTGGTAATTGTGCAATCTCTATAACTCCTCAGATAAACTACATAATATGTATTGTACCTGAGCATTCCCTAACTTCAACTTACCATAAATTTTTTGACTTTTCGTGAGCTCATATAAATAGTCGATCAGGTTTTGTCTGAAAAGAGTCTTTGAAATTGGTTCAACTTTCAAAAAAAAATTTTGAAAGTAATGTAATACAATAATAAATTGTTCGAAGGTGCTAAAGATCCTACTACCCCACGTTGGATTGAACGTTCTTCTCTTGTCATACATTGCTATGGGCGCGACTATTTTCATGTGGCTCGAAGCGGAAAATGAGTTAGAGACCAGGTTAGATGCGTGTTCTTATGGGTGACTAGTTCAGTTACGTGATTTCGGTAACCAGTTCATGGAACTGTTGCTTCTGAGGTACCAGGTCAAATGCTTATCCTTATGGGTGACCAGGTTGGATGCATGATCTTCTGGATAACCACATCAGATACATGATCGTGTGGTTCATTCTATCAAGCCTCACTGAGAATCAGTTCATCTTTACTATGACACATACTCGACGCAGCAAGCGTTTCTACATCAGAATAACGGGTTTTCATTTTCAGAAAGCGACGTTTGAAAAACATTTTCGCTGCGTACGCGGACATACTGAACGAGACAGTCTCGCTATGCTCACAGCATAATTCGAGTGAGGTAGTCATTTACACTACCAGCACGATTATTATGATTATTATTATTATATTATATATATAACGATCTACTTATGTATTATATATAGGAATCGATCGGAAGCGATCTATTCCTATCCTATCTGTTGAAACCAAAATAATAGGCAAACTTTCATTGTTTTCATCGTCATGATTGTCTATTTCATTTCATTTCTTTATCGTGGCAGGGTGAGGTGAGGGCAAAGGGAGTTATTGGACTGCTTCATTTGACGTTGTATTGTCCATTGCACACGGTTTGAGAGCCGGTCACATAGGACCGCGAATTTCGGAGTTAGGGAGAAAGGTGGCCCCTTCGATAGAAGGTGGCTTAATAATCTGAGTCAATTGATTATCGAGGTTTCTAGCAAATAACTAAACTTGTTATATGAGCAAAAAAATGAATCGGGTTGCTCATTCTACATTGTTTCGACTCGATGTGGTAAAAAATTCTTGAGCTTGTTTTTTTACAGACCGGTAAAAACAATTTGAATCTATGACCTCTAGTGAAACGATTCCTGGGTGCGAATTAAATAAAGCTCTCAGATGTCTTTAAATTACCAAAAACAGATTCTCCTCTTTATAATTCAATTTGAGATTTCCCTAGTACTCTTCAAACAATTAATAGGTAATAAACAATTAATAAACAATTAAAAACATATGTATGTCGTTAAAAACTAACATGCATCACTAGTAAAATGTGTACTTTATGAAATCTAAGATCACTGTTTCGTCGCATAACTCTAGATCCAGATCAATGTTCTCCACAATATGTAGCTCACCTTGCTGTGACAAATAGTGTTGAAGCTGAACCTATTTACAAATTTTACTGAAAATACAACAAACCGTCGTATTCGGAGGTAGTTTTCAAGGTGGAAAGCAGGATACGACCTTTGCTGTCTCATCTTTCGCGCACGCACGAGTACGACGATCGATTTGCCGACAACCGACAGTTGTGGACTGATTCTGGAGGAGAAATGAGCACGAGGTTTTTTCTCTCGGGAAACTCAGCAAGTAATCGAGCCCGTCTTAAGCAAGACTTAAAATTTACTTCGTTTAATCTAGTCAGGACTATCTAGTCTAGTCTTGATCAAGGCTTATCTTCGTAGACTCTTTTGAGATACGAGAAACGCTTTCTGTGCAGTTTAAATTCACGGAAAATTCTGTGTTTTTCTTTCTTGGGCGGCTCAAATCATTCATGCTGCAACCGAATTCATCGAACTAACCCAAAAGACTCGTATCACGAGGGCTCTTTCACGAAATGTTATGTTTTTTAAGAAAAATTAGAAACTTCAGATCAGAATTCAAAGCTTGATAATTTATGAGGATCTATAAAATAATATTCATATTCATATTTTGGTTGCCAAAAGATAACATTATAAGATTAAATGTCGGACAGCGAAATGAGGGGTTCAGAAATGAGGGGTTCAGAAATGATAAAACTTAGGAGGAAGAATAAGCAATTCGGGCGTTGCAATGAAGAGCTTTAGTATTATTAAATTATTTTTTGTTCAAAATCAGAATTTTTTAGAAAAATTTTGACCTTTTTTTTAAAGACTTACACTTTTTTCTAAATCTTTATTTGAAAATTTTCAAGTTTTACTTCTGAAAGCTTACTAACTATATGGTTCCGAATAGTTCGCGATAAGAGAAAATTATTGGGATAAGCGAAAAAAATAAGGGAAGGGTCAATCGAAAAGATATTCACTCAAAAATTAGCTCTATTTGCCTTTTCCCCAAAAGTTTTTTTTACAAGAAAAAAACAATAATTGAAAAACCCAATTTTGACAATAAACATCCCCTAACGTTCACATACATATGTAGTATCTTCTTTCGATAAGAAATCTGTAAGTCCGGAGCGAGATCATATCAATAATGAATAATCAAACTCTTAACTAGATACAAATTTCTAAAGATAGAACTTTTGCAGATGGACGTTTCCTGCTGCTGTTCTATATGCTTTAACTGTGATCACATCTACAGGTTCCCTGGTTTTTTCTATTTTTGTGCTCTAAAGATCATTTCAAACTTATGACCACCAAAAAAGGTTTTTGGTTGACAGAATAAACTTCGAGAATAGATTTCACACCGTGTAGTGTAGTTATACGGACACTCTTAGAGGTTGTTCGTGCCGAGAATTTGACGGAACAGTTACAAGTTCATAGTTACAAGCTTAGTTACAAGCTTAGTTACAAGTTAGTTAGTTACAAGCTTAGTTACAAGCTTAGTTACAACAACAGTTCATAGTTACAAGCTAATCCATTACGGGCATATGATGGGCTCACAAATTTTTTTGTTGTTAAATGAATGAATTTATTCCTTGCAAATACATATTGAATATTTACAAAGGAGGAATGTCGCTAATGCGAGTTTAAAAGTACCAAATACAGGAGGAAGGGGTTTTTTCCGACTAGCTGGAGTTCATCTGATGGGGTGTTTGGGAGCCGAAGCGACCTCATGATACATTAGGGTGGAGTGGGGAAGAAGAACGAGGAATCAGAAG